>CM071941.1:8517500-9725000 GCA_036784905.1 Acrossocheilus fasciatus
CACCCTCTTCACCAGAAGTGGATCTCTCTCTTTTTCTTTGTCTCACTCTCGCTCTCTATCTCTGTCTGTCTAATTTTCACATAATGCAGCTACTTTTAAAATATAGTTTTCAAACTATATCAAAAAGTTATCAATTTTCAAAAGTTACTTTAGATAGTTGTTACAGTTCAACTAATATTATTATTATTATTATTATTAATTACATTGAAGGCATTTAAAATTGTAAAAAAAATACCCCATTTAAAATCATTTTCTGATAATATATAATATAATATAATATAATATAATATAATATAATATGTTTTTATTTTCCCACATTTTAGTTAAATTTAGGTTAGTTATTTTTTTTTTATGTAGTATAGTCACCACAGTATAATTATATTAAAACAAGGGAATTTATAAGTAGTCATGTGACCCAAGTTTATGTAAATGTTAACTAAAATGAGGGCAGAAATTAATAAAATGTGCCCACAAATTAATAAATTGTGGGAATTATTTCTTAATTTGTGGCAACAATATCAATTTTTTTTCTTCTGCATGTCATGGACGGGGCTCCATAATCAACAGCTGAATTTAACTTTTGATTGTTTTTTTTTTTTACTTTTTTAAGCACCTATCTATATTTTAAATGACTATTTGTAAATGATTATTTTAGAATACTCTTTTGTGAATTATTTATTTATTTATATACTGAAACATCTGAATGAACCGATTCACTAAAAAATATCTGGATTCCCAAAGCTTCATTATAAAATAAAGACCGAACACATTTGATAGTGTATGTATAGTGTTCTTGTTGTTCGCTGCTTCTTGGAAAAGTAGCTTGTTACTGTTAAAGCTTCAGTCTCTATCTATGATTCTATGTGTGTTTATTTTATATTTCATGTCCTTCCTCTCATTCACTCTCTCATCTTATTTAGCTCTCTTCTTCTGTCTGGAGTGCTGTAAGGAACTTGAAGGTCACCTGAAGTCTTTCTGTCGCATGAATTATTTACTCTGTGGCTGTGGAAGGGCTTCGTCCTTATTGACCTTTTTACATATCGCATCCTGTTGTGTTGAGTCTTCTGTTGGCCCTATTAGACGTTAGACTCCTTTAATGACCCTCAGAAAGCACTTGGCTCAGGGATTTGCACATTTAGCTTCCTCTTCATAACACATAGTTACTAATAAGCAGAGTGTTTTATTATTCAGATGCAGTGTGTGTGTGTTTACACCTGTGTGTCATATGTTGTGTATTAGGTTACTGACTAGATACTGAGTGCGGCGTGTTGGGAAGTGGTGCACCTGTTATTGAATTTCAATGGTGTCCTTAGACACGCATTTCCAGCCGAGTCAGATTTCGTACGTTCTTAAGTAGCTATGTGTATTAGTTTGCGTGTGTGTGCTTGTTTGCTTTTCAGGGCTCTAGACAAAAAATGAAAAAAAGTTAACAAAATCAAGAATCAGTCAGTGTTTACATATGAGCTTTTAACCTTAAAATGTGATTTTTTTATTTTATTTGCAGTTAAGGGAGGGACTCGGTATGAACTGATTAATGTAACGACTCAATGACCAAGAGAGTCTGATTCAAATGAACATATGAGAAAGTTTGAAGCTTTTTTTTTTTTTTTTAAATGACTTTAATTAAAAAGAACTGGTTCATAAGAGTCATTTGTACATGAATGGAGTCTGGAGCCCTGCTTGTGAAGGCCATATTTCTGTCAGTCAATACAGTCGGCTCAGTCATCAGAAAGAACCTAAAAAAGGAGTGTTATTTATAATTAAAAAACATTACTTATAAGAGGACTAAAAGTGGATAAAAGATCCGTTTTAATGTATATTTAGCTCTCTTTCAGCACTTTGTCTCTTGCTTTCACCCTTGTAAACCTCCTCTCTTGGCTATTTGTTTTAATGTCACATTATCTCTGGCTGTCAGTCTCGCTCTCTGTACATGCGCTGTGTTTTGTGTGTCATCTGGAGCTGTGGAGAGCGGATTGTGCTTTCTCTGCACGGTCTGTGGCCGGGGGCCAGTTTTAAACAGACTCTGCGGCTCACCCATCATGTCGCGAGCAGATTCAGGGGTAATTAAACGGTTCCACATACTCTCCCCTCTCTCTGTGGATCAGGGCAACACAGGAATCTCATGCGGTCGCGCACAAATATTGTGTTGCATTCTGCAACAAAGGACGTCAGCGAGAGCGCTGGTTTTTAGTGGCGTGCACAGACAGACTTTCAGGCTTAGAGTGCAACAGAAGAAAGTGCATAAATGCAACCGCTGACAACATGACATTTACATTTTTCGAACAGATGCTTATGTTTTATGCTCAAAAATCATTCAGTTTAATTAGGCCTCTTGTATTTTGAAAGAGTTTATTTTTATGAATTAAAACCGCTATATTTTATTTAAAAGAAACTGAAAAGAGATCTTTTTAAAAGGGTAGTTCAAAGAAAATGTTGTTGTGATTATTTTCTTAGCTTTATGTTGCTCCAATCCTGTAAGATTAACAAATAGCAAAAATGCACCATAAAAGTGTTAGAAAGATTTCCATATGGAAGTTGCACTTAATTCCAAGTCTTGTACTGTACTTTATGAAGTCATACAAAAACTTTGTGTGATAAACAAACCAAGATGTAATATATTATTCACTGATAATTGTTCCCTCCGGTGGGCTGTTAAACACTGACTGGATCATCGAGTCGGTGAATGAATGAATCATTCAGGCTGTTTTAGTGAATCAGATAAATGAGTGTAAAATGAGTGAATTGGAAAGAATTTGACTTAGAAAAAAAATTAGACATTACTACTTTCTCATGAACTTTCATGAACACGCCAATGTTTATTTGTGAATAAAGACTAAACTATTGTGTGTCTTCATTAACCTTCAGAATTTTGGGTAGAAGTAGAACTTTTTTGTGTACTTTTAAAATATTTTTATGGTGCTTTTTTGTCATTGTCGAGATTGACATTCCCAGTCCTCATTTACATGGAAAAGAGTTGCCAGGAAATTCTTTAAAAATTCATACAGTACATGAGGTTGAGTAAATAATGACACAATGTTCATTTTTGGTCAAATTATTCCTTTAAGCTAAACAGATTCATCTTTATAACTGCCACATGGGTCTTGCAAAAAAGCAGACATCAGTCTTTTCCTCACCATTTGGCTTTGTGAATGGAAATTTGAGCCAGTTGGCCGTGACATAAATCAGTTCATACAGAGGCGTCTTTTATTAAAACTAACGTGAATTAAGAAATTTGACACAGTGATTAAGTTTCCTGTTGGTGTCAGTGGAATTAAATGTTGTCCTGCACTCAGCTGTCAATCCAACAGACCACGATCCAGCACGGTTGCTGGGGAAACTTACCAAAACCTGCGGCCGGTTGCATGCGAGAGCAAGTTAAAATGAAGCGAAACTTCGGGCTTATTCATATCCCAGAGCTTGAAGCAATATGTGAAACAGCGTGTTAAGCAAATCTCTGTTTCTAAAATCTAAGTTCTCTCAAGCACAAAACCGACAAGACCGAACCACACACTTAGCCCATTGAGAGAACAGAGAGAAGGAGAACTTTTGCCAAAACCGTGTCACGATCGAAGACGTGTGTTTTGAAGCGCGCCATTGTTCTGGCTTAAATAAACAGGTAGCGCCCAAAACCATCTGCAGCACTCTTTCACTTTTTATTCCTTCTTTCCTCACTTCCCTCGCTCTCCTGGGGCGGCTGGTAGCCCGAGGCAGAGCTAAAGCACAGTGGCAGCAGCATGCACACACGTTTTCCCATCTCTCAAACACACACACAGATGCAGAGATACATAACTGTACACCCTCACCAAAATCCAAAACTGCTCTTTTACACTGTGCGTATTATTAGTTTTGCACTCATTTTCACATCCTTAACGCTGGTCTGTTCACTCTTAAGTCATGTGGGTTATGTTGGACATACTGCTTTTTACATTTTTGTCTTTTAATCGACTTTTATTTTAGGCATGTGTCACTTAATTGGTCAACTACTGATTAGTGAGGTCGACTTTTTTATATTTGTATATTCTTCTAATTTATATTTAAATTTTTCCACATATATTTCCTGAGTTGTAAGTTTTTATATTTAATTTTTAGAGTAGATTTTTGTTATAATATATATATATATATATATTATAACAAAAATCTAACAAAAATCTGTTATATATATATATATATATATATATATATATATATATATATATAACAGATAACTGTTTTTTTTTGTTTGTTTCATGTTTTAATTGTGTTAGTTAGCTGTATTTTTTTTTGTTATTTTTTACCTAATCAAAATAACCCAACTGCAGTTTGATTGAGATTAATTGGAATGCACAAAGAAAAACATGATTTTTGAAAATTGTTAAAAATGTATTTGCAAATTAACTCTCTCTCTCTCTCTCTCTCTCTCTCTCTCTCTCTCTCTATATATATATTTTTGCATTTAAGGCATTAAAAAGTGCTTTATAATTAGTAATAAACAGCCAATAACGCTAGTAATATGCATGCTAATAAGCAACTAGTTAATAGTGTATAGTGTTCTGATCTGAACTGTTACCAAAGTTTTTAAAATGTGCAGTTTTGCAACTTTGTTTTATTGAATTAAACATGCATCGCAGCTCAGCGTGTTTTCAACAAGTGTTTCATTTTCAGTTCTAAGTTTAGAACTTTCAATTTAGTTTAGTATTGGTTTTTAGTTTTCATGTACCAACTATTGGAAACAGAGGTGTATGGATGAAAGCGTGGCAGTGTATAAATCAAGTTTATGAGAGACTTTCTTATGATATATTAAGAGTTGACAGCACAGTTCTCAGTCTGCTGGACAGAGAGAGACTGAGAAAGAGCGAGAGACATTTGTTAAGCTTCCTTTTTTAAATCTCACACTCCATTTACTCTAAGCTCCTATCCAGGTTGATGTATCTCCGGATAAAGTGTGTGTGTTTGTGTGATCACGGACCATATGATGGCTACCTTTTGTGATGGTCTTGCCAAGGCAGCATTTAAAAAAGAAAAGAAAAAAAGCCTGGTCTTCAGAGTTCAAGCACCAGTCACTCACTTTGAGCAAGGGAATAGTGAAACAGCCAGACGCGGCCGTCAGATCTTGAGCCAGAATGGCAAGAGAGTGAGGCTTTGGAGAAGTTCACCTAATGGCAGTAATACAGACACTGGCTGAAAAAAAGAGGCTAAGAATAAGAATATCTGGCACATGGAGCAATGCAAAGACTATATGAGTGAGAATAATAGAGTCAGAGGAGTGAAAAAGAAAAGAAAGATGAGATGAAGTCTCTTTCCAGGATGTCCTCTTATGTTCCTCTCTGGCAAAGAAGGAATCAGTGTGGCTTTATTTTATTTCCTGAATACAATCTACTTTTGACTACTAATATTTCTTATTAAATGTGTTAGCCAGTAGCAGCACTGGGCAGAAATTCTTTAGATTCTTTAATGGTGGTTCTTCTACTCAAGAACCTTGATTTACTGTATAGGCATTTTGAGTTGATTATATGGTTCTTCATGATATAAAGTTCTTCATGTTCTTTGTATCAGTTGAATGGGTCCTGGGTTCTTTAAAGCACCAGTATATACCGTGCCTATAGAAAGTCTTCATACCCCTTCATTTTTTTCACATTTTGTTATGTCGCGTTATTATGTTAAACTGCTTTAAATTACTTTTTTCCCCACATAAATATACACCACACTCACCATAATGAAATGGCAAAAAACAGATTTATCACAACTTTGCAAATTTATTAAAAAGGAAACACTGAAAAAATGACATTGCACAAGTCTTCATACCCTTAACTCAAAACTTAGTTAAAGCACTTTGGCAACAATTACAGTCTCAGGTCTTTTTGGGTATGATGCAACAAGCTTTGCACATCTGCATTTGTTTTTTTTGTTTTTTGTTTTTTTGCCATTCTTCTCTTTAGATCATCTGGACCATCAGTGAACAGCCATTTATAGGTTTCTCCAAAGATGTCTGATTGGTTCCAAGTCTCAGCTCTGGCTGGGCCACTCGAGGATGTTCATAGAGTTGTCCCTATATAGCCACTCCTGCATTGTCTTGGTTGTGTGCGGAGGGTGATTGTCAAGGTGGAAGGTGAACTTTCAGCCCAGTCTGAGGTTCTGAGCGCTCTGAACCAGGTTTTCATTAAGGATATATCTGTATTTAGCTGCATTCAGCTTTCCATCTTCTCTGAAAACACCCCCTGCATGATGCTACCGCCACCACGCTTCACCGCTGGGGTGGTGTTATGCAGGTGATAAGCGGTGCTTGGTTTCCCTCAGACATGAATAAGGAATTGAGGTTCATCAGACCAGAGAATCTTTTTTTTTTAGTTATTTGGGTGTATTTTTGTGAATTCCAATCATGGTTTCATGTATCTTTACTGATGAGAAGCTAGAGTTTGGTCACTTTGCCATCAAGCCCAGATTGGTGGAGTGTCGCAGTGATGTTTGTCCTTCTGTAAGTTTCTCCCATCACCATATAAGATCATGGAGCTCAACCAGTGTGACCATCAATGTCTTGATCACCTCTATAACCAAGACCCTTCTCCTTCGATTGCTCAGTTTGGCCAGGAGGCTAGATCTAGGAAGAGTCCTGATTGTTTCAAACTTCATCCATTAAGAATTATGGAGGCCAAATGGTCCTGTGAACCTTCAACACAGCAGAATTGTTTTTGTAGTCTTCCCCAGATCTGTCTCAACACAATCCTGTCTCTCAGCCCTGCAGGCCATTCCTTGTACCTCATGACTTTGCTCTGACATCCATTTCAGCTGTTAAACTTTATATAGACAGGTGTGTGTCCCTTTCCAAATCATGTAGGTGTCAAAGCAAAGGGTATGAAGATTTGTGCAATGCCATTTTATCAGTGTTTCCTTTTTAATAAATTTGCAAAGTTGTGATAAATCCAGTTTTTGCTTTGTCGTTATGTGAGGGGGGGGTAGATTTGTGGGGGGGGGGAAATTTATAGCAGTTTAACATAATAACGCAACATAACAAAATGTGAAATAAATGAAAGGGTATGAAGACTTTCTATAGGCACTATGGATAGATTTCTGAATAGACGGTGCTTTGTATCTTACCGAAGTTTGCTTGTCATTAATTAAACAGTTCTCTGGGATGCTTGATTCTGATTCGTCAATTATGACATTCTGCTGTCAAATATTTTTGTACACGGTTTAGCAAACTTTATTATTATTTTTTACCCAGAGAATCAGTTTGTGTCACTCCACAACCTCTGTTTTCATGTCTGTTTAGTTGTTTGTTTGGTCATAAGTTTGGGGTTGATAAAAATATTTAATGTTTTCGATAGAAGTCTCTTTTGCTCACCAAGGCTGCATTTATTTGATTAAAAAAAAAAACAGTAAAACAGTAATGTTGTGAAATATTATTACAATTTAAAATAGCTGTTGTCTATTTTAATATATTTGAACATTTAATTTATTGCTTGCGAGCTCAATTTTCAGCATCATTACTCCAGTCATCAGTGTCACATGATCCTTCAGAAATCATTCTAACATGCTAATTTGTTGTGGAAATATTTCTTCTTATTATCAATGTTGAAAACATTTTTTCAGGTTTCTTTGAAGAATAGAAAGTTCAAACAAAGATAATTTATTTTAAATAGACTCATACTGTCATTTTTGATCACTTGACGTATTTCTTTTCTTTCAAAAAACAACAACTTTTAAACAGTAGTGCAAGTTGACCAATATAATTTGTCAATATAGAAGTGCTGATACAGATCTTTTTCCCATGTGATATTGTTTAAATAAACCAATTCAAGACCCCAGTACATTTCTTCTTACATAAAAGAGAACTTGCTCAATATTCTGACTCAGCCGGAGTCTGTCAGACAGGCCTGGCATCCGTTTATATATCTGGGTATTGCTTGCGATCGCTTAATGAAACTCTCGTGTTAGAAGCAGGAACGGACAGACTGAACTGTGCCCGTTCTGCATTCGGTCCTGTGGGAATGCTGTTCTACATTTCATATGCAGCGTTATTGACACAGGCAAAGGAAGGATGGTCTGTTTCTCCTTAACGCTTTCCCTTGCTCGCGCTCTCCCTCTCCCACAACCCCACAGATGTCCAGAATCTTAGCGGCGAGAAACGCAGATGGCTACTATAGGAGCGGATTGATCTGGGCTCTGGAGAGGAGCTGCAGTCTTTGCGTGTCACTGTTGATTATGATTCGTGTGCGTGTTGCAGAAACGTTGCAGAGATGTTGACCTCACCCTCTCCCATGAGCAGATGTTCTGGCCGGTGGCTCCTGCAAGCTCTTTTCCAAAGCCATTTCTCTCTTTCACCTCTTCCTTATCATTCTCACTTCATCTCCTCTTCACTTTTCTTTCCCTTCAGCCTTCTCTTACTTTTATCCAACCTTGTTTCCTTGCTCACTGGGAGAGTGACAAATTTGGCAGATTTCGTGCCTCAGGTCATTATATTTTCACAGTGTCTGGTTGAACAGATAGTTTCTTTGGCTGTATCTGCCATAACAACAGCAGTTTTTGCTTGATTAGCTATTCCTTTGACCCGAGTTACTAGGATTCTAAATAAAGCGGTACTAATTATGTCTTGTGCAATCTAACAAACTGCGTGTGGTCGCTTCGCGGGTGTATTGCAAGTGATTTACTCAGAATTATTGTGCAAATAAGTTTGACACACCCGAATTTAAAGGAGACTTTTAGTGCTGGTGTTGAAAGATGTACTCAGCGAACTACATTAGTAGATCAGATTCTTGTATTATGATGTTGCAGTGTTTTTATACACACAAATACACTATGCAATGTAGATGTTAAGTGCCAAAGTTTAAGAAGAACTATTAAATAAGCTGTATATACGGTACCAACATGTATAAGACCTGTTCTGATACTACCTCAAACCCAGCACACACACACACACACACACAATTTTGGTTATTCAGCCATGTGTTAAGCTCATATAAATGATTACGTGGGTCAGCTGGTCATACACTTGATTTGGTCCTTGTGATTCAATCATGCAGTGTTTTGCTCAGCAATTTTCATGCTATGGTTGAAAAGATACAGTTGTGGTCCACTAACCACCAAGGTGGTTTTAAAGAAATTGTAACTAAACACATGATTAGTGTTGTTTTTCAAAGATGCAGAAAGTGCAACAAATAACTTTATTGGGTGTCAGAAAACATTTAAATAAATAAAATATTTTCAAATATTGTTACATTTATTGTAATTTATATATAAAACAAATATGTGTTTATATTAAGTTTATATTTTAAAATGTCTTATTTAAAATTATTTAAATTTATTTAAAATTTAAATAAATATTAACTAAAAATATGTAGCATTATCAGCAATGTATTATTTAAATTTATTTAAAAATGTAAAATTTTACTGAATGAATGAATGAATATTATATGAAAGTATATAGCGTTATCAGCAATACATTATGAGACCCACTTATTAAGTTTTCCGCTAACCTGGCAACTGTTATTTTGAAATATTTACAATTTAAATAAATAGGTGCATATTTAAATTTGTATAAATAAATAAATAATCAGCAATACATTTTGGTACTTACATACGTGTATGTATAAATAACATTTATGAGCATTGTGGGACCTACTTGTTGGACTTTCTTCTAACCTGACACAAGCTTCTGCCTGTTTACTGTTTAATAAAGCAAATGAAAATGCATTTTTCATGCTAAGCTTATGTTTGCCTTCTTTTTCTTGTTCTGTTCTTCAGAAATGCTGGAATCCAGTAATCTAGTGACTTTCACTGGGTTGGCAAACAGTTCAGGTTACGACACGTTCCTGATGGATGAGGAGAGAGGAAGATTGCTTGTTGGAGCGGAGGATCACGTCTTCTCTTTTGACTTGGTCAACATCAACAGAGACGTCAAACAGGTGACATGCCACATTAACATCAGCATAGATGAATGTGTTCCTGGTCTTATTGTGAGCGATTCATGTTGCATGCTATTTGAAGAGTCTTCATATTCCAGTTAATTAGTCAAAATCTTCCTTGAACACCACATGTCACTTAGGCCGCACAGGGTGTTAATCATGAGCTAAATTAAGATTTTTTTTTTTGCATTCAGCTTGATATGGAAACTCCATTTTTCATGATCGAATCAAACAGCGTCCCACCATTTTTCAAGCTGAATATCCTGCTTAACTTGGAAACATGTCACATTTTATCAGTAAAATATGTTGTGAATGGTAATTCATGCTGTTTCACTCTGTCTGCATTTAGCAAGAATGATCGGTGAGGGATTTTACGGAGTGTGTCAGAAAAAAAACCCAGCGTTATCAGAGACGTCCATCTCACTCTTATTAGCTGCACAACCCAGATCTGCAATCACTTTCTCCTTCTTTCCATCTGCCCATTTGATCTCAGCTTGCCTCCCTCTGTTTTTCATTCCCTGATCATATCTGCAGCGTAATGCTTCTCTTTCTATCTCTCTCAATCGCTCTTTCTTTCTTTCTCTCTCTGGATTCCATTACTTTGATTTCCTCTTTGTTTTTCGTGCTTTTATTCTTTCTTTGTCCTGGGGGCTGCGGACCATTTGCTTTATATTCAATCCTCGTAAGGGTTAAAGCTGGCTTTTATTGAACACACACAGAAAACATGCTTACTTCAGCAATGCCATCGTTTAGAGATAAGAACTTGGCAAATTATCGCAATTAACCAAATTACTTTCGCAGACAGAATACCTTAGCAGATCTTAGAGGAAGATAACACAGAATAAAAAACACTTTGTAGGCCTATGTATGTGTGTGTGTATGTATCTCGTGCTCCCTGGATAAGAGAAACGGTAGTTTTTATCCTCTGTCTTCATCGTCGTCACAGATGGAGGTGGCAGAAGGACGGCAGGCAGCATTCGTTGATTATTTTACAGCCAGGTTTCATGCCGAGCGCCTTAGTCAGTCATTTGCAGTTCATTGTGTTCGCTCCGCACACATTCTCACACCTTCTCTGTTTCCTTGTTTTATAGATCGCCTGGCCTGCCACACCTTCCAAACGCGATGAATGCAAGTGGGCTGGAAAAGACCTTGGGGTAAGTGTAGGACGACAAGCAAACTTCCTTTGAAATCAGAACTGCATCTAACTACTCTGATCTTTTGGGTATATTTAGGGTATGCAACCTCAATTCAGAAATATTCAAATTTACACTACCATTTAAAAGTTCTTTTGAAAGAAATGAATACTTTTATTCAGCAATTGATCAGAAGTGAGACTTTTTCACTGTTTAAAAAAATTCTGTTTCAAGTAAATGCTGTTAGATGCTTTAGAACTTTCTGTTCATAAAAGAATCTTGATAAAAATGTGTTAATAAGGTTTTCACACAAATATTAATATTAATAAAGTATTAGTTTTCACAAAACTGTTTTCAACATTTATAATATTATAAACGTTTCTTGAGCACCAAATCATCAACCAGAATGATTTCTCAAGGTTCATATTACCCCGAAGACTGAAGTAATGACTGCTGAAAATGTAGCTTTGCCATGACAGAAATAAATTACATTTTAAAATATATTAAAATAGAGAACTGTTATGTTAAATTGTGATTTTATAATATTACTGGTTTTATTATTGGAATTAAATGTAGCCTTGGTGAGAGACTTTTTTTTCAAGTGACCACAATGTATAAATAATGGAAAAAATATTCCCCTGAATTGACCAAAATCAGCAGACAAAACAGCTGAGAAGTTTGCAGATTTCATCTAGGCCCACTGTAAAAAATTATTTTTTCAAAGATTTTTGAAGAACGTTTTACAAAACCTATTTTTATTTGTATAAAACAACACTATTGTAGTTTTTCTATTTCAAAATGTAATGTTTTATTCAATGAGTTACTTGCCATTTCTATGTAATTGTTTGTAAAAAATGTACTAGCAATTTCTATGGAAGCCCGTTTCCACCCCTGAATAAAAGATAAAAAAGGTAATTTGTGACTTACTTAAATTCTTATTTTTTTTTCTCAGAATTGCAAGTTTATATCTCGCATTTGTGACTTTCTGTATAACACAATTGTGACTTTATATTCTGCTATTCTGACTTTATAACACGCAATTGTGAGTTTCTCAGAATTGTGAGATGTAAACACAATACAAGAGAAAAAGTCAGCATTGTGAGATAAAAACTCGAAATTACCCTTTTTATTTTATTTTATAAGTGAAAATTGTTTCTACTCATTTTTTTTTTTTTTTTTTAGTGTAGCTAGAACCAATACACTGATCTGAATCTCTAAAGCACCATTAACATGGTTCTTTATGGTTTTCTAAAGCACCATGGACATGAAAAATGATTCATGATAAGAAAAGCGTTCATTAAAGAACCTACTATATGTGTATGTGTGACCTGCATTACTCAGGCTGGGTGTTGCGTGTGCACTTTGTCTTGATTGATCACGGTTGCCTTTAGCGAAGGAGTTTTGCTGGTGCACACGCTCTGCTGTTCCTCTCGAGAGTTTATATTCTGTGTTTGGATCCAGCAACCCTTGGCCCTTCTGTAAAACAGAAATGGTTTATTTATCAACCCGGCTCTCGCTCGCTCTGTACGTGAGTGTGTGTTGTATCTGATGGTAATTTCACGGCTGGGTTCCCGCTGAGATGGGGGGCAGAAGGGGAGCAGGATTATTACAGATAACTCACCAGACCTACTTCTGAGATGTACACCCTTAAATAAAGTCACCTGATATTGTAATGAGGTGCATGAATCACACGTTTACTACATGCATCCTGAAAGAACCATAGCTTTTGGCACTGGCTGTGAAGGGTTTATCTGGTGTTACATACACACAAATTCACCAGCTCAGAATAATGGCATTTGCGTGCTGTGAAAATGTTTGTTCTGGAGACAGAGTTGTTGAAAGCTGCTAGCTAGCAAGCATGAATGCTTGATTAGGGTATTACCAGCGCATTTCCCTCTCCACAACCATAAATCTCTTCATTCTCACATTTGGCTTGGCCAGCCAAGGCAAAAACAAGCCCAGAACGACAGCTGGTACAACTGCCTCGCTGCTCGGTTGAAACTCTGGGTGATTCATGTGAGATGAGGGTTAAATATCTCAGCAGCACTCTTCGTAACTGTTCATTCAAGTCTCAGCACTATATATATTTACAATAAGTTCATCATTTACAAAGAATTAGTGAGATTCACTTCACTTTGTAAATACTTATGATTGTGAAACACTGTATAAAAAATGCTGAGGGTGGGTTAGTGTACTCCTGGCTACTAGTTGCTGTAGCTGACAACTGTATTCTGTGTAACAACATTATGCAGTGAATCACAAATATTAGATGTGTTAATGGTCTTAAATATATCTTATGCATGTTTATGAATCAACTGTAATAGTGTTATGTCCACGTACTGGCTCTTTTTAATCATTATAGTTCCGTATATATTTTCACTTCCTCAGCATTCTTTGTGAAATATATTTGTTTTATAAATTATCTAGTTTTTTTTTTTTTTTTTTGCTATTTACTGGTTTACTGATTTGCTTTTACTTTTTGTCACTTTAAGTCACTTGTTTTGTAATATTATTTTGATAATATAATGTTTTTTATTTCCAATTGTTGATTGGTTATTTTTTTATATCTTGAAATGTAGTTACTTTGCCATTTCATACTTAAAGCTGTGCAATCTACTCGGTCATTTTAAATAAATTATATTATGAATTATGAATTAATTAGTGCTGTCAAATCGATTAATTGTTTAATTGCATCCAAAATAAAAGCTTGTGTTTACATATAAATATACACAACACACACATATATTATATGTATATAAATGTAAAAATATAAATATTTACATATATATGAATATGAAAGTGTGTGTGTGTGTGTGTGTGTGTGTGTGTGTGTGTGTGTGTGTGTGTGTGTGTGTGTGTGTGTGTGTGTGTGTGTATTTATTTATATATATATATAATTAATCGCAATTAATCGATTTGACAGCACTAGAATAAATGTGAAGTATTCTTATTCAAATCAAAGTAAGTCACTGAAGTTATCTTTTTTTTTTTTTTTTTTTTTTTTTGTTCAAGTAACAGTTCAACCCATGACACTGGCTGTGAGAAGATTAATTAAAAGGCAAAAGGTTCCAGCCAAAGCGAACACAAATCACTATAATGAAGCTATTCTCATCATCTAATGACACAGTGTAGCATTACTATTTTAAAACCATCTGTTCTGTTATCAAGAAATTAAAGTAGCTTGCATTGGTGTTACAGTGAAGTTCTGAATATTTTAATTTCTGCTAATCTGTTAATCTAATCATGTAAAACCCTGGTAATATATTTGAAATTTGCCAGATTGATGCAGGCTAATCTACAGGAGCTGCACTTTTTAAAAACTGTGCATTAGTTTTGACATTGACAAGCCCTATACTGTTATTATCTTTTCATGACTTCACTCATGTGTGAATGAAATTAGTCACTACTGTGTTGTTAGTATTGTATGTAATTACAGATGGGTCTAAATCGTAATCCCCAACACTCTTCGCTTATCTTATCTGAAAGGGTATCATATATCTCTCACTCTTATGAAGGTGCACTCACTTTTCTGCTTCGCAGCTTTGGCCGCTTCTTTATGGACCTTGAAGATAAAACAGCAGGGTTATATGTGTCTAATTACACAGTAGTTAAACTGTAATTACAGTACACCACCCAGTTATTACAACTTGAGGTTTGTATACATAGTAAACTCCGAAGAGTGCCAGTTCAGCCACCTCTCTCTCACGTGAACACCACACTTGGCTCTATCGGAGCAGGCGAGGGCCTTAAAAACAATACCAGCCATAGGAAACTTAAAACATTCCGCCTGGTGCAGGAAGGGATGAATTTTATAGCGCACGTGGAATGATTATGTTAGGAATACACACTTTCCTTTAGCTTGGAAAAGCCATTACATTGACACACTAAAGTGCCTTTGTGTGGGTTGACCAAGATGGGTCACACACATGTGTGAAGCAGCAATCTGATTGGCTGCCGTATGGCAGTTGCAGGTGATTGAGGTCGCTGGATTTGTATGAAAACTGAGCGTGTTGCCAGAAAATCTGAGCCTTATACAAGCATTTATTATCTGCTTTGAATAGCTTGTTCAAACTGAACTGAACTGGATGTAATCGAGGGAAACAGGCTTGCATTTATCTATTCTTCTGTTTGGCTTTCTTCACACACACACACATGTGTGTGCTGAATAAGAGTGTATGTGTCTTTTTGTGGTGAAAACACACACAGAGATGGCAACACCCTTTCCTGTGCTCTTAAATGACATCTCCCATTCAGACGGCACACATCAGGCCGAGACCATCAGTGTTTACACAGATGGACCTGCTTTATTTTCTCAATAGCTGTGGAAAGGTGTGTGCGTGCAAATAGGTGTATGTTTGTTCGTGCGGTGTGTTTATAATGTGTCAGTTTATTATTGTTGAACCTGGTTCTTGCATATCTTGCAAATGAAAGGGAGTTAAAGAGCGTTCATTCACATGAAACAATTCACTCATCGGGTCTCGCCAACTCATTCAGATGGCCTTAAGACATGTGCTATACATTTACCTTTCATCAAAACCAGACACACACACACTTTCAGCACTAATGAGAGTTGGCTGACAGGACATTGAGATGGATAAAACAGGTGGGGTCGTCATCGCTCAACCGGCAGGAACTCAAAGGCATTTTAATGACACTAAAAGCTTAAATATTAGGCTTACATAGATTTTAAATGTCTCATTTGCCTATTTATTACAGATCTTGTGTCAGTTTAGATGTTCTCAGAATGAATGTGCAATATTTCATCTTGAATTATAAATGTAACGTTTACATTAGAGGAGTCTGGAAGTGAGAAACTGATATTTACAAACTATTTTCACATTTTTAGAAGAAAATTTGTGTGGTTCTTGCTTAGGCAAAATGTTCTGGGTGGTTGCTTCTGGTCACTAAATATGTGTTTTTTAAATGTTGTTGTTATTAATAATAAAAATAAAAATATTTAATAATTAATTTTATTATTAAAAATATAATAAATAATACAATTATATATTTTTTTTTCTGATTTCCATCTAATGTTGTATATTATACAGTATATTTTTAATATGCATGTTTTATATTATCTTGGTTAACAGATATTTTTTATGTTGTCTTTTTCAGAAAGAATGCTCAAACTTTGTGCGTGTGCTGCAGCCGTATAACCAGACGCATATTTACATATGTGGCACCGGAGCTTTCCATCCTATCTGTTCTTACCTGGAGATAGGCAAGCGAGCAGAGGTACACAACACACGCAATATTAATAATTGATCAAATTAATTCTCTTAGTCGAGTTCAATCTCAGGAAAGCAATGGCACTAAAACATACTCATGCGCATACATACAATATCTCCACGGCACATTCACCAAAACGTTTAAAGGAATGAAAAGGAAATGAATGGTGGCTATCTGCTGCTAACGTCTACCCTGTTAACAATTTCGGCCCAGTGAAGTAGAAAATGAGAGCGTCACAAAGCAGCGACTGTGTTATTTAGAAGTGCCTCAACTGTGGGAAATGAGATGGCCTTTACATGGTGGAAAAATGTCAGTGAATTTCAAGATCTGATCCACGCAAATTAATCATGGCCTGAACGCACTCAACATAATAGAAAATAACTTGAGTGCTGTTTTTTTTTTTTTTTAGCTGTGAGTTTAGAGATACAGTTCTAAAGTAGGTTTTTATGAATGTTTTTCTTCAAAAACAGCATCTTTTTTAGTACTTTTTGAATATCGAGAGAGTCTTGAACAAGTTCCTAATGGCAACTTTTTAAAATTCAACTCTCCATTGCCTCATCCATTTACTATTCATGCCTTACTGTGGTTGGTTAATTCATTATCCCTTTCCTCAGGACAACATCTTCAGACTGGATGCCAGCTACTTTGAGAACGGACGTGGGAAAAATCCCTATGATCCAAAGATGCAGTCCTCATCCCTCCTGATTGGTGAGTTGGTCAGAGATGGTGTTGTTTTGGTTTTAATGATTTAGAATCAGTGTTAACTGATTGGAGATTTCATGCTCTTATTTATTTGTCAGATGGAGAACTGTATTCTGGAACATCAGCAGACTTCATGGGACGAGACTTTGCCATTTTCCGAACACTTGGATCACATCATCCAATCAGAACTGAGCAGCATGATTCTAGATGGCTGAATGGTAAAGATGCTGTATTCTGAATAACTTAGGGCTGGTTATTGAATATATAAACTATTTGTTGATTTTTTTGGCAAAACGTTTACATTGAGATAGAAATGCACACCATGATATGAATCAAGTGACTCTCTGAGTAAGTCACTAAATTATCCATTCATCACATTTGTTCAGTGAATGAGTAACTGAATCAATCATTTAACTAATTTATTTATTTTTTTAAATAATTCTGATTTATTTAGGAATCAATCAAGTAACTGTCTTTGTGAGCAGGTGATTAAATTATTCAGTCAAACGGATCTGTTCAAAAATTTGGATCAGTTCAGGAACTAATCAAGTGACTTTCTTTATGAGTGATTTGCAGAATCATTTATTCCGCTGATTTGTCAAAATGCTGATTCATTCAGGAATTAATCAATTGACTGTCTTTATGTGGGAGTCACTTAATCATCCAATAAATTTGTTAAAAATGCTGATTCTTTCAAGAACGAATTAAGTACTTGTCTTGATAAGCGAGTCGCTGAGTCATTTATTTGTTCAGAAAGACTGATTTGTTCAGGAACAAATTAAGTGACTGCCTTTATGAGCATTGATTGAATCATTCATTCAACTAGTTTGTTCAAAAATGATTATTAATTCAGGAACGAATCAGGTGACTGTCTTTGAGCGAGTTAAAGATTAATTTATTTAACTAATTTATTCATTAATGTGTGTTGTTTGGAGAGGCACAACAGTTAATTCTGCTTCTGCCTCATACTGTGATATGAGATATAGTCATGCTGCCCACTCCTAGCTGAAATATTGTCTCAGTCTGTATTTTTAAGGAGTTTAGAAAGACCCTATGTATACATATGCTTGCGTATGTGTCTGTCCATGTGTTTTTATAGACCCTTTATGATTTTTATCCTAGCACTCAATTCCTGTCCTTAGCTGCCTGGTGAAATCATCACACAGTATATGTTACTTTGCTAAGCACGTGTCTGCCAAGAGCAAATGTGTGAAATAAATATAATTTTATGGGTTTTCTTTTGTGTGCACAAGTTTATGTCCCTTCACGTGAGTGTGTGTGCCCATATCTGTGTGAGAGAAAGAAAGAGCCTCTTTGTGAACGTCTGCAGGAGAGATTAGCTCGGCCGGGGTGTTGAGTGTTTCCTCTAACATCCCGCCTGCATTTTTGCAGACTTATGGAACACAAAAGGTCAATATCAAGATAGGAGAGTCGGTCAGTGTTTTCCCATGAAGTTAATCCTGTCTCAGCTGTTCCTGCGAGTGGCTCTCGTTTCAGTCCTCACACAGGGTCAGCCTCCATGCCCTCAATACCCTCCTATATTCGTGAGGAAAGGTGCTTTTGAAAACGTTCATCTCACCTTAATCCTCGCCGTCTGTTACCACGGATACATCGGACGTTAGTTCTATTTCGCCCGCTCTGAAAGCTGTCTCTCTCGCACAAAAGAGCCAGTGTCGTATGGAGGATTAGTCACATGGATATTCTATCAAGCCTTATCAATAGAAACACGGGCCTCTCGCTATCTTCAGACAATGCAGCCGATGGCTGTTGATGGTTATTCTTCCCACACTTCAAAGAGGATCAGCCTTTACAGAGCAAACATTCGAAAGTTTGTCTGGAACAAGTTTAATGTCTTTGGGAAACAGTCAGTGTATTGAATGGCATGTGCGGCACTGTTTCATTGGCGTCTCTACGGACACATACACACTCTCAGTGCATGAACGGAGTCACTCTTTGGTAAATGTTCGTTCCGCTGTTTAAGCTTCACATCCTGTTGGGTCTGTTGGGCCGTAATGCAGCACTGCATGTCGCTTTAAGCGTGTGCCGCCCACGTGGGTGGGGGACGTGTTACATTTCGTTTCTGCAAGAGAGAGCAGTCACGGCTGAGTAAAAGTGATCCCCCTGTAACTGGCGATACTGAGGTCTCGGCTCATTTTGGAACAGCTAAAAGGGATTCAATGAAGTGTGCAATCATTTCTGTGGGATTGAACTTCCCAAAATGCTGCTTTTAAACAACTCGATTTCTTCTGTATCTTCTTTCGATCTTGAAGTTCTGATACATTGTGTGTATTCCAGACCCCAGGTTTCTAGGAATACACCTGATCCCGGAGAGCGATAATCCTGAAGACGACAAGATCTTCCTGTTCTTCAAAGAGAACGCCATGGATGGTGAACATACAGGCAAAGCTACTATCTCCAGGATAGGACAACTGTGTAAGGTATCATCACATACAGAAACATAAATCATGCACATTTTCCAGTGCATTTGGACACACAGTATTAACATGTAATAATGTCAGTATTCAAAGCTTTATGTGGTTTTTAAAGAACATGTGACTGCTTGCATTTTCTCCAGAATGACATGGGTGGACATAGGAGTCTCGTGAACAAGTGGACAACCTTCTTGAAAGCCAAGCTGACTTGCTCAGTTCCCGGCCTCAATGGAATAGACACATATTTTGATGAACTGCGTAAGAAATGTCTATGAACATTTACCCTGAACATAATTATATGAACACAATTGTTTTTAATATAAAGTCAGAAATGCATATTTAAAGGAATCGTGTGGGAAATGCATGAAATAGTTAAGTTAACAGCATCCATGGTATGCTGTCACCACTGGAAACAATTTCTACTCATCCCTCAAGCTGTAAAAAACATGTTAGTTTATGGGGCAAACTTGCAACATTTGGCCCATAAACTTCCATTGCAACATTCCAGATGCTGTCAATAGAGTTTTAGGTGTGTTTATCCACTTTTAATAACTCCAAATGTTTCTTTATTTCACTTCCAGAGGATGTGTTTCTGATGAGTGCTAAAGACCCAAAGAATCCAGTAATCTATGCTGTGTTTACTACATCCAGGTAATACAGACATACTTAAAATACATACAATTAAGTATATTAAACATTTTAAAATAAGTTGCAGATGACTCTTTCCTTTCCTTTCCTTTCCTTCTTTTTTTCTTTCTTTTCTTCCTTTTTCCTATCTTTTCTTCCTTCTTTCTCTTGTCTTTTATGAGATGGCAGTGATTTTGTGATGTGTGATATGTTTGGCCCTTTAGAAGCTTTGCAGTGCAGTAATCTGGTTATACTCAGACAGGCGCTTCACGTCGCTGCACTCTGGATGGGAATTTCCTCCTTATCCTGGTCTCTGCCCTCTCTTACCTGTTTCCCTATTCAGCTTCGGCTCAGCACAGCTCAGAGGAAATATGATTAAGGTGGTAACCTGAATCTCACTCCCCAGCTAGACACCCTCTTCTCTGGGCCTGCTGGCGAGGAGCAGAGGGTTGGGGAGGGGTGAAGGCAGTAACAAAAGCAGATAAACGATGTTTTAAAGAAGAAAAGACTTTTAAGATGATGGATGAGCACACTGTGTGTGTGTACGGAGGTGTGCGTGCATGTAAACACGAGATGAGGAAGAGGACAAACATATCACAATTAATCACTGTCAAAAAGCGAGAGAGGCGAAAGCGGCAGTCGTCCAAACCTGCACATCCTGTTCATGTGTTCCCACCTCACTGATTTCCTAATGTATGCAGGGAACACAACACTCGAAAATTCAATTACGGGCTTTAAAGAATTAGACTGCTTTAATTGGTTTTCTAAGTGCCCCGTTTCTGAGATGAATAGAAGCGCATTCTAGGGACTTGCTTTTAATATTGGCACTTAATGAGGCCTGAACGCTGGGGTGATGGATCAGTATTTTATCTCTCGCTTTATCTGGGTATGTGTGTAAGCACATGTATGTGTGTGTGCATTTTTATGTCTGGGACCCTGACTGAGTGATGGGGAATTAGTTTATTCATGTGCCCTGTGGTTAATTGATTTTTTCGCTAATTAACATTTTACAAATGCTATGGGTTGATCACCATAGTGTGTTTGTTCTCATGGCTGTTTAGGGGGAATAAGTGCTTGGATACACACATACACACTGCAATACAAATGCTAATTTTATACATCACATGAAATCAAAGTCAACCCTATTAACTTTATTAACACACGTTTCTGGTTGTATTGTGTGTGATACATCTGTACATATTTTCATCAAAATATAAAAACTCAGATGACGTTGCCAAGCCCTCTTATTTTTCAAGATTTTGTCAAATCCTGATCCAAAAGAATCCACACATTTGTCCTGGCCAATTTTTTTCTTGTTAAATTAAAATGATTTAAATGCATTGAAATGGATCATTTACTTTTGATATATACACTTCTGGAAAAATGTACACAAAATGTCAAAATATTTTGTGTTCTATCAATGATTTAGCCTCCATTATCTCTTCTTCTTTCCTCAGTAATATCTTCCGTGGATCGGCTATATGCATGTATAGTATGGCAGACATCCGAAGGGTATTTCTAGGTCCATATGCCCACAGGGACGGGCCAAACTACCAGTGGGTTCCCTTCCAGGGCAGAGTGCCATACCCCCGTCCTGGCACAGTGAGTTCTGGCCAGTATATCTGGCATTATCACAAAACTGACAAACTACAGCTTCATATATATATGCACTTTTGTTAAAATACTTGATTGCATTAGTTTTCCAACAAGTAATATACTGTTCTTTATTACCCTAACTGTAATGTGCCTGCACATTTAAAACTAAATTTGTCTAAAAATCATCCTTGCAAAAATACATTGCTGCCTTACTTTGAATGCATACTAAAATAACTAAAACCACACTACATTATTCAGAGTGCAACACTGAAACTTGAACCTGTGCATCAATGAGATTTTTTAACCCTTAATCTCCCCTCCTTTACCCACCATAGTGTCCCAGCAAAACGTTTGGAGGCTTTGACTCCACCAAAGACCTTCCTGATGATGTAATCACATTCGCACGCCTGCACCCAGCCATGTATAACCCCGTGCAACCCATGGGTGGGAAGCCCATCATGGTGCGCACGAACGTGGAATACCAGTTCACTCAGCTGGTGGTGGATCGTGTGGAAGCTGAGGACGGCCAGTACGATGTCATGTTCATTGGCACAGGTTAGTAAAACCAACCAGCACATCAATACAGAAATACAACTGCTGTATAAACAAAACAAAGCCTTAAGCCAAGAAATCGCTCCACTTTTACACTTCAAGGCAGAGATTTACAACCTTTTTGACTTATTCTTTACAACAATATTCGAAGGCTCTATGACTTTTCCAGTTGCTTTTGATTTACAGGATGAATATTTGGATTTTTTTACCGTTTTAAAATTTCCACATATTTCCAGGTTTTTTGTGGGAATTCTGGTTCCTCAATGAAAAACAATTGTTTGTGGGTCAATACAATAAAGAATATCTAGATTTTTTAATTGTTCTAGCTTATTTAATGTTTGTTTTGTCTTATTTTTTTCATTCACCTATATGTCATTTCAAATCATATATACTCTCTCTCTCTCTCTCTCTCTCTCTCTCTCTCTCTATATATATATATATATATATATATATATATTTTTTTTTTTTTTTTTTTTTTTTTTTTTGAGCACAAGAGAAAATTACTAAGAAATATTGTACAAATAATGAATATTAAAAAATTCTAATCCTAAATCAGATTTAGGAACTGTGCTGAAGGTGGTGACCATTCCCAGGGAAAGCTGGCATGATCTGGAGGAAGTGGTGCTGGAAGAGATGACGGTGTTCAGGGTATGAGCGCCAACTGTTCATTACCCAGAGAGCTGTGCGTTTCTGCTTGCTATTGGAATCGAAATCCTCCAACTATAATTTTCACCTTAGTACATTTAATTGCTCCCCCATAAATCTGTCTGCACAGCCACAGCATGTCATCAAAAAAATATCCTCGAATCTTAAAATGAGATTAAACTTGTTCTGTTTTCCCTTCTAGGAGCCAACACCTATTACTGCCATGGAGCTCTCCACTAAACAAGTACGTCTGCTTGATATTACTCTTCACTAGCCATTAGCAGAGAGCAAACCGTGTCCTAATAGACTTATATGTTCATCTGTCAACAGCAACAGCTGTACCTCGGGTCAGATTTAGGGATTTCCCAGATGCCCCTGCACCGCTGTGAGGTCTACGGGAAGGCCTGTGCTGAGTGCTGCCTGGCAAGAGATCCGTATTGTGCCTGGGACGGGACAGAGTGCTCTCGATATTTCCCGACTGCTAAAAGGTAAGTACATATTTGATGAGGATTATTTTATTCTTTAACTTTTTGGTAGCTTTATTTTTGGAATCTGGATCAAATTACATGTTCTTAAAGGGACAGTTCACCCAAAAATAAAAGTCCTGGGATTATTTACTCACCCTCATGTTGTTCCAAACCTGTATGGATTTCTTTCCTCTGTGAAACATAAAAGCAAATATTTGATTTTTTTGTTTTTGTTTTTTTGTCCAGTGTTATTTAGGATCCCATCGACTTTCATTGTTTGGACAAAAAACATTTTTTTTTATGGGTGAACTATCTCTTTAAGTCAATGACATATTAACACAAATTATGGCACCATATTCACTGTTCAGGTGTTTAGTGCACTACAAATTCTGCATCTCAACACACATGCGTCGACAAGCACAAACACCTGGATCCAAGTATTTCAGGCTGCTTTTAAACACGCTATAAACACATGCTCACAATACGCCACGTACCCAGTGTTAACACATGGACACGCACACACACTCTGCATGCTTTGCCAGCTTCACCTTCACAGAGGAAGAAAAGGGCCATGGCTTTGGTCTCAACACACCCTTATGGTCCACAGCACTAGGATGGTCCACACCATTCCAAATATTTTCAGTGTGCCTAAAATGCAAAACAGACGTCCTTACCGCACCTCCCGCACGTGCTGAGACAGCCAGAATCGAGGAATGTGTGTCTGTGTGTGTGTGTGTGTGTGTGTGTGTGTGTGTGTGTGTGTGTGTGTGTGTGTGTGTGTGTGTGTGTGTGTGTGTGTGTGTGTGTGCACGCCTTAGAAAAACATGTTACAGAAATGAGAAGACACAGAGAGCTATGCACTGAAATACAAGAACAGGAAAAGAAAATGACATATCATGAAAAATGACAAAGAGGCTGTTTCAAACACGAGAATCTCAGCAAGTTTTCATATTTCACTTATCGTTCCCTAAGATCTACTGCAGCTCAACCTCATTCTTCACACCAGATCCTGAATGTTTTCAGTCAGGCACAGGAAATCTTCTCAGTCTTTCAGTGCAGTTGTGAATGGATAAGAGAGCCGGCCTTGGCAAAGTCCCTGGCCAATGTTAGCATTTAAGAGGTGAAGCTGCTCTCTTAAAGTGGAACAAAACTCTTCTGATGGAGACTGAAAGACCCTTTTAGCTGAGAATGACGTGCAGAGCTGTTATTACAAGATATTTGAAGGTTGTGAGGTTTGGAATTCAATAATGAACATCATAAAAGATCTCTCCATGAATCATGTTTCTGAATTAAAACTAGGGCACCAACACATTAAGCACATTCTTTCCTGCATACACCTAAAAGTGTGACACATTGTTTACACAAATGGTTTAATTATTGTTGTATAAAGCTAAAGTATTTTACCATATAAATCTCACATCATCCTTAAGTCTCTATGACAATATGGTACAATGTAATTGTTTGATTGAAACAACAGTGCCCTCTAGTGGCCTGAGAGAAGTAGTGTTGCAAATACTAAACTAAATACTAGGGGTCAATTTTAGTGTTTTAGAAGATGCAAAGATCTATATCACATGTGTCTAATTCAATATTTTTATTCAACAGGAGAACGAGGCGTCAGGACATCAGAAATGGGGATCCTCTTTCCCAGTGCTCTGATCTACACCACAACGGTAAGGATATTCATTCATTTCTTATCAGACATAATGAATTAGTTGCCTAAACCAACATGAGGACATGCACAGTTGTTGCAAGGCACCTCATTTCAGAAAAAAAAAAATTGCATGGAAAAATATCTTCTATAATACAGCAAGGACAATTCTTTACATCTCTTCTGTAATATGTTTTGAATATTTTGCAATTGTGATCTACTAAAATTGCACCTCAAAAGCAACATCCTGTAACTAAATGTTAATACAGACAATCAATAAAACATTAGAATTAAATCAGCATGCCTGAACATTTGAGAAGGACTGATGCATTGTAATCTTTCATTTGTGTAGGCGCCACTGATACACTGTTCTATTTCAGTACTGAACATTACCTCCTTGTGTGTTTGTGTGTGTGTTAGATGATCTGGAAGGATACAGCAGTGTGGAGGAGAGAAGTGTGTATGGCGTAGAGAACAGCAGCATGTTTCTGGAATGCAGCCCGAAGTCTCAGAGAGCTCTAATCTACTGGCAGCTACAGAGACTCAATGATGAACGTAAACATGAGGTACACACACACACACACACACACACACACACACACACAAACTTATAAATAACACAGGTCAGCAAAACATGCACTTAAATGACATGGTGTCACTGTGATCCATGCACTCCATGCAGGACTGCAAAGAATATAAACGACTACATGTATTTTTAACTATTTTCACAGTTCTCTTGCTGTGGTCAGTTTCTAGATTCTTCACACATTAGATCAGTTGGCAGTCTTAACGGTTTTAACAGTCTAAATCTGTGTTGAATTAACTTAAAGGTCACTGCTATTCTGTCTAATCTGTCCAAAGTAGCAGTCATTTTTTTATGAATGCAGTAAGAACATTTTACATTTTCACATTACAAATGTCATTTCTGTGTCATAAGCTTTGCCAAACACACTTGGAATCGCATCAGTCTGCCATTGGTTGGGCAAACAAATTCACACTATTGGTTATATTAGTATTGCAGTTTTGGATTGGCCGTGATTTAAAAAAAAAAAGAAAAGAAAAAAAAAGTCTGTTCAAAATTTGGGGGTCTGTACTTTTTCTTTTTTGAAAGAAATTAATACTTTTATTTAACAAGGATGCATTAAATTGATCAAAAGTTAATGATTTTTAAATTAAATGAATATTTTTCAAATAAACCGTTTCTTTACAATCCTGAAAAAAAATATCAAATTTTATCAATTAAATTAATAATACACAAAATGGAATTTTAAACAAAACATTTTTTATAGATACTATATTATTATAATAGTTATTCTGTAGTTAAACAGATACATTTTTAATAGTAATAAAAAAATGACAGACTTCAGCTGTATTGTAATCAGCTGTATTGTACTTATCACTAAGTAAAATGTTGCTTTTTTACAAAAAAGAAGGGGAATGTTATTACTACTAAATTAAGGTATTTTATTGAACAGGATATGACATAATGACCCCCTTACCACCCACCATCACGTACAGTACACCAGCTGTGTTTCTCTTTCAGATATGATCAGGCAAAAAATAGTGCTAAAGTAACACCTCACCCCAGACGGTCATTATGTTAATGTAATAATGGTCAGATTTCAGCCATCCTGGTGTGTAAGAAAATCCCCCAACTGTGCTGTAGTTTTCCTTGCACCCCAGATTTAACCTTAGCAGTTACGTTCTGGTCTGGGACCATCTTTGAGGTCAAAATCTATGAAAAAGTGTTAATAAACTCAATCTGTTTTTCTCCATGTCAGATTGTGATTGATGAAAGGCTGAGTCTTACGGGCCAGGGTCTGCTGATCCGAAGTCTAACCCAAGCTGATTCGGGAGTGTACCACTGCCACGCCGTCGAGCACGGTTTCATCCAGCCCCTGCGGCGTATTAATCTCCAGGTCATCCCATCTCAGCGCGTGGGCGAGCTGCTGCTCCGAGCGGGCGCCAACGATAAGGATCCTTCCCCTAAACACAAACTCTGGTACCGGGATTTCATGAGCCTCCTGGAGCACCCAGACCTCAACAGCGTGGATGAGTTCTGCGAGCGCGTTTGGAAGCGAGAGAAGAAGCCAAAGGGAAAGAAAACCCCCAGAGCCAATCCCATAGCTGGCGTCGGGACAAAAACAGATAAGACCCCTCAAATTACGGCTCAGAGTTTGCAGAACCCATCACAGAGGGTGCAAAACACACCCAAAGTGCCAAACAACCCAACTGCTCAGATTCTCCCAAAGTCTACAGGTTTGCAAAGAAGTCAAATCCCGGGAAGTACAGTGAGCACGGAGAGCCAAAGCATCAAACCGGACACTCAAAGCACGCAGAAGGTCCAAAGTGCTCCCGAGAGCCAAAGAGCACAACCCAACCAGGGAAAAAGAGGTACCCAGACCCAACAAAGAGGACCTCCTAACACAGCCAAGTGGAAACAGCTTCAGGAGAACAAGAGGGGGCGCAACCGCAGGACCCACGAACAGCAGAGACCACCGCGCAGCGTGTGAGATGCACTCACGCACACTCAACAGACACTTATAAACATCTGCATCAGTCACTCATACAACAGACAAGTGTGCAAAATCGATAGCACAAAACTCAAAAACGGTGAATCCTGCTCATGTCACTTGTTCACCAGGGAAAGCACATTGACTTTGTTGTTGTGATGTGACAGCAAAGACCTTTTACACTCCTAGTGTTACAGATCCGACGTCATACACGTGATGCTTTCATCAAAGGATGCGCGACGCTCGTTTGCCAGAAATCCTTTGCGATACGATGGGATAGTGCCAATGGAAGAAGAAGAAGAACTCTTTTGTCGAAATGACAAAATACGAAAAAAAGACATGGTGGAGTGAATTGGGCACCTGGAAAACTGGAAGCCAGTTGCTTAGATTTGTAAAGACTGTAATATATAAGCAAGCATTGTACTGTACATAGAACAACACTAAGTAATTATGGACACAATTGGTCAAAGGTGAAATTAAGGCATGCCTTAGTAACAGCTTGTCTAACCTCTGATCCTCAGAAGCGTTTTGATGTTCGTGTTAATTATGTTTCAGATAATCAAGTGGGCCTGACTGACTAAAAACAGTCAATAACTGTGGTGACCATTTCTGCCAAAATTTAGGTTTCAAATACAACGTGCATGAGTTGAATGAATAAGCTCTTCCAAGCCAGTTGCATAGTCAAACTATCTGCGGATTGCAGCCGTCTAGATGATCGTTTTAAATGTCGGTTGCGTAGAAATGAAAGAACGTCTTTTGAAAGATGTTTTTAGATATTTCCATAATGTCTGTAGTGTATTTCTAAATTATTATTACTCATATTTCATACGTTCGCGTCATTGATTTGCTAAATCAGTCTATGTTAGGCTGAATGCTGAGTGACCCTAGTATATGTACATATATATACAGCAGAACACCACTTGATTATTTATTGCTGGTTATTGTTTATTGTTCAAAGGGTTGCATTTATTTTTGATATTATTTTTTCTATTCAGTTGTAAACGTGGCTGATGGGCCATGATTCACATAGGCGGACCAATTATTTGTTTTTAGGCTCAGATTCTTGTTGAGTGTTTGCAGATCTGTATTCTTTTAATTCCGTTTTACATGCTTACTTTCTTAATTTTGGTCGTTCTTTCTTTTTTCTTCGTCTTAAGCTTAACTTTAAGTCTTGTTTTAACTTCATCGTGCAAAACTAACGAGAAATATTAAATCATCTCCAATGATTAGCTGTGAATCTCCCTAAAAAAATGTGTGGGTTAGGACAGATTAGATGCCATGGGGAACACACTGCATGTGAATTCTGCCTTTGTGCATCTTTATTTTTTATTGTCAGTGTGTCGTGCGAGAGGTCATTTCTGTGCCATGCAAGATGTACGAGATGTGAATATTTTTGCCATTTGCATCTAGACATAACCTGTCCCTTTTTATGTATAATAAGGTCTATAGTCTTTTCACACATACAGGTTTCCCCCCACTGTTCGGCAAAATTGTCATGTCAATGCAATACAGAGGTATATCCACCAGATGGCGCTCCCGTCCACTCCCTGACCCAGATGGAGTTGATTTGGAGCTGGCTGGTGCAACAAGGGAGGAGAAGGGAGCTGTCAGTTATGTAAAATTGGTGTTTCTGGCATGCATTTGGTTGTCTAAATAAATATTTCCTCTATAATTTCAGGGTGGTCGTGGGTGGATTATTTGTATATTTCTTTGACGTGTTTTTGGCAGCATTTGGAGGACACATGTAGTCTATCTGTGAATGTTGTTGACTCCCATATTGTGTTTGGTGAGAGGTGAAGTTATCACATCATGTAGTTTATGGTCTAATTTTTTAAAATAGCTACAATAATTAGTCAACAAGCCAATTTTGGGGCATTGGAAAGTTTTCAAAAAAATACCTGAGCTTGGATGCATGCAACACGAGTGAATTGGTGTGTATTGTGATACAAATCTGATATTGTTGCAGCAAATTCCAGCTGCTTTTCATTTCAGCTACACATTTGTTAGTTATTTAGTCAGATATTTTCCTAAAATACCTGTTGCCTTGATGGAAACTCGATTAATCCAAGCTGGACTTGACCTTTGTCTCAGATATGCCAACATGACTAACTAATATCTCATTATATTAGCATTCCAAGAAAGATCTAGCTTGAGTGTGTGTGTGTGTGTGTGTGTGTGTGTGTGTGTGTGTGTGTGTGTGTGTGTGTGTGTGTGTGTGTGTGTGTGTGTGTGTGTGTGTGTGTGTGTGTGTACTTGTTTATGCTACATTGGCTACAAGGATAGTAAAACCTGATGCTTTTTATATTGTGGGGACAGGCAAGGGGGGGAAAATTATTAAAAAATAGTAAATGATGTTTATCTTAATGTGAAACAATGCAAACAGGTTTTCTGATCATGAGGGGATAAAAAATAAATATTTAGTCAGTATAAAAGTAACAAGTCTATGGAAAGTTCCCACAATTCACAGAAACAAACGTGTGTGTGTGTGTGTGTGTGTGTGTGTGTGTACCTGTTTTTCTATTCATGTGGGGACTTAAACCTGAATACACACAGACTCATGGGGACTCGTGTCATGGTGAGGACCTAAATTGAGGTCCCCACGTGTAAACAAGCTAATAAATCACACAGAATGAAGTTTTTTGAAAATCTAAAAATGCATGTAGTTTCCTTCTGTAAGGGGTAGGTTTAGGTGTAGGGTTGGTGTAGGATGATAGAATATATGGTCTGTACAGTAGAAAAAGCATTTCGCCTATGGAGAGTCCCCACAAGGATAGCAAACCAGATGTGTGTGTGTGTGTGTGTGTGTGTGTGTGTGTGTGTGTGTGTGTGTGTGTGTGTGTGTGTGTGTGTGTGTGTGTGTGTGTGTGTGTGTGTGTGTGTGTGTGTGTGTAAACAGTAAACTAGCATTTACTGAAGGTCCTTTTGGCACATACTAATATATAAGTATATAACCTTTAAAAATCCATTATTAGAAATTCTACATAAAATTTGTGGATTTTTTGCCAATATTTCCAAATTCTCCTAAAGTATTGTGCTATTGTAGAACCTGAAAGTAGTCCCCAGCTATATTATAACTAGTAGTTACCTAGCTGGGGACTACTTTCAGGCGCTGCGTAATATCACTGCGCCTGCTGCGACCATGTTACGGCAGCAAAGTTCCTTGATTATTACGCCGGAATGAGAGTAGTTCCTAATCATATCAGCCTAGAAAATCGCAACTTTTCATTTTCTGCCGGTCTTAGTACACGATATAACTACAGAAGAGTCAAGTTTTAAATAGGACAAATATCGAAACTCTTTGGTCATTTTTGAACGCGATGCTACTGGTCTTAATCGGATTCAATGATCTATGCTAAGCTATGCTAAAAGTGCTATCGCCAGATCCAGAGATCAGCTGAATGGATTCAAAAACGGTAAAACTCAACTTATTAACTCTGGGGGAGTTGGAGAATGAGCCTATTTCCAAAAAAAGTGGAGTGTTCCTTTAAAGGTGCTGTATATAGGATTGACACCCAGCGGTTGAACTCGGTATTGCAGTCCAAATTAAAAATATTGCAGACTTGAGGCACACATAGGTTGCCAAATGCCGATGAATGAAATGAAATACGCTGTGTTTTCCGCCAACTGGCAACCCGGGGTGCCGAAATGCAATTGGGTAAACTGGCAGTGTGCCGGTTTCACAAACCATAACAAACACAGACATTCCGGGCCGGAATGCATATTTTCAAAGGAGAATAACTGACTGTAGCATTGTTTTTCAGATAAACAAGTATGTTAACTTAGCATGTTTCTTAAATATCTGCAAACATATTATGGTATTTTTATGCTTTAGTAGAGTCAAAATCCTACATACAGCACCTTTAAGCTTCCTTTTCATTCACATTCTTGTAATGTAGCTATTTAAGGTCACACTGCGTGCTTATTACCACTAGATGGCGTGCAATCTCTTTTTTTTTCATTGTCAATGAATCAGAGATGGATTTGGTTAAAATGTGTGCTGTAAGATGCTGTGTACAACATAAAGCTCTATATTATCTTTACTATGTACTTTAAAATCTCTCTGATGACGAGAGAAGTATTTCTTTAATGCCCCAAACTCAATCAAAACATTTAGCGATGTTCATTTATTCTGTGCCCAGGGTTTGACCTGAAATGAGTGTGCGCATGTAAGTGTTTGTGACTCACGGGAGAGCAACAGAAATGAAGCTGTCCTCGACACATCCATCATCTCCCCCACATCAAAAGTGTCCTCAGAAAACAAGCGTGTCATTCTGTATCCTGGAGATCTCTCTCTCTCTCTCTCTCTCTCCCTCTCTCTCTCTCTTTCTGTGTGTGTGTGTGTGTGTGTGTGTGTGTGTGTGTGTGTGTGTGTCATAAATACACTTATGAGAGCACAAGGCGTGTGTGTGTAAGTGTTTGCCTACTCATGAATCAGAGGTCTCTTCACATTGTCTGACTCACACACATACACCATGGCCCTAAGGATTCTGGGTAGAAAGGAGATTCAGGTCAGAGCCAAGGCAAAAAAACTCTCTCTTGCTCTCTGTAAATGGAATTACTATTGTATAGTTTGTAATGGATTTATTGCTGTAAAATTAATTTTTCTGATTAATTATTTGCAACCATTTGCAGTTGTCTGAATCAGTGTTGTTATTGTAAACAAAAAAAACAAATAAATTAAATAGATTTAAAAAAAAATAAACTTAATTAAAAATTAGAATTGTTGCCTTTGAAACTAACTGAAATAAGTTTAAGTACTAAAATGACTAAAACTGAAATAAAAATGAACACTTTCTTTATGTATAATAATTATAAAAAATATTTTAATGTATTAATAATGCCTTATAATTCACCTTGTAATGCATAGTAGGATATCATGAATAATTGTAATCACAATTTTAATGCATTATAATACTTCATTGTTAGACTCTTACAAAGCATAATGCATTAAAACAAAACAAACAGATCATTTCAGATGTAACAAAATCTGCAAATATTAAAATGCATTTTAACTTTGTTTATATTTATTTACAAAAATATATTATTGTGAATACTTTACTTATATAATGCATTATACATCAGACATACAACCTATACAAGGTTTCAAGTAAAGTGTTACCATTTTCCTTTTTCAGTTTTAGTTTTAGTCATTTTAACGCCTCAACATACTTATTTCAGTTAGCAACATTTATCATTTAATTTCCCTTTTTAATTTAAAACTGATATTTATATTTTATTTCATCTTTATGTTGTTTACCAAAACTACTGGAATAGTTTTAGTTTGTAAAATGAAATTAATTAATAAACTAAAACTATTAAATTATCAAAAGCACATAACAAAATTAAACTTAATATAATAAGGATCAATTATTTATAAAAAAAAATATTAATAAATTCTATAATCGCATATAAATACTAATACTAAAATAACAAGTAGTGCCTTAATTACTATCCCGCAGATGGACAGGAATGAAAAGTAACTACTGAAACAACATACTCTAGTGGCCCGATAATTGGCAATAGTCAGAACGGTTTCTGACAAGTTGGCATTTCTTTATTTTTTACTGCATAATAGAAAAGACTCCCAACTGCCATGGTTGAAAACAGTATGTTTATATTTAGCATCACAGCACAAGTGATGAAGTCAGCAGTCAGTCACCCATCACAACCCCCCTTAGCCCATAATCTCAGGCTCATTACGGAGTTAAAATGAGCTTTGCCCTTGATGAGAATGGTACACTTCACCACACCTAATGAATTTCTCTCATTCCCTTCCTCCCTCCCCCTCCTTCCTTCCTTCACTCGCTCTTTCCGTCCCTTCCTTCCTCCGTATATATCCTTCTCTATCGCTCTCGTTTCGAGGCATAACCCTTGGAGCATGATAGAGGCAATCTCACCTACAATTTGCATTTATTACAATCTGATGCTTTTTTACGTTTTCTAAACAATTTGAATAATTTCAATTTCATAATTTTTTTAATCCCATTTGTTACAATCCTTTGGTCGCAATTGGGTTTTCATTTTCTAGCAATCCAAGTCTCAAAGAAAATTAAGCTTCATTTACTCAACCTCATGTTTGAGATCCTGTATGACTTTCTTTATGCTCTGTTAATAAAAAGAGAACTTTTTAGGAATATTAATGCTGCTTTCCATATAGTGAAAGTTTAGAATAACCAGGGACTGTCAAACTGAACAAACTGCACCTGAAAAGTAGCCTTTATGACTTGTTATCTGTATTCCAACATGCATAAAAACAGATCAAAATTAGTCATTGTTCACTAAAAATCACAATGATGCACATTCATATTCAAAACTGCTTTGGAGTATTCTTCAGATTGTCTCCTTTTGTGTTCCACAGAAGAAAGAAAGAAAGAAAGTCATACAGGTTTGGAATGACATGAGGATGAGTAAATCTTCTTTGAAACAGGTGAAAACTTCTAAAGGAAGTGAGCAGAATAGCACTAGCAGACATGAGCATCAGCTTCTCAGAAACAAACTGAAGATCCCAATGAAAGAGAAAGTGACAGTGTTCACAAACAATTGACTTTAACCTTAATCTGACTCTGGACTGAACGAAACACCCACCCAGCCACTGTCCCTCCCCGCTCACACACAAGGAGCAAGAGATACTCTGAGCCTTATTATGTAACGGTTTGGCAAAGTTGTGTTGTTAAACTTAACCTTAAACCTCGAGAGGTTAAACTGTCATTGATAATGTCTTTTACCATTGTCAGCTGAATATTAAGTTACGGATAAATAAACATATAAAAATGTTTAATAACATGGGAATATTGCATTTACAGATGTTCAGATGTTTCTTTAGAGCAAAACAACAGCAGCTCATGCCTGTGTCGTTGTTGCAAGGTAAGACTTTTATAGACTTTTATATTCATAAAATTATATTATATTCATTAAAAAAAAAACACAGTAACTTAAAGTAATTGGGTGAAGTATATCATTCAGTCATAGTTATCCTGGGAAAAAATGAGTTTGTTTGTAATTCCTATTTGATTTACATTACTGCAATAGATTTTTTTAATTAAAATCAGCATAAATTGAGGCAAATTAATGAAAAATAAGGTAAAGTGTTAATGAAAGATATGGCACAATTTTAATGGTTCTTCCTTTTGTTTGTTTATTTATTTATACATATAAATATTTTTATGTATTTAGTTTTTTGTTGTTGTTGTTGTTGTTAAATAAGTCTGAGACCACCAGTAAAAACATTTTTCATATATTTTACTATAATTTTATTAAAGGAATTACAAATTAGGTGATCAGCATACCAATTTGAGTCTAATGATCTTGCAGTATTACATTTTTCTTTATTCATTTTACTTAATAATGTTTTTTTACTCCAATAAACTTTATTTTCATCTTCAAATTATATTTAGATCCCCAGATTTTCAGTGTGACTTTGACCTTAGCACTTGCACATGTGCTTGTAAGTGCATGTTCCCGTGTCTTATTCTGTGAGTGTGTCTTATCCCAGACCCATGATTGGCCGATGGCTCGTCAGAAAGCTGATTAGAGGTCTGTGTGTGCGTGTGTGTGTATGTGTGTGTGTGAATTAAAGGGGGTGTGCTTTCTGCTTAAGAAGATGCAGGGCGCAGCCAGAGAGGTGAGAGACACCTTCCCTTTAAGAGTGTATTTTTAGCCAGCCAGTTATAAGTGCTCATTGGGAGGGAAAACGGGGTGTTAAGGGAGGAATTAAGCACATGCAGACTGTCTATGAAGGATGTGGAGATCAGGACGACTAATATACCACAAATGAAACGTCGTCCCTAAGGAACAAAGTGCACAAGGAGCTGTCCACTCACGAGTACTACAGCCAACAACAGACAGTCAGCTTGTAGCGCAGGTATGTGACCCTTTGCTCTCTTCTGCATCCAATTTTAAATCTCTTTGTCAGTTCTTTCTCACTTCCTCTTGCAACTCTGCAGCACTTATAGCTCTTTCCACACGTGTGATAGTTGTCTTTGTATGTGTTATACACTTGTACAGTCACTTCTGAATCGTCATCTTCTGGACAGAAACTGTATTATGTTTACAGGTAGAAATTATTTTGCAAGTCTCTATCAAAACTGCCACACTGCCTTGTTTTGAAGACTAGTCATGATTCATATAAAGCTCACAGCTTGTGTGTAACTTTTATTAACAATGTTTTATCTCCCTTACATTCATCTGAAGGGTCATACCAGCCATATTTTCTGTATTGAAGCCCATATTCAACTTTAATGAGCAACGCGCTGTGTGTGTGATTAGGTTTCAGGCTTCAGTTACACTTCTCTGCTTCTCCGTGCGCTGTAAGTCACCCATACGCAGCGGCATACATACATGTCGCACAGCAACACACACACACACACACACACACACACACACACACACACACACACACACACACACACACACACACACTGGCACATTTTAAAGCATTATTAATGCCCACAATGTGTGTATATGAGTGTGAATGTGTATTCATTAGAGAGACATGCTGTTACAGGAAGTCAGGTGAGCATTTGTGGGTATAGAATATATAGAATATACAGTACCGCTCAAAAGTTTGATTACATTTTTTAAGGAAATTAATACTTTTATTCAGCAAGGAAGCACTACGTTGATCAAAGGTGACAGTACAACATTTATAATGTTACAAAACATTCTATTATAAATAAATGCTCTTCTTTTGAGCTTTCTATTCATCAAAAAATCCTGCAAAAAATGTGTCACAGTTTCCACTAAGCCAGCAAAACTTTTCAACAATGGTCATAATTAGAAATGTTTCTTGAGCACCAAATAAGCATATTAGAATGATTTATGAAGGATTATGTGACACTGAATGATGGCTGAAAATCCAGCTTTGCCATCACAGGAATAAATTACATTTTAAAATATTAAAATAGAAAAGTTATTTTAAATTGTAATAATATTTCACAATATTGCTGTTTTTTGGTCAAATTAATGCAGCCCTGGTGAGCATAAGAGACATCTTTCAAAAAATACAAAACTTGCCCCCAAACTTTTGAATGGCACTGTAAAAACAGTTTGAACAGGTTTCATTTCAGCTATGTTTACAGTGGTGTGTGTGTGTGTGTGTGTGTGTGTGTGACATTGTATATGTGTGTGTACTTCCGCTTCAGAGCGTTAAGGTCATTAGTGTTCGCTCCAGCGGTCAGCCCTGTGTGGGGAAGACTATCTGTTCTGGGCCGCCGTTCATCACTGTAGATGAGAGGGAGAGAAAAAGAGGGAATAAAGGCAGGACAACCCCCTAACTACAATAATAGTAATCTTTGACTCTCCTGTCATTGTATTTATCCTGATTGTGGTGCCAACAGCAGATATTCATGATAGAGAGCTTAACTTACTGCTAATGCCGTTTGATCTGGTTAATTGATGTGTGGAAATCGTTAGAGCATCTGTGGATCTTGATAAGAGTCCATCTCCTCGATATAGCCCAGGGACAACAGCTGGTCACACAAGGACGAATTCCCCCTGGAGCTGTGGACTGGGCTGAATAAGCCTCCACTGTCACATCACACAGCCGTCACTCTGATGGTAAACAGGGTGGAGAGGGTAACACGTAATAGTTAAAAGGAAACCGGAAACAGCATTAGAGGAATCTGAGATCCTTATGAAATGCATGTAGTAGCATGACTGGTGTCTGAGCCTTGAATGAAATGGTCAGATCTTGCAGAAGTGTGTGCAGTGGACATGAAAGAGTGATACCAGTGTTGATTTTGGTAACTAAATTATTATTTTTTTTTTTTGCTCATTTCTAGCAACTAATTGAAATAAAATAAGTTGAAGTACTAAAATTACTAAAACTGAAATAAAATGAATGCTAAATAGAAATATGTAAAAAAAAAAAAAAATACAAAAGCACATCAAAATTAACTTCAAAATATGAATACATTTCCATATAATAGCATATAAATAAATACTAAAATAACACATACATTCAATGATTTAGCGTGTTGGTTGGTGTAACCCTGTAAATTGACAACTTTTGAATCAGATTTTTACAGTAAGCATTTATTTTCTTTGCCTAATTGGTTTCTGGTATGGAGCTGTTGCATTGTTAAAACCATATCTGAAGATAAAGCGGATGCTCAGTCGTGCTCCTGGAGATCTTCCTTCCTGCCGTGTTTGGTTCCAACCCTGCTGTTACACACCTGTCTGTAATTTTCAAGAGATCCGGACGACTTTAATTAGCTGGTTCAGGATTTTCCCTGTGGCCTTTTTTGCCATTTTTATTGATGAAACACTAAAGAAAGCACTTAAAATGATTGGGAGAAGAGGGGGCAACAGGATCAGGAAATCACCACCGCTCAATGTCAGATGCATGTGTGCTAACAGCTAGGCTATGGTTCAGACATTTTTTGTTGTTGTTGTTGTTGTTGTTGTTGTGATAAAGCCCCTCTGGTTTTAGTTTCAGAAGTGATTCTAGCATTATCACATCTCCATATCAGATTATGCAATGAAAATGGACACTTCCTGTAAAATCGGATCTGTTTTGGTCTATTCACGGGTGTTCTAAGTTCAGAATGACTCAACAAATGTGTTTTTCCATTTAATTTGGCAACTGTTTAAGAACTTTAGGAAATGCATTCAGCCCTGGATAACAAATTTTATCCCATATGTTTTGTTCAGAACTGGCTCAGTGATGTGTTGATCTGGTGAGAGTGATCCTGCAGTCAGCTTCATCTCTGCACAAAAGTGGGAATCAATAAAGGTTGCTAATGGAGACAGGATTTTCTTCCGTCACCCTTCAAGGCTGCTCAGACATAGTTATATTAAGTTGCATGTCTGGGGCTTTCTGGGTTTCAAAACATGCTATTGTTGGAGCACACTGAATATCAGCCTTCAGACCTACCATCTGCAATGTTGTTTCTCTGTGAAACCAACAGGTTTTGTGTCCTCTAACATTGGATTTTGAGGACAAACAGCACTGTCAGGACATACAGCCCTTTAAAGCGGGTAATGTGTCCCTGCAAATTCTCCCTCTGACTCTGTAGAAGTCATTGGTGACAAACTCCTTCAGTGTCTCCTTCTGTCTCCAGGCCCTTGGCATAGCTGTGAGCCAAGGACATATTGATGACTTATGGACATATTGATGTAGTGACTCATGATTCCTATTCAGCAGGAGATCTGTGAGCAGGATGACTGAGTCTGTGAATGGATGTGTCTGTGAATGTGTGATCTATGCAGTGGTTGGATGACTAAACCTTACGCCAAGTAATTCACTCTTATGCACCAAAGCAGACAACTAGTGAAAGGTACAGCACTGTTTCAGTTTTATTTTACAGCTTCAACCATTATATTCCTCCTCAAAGCAGCTTGAAAAGGGTGCAAATATCACCAAAGTAACAGAGCAGGGAGCTAAGAATAAATTCAAGTACTAAGAGCCGAGGGAACACTTATAATAATGCTACAATATCAAATACAGTGCTGATAACGTGGAAGTGAGAGTGGCCTAAAGTAAGAACTAATCATTTTTAGACCATAAAATGTTACCCCCTGGTGTTCTGATCTGATTGGTTGCACTGTGTTCAGCTGCAAAGGCTGTAGATTTAATTTCTTGTAGATTTTTTTTTCACTTCAAAACAACTCATGAAACTGCTTATACATTTTAGTTTGGAGCCACCGTAAAAGAAAACATACATTTTTGGAATTTTTACTCAAAACTTTAAAGAATAGTTTTTCTAAAAATGAAAATTTGCTTTCCCTAAAGCTATCCGAGAGGTAGAGTTTTGTGTCTTCATTAGGAAAGATTTAGAGAAATTTAGCATTACATCACTTGCTCACCAGTGGATCCTCTGCAGTGAATGGGTGCCGTCAGAATCAGTCCAAACAGCTGAAAAAACATCACAATAATCCACACGGCTCCAGTCCATCAATTAATGTTTTGTGAAGTGGTTAGAAACAAATCCACCTTTACATTGTTCTACCTTTTAACCATTACTTGTGGCCAAAATACTAGTCCATAATCCATAATACAAACTAAATGCAAGAGATACAATGCTAAATTTCTCCAAATCTGTTTGATGAAGAAACAAACTAATCTACATCGTGGATAGCCTGGGGGTGAGTAAATTTTCAATGAGCTTTACATTTTGTGTGAACTATTCCTTAAAAGGTAATGAGATCTTGCATTTATAACAACTAGCCCAGGTTTTTCCTGTCTATAAATTAAAATCTTGATATTAGAAAAAAAAGTTATTGGATATGTAATCTGTCAACTACCTAATCAAATATATTTACAGGCCTATGTGTAACATGCTTTCTGTAATGCAAAGTGTTCCAGGTCTTGTTACTACGAAACCAGCTGCTCTCCATCAAATCGGTTCGCTAATTAGGGAATTATTGGCTCGGCTTGAAAGCAAAATAAACAGGGTAATTATGAGAAGATTTGTTCATTCTAAGGCGCTTTGTCCCTTTAATTCCGTTTTTTCCAACGGCGACGTCTTATGATCACCTGTGAGGGGCGGGACATGCGCGTTGGATGGATGGAGGAGGGAGGCGCACAACTCTAGACCTACACCCGCACGGAGAGGCTCTGCTCTCGGGATGCGCGTTATCGCCACAGAGACCCTCGACTGAAATGGAAAAATAAAACGCCATGCATCCGAAACAACCGCGGATACCGACGCCTTCGCCTTACTCCGGACATTAAGAGCCGTATCGCCGCGTAATTAGCTGGAGGGAGGGGGATTAAAAGGGAAAGGGGGTCGATCATGGGGAACGAAGCAAGCCTAGAAGGCGGCGAAGGGGCGCTCGCTGGATTACCAGCGGGACTCGCGCCTGATGGGAAAGGTGGCTTCATCCAGATGCCCGCTGGGGTGGAGGCAGACCTCAGCAATCTGTCTGAGGAGGAAAGAAAGCAGCTTGTGGCCGCTATGGCCAAAGCGCAGTCCAGGCAAGTTGAAGTGTCTGTAAATGTATGCCGTAATCATGATAATGATGTCCGTCCCTCCAGTGCCCGAGCGCTTGTGTTGGACGCGTTATGATGTGCTTGTTTTGATCAGGGCACTGCAGGTTGGCACATCACGACAGCAGCACCGATGCAAAACATGATCACACCCATTCACGCTCTTGCTGCATGTTTACGGCCGTTTTATAGCGAGATATTTAATCCAGCCCAATTTTCAGCCGTGCATATGATTGCAATTCAGTATCACCTTAGTGCACTTCTGTTTTATAGCTATACATATGGGTAGAACTATCGCTGATTTGAACGGAACGCATTTTTTATAATTAGTATCATCATCGTTAATATGGTGGGTCACTGTATGTGCACAGTGAATGTGCATAGTATTTTAATTAATGTAGTTTTCTTTAAACCGCCTTATTCAGTCCATGCAAGACACCATGATTATAGATTGAATTAAAAATAAGCATTTCCTTGAAAAATATGAATCCATACTGACAAATATCCGTCCTCTGTGTATCCAGATATCCGTTGCGTTCTCCATGCACACTCCATCTTCCTCCTATGGGCTGTGTAGGTGATGTCATGAGCAGCTTTGGAAAACACTGCCTGAGAATAACACTAGTCTATGAAAATTCGATCACTTGAAAGCACGCGATCGACATTCCCTTTGACATAATCTCATTCGTAAGCTAATTGAATTGTGTCTTTAAAGTTGCTTAGGCGTAAATGTGTTATTTTTACCCAAGCGCAAATGGGGGGAGGGGGTATAAATATGAATATGACTAAATATAGCACCGCAAGCACAAATGCCATCATGCTCATTGATCGCTTTTGCTTATTTTTGGGGAGCGTGCGTGTAGTATTACACCTGAAAACAAGGACCGTGTTACAGTTACATATATTACGGTATATATTGTTCGCTGTCCGTGGTTCTGAAAGGCTTGCAGTGATGCCTAAGTGAGGAGCGCCTCTCCATCAGAAACAATACGAATATTGGACGTGGCGTGATGATCTTTTATGGGTGGCTGAATGACAGAACGCTCAAATATATGTAAAATTATGCTCATGAGAACCACTAACAGTTTAAGATGCTGTGATGAACAGCCATTGAGCTAACAATAGTGATGCACTGAAATTAAATTATGGTGACAATGGGCCAAAAACTAAGAAATGTTATTTTAAATTAGCCTTTATTTTTAATAAATAAATTCTATTAGATTTATCATATTTTGATAAGTAATTACACTTCCTTTTTTCTTCAGTTGGGATTAATAGAATAACAAAGGCTAGAGAAACTTTACAGATGTAAAAACTGACATCAGGCTTTTGTAACTAGATCTGTACATTGTTAGAAATGGAGAACAATGGACAAATGCACTAAAAGAAAGGTGGCAGGTTGCCTTGTGACAGTCTCTGTCTTCTTACATGAGAGGCGCTTTCTCTCTTTATTGGGATGCACTAAATAGCCTCACAGCCCAAATGCAGGAAAACCCTATTTATTAAAGCACTAATAACCAAGAGTGCAGTCTTCTGGCATGGGAACTTTATTCTAACTGGTAAACTCAAATATGTTTGTTAAAATTTTGACCACAATATGAAGGTTATAGGTAACCATTGGTGAATAATTTGAGCTTTTGGCTTTTGTGGCGCATACTTAGGGAGAACTTAGTTAAGTTCTGGCACATACTTAGTTAGCCTTTGTATTTCTTTTCTGTCACATTAAATTGTGATTAAAACACTGAAAATAACCTATTTTTTTCCTTTTTTTAACTTATTCTGTGTATTTGGTTGCTGCAGTCTCTTAGAATGAATAAACTAGTTAAATATTCACTGACAACAGTACTACACTGCTTATGTATTGTGGCTATGTCTCAATCTTATTTATCTTATGTTGTGACCACAGAGCCCATTTTAGATTCACATTTTTCTGCTGCTTGAATTTTGCTTTTGATTGATTGATTGATTTGATTGAATTTGCAATGGGCTTTGAAATGTATTTTTGGAATTTATCCAGAATAGCTATTAAGTAAATAAAGTACATATCAGTTAATCACAGATTTTTCAAAATCTATGTTGACTTGAGGCTAATGAATGTGAAGTTGACCTTATGTCTGTTCACTCCACAGGCCACCAGAGACTCAAGCTGGTGGCACCAGAGTCCCAGCAGGTCTCAGTAAAAGTCGGACTGTAGATGCATTTGGAGAGGGGCCTCCTCCCAAGCCAAAGCCTGGACGGAGCCCCTCCTCCCTCAGCCTCCTTGAGTCACGTTTCCGGCAGGAGCCCAAAGACCCAGAGCAACCACGAACTGGCATGTTTTCGTCTGGCTTCTTGAGTGGGGCCAACCCCCTGAGTGCGGTCTCTTCTGCTGTCTCCTCTGCCAGCATCCCAAAGTTTAGTTTGTTTGGAGATGATGAGGAAGAGGCACCTGCAAAGCAGGAAGGAAAGCCTCCTGGCCCACAGAGTGGAGCAGGGAAGGGTCCTCCGCAGCAAGGGGGTAAGCCACCTCAGCAAGGTCCACCTAAAGGACAGGGGCCTGAAGGTAAACCTGGAGGTCCTGGTCCCCAACAACAAGGACCCAAACCTGGTGGACCAGGACCTCAACAAGGACCCAAACCTGGGGGACCAGCAGCCCAACAGCAGGGACCTAAACCTGGGGGACCAGGACCCCAGCAGGGACCTAAACCTGGGGGACCAGGACCCCAACAGGGACCCAAACCTGGGGGACCAGGACCCCAACAGCAGGGACCTAAACCTGCTGGACCAGGACCCCAACAGCAGGGACCTAAACCTGGTGGACCAGGACCTCAACAGGGACCCAAACCTGGGGGACCAGGAGTCCAACAGCAGGGACCTAAACCTGGTGGGCCAGGACCTCAACAGCAAGGACCCAAACCTGGAGGACCAGGCCCCCAGCAACAAGGGCCTGGGAAACCTGGTCCAGGGGTTGCATCAAAACCCAGTGGACCTCAACAGCAGGGTAAACCTGGGCCGGGGGCTCAAGGGAAAGCAATGTGCCCTCTTTGTAATTCTACAGAGCTGAATCTGCAGGCTAAAGACCAGCCACCCAACTACAACACCTGCACTCAGTGCAAACAGCAGGTGTGCAGCCTGTGCGGCTTCAGTCCACCAGACTCAGCGGTAAGAGACATATCTGCTGCCTTCACTACATCATTCACATAGATCTCACATTGGTCTCACTTTGTATCCAGATATAGATAGGAGTGGCATATATTGTCAGCTTTTCATACTCAATGTACAAGGCTCTGTTATTCTAGTCTTTCTTTGAAGACATCAGCAAAATCAGTTCATGTTTGTTAATTAAAGCTGCAGGGTTTTGTTTTAATAACCCTTCTTTGGTTCTGCCTAAAATGCTGCTTGCACTAATTCCTCTCATCCATGAGTTTGGGAGGAAAATATTGGCACAGAAGGTGGAAGATTAACAAGGTCACTTACATCACCCAGACAGGAAGTGGAGGAAGTTGTTTTCCAATGTGTTTAGAAACTACATTCATCAGTTATAAAGGCAGTGATTATACAGACGTTTGGCATTATTCCTGGTCCATGTTAGAGGGAATAACAGTATTACTCACACAGTGATGAGTGTACAGTGTTTAGTCTTGTTTTTTAAAGGATTTTAAAGTGTGCATTACAATGAATGACTCAGCCAAACCAACAATAAAAGTAAATTAAATGTTAGTCGTATAATTAAATCAGAAATTCAAGACTTTCAGAGCTTACTAATCAATCCAATAAGAATAAAGGATTACATAGAATAAACAATAACAGCAAGTTCTCCACAAATTAATATGTTGCACACTGGGTGTTTCTGTTGAGTGGCTGGCTATATAAATGAAAATATTTTGATTGCTATTTTCTAATGAGCTTGAGGTAATGGAAATGCTAATCAATATTCTTACAGAAATGGCATTTGCTGCATCTATGTTAATGTGCCTTGACTTTCTCTGTATGTTTCCACAGGGTAAGGAATGGTTGTGTCTGAACTGTCAAATGCAGCGGGCAGTGGGGGGCATGGAGCCTCCTGGACCTCCAATGATGAAACAGCCCCCCAAGCAGGGTTCTGCACCTCCCTCCCCACAAAGAAAAGAGCCACCATCTGGGTCTCCCTCTAAGGGTGAGCCAGGGAAGAAGCCCCCAATGCTGACCAAACAACAGAGTATTGCTGATACGGGGAAAGGAAGTACTCCTCCAACTACACCAAAATCTGGACCACAGCAGGGACCTCAGCCTGGACAACTAGGGGCCAAGCGTGGACAGCCTCCACCTCTTCAAAAACCTTCACAAAGCCCAAAAGGTAGTCCTCAGCCTTCTCCTGCAAAAACTACTCCGAAACAAGATGGAGGGGGCTTTTTTGGAGGATTTGGTCTGGGAGGATTGACAGAGGTGACAAAACCCTCTGCAGGTGCCCAGGCTACCGAGTCAGTCACAGGGAAACTCTTTGGTGGTTTTGGTGGGTCGTCCAAACCTCAGGCCGGCTCTGCTGCTCAGACCAGCGAGTCGGTCACTGGAAAACTCTTCAGTGGGTTCAGTGGTCTCACCGAGTCGGCTAAACCTACGCCAGCAAGTTCTCAGTCTGCCGAGAGCGTGTCTGGAAAGATGTTTGGTTTTGGCTCTTCCATCCTGAGCTCTGCCACCAATCTCATTTCTGGGGAGGAATCAAAGTCTCCCCCAGAATCTCCCCCAGGATCACCCCCTGATTCCCCCGTTGGGTCTGAAGCAGACTCCCCTCCCGGATCCCTCCCTGACTCAGGCTCAGAGTCACCTCCTGACACACCACCTGCTTATTCCAAAGACACAGCATCTCCAAAACCTACAGCTGCTAAAGGAAAAACATCAGCGGACATGCCCCCTCCAAAATCGACAGAAGTAGAGGAGCCTCCAACTCCAGTTTCAGGCTCTGAGGCCCAGTCCTGCTGTCCACTCTGTAAAGTGAAGCTGAACGTGGGATCTGGAGAGTCACCCAACTATAGCACCTGTACAGAATGCCAGAAGACTGTGTGCAACCTGTGTGGATTCAACCCCACTCCACATCTCTCAGAGGTAAGAGTTCTGCTGCAACTCTCTGTTAAAGTGTTTTTGAGAAATTATTTTCCTTAGTTTAATGGTGTATTTCCTATTAAAACAGGAAGTTGGGCTGGAACAAGTCAAAGAGCTTGTTCTGTTTTTATCTGCCTGTAGCTTTTAGTTTTTCATCACGGCCAGCAACACTAAAAGACTATTTATGCTACTTACATCTGCTTGTCGTAGGCAGGTGGTATTTATAATTTAGGAGGATGGGACATGCTTATTCTAGAGGGCATTTTATTGGACATTTGATTTATTATTAAGAGTTTGTATATGTGCCTGTGAACAAGATGAGTCATCAGGTTTTTTTTGGTCAAGGTGTGCCTACTGTATGTGCTCCTTTGTTTGGTGATCATAGGTGTGATTTACAGTGGGTTTTGGGTGATTTACGGTTCAAGCATTCCTCTGTAGAATGGCCTTTTGCTGTTGCTCTTTGAAGTTTTGATTGTTCTGTTGCATTATACATAAGTCTCATCATTCCTGTCCCTGTTTACTTAAAAAGCTTGACACTTCACTGTGTAATCCAATGCACTCTGAGCCTCTTCGAGAGAATATGTTTAAGAATGTGTCTGCACTCATAGTCTGATCCCATCTCAGATGACTCACCAACTCGCTTCCTGTTGGAAATTAGCCTTTGCTTTTTAGTGCACTCAGAAGGTACTGAGGTATGTTTTAATGTTTTTAAAAATGAGCAAAGGAATATATTTGAGAGGATTGTTCATCTAAAAATGAAGATTCTGTCACTTACTCACCCTCATGAAGAATTAATTTAAATTTTTAGGTGAACTATAGCTATAATACGATAAGTTGTATGTGTTTATTATGCATAAGATTTGCTGTCATTTTATGATTCATATTAGCATGAGTTGCCTAGATGAAGTACCTAGACCTCAAGGACTTTTGTTGATTAATAGGTTCTATAAATTAGTTACTATATATTCTATAATTAACTACTAAATTATAATATATAGTAGTTAATTACAGTAGCTAATTACAGGGTTCCCACAGTCTTGGAATGCCTGGAAATATCAGGTTTTAAAATTGCGATTTTTCTTCTTCTTTTTTCCCCCAAACCTGGTAAAGTAGCAAAAATGCTTTTGCTTTTTGTGATTTGGCTGTGTAGAGCAACACTTGCATGCAGACCGGTGTGTCAACATCAGTCTGTCCAGTGAGGGTAACTGCCTGTGTGACTCAGAGCTAATAATTGTCTCCTATGGGACACAAAGTTGTCTTCCTGGAGCTGTATCAAATCTCACTGTGTGTGTGTGTGTGTGTGTGTGTGTGTGTGTGTGTGTGCGCGTTTTTGTGACAAATGAGGACATAAATTTGTATAATGACAAGGGAATGGCATAGGTATTACAAGGAGAAGGTGACTTTTCAGGACATTACCCCATGTCCCCACTTTTCAAAACGCTTATAAATCACACAGAATGGAGTGTATTGAAAATCTGAAATAGCACAAAGTTTCCTGTAAGGGGTAGGTTTAGGTGTAGGGTTGGTGTAGGGCAATAGCACATACAGTTTGTACAGTATAAAAACCATTAAGCTCATGGGATGTCCCCACATTTGACAAAAACAAACGTGTGTGTGTGTGTGTTTTATTATTTTTTTAATGTAAGTGTATTTGACTGTGACTATGATCATTTAAATGTATTCATTTGTGAATTTTTGTCCTCCGACATACAAACTTGCAGCGTTTTTCATATGGGAAGAAGACACTAATTTAAACTGGCAACCAAATAAATTGCTGCAGAATAAGCCTAATCAGTTATACTCTAGTGCATTTTGTGGTGGTGGTTATTAATATTATTATTATTATTATTTATTTTCTGTGAAATATATTTTCTGCTTACTATGGTAAACAGTTAATTTTTGTATTGTTCTTTGTGACAAGAATTGTTATTCCAAGTGAGAGCACGTCTTTAAACAAATTATAACATTCCTCAAGGGAACTTCACATGTTCTTCCATCCGTATGAACAGGTTATTATAAGCAGACATGCTTTGACCTCCGCGACGCAGCCTTTGATGGCTCTCACGTGTAAAACACCCCCTGTGTTTGATCGTGGGTTTGTACACCAGGTTGCTCATTCTCTCTGTAATCCCACGAGTCTATTTCAGGTTTTCCAAGCAGATTAGCCTGAGCATGTGCGTCTGGTTTCACCTCACATGGTGCAGCCAATGACTTCACTTATTATACTATCAAGAGTACCATACCAAGATGGCTGACAACACTGATCCCCATTTGGTTTGGACCAGAACTGAAAGCAGTGACAGCCCTGTCATTTTTAACTGTAGACAGGCCTTATTATAGTAGACGTTAATGCATGAGACTACATGCCTTTGCAGTGTGTTGTTTATTCGTCAGATCGTCCTGATCAAAAAGGCTCAAGGCCGTACAAAATTGCGTTATCAGGATCAGTGCCAAAGTGCTTCCATTTGAAGAACATCCTCACTTGAGATTAGATTTAGTCTCTCTCTCTCTGTCTCTCTCTCTCTCTTCCTGTGAGATTTCAACACTACTTGTGCTACTGTGACAATGTGTGCATGTCAGAGTTTGTGTAGTAATCTGTTTGAGCTAACAGGATTTAAAGGGCAACAGCTGAGTTTTTCTAAAGGCCACTTAAGGGCCATATTTTTAAATCTCTCGATATGTACAAGGGTTTAATATGACCCACTTTAGCTTTCAAAGATTATCTCCATTTCTCTTTGTTGTTTCTCTTACTTGTCTCTCCAGTGGCAACACACCTTCTCCATCAGATTTTTCACTTATTCATGTGACTGGAATTCGTTGTGGCGCTGCTTCTCTGCCTCATTCCATCCTCCTCCATGGATTTATATGACTTGAATTGGAATCTCCTATAACTCCCATTCTGTCTCTATTCTATCTTCATCTTCATTCTTGGCATTTCTCGCTGGTTGTTTTGAAGAAGGTTGGAAATGTTCCCTAAACCATCACAGTCTGTGTATAATATAAAGAATCTGCCCAGAATCTAACATGCTCTATTTATTTAAACAAACATTTTGCTCAAGCCTTGCAGGAACATTTCAGGTTCAATGGAAGTTAAGCTCAACCAACAGCACTTGTGTCATAAAGTTAATAACCTCTAATGTAATTTCAACTTCATTTTCGATGTCTGTCCTATGCTAAAAATCATGTATCTGGGTTACAGTGAGGCATAACAGAAGTGAATGGGGTTAAGCCATTCACAATAAAATACTGACTATTGGAATATTATAACCACAAGACATAATCAAAATGCATGCATAATTATAATGGACATCTCAAAATGATTTTTTGTGGTAATTAACATGATGCTACCAATGCTGTTGATTAAACGTAACTTGTTCTGAACATGAAATACTCCTTTAACTTGACAGTATTTAACCCAGGACATTTAATTAAGGTGTATCCACAGACTCTAATCGGATTATTTTTTTTAACTATTACATCAATGTTTTTAGTGGTCCAAATTATTAATTGGCAGGACTGCGCTTAGTTGCACATGTCATTTTGGCTGATAAGCAAATCAACATCGTCCTTTTATCGCTAATGAGGTAGGCATTGTTGGACAAATCAGGTGTGACGCTTTTTCTGTGTGGCACAGTGTTGACAGTTTCACAACAGTCCCACAGAGAACTGGACCAGGGATTAGATTTCACACTCTCGGGTGGTTTTTTTTTTTTTTTTTTGGTTGGCCATCTGCCTTAGGCTTTGAGTCACTTGCCAGCCACCTGATGTGTCATCCCTCCCCACAGTGCACCCCCACCTCAAAGATGACCCATTCATTCCATGCAAACAGTTACAGACAGCCCAGTGTAACATGAAATCAAGTGCATGTTGTTTGTCTTTTGCCATGCCTCTGTTCTCCAAGGTTTTGCCCACACGCTCACTGTGACCCATCCACCTCCCACTCCACCAGTATAATAGATTTAGTTAACTCCCCTTCCTCAGTATTTCCAGCCCTGGGTCAGATACAGCACTGTGTGGCCTCCCTCAGCTGCAGAACTCCACAGTTTTACATAATCAACCACCTCCCTAAATCTGAGCATCCAGCAGCCTTGACTGTTTCATGCTATTGTGCTGGCTCTCTATAGCTGCAGAGCAGGCGTGATCACATTCTGTTTTTGACCTGATTTGATTCAGCCTTGATAAAAACAGAGAATAATATGGTAAATATTCATTTCACCAGGTTACATATTCACACAAGTCAACATGAAATTATTATTTACTTTCTAAATATGTGTTCTTAGTCTCAGTGTGCATGATTCATTATTGCAAATTATTCCAAAGAAAAAAATGTGGTAACACTTTACTTAAAGCCTTTATGTCTAAAGCATTATAAAGGGTTATTAAAGGCGATAGTGCATTATAATTATTCATAATGTGCTTTGTAATACATTATATCTTGTCATAAATAATTATAAACAAATTTTATATATATATATATATATATATATATATATATATATATATATATATATATATATATATATATATATAAGGCTTTAAGTAAAGTGTCTTTCGTTCTCTTCATCAAAATATGAAAGCTTTCTCTGCCTCTAAAATATTTATTTTATTTATTTTAATAAAATATTTATTTAAATATTTCATGTTTTTAAAATTAAAAAAACATTTCCACCACTCTGTGTTTTTATTTTATTAAAATTATGTGTAACACATTTTAAATAAAATAACAGACCCCTCTCTCGTAGTTATGAAGCAGTATTGTTATATAAATACAGTATTTTGCTGTATTTTCACAAACTATTATTTACATAATTGTTGGTTGTGCTGAGAATGGCACCGCAACTGAGGAACAGTCAGTGTGTGTATAAAAAGGTGTGACCAAAATGGTTTGTTTTTTGACTCTTTGATTATATTATGATACAAGTTATAATATTATTGGAACAAGTTCCTCCCAGATTTTGCACATCTGTTTACATTTTTGCATAGAAATGAGAAGTTAAACTCCTTAATTCTTGCTAATACTTCAGCTCGAACACTTCATATCCTCTATAAAGAGCTACTCAACCTTCTTCTGTCTGCTTGTTCTGTTCCCATAGCTACAGTGCCGTCTCCCAATCTGTCTATTTGATCACATTATATAATGTGTACAGACGTGTGTGTCTGTGTGCCTTCCATTGCCATGGAGATCTGTCCGCCTGTCTGTTTGATTATAATGTTTGCTTTGTTTATCTTTAGCAATCTTCTGATTTCTAGCCTGCATTTCTGAATAACACCTCTTAGTCTCTTAATCTACAGGACGATGTGTCCATGTGAATGTCCTGTCATGCTGAGGCACCACATTTTTGTTTTATCTGGAGTTTTAAATATTAAGTATTTATTCTTGGCTTAATCATACAGTGTGACTTAAATTATCCCGTTTATCTGTATTTTATTCTACCTGTCTGTCTGGCTCTCAGTCAAAGCTGTGCCTCCGTACTTTCTTGTACATTGAGGCAAAAATAGCCAGAGTGGTAGAGGCAGAGCCAAGAATGTCTGCAGGACATCATGGGAGATGTTCCTCTTTGTGGCAGCAAGCTTTTATTGCCGTGTATGTGACTGTGTTTTTTTTTTCTTTGAGCTCAAAAGGCTCTCTTTTAGGCCAGACGCATTCCTGCAGTGTCCACCACGTGCCATCCTGTCCCTGATGTTTTGAAAGCAGTTGTATTTTTAAGATGTGAAGGTGTTTTGTGTGTGTATGACGGAGAGACAGCCACTAGGCACCCTTTCTATCAAACCAAGTGTTCAAAGACAGCAATCTCACCGCTGAGAAATACATGTGTTATGCTGACTCAGATTTTAATGTGAGTATCTCTTAATGTGTTGTTAACATCAGACACTTAGTATAATGAAAACTGGCCCATTTTAACCATGCAGGCAGCACCAGGAAATCAGTATGGTGCCAGCACTGAGTCTTACAGGAAGTTTGAACCTCACACAGACCTACTGTAGCTAGCTAATAAGGAGAGGAAGAGAGGTGGCGGATGTGAGAGGAGGAGAGAAAGAAAGAGCATTGAGAGTGAGAGAGGAGGCGGTGAATGATATTAGAATTTGGAGGAGGAAGTGTGTGGAAAGGTTATTGAGAAAATGTGACTTCCTATTTGTTTGCTTATTGTGCATTTATGACAGTTTGACTTGAATACTTAATTTGGTCACATTTGAATCTATAAATTAAATAAAAAGGCTCATTCTGTGTATCTAAATCTAGATAAACTTACAGTATACTTACAGTTACTGTTATAGTTTTGGTCATTCTACATTACTAGCCCTTTAAGCATTTACCTTGGTAACCAGGAATTCTACCAAAATGCAGTTATTGTGTCACTTCAGTAAAACTGTGGTAAATTTGGCATCAAAAATTAACATGACAAAGGTTTGGAAAGCATCTGATTGAAGGTATTGACATAGTAATGTTTTTATTTATTTTACATTTGTAAAAAAAAAAACTGTAAAGAACAAATTTTGATGGATACTTTGATTCACATGGTAGGTTTGTAAGTGAGTTTATTGCATTAGTGAAATAAGTCTGTGGTAGTTTTTGGGCTTTTAGTAAATTTAGCTCGGTTTCACACCTTTATTGACAGATTTCACACACACACACACACACACACACATACACATACACATACATTCTGGCTTTGAGAGTAAGCACACCCATCTGTGCTCATTGCATAGGGATTATAAAGCACAGTTTCCCTGATTGATGGAAATTGAAACTTAAATTCAGATCGGGGCGTCTCCCATTGAAGGAAGAGATTAAATGTATGTAAGAAAACCTTTTTGCTACACCTTTTTGTACTGTGCTTTTAGGAATTTTCATTTTCGCAAATACTGCTATTTTTTAAATTCATACTTCATGGGATATACTTCCACAAAAAGTTACAAAATTAAAATGCACAGTTCCGTTAACTTTGTGGAAAATTACATCCTTTGTGGAAAATTTCCCTTTCAAATAATCTGTAATATATCTCAAATACAATACCTTATCGGTAGCCTGAGATGCTCTAAAGAAGTCTGGCATAGATCATATAGACCCTCATATAAAAAAAAAAAAACTTCATGTAGCTCTGTCTGATATTCCTGTCTGCAAACTCAGCAAGTATGAAAGAATGAGTGGTGAGAAGACAAGCGGTGTTTTCAGTCCAAGCCACAAATCATGTGACTGCCTGAACTCTCATTATTTCGCATCAGCTACAGTCTCTTCACCTCTGAGGCTGCTGGATTTAATGCCTCTATTTGTGAGGCTAGTAAATCGTAGTGCTTTTTGAAATACATGAGTATGCTTGCCAGATCATGCAGAGGTGGTTAGCTGTTAGTGGCCAGAGATTGAATAAAATTACTCAAAATTGATGTTTCATACTATAATTGAAGTCGATAGCCTGCGAGTCAAATAGATTCGTTTTTGTTTTTTTTATTCAGTTCCAAGTCTACATTGCCTCTGATCCTGTCATTTGTTATATGGCACATGGGCAGATCGCTTTGCTGCTGATGAATTGCATAAAAAGGAGTTGAGCGCAACTTTCATTTTCAAGTCCAAGTTTAAGTTTCAAGCTGCATTAGAAGTGAGAGCAGACATCTGTTTTCGCTCGTCATTATAATAATTGGCAGTAATGCGATTCAGGGAACTTTACTGCAGTGTTGGACCTGACTGTTTGAAAGTCTTTACATTTTTGTTTTCCTAATTTCCTTGATTTGTAGTTGTTGGTCATTTTTTTTCCTTATATAGGAAGGATAATATTTCCTTCTCTTCTGATGTACCTTTCTGCATAATGTTGAAATACAAGTACCTTTCATAAGGTTACAAGTACATCACTCTTTCGTCTTATAGGGTTTCATTAGGATTGTGTGTCTTTGTCCTTGAACTTTGTCCTTGCACACCAAATACAGTAATGGGCCTTGCCATACAACTTGTGTGTGGTATGAAATATCCATATCTCAGAGTGTCTCTGCCCTCGCATGGCACAAGGTTCCCAGACCTCCTCTAGCTTTAGACTAAACCCTGCAGCAAAGCCATTGGAGAACCAAAACGTAGCTAAGCATGCCTCAGCACTGAAGCCTAACATGGATCGCTCTGAATTTACGTCAGCCAGTGGGGCATGATTCCTCATGAGAGGACTGCCTGCATGTGGCATCTGCATCCCCCACGAACATGTAATATTCATCTCTGACGTTACCATTTGTGGTGCATCCAGTGTCACCGAGTGCTCTGCTTGACGTCACAAGGTTCAGTACATTTCAGGTGTTGTTCTTTTTGTAGCTTTCAGCAGCTCCAGTGTTTTTCTTTGGAAAATACATGTCTAAATCTGTCTAAATAAATTCCTGTGGGCTGGAATATCAGGGAAACAGCCATTATAAACTGTTGTTAGTTTTAATTGAGCTGTGTTCAAATCTCAATCACAGCTTAAGTGGGGGATGGAATTTTTTTCCCATGTGGTCTCTCAAGTAAATTATGCTGAAAGGATGCTAGTTTCCGTGAACAACTATAGACCACATTTCCATTATTGTATTTTCCAATGTGTTTGCTAGCAGATTTAATCGTCTGTAAATAGATAATTTTGTGTAGCCTACTTTTGTGAGTTGGAGGAATACAGTATATCCACACAGCACTGCTTAAATCTGCTTAATCTTTTAGCTTGTTTTACATCAGTATTAGCCTAAAAATCTGCAGCCATATCACCCTGCAGCCCAAGACCGGTTGCCCACAAAGCTAAGCAGGGCTGAGCCTGGTCAGTACCTGGATGGGAGACCTCCAGGGAAAACTAGGCAGCTGTTGGAAGAGGTGTTAGTGAGGCCAGCAGGGGGTGCTCACCCTGTGGTCTGTGTGGGTCCTAATGCCCCAGTATATTGACGGGGACACTATACTGTAAAAAAGCACCGTCTTTCGGATGAGACGTTAAAACAAGGTCCTGACTCTCTGTGGTCACTAAAAATCCCAAGACATTCATCGTAAAGAGTAGAGGTGTAACCCCGGTGTCCTGACCCAATTGCCTCCACTGGCCCCTGTCTATCATGGCCTCCTAATAATCCCTATCCACTGAATTGGCTCTATCTCTCTCTCTCCTCTCCACCTGTAGCTGGTGTGTGGTGAGCGCACTGGCGTCGTTGTCCTGTGGCTGCCGTCGCATCATCCAAGTGGATGCTGCACACTGGTGGTGGTTGAGAAGAGACCCCTATATGATTGTAAAGTACTTTGGGTGTATAGCAATACACAATAAAGCGCTATATAAATGCTTCATTCATTCATTCATTCATTCAAAAATAAGGACCAATACACCCACCTCCACACATACAAATGTATATGTGTTGACTCCATATATTCACTAGCATCTGTTAACTGTTGAGGTGCAGTTTTTGCTGAACAGGTTTTTCTGACATTGAACTGATAAAGGTTCATCCCATTACTATTAATAATAAATGAACAATCTCTTAAATTACATACATTTAAAAAGCACTCCAGAAATAGTGAGTTATCCTCTGCTGAAGTTTTAGAGGTTTATTATTTAAATGTGTTGTGCATCATGGAAATATCTCTGAATCAGAGGCAGGAAATGTATTATAGCACCTTAACTTTCAATACTTCATCTCAAATCTGCTGTTATTCCTTTTTTTTTTTTTTACAGAAAGAATGGCTCTGCCTAAACTGCCAGACCCAAAGGGCTCTATCCGGGCAACTTGGGGATATGCCACCTCCACCTTCTCCATCCAAGCTACCAGCCAAACACGAACCCACCCCTCCCTCCTCCCCAGCCCGTGCTGCATCCTCCACCCCTTCCTCTCCTGCACCTACTGCCACTGCCACCCCTGCCAAAGGGCTAACACGGATGCCCAGCATAACTCAGGCCCCAACTGACAAGTCTGAGCCAGTCTCAGCCAAAGTTGATGCTAAAGATGTCAAAAATACAGATGCAGAACAAGGGGTTACAGCAGAGCCAGTACCGAAGAGTACACAGGTAGTACCAGAAGAGAGCAAAGAACAAGCACTTGGCACACTGAACGAAAACACAGAGGGCGTAGCAACTATAACTGAGCAAGTAGTTCAGGAAAATGCCCCTCCTTCACCTCATCTTTTAAAAGAGACAGCAGATGTTAAAGAGGCAGATGTAGAACAGGCTGATAACGTAGAACAAACTGAGGACCAAGCAGAGGTACAGAATACAGAGAAAAGTGAGCCAGAACAGTGCCAGGTCCAAAAGCCAGAATATGCTAATACATTTGAAACGGAGCCTGAAAGCAGCCAGGAAGCACCTATAATTGCTAATCTTATTCAGACCCTTCTGGTTAATGACATGGAAGCCATTTCAGAAAAAGAAATAGAGCCACAATCCACTGAGACATCAGAGCCAGCCACAGAGATCAGAATGACAGAGTCCAATGCAAGCTCTCCTATAAGCAAGGAACCACATAATCAGACTACAGAGAAACAATCTGAAGAGCTCACACTACCCTCAAATGTAGATACGGTAGATAACATGCCTGTAAAGGAAAGCTCTATCGAGACAGCAACTACTGATCCTGATCAAAGTAGCATAGGGGATGTGCCAGAGAGGAAACCTGAGGCCTCTGTGCAAAATGAGGCACCAGGGATTGAGTCCAGTGAGCCCCGTGATGATCAGCCATCCTGTGATATTACCTATCCGGAAGAATCTGCAGGGCCAGAAAATAAAGCAGATCAACTTGAAAATGGGGTCATAGCGGAGGCCATTTTAGATAACGAATTAACAAAAGAGCAGGTTACAGAAACAACACAGTTAACCCCCCAAAATAATGTAAATGTATGTGACAAAGAAGAGCTTATAGTACAAATGCCAGAGATGAAAGATCCATTTGAAAAGTCAGAAGTCACTGGCAAAGATTCTAGTCTTATGGCAAATAATATTTCTGTAGATAATAACGAAGAGAATTCTGAAAAAAGTCTAACAGAAGATAAGACAGAGGTAGAGGACACATCACAGACACAATTAGATGAGCTCTCACCATCTCCAGTTACTGAACTCAACTTCACAGAAGAAATATTGGCGAGTGGAGATGAAAATGTCAGTAAATATAACCCAAAGGATCACTGCACTAAAGAGCTCTGTGTAGAAAAAGAGGATAAGCCACTGGAAAAGGAACAGATGAGCACAGATAAAATAGTGCTGGAAAAATGTATGCCAGATCAAGCAGGTGGAGATTTAGAGATCCTCGAGAACACAGAGCAGAAAGTCACTCTCAAGACTATGCCTGACAACATAAAATTTGAATTTAGTTCTGAAAGCACTTTCTCTGAACAAGAGGTTAGTCCAGATAAAAACATAGAGGAGAAAAAGATGGGGGATACATACCCTCCAGCCCTTCAAGAAGCAGCTCCCAAACCTGAGAAAAAAATGTCAGAAACAGAGAAAGTATGTGAGCAAAACACAGAGTCAGATGCTGTTATTACAGAGAATGAGAATGAAGGTAAAGTTATTAAAGATGGACTATCATCTGTTAATAATCATAATGCTTCAGAGATGGTAGAAAAATTATTTCCAGAAGAAGAGGAAATTAGGCAAATTCCAGACACTGTGACAGAAAAAGCTCTAGAACAGTCTGTCATGCCAAGTGGTTTTACTGACCAGAAAATAGGAGTCCTCTCATCCCATGTGGTTAGCCAGAATGAAGACATAAAAGCAATAATTGAGATTAAGCCTGAAGAGATGCAGTCTACACAAGCCCAGACTCCTGCTGTGAATGAGATGGTAGAAAAAACATTGCCAGAACAGAAGGATATTAGGCAGATTCCAGACTCTGTGACAGAAAAAGATCTAGAACAATCTGCCATGCCAAAAGGTCTTACTGACCAGGAAATACAAGTCCCCTCATCCCTGGTGGTTAGTAAACATGAAGATGAAAAAACAGTAATTGAGATTAAGCCTGAAGAGTTGCAGTCTATACAACAAGTCCAAACCCCTTCTGTAACATCTACTACATCTAGTGTGAAAGATAAATTAGCCAGTGAGGAGCTGATGGAAAAAGCACTGGTTGTAACTGACCTGGAAGTCACCAAAAAAACTAAACTTGAATCTACAGCTAATTGTGTGCCCCATAGCCTAGAACATGATGTAGAATTAGTCTCCCCACCAACTAAATTTAGCCAACAGGAAAGAAACAAATCAGAGGAGGGGAAGTTGACCTCTGAACCACAAGAAAAATGGGATGATGTGCTACAGCCATTGATAAAGTCTAATGAAATTGATGAATCTGGAGAGGTAACTGTACATGTACCTGTAGTGGTATAGATATCTTGTAGATAAATTAGGTTCATTGTGTAGACACCTACAGTATCCCACAGTTGATTTCAGGTAGAGGTATAGATAAATTGTAGAAAATCTAGGTTCATTGTCTAGACACCTACAGAAACCCAATGTTTATCTTATTTCTCTTATAAATATAATAAATTATTTTATTATGGTTGAAATCATTGCTTGTCAAATTCTAATTCTTTTTTCCTATTTTGTAGAATAAAGAAGAGGCTCCTGTCCCAGTGAAAGAGAGTGAGCTACTGAGGAAGCCTGGTGAGAAAGATAAAGAAAGCATCCCTACGAGTCCTTCAGACTTGGCCAAGTTGGAAAGCACCGTCCTTCCAATACTAGAGGCTCAGACAACATCTAAAGAGGAATCACAAACTGAAACTCCAAAGGTCAAGCGTCGACTGGAGGTTTTGCCAATGTCTCCAGAACCCAGCTCAGAGGATGACCAACATGTAGAATCTCAAGAGCAAACAATTGACGTACTAAAAAAAGAGCGGAAAAAACTTCTGGTTCCAACTGATATTCAAGGAGATTCTTTTGAGGACAGTAGTGAGGGTGAACCTTCACCTAAACTGCAAAGGAAAAAGACTGTTGGAGATAAGGAAGTAGAAATGGAGAGTCCTATGGATGAGGAGGATTTCATCCGGAAGCAGATCATAGAGATGAGTGCAGATGAGGATGCATCACCATCTGATGAAGAAAACATTACCAGACGGAAAATTAAAGATAAAGAGAAGACTCAAATGGAACAAAATGCAAAAAAAGATGAAAAGGACAAAAATGAATTGTGCAAAGGGAGACGCCTTCTCAAAAAGAGCAGTATCAGTCCAGAAGATGAGCCTGAATGGAAGAGTATTATCTCTGTAACTAAAATTGAAGAACTAGCTAAAGGAGAACAACCTTCAGTAGATAGTGGAGCTGGTATACGGCATTTTAAAACAATTGAACTTAACAGTACAGCGACTGTACGTCAGACATCAGACGACGGTGAGCTAGAGAGCCTTACAGACTCCCCTGATGACAGGTCAAGAGGTGAAGGCTCTTCCAGTTTACATGCATCCAGTTTTACCCCAGGAACATCTCCAACATCTTTGTCTTCTCTTGATGAAGACAGTGACAGCAGCAGCCCAGGTCATGTTCGGTCTAGTGGTGAGGGCAAGCAGCAGAGGAAAGCGAAGCACCGGCAGCCAGGTCAGATGCTTCCTACCATTGAGGATTCATCAGAGGAAGATGAGCTGCGAGAAGAAGAGGAGCTTCTGAGAGAACAGGAGAAGCAGAAGGGCACAGGAAAAAAGTCAAAGAAAGACAAAGAAGAGATACGGGCACAGAGAAGGAGAGAAAGGCCCAAAACTCCGCCAAGCAACCTCTCACCAATTGAGGATGCATCTCCCACAGAAGAGCTACGACAAGAAGCAGAGATGGAGGAATTCCGCAGGTCTTCCTGCTCAGACCTTTCCCCAAGCATGGAGTCAGAACCAGAGAGCTTTGAGATTCTTCCAGAGAAGATTGTTGCTGTCCAAAAAGTATATAAGTTACCAACATCAGTCTCACTGTACTCTCCAACAGATGAACAACACGCTGATATTCAGTCCAAAGAAAAGAGAAAACACGCATTAAAAAGTGCGGATGAGGCATACGAAGAGATTATGCTCAAGGTAAAATCTCCAACTAATGATGGAAAGGAACATCCACCTGGTAAAGAATCTCTTTATGGGGGCATGTTGATAGAAGATTATGCATATGAGTCTCTTGTTGATGATGCATCCCATGACCAGGAACCAGATAAACTTTTTGTGTCAGAGAAACTCAAAAAACCACTGAGATCACCTGATGAGGTTTATGAGGACATGATGCAAAGAAAGAAAGAGATTATGCTTAAGGAACAGAAGATAACACACAGTAAGCCAGTAGAAGATGTTCCTAAAGCAGAAAGTGTGTTGCCCGAAACTGACTCGAACAAAGAGCAAAGCATAATGTCATCAAGCACCACAGGTCAGTCCGGAAAGGATGGAAGAACATTATTAGATGCAGAAGCAGCCTATGAGGAACTTATGAAGAAGCAAAGAGCAGTACTAACTCCAGGCACCAGTCCAACTCAAGCAGGCCCTGATCTGAGTGGCATGGCACAAGGTACAACAATAGCCCAAGTTGAAAAAACCGAGCCAGCACCTCTAAGAAGAATACTGCATATTCCTGATCTAAGAGTGACACAGTGTTCATCAGGTGAAGAAGAATCTGGTGAAGAAAGCATTGCTGATCAAACACAGGACTCTGAGAAAGCTACAGTTTCAGTTACAAAGACTGAACCAGAACCACTTGTGCATGAGGCTTTCCAGAAAACATCAGCCTCAGAGCCAGTTGCAGATGATTTGTCACTACAAAGAGAAGTAACATTGCCTGCAGTATCAAGTGATTCAAAGGATGCCACAGAGACAGATGTAGGAATTGAGCAGACAGGTGTTGTTGACTTGTCCAAGTCATCAGCCCCTAATCAAATCGACTCTTTTACAGCACCAGTTCCTAGTGTAATTTCAAGACCATCAGCCCCAGTAGTTGCAAGTGTATCACCTTTGCCCACAGTACCGCAATATATAGTACCCACTGTACCTAGTGTTGTATCAACTGCTCCACCAGTTCCTCCCAAACCAGTAGTACTACGCAGAGCTGCATCTCTGGAAAAAGCAGACATTCCAGTTCCTCCGCCCTTACCCCCTCCAACACTACCCAAACCCTCTGTGTATCCCAAAAAGACTCCACCGCAGGTCCCCCCAAGAACTACTCCAGTTGGCATGCCAACCACAGGGGACAGTGTACCAGTAAGACAGCCTCTCACTTCAGGCTATAAGCCCCATGTTCCTCCACCTGTTCCACCTAAGCCATCCTCTATCCCTGCAGGCCTAACCTTCAGTCACAAACCTGGGGACACTGCTAAACCTCCCATAGCTCCCAAACCCTTAGCTGGTGCTCAGCCACCCTTTACAGCCCACACACCTGCAAGACCTACCATACTGAGTACAAGCAGTGCAGATAGTGTCCTTAATCTGAGTCCTTCTGCCGAAAGTAAGACCACATCTCCTCTCAAGTCCCCTTCATCACCCAGGTTTGGCAAGGTTTTACGTGACACATATGTTGTTATTACTTTGCCATCTCAGCCTGGTTCACCTACAGAAGGTATCACAACCCAAGCCTCAATAAGTCCTAGCCAAGAATCACCTCAGAAACCACCTCCTTCACCACCACAACCACCTCCACAGTCACAAACAACTAGAGTACCATTGGCATTCACACGAATTACTGAATCTATTGAAAGTCAAGAAATATGTGGTCCAGAGAAGGTAGTTTCTAGCATGAGTCATGTCTACGAGGCTATTTCAGCCTCAACGCAGCCTCAGTCAATTATTCCAAATGTTGGCGTTCAGGTAGTTACCACTGAAGTCCAAAGAACCACAGTGTCTGTTGTGCATGAAAGAACACCACCTCCACGTCCCACTCCAAGAGCCACTGGCATCTCTGTTGTTCAAGAAAACATAAAACCTGAACCAGCTCAAGTGCAGAATGGTCATGCCTACCATCCTGGTGAGGTGGTGGATCTCCGTACCCCAAAGATAGATGCAGAGACATTCATGAAAGGTGTGGATCTGTCTTCCTCTGAGTCAAGACGACAGTCCCTTGCTATTGATAGTGGTGGACGTCATCAAAGTGCTGTGCAGTCATCTGTAGTAAACCTAAGCACTGATACTTCCTCAGTCTCTGTGGTTACTGACAACATCACCATCCTCACGTGCACAGCCACTGTAGCTTATGGTAGTGATGCATCTCTGTCTACATCAATGCCTCTCCAACTTACAACAGCTAAATCCTTTGAGCCTGTGTCTCAAATTATTTACAGACCTGTGGATACTCAACCAGAGAAACCCATAAATCTCTCTACAACAATGGGTAAAACTATTCCTGTAACAATGGCTCCTACAATTGCAAGCAATGGCATTGGTGCAACTATACCCCCTCGTCTAGAAACAGGCTTATCCGGTGCAGTTGATCTCACCACTGTAAAACCTGCACAAACTGTGGTTGCAATGAATGGGTCCACTGCAGAGGTGGTTACTGCTGTAATTACAGAGGATGATGGAAAACCAGTAGATCTTACTGCTGGAAGAAGAGCAGTCTGCTGTGATGTAGTCTACAAGCTTCCTTTTGCAAGCAGCTGTACAACTCAGCAGCCCTCAGCTCCATTACCAGAGGATCGCTTTGGCTACAGAGATGACCATTATCAATACGATCGTACTCCTTATGGTATGAGAGGTCTTGGTGGCATTAAACCTTCAATGTCGGACACAAACTTGGCAGAGGCTGGTCTCTTCTTATATAAAAGTAAGCATAGTTATGATTACAAGGAGGCCACTGAAGGTGCTGTAGACCTGACATCTGGAAAAATGTCGGTGGCAGGTCAGTATGACATTGAAGATCTTTCTTCTCGATATCATTTTGAGTTACCTCTACTTATCCCCAGCTGATTTTTTTTGTATGCCTGCCTGTATTCCTTTTTTGAGAAGTCATTTTGCATGCTCTCAATTTATTTATTTATTTTTAAAAAATATTATTATTATTTTTTTTTTTTTGCATGTCGCTGCATGCTATTCAGCATACTTTTTAGTGTTTTAATTTTTCATCCTTTGGATGGTGCATGGTTATATCAATGTTACCATTGCACTCTTTGTATGTGCCGAACTCTAATCTAACAAAATGAACTTTTAACAGGTGAAGCTGTAGACTATTCGAACAAGTCTACAGGAGTGTGCACTGGAATGACAGTTCCACAGTACACACAAGCCAGGATTACTTCAGCAGTTGGAACCCACTATGGTGTTTCCAGTGTCCTAAGATCTTCCAATGGTATTGTTTATTCTTCTGTAGCAGCACCAGTTCCTTCTACATATGCCATAACCACCCAGCCTGGCTCTATCTTCAGCACATCCTACAATACTCTATCAGGCATGCACACAAGTGATACTATGCCATCACTGTCAACTCTACAGAATCAGCCTCTCACTAGGTCACACAGCTTTCTTTCAACAATTGCTGTAACCACAGCAGAAGAACAAAGTGACTTACCATTAAATCTAGAGACTGTTGTTTCAAAGGCTGGCCTTTTGACAACTCTCTCAGATGTAGTTTCAACAGTCACCACAGTGGCAGCACTGGACACCTACACAAATGCTTCACTGGAGGCAATTGCAGCCTCTTTAGAGGCTCTGTCTTCACCCTTGGTTCCAGGAGATGGACAGTACCAAATGGAGCGTGAGTTTCTTGAGCTAGAGAAGATGAAGCAGCAACGCTTGGCTGAAGAACTTGAGTGGGAGAGACAGGAGATACAGCGGTTCCGTGAGCAAGAACAGATTCTTGTTCAGAAGGAGCTGGAAGAACTCCAGGCCATGAAACAGCAAATACTATGTCAGCAGGAAGAGGAGAGACAGGCCCACCTTTTGATGCAAAAGGAAACTTATGCTCAGCAACAGGAGCAGTTAGAGCAGATTCAGAGACTCCAAGAACAGCTCAGACAGCAGTTGGAAGAACAGAAGTTCAGGCAGATGTATCCAGGTGAAGTCCTGCCAGAGGCTCTTGTTGTGGCAGGAGAAAGAAAAATGGACAGTGGCTGCCAGACTGATGAGGAGGATAATACTGAAAAGGCCTACACTGCAGGAAGGAAAAAGAAAAGTACAAAAAAAAGTGTTGATAGTTGTGTACAGACAGATGATGAAGACCAAGATGAATGGGAAGTTCCTGCTCGAGGCAGGCGCAGTAGACCACGTGGTGGTAAAAATGGCATGGGTGAAAGAGGAGCTGTTTCAGTTCAGGCCCTTACAGAAATCTCTGTACAAACAGACTCCTCAGGAACACTTAGGGGGCACTCTGTGCAGGTAGATACTAGATTAGATTATCCTGACTCTGATAGAACTTCCTCTCCAAAGAGGCGTCCCACTCCACTTGATATAGGTCAGTCTCCTCACCTCAAAGCAGATGCCTCTACTCTTCAGGTTGTCCCAGGTCCTCCCAAATCCCCAAAAGTACTGTACTCTCCAATTTCCCCTTGTGTATCCCCTAGCAAATCCCTTGAGTATTTGTCCTATGAGAAATCCCTTGGAGACACAAGCCCACAGAGAATATGCTCTGCCACAGATCTATCCAAAGGTCCACCAACAAGTCCTAGGGCTCCCAAGGTCATACAAAGGTCAATGTCTGACCCCAAACCCATGAGCCCAACTGCTGAAGAAAGGGCGGCGGCAAATTTCCAGTATTCTGAGGGTTACTCTGTGAGTATACAGTATTTTTACAGTATTTTTTTTATACGTGTTTAAGTTTTGTGAGAAGACTCAGCTTGGAATATATGCAGAAATTTCATGTCTTATTTACTTGCTTTTTACATAATTGTTTGATTAATATATGATTTCAAATTTATAATGCCTTGAGGCAGATTTTTGTGTAATATCTTCATGCTATTGTTCAGCTTACATTGACTTTCTCTCTTTTGTTTTTCAAGTGTTGCCCCAGGCCTGGTAGCCAATGACATGTTAGATGTCCTTTTTAATATTTTCAGTGCTTGCGCATTTAAAGCAATGCAGCAGAACAGCAGATATAGAGTATGTGTTTGTTTACCCATCCTCAAGGCATGTCAGACATGAGCAAACTAAATCCTCTAGAGACTTTTTTTCTTTTTACCATTATGCTTTATTCTCAATCAAACTTGAAAACTTGTTTTTAAAGTTTTTTTTAATTTATTTTTTTTATTTTTTTTTAAACCAACTTTAAAGCCTTAAATACAGTATGGTCATTCGTATGAACTATGATTAAGTTTGAAAATAAGTTTTTACTTAAACAAAAACAGTTTTTTCATTTAACACTGATAATTCTCTTTTTATTTGTCATCCAAAGGGAAAGGGATCTCCAAGTGGAACTCCATCTGGCACCCAAAAGAAGGTTAAGAGGACCCTTCCTAACCCACCTTCAGAGGAAGAAGCTGTTAATGCTGGTCAAACAGCCTACAGCACTGGCTCAGCTCGTCGCCGTCTCTGCCGGAGCACTAACATGGCACGAGCAAAAATCCTACAGGACATTGACCGTGAACTAGACCTGGTTGAGAGAGAGTCCTCCAAACTGCGTAAAAAGCAAGCTGAACTGGATGAGGAAGAAAAGGAGATTGATGCCAAGCTGCGATACCTGGAGATGGGCATTAACCGAAGAAAGGAGGCATTGCTTAAAGAAAGGGAGAAGAGGGAAAGGGCCTATCTGCAGAGTGTTGCAGAGGACCGTGACTACATGTCTGACAGTGAGGTGAGTAACATTCGTGAAACAAGAGTTGGAGAGGAGGTCAGTGGACATGGGCTTGAGAGACCACGTACTGCACCACAGTCAGAACTTGATGAATTTGTTCCTCCACAGACCAAGCACGACCAGTATGGAAAATATTCTCAGTACCAGTACCAACAGTATCAGCAGTCCCTGTACCAGCCTCAATCATCATACCAATCCCAGTCCATGTACTCTTCTGTTCCTTCTCTGACTGCCTCACAACAACAGAGCTACCACCAAATGCTCTTGCTCCAGCAGAAAGCCAGACAACAAGCTGCTCTCCTTTCTGAATTAGATTCTACCAAAATTTCCACCAATTATGACTCGTCATCTTACTTGGGAGGAAAATATGGTAACCACCTTGACTTGCACAGCCTAGAAGAGCGTGCTGGCAGCTTGGCAGTCAGTCCTATGTCAAATGTATCTTCTGACTCCTTCTATGCAGACTTAGAGCAACATCAAACACCAAGGAGCTATATGCTTTTAGAAGATGCAGCAGAACTCGCAAAAAGCACTGGTAGCCTTTCATCTGCCAGCTATGGCATTGCTGAGAGGGAGCTAGCTAAAGCAGAGCGCCTTCTGAGACGCACTGCTGCAGATGTTGGTACAGACTACCTGGGTAGCTCCTCCAGACTTCACTCTTATGGTAAGGCTCAAGATGAAGAGGACCCAATGGAAGAGCCATTTGAACTAAAGCTTTTAAAACAACAACTGAAACAGGAGTTCCGGAGAAGCACAGGAGGCACTGAAAGCTTAGAGCAGCTTGCTGGACTCTCACATCACTATACCCCTAGCACTGGAGTATCTAGTGGGGGCTACAGGGCGTTCCCCAAAACTGAAAAGTACAGCATCAGTAGACTGACCTTAGAGAAACAGGCTGCCAAGCAACTTCCTACATCTATGCTCTACCAGAAACACAAAAATACCAGCAACATAGGCAAGTACTCCTCCATCCAGGATAGCAGGTCTCTAGAAACAGACTATAGTAGCTACTTAGGGTCCAGTAGTGCTTCTCCCAGATCAAGCAGACTTCTGCAGGATGAAATCACCTTTGGGCTACGCAAGAACATTGCTGAACAGCAGAAATACCTGGGCTCCACTCTTGGGGCCAATTTGGCAGGTTCACTCAATCTGGGCCAAAGCCTAAATCTGAGCCCAGGCATGAGGTCCTCTTTGGGAGAAGACTCTGCTTACCCTAGTGGCAGTAGGTCACGGCCTTCCTCTAGACCCTCCTCTGTGTATGGCCTTGACCTGTCCCTTAAAAGGGATACCTCAAGTTCATCTCTGAGGCTCAAAGCAGAAGGTGACCCCTCCTCAGACACCTCAGCTTTCCAGGCTCCATCAGGCAGGTCAAAACCTACAAGCCTGCCCATTGTACAAGGTGGGCGTGGACGTATTCCTATTGTGGCACAGAACTCAGAGGAAGAGAGCCCACTGAGTCCAGTGGGTCAGCCAATGGGTATGGCACGGGCATCAGCGGGTCCGCTCCCACCCATATCTGCCGACTCCCGTGATCAGTTTGGGTCATGTTTGTCCCTCCAAGACTCTCAACAGCAACATCTCAGAGAAGATCCTTCAAGAGGGCGTGGCTATGTGCTAATGGATGATCTGCAGGGCACCATGTCTGATAGTGAAGGTAATTTGTTTGTCCACAGACTGTCCTCTTGGAGTGACTCTTCATACACAGTTCCAGATTTTTATTTATCTGTGTCTCATCTTGTAAGTGCTCATTCCTGTCTATATGAAGGCATCATTTCTCTGCTGAAAACTGCTTTTCTGTCTTGTTTGAGCTTTCTTGTCCTATGCTTAAATAATGAAAGAATCACACTGTCCCAGTTGCTTTTCTATATTAAAATTTCTGTGGCATAGTTACAGTTGGAGTTAAACATTTTTGCATGTGATTTCTTCATAGACTGACATTTTGTTTCTGTGTGAACTCTTATAGTGCATGCTTTCAGTCTTTGTATTTTTATTTAACATGGATATGTGCTCTCTGAATAGGATAAATGAGAAAAAGTTACACTTACAATGACAAGACATATTATAAATCTCTCTTTTCATTAGCATAAGAATAGCTATATATAGAATAGCTGCACATGTTCTTGATTAATCATCCGTTTATTTATGTAGTTATCTATTATCTAAGTGCCTTATAGCAAAAAAAGTCAGTATAACTACACAGATTATCTCTTAATTTTAATTTTTTTGTAATGTTTTATAGATATGTTGAATTATATGTAAAACCTCAGCTACAATAAACTGTATTAATGAGAAATTTTGTTCTGTATAAAAGACAGCTATTTGTTTTTAAATTTATTGAAAGAAGTTTCAGTTTCCTTTCATTCAGAAAATGTTATAGCATACAGTATATACAAAATGTCATAGTTCATACAAACTTCTATCTCTCAGTGATAAATGATACTCTTCATGCATGTTGCTAGCATGTACCAGAGTAAATAATACCATGCCAGTTTTGTGTTTGCATGTTTTATGTTCCTTTAATAAATAGGACAAGTGATGTGCGTGTCTCTTCCTGTCTGGTTTTGAATAAATTCTTTCACTTTCTTGCATGTTCATCTGCTTTCTTTTTCACTTGGGAACTAATAAATGCCTTCAAATAGAGAGGGCTATGCTTTTTCTCAGCTGTGTATTATGTTTGTCTTTTGATTTATGAAACCATTTAAAGTATATTTTTATTGATGAAATGCTAATTTGCATTGGATTGCATGTCTCTTCCCCTCATGATCTGTGAAATGCATGAAATTACATTAAATTCACTGAACAATATAAAAACAACATGAATATTGTAATTGTTACACAATATAGAGTTAAAGAATCACACAACCACAGAACGTGAAGCTCAAACCCAAAATACTCACCAATTTTAACGTTCTTTTTTTTTCATTTATCTGTAAATTAACTGACCCCATACATTTAACAGCATATGATGTATTGTTCATCATATGTGTCATCTGGAAGTAAATGCATTTACCTTGGTTGCAGCACTAAGTGAATCCCTGGTGGGTTTGAGCAGAGACGATCCAGGAAACTCACATGAGAATGTCACAAACGGTAGAGTATAACCACCTTAGACTCCTGCACGTCTCCCGTCTCCCCCACACCCCTGCTACCATGACCACCCACCTGCCAATCACCCATGAGCTGTTAGGCAACCAAATCGACTGCAAATTCATCTCCATAACAACATGCTGCAGGAAGTATGACGAATTTGCACACTAATGTAATGCTGTGTTAGTGAATGCAGCTTTTGCATCTGTGATTAAATTGGAATTTCACACTCCTTTCTCTCTAAAAATAACACTAATTTTCACAGTTTAGGCTGTTGCAATTTCACAAATTTGGTTTATAAAAAAAATCATTCATATAATACTAGTAATAATTTTTCATATCAAATCTATTGAAAGTAATGACTTCCTTATCAAATTAGTCACATGTATAAAGCTATACACAATAATAGTGCTCCATGTTAGTGAGTGTTTCACCATGTAATAGGATCTACATCTGTCATATCATTTTACATCGAAATGTCAGGTCTGTAAACACTAAAATTGTCTTCTGTTAAATGTTGATGACCTTAGGTCAATTATTCACATGTCCATGACAAAATCTTGACATCTAAAATTGCCTTTGTATGTAAAACCCTATAATCCCCCCCCCCCCTACACCCCTTCCACATTGTAGCTGAAAGACTCATGCCGACACTAATACAAGATAATATGCCAAAATAGTTCCTACCTCTGTATGTCATTAACCCCTGTCTTATTTATGAAAACTTCAGATTTTTAGGGGAAGGTACAGTAGTAAACAGACTTGCTCTGAATCTTCTTCTAAAGAATTCCAATGGAGAATTAAATATAGAAAGAAAAAAAATACAATCTGAAGACTTGTATCCTCAGGGTTTGTTTTAGTTTTAGGTTTGCATGCAAAAATAACTGCTCTACTTTATATAACCATTTCCTTTTCTGTCCCAGATGGCTCTATATTGTTTGAATTTGAGACTGCATATGTACCTTAGCTGTCTCTAGTACCTGGTGTTACCAGAGAGCCTTTAGGGGTTTGTTTTAACAGAGCGGCAAGCAAGACTTTAATGTTTTAATTTCCATCTGTTTTTCTGAAGCGTACCACCTGCGACGGGAGGAAACTGACTGGTTTGATAAACCACGAGATGGGCGCACAGAGAACGGACAAGGGGATAGAAGACAGGTGATACATATGGTTTTTGCATTACCATTTCAGCCCAGTGAATATACATCGCAAGAAACCTAAAAATCAGACATTTATAGAGACCTGGGCCCGTATTTGTCAAGCCTCTAAGAATTACTCTTCAGAACACTGCTAAGAATTGATTTAAGTGTAAAAAAAATCTTGGCTCAAAGCTGCACTTAAAAGGTAGTTATCAATCATCTTTAAGTCATAATTTAAACGAAGTGTAGGACTAAATCTTAAGTGTCAGTCTTAGAGTTGATTCACATTAATGTGCCACAAACGGGATTTTGGATGACGACATACGCATGGACCAATCACTGAATGGATTTCCTTAAGAATATTCTCCAATAAATTCACATTGAATGGTAAAATTTCCAATAGGAGTTTACATTCAACACACATCTGACAATAAAGAATTTTCAAGAGAATACATTATGGCAAGGAAACAAAGCGACATCACAACTCAATCTAGGGTGCCGATAGTCGATAGCTTTAAGAAATTTGATAACTTGCTTTTATACTTAAGTTTGAAAGTAGGAGTAAATTTCATGAATTCTCAGCACTTAAGATTAAAATGGCACTTTGAGAAGCTTGATAAATACGGGCCCTGGTCATCAGACAAAACATATTATTGCATGTTACAGTGTCTGATTCTGCTTATTTGATGTCTCTTTAGGGAAAGTCAGCACACTACCCATTTCCTCATGCCAGAATAAAACTACAGAGGGATCCCAAAGATCGTAGTGTATCAGGTAAGTGCAACCTGTCAAATACTTAATGCTGTGCTGCTTGGATTCCTGACATGTTCCAACAATGTAGACAGACGTTTAGGACAGCTGCCCCTGATAAAAGAGGATCTGTTTGCCTACCAGGCCATCATGGAGAGATGCCCGAGGCTTATGTCTATGCAAACATTAGTTTCACCATGCTGAGATTGAATTGGCACAGTTTTATTTTATGCCTACTACTAAACAACACATTAGCTCTTCTCCAATTTCCCTTTAGCGTCCTCTTGTGGCACTCCATTTTGCCACATCATTGCACACCAAATGTCAACAGACACGAAACCAGTGAGCAAAAGCACATCAGCAGTCTATCCCCTCCTCATGCTTTGGTATGTCACGTACTGTAGATGTGGTTGATTCCCCTTGATCTCCTGTGTCAGTGTTCCTTTAAGCATTAGAACGGGGCAGACATTACGCAGCAATGTGGCAGATTGGCATCCCTCCAGTTTCATCAGTCACCAAAGCTCAAAATGGCGTGTAATGCACAAATTGGATTATCTTCGTAATTAGAAACTGATGAACAAACAAGTGCCTTAAAAAAGACAGTGAATAAGGCTATAGTGAATGTCCTGTGCTGCGACTGGTGGATTCGTTGCACTGTAATTAAGGTAATGGAATGATCTGTGTACTGTGATTTTGAATGACAGGATGTCTGTATAGACACCTAAACATCTTGACTACAAAAAAGCTTGAGCATTTCCTCGTTATTGCCCAGGGATAATATACAGTTTATTGAACACACTTATGCCCCACTAAAAAGCCTATTATAGATTAGGCAACTTGCTTCCTGACATTTATAGAAATATACCTTAGGTCTGGCAGCACAATTCAACCTTTCTCTTAAAATTTATCTTCAGTTGATTCTTGTCTGAATGTATCGGTGTTGTCTGAATTGTGGTTTTATTTGTATTTATTTGTACAGCTGTGTAAAATGTGACGGTATTGGCATTTTAGTTTAATTGGGTTTACAAGGTTCGGTATTGGCATCAATGGTTTCATGAAGATCATTTAACATCCATGGAACCTTTCCATTGCACAAAAATGTTCTTCAAACTAAGAAAAACTGTTCACTTAACGGTTCTTTTTGGGGAACCCACTATGGTTCTTCTGTGACATCACTGAGAAAACACCCTTTTAAACCTTTATTTTTGTAAAGTGTAATACAAAATGGTTTTCAAATATGGAAAACAATATGCAAAAATAGTTTGAGTAATTGGACTTTTTTTACTCAAAATCTTCTTAGAAACAAATTAAAATTCACTGATCCAAAAAAACAATCAAAAAGAGTCTTCTAGGCTTGTTACCATCTGGTGCAGGTTTTGGACCACCTTTATATGTATGCAATACTATTTTCTCACAGGAAACGGACTGGGCATCCGTGTGGTTGGAGGAAAAGAGGTCCCGGGCAGCAATGGGGACATTGGTGCGTATGTTGCCAAAGTATTACCTGGAGGAGCTGCGGAACAGACGGGGAAGATTGTGGAAGGTAGGCACCTCAGTGAAGGGTGGTTACTCTTTTAAACCAGTCACTTTGTGACTTCATTGTTTTGGTTTGCATCGATGTTCACCGTCTCTTAGAGCAGGGAGAGATGCGAATCTGTTGACATTAAGGGCCACAACGTGACGTGATATTTCAGAGTAGGAGACAGGAAAAACAAATGATGCTAATCCACGTGATTCTTTACCTCCAGGCTCCAGGAGTGACTCACTCTTGATGTGAGAGATAAAGATAGAGCAGCAGAAAATGAAGTTGAAGTTTCAGGTTCATGACTGTGTTTCCTCTGCGGTGTACATTGGCGGTGTAGGTGTTGCGCAGATCAAATGAGAGTTGAGTGTTAAATTTATATCAAAACTTTGACTGAAATGTCTCTGGAGAGTTCAGCTGAAAAGAGTTTGAGGTTTTACTGCTTTGACACACTGTTTTTTTACAAAGCCGTTATGTAAATGTGCACTTTACAAAATTTAGGATTGACCTCATTGTGACAGATTCGCCCAATGATGGCTGACGGCTAGAGTTTCTCGTTGACTTAACAGACTTTTGGAATAAAACCCAGAGTGAAATTTGGATTTCATGACTGTCTTGATGGACTACTTCAGCCATTTTGATGGAGCTGAATTTTACAAGCTCTATTGATCTCAGTTGTGACGGAGATGTTATTGCTCTCTCTTTCTCCAGGGGTGAGGTTGAGAATGGAGTGTTGTAAATTAGGTCTGCTTGGGCTCCGGCTTTTGTGCTGCTTTCTCCCGGTCATAATTTACGAGGGGCCGGGATAGGTGCTGAGGGGGAAAGTGAAGCCGGAGGGAGTGGATCTGTCTGTGTGCAGGCTTATTTATGAGGCTATATACAACAGCTGGGCTTTGTGAGAGAGCATTCTGAGCTTTGACTGGGACTGACACTTCACATCTGTCTTCCTCCTCCTCCTCTCACACTCTCTATCAAATATCACTTTGTATTTAGACATCTGATTCCTTAGCTGTGTCCTCTTCTCTGCTCCTCATTTTCTGTTCTGTTCTGTTCTCATGTATACTCTCCCGTCCCGTGTCTTCTAATCTCATGTTGTCTCTTCTCTCCTCATATCTTCTCTTCTTTGTTCTTGTCTCATTTATCTTATTTATTTTGTCTCGCCTCATCTTATCACTTACTGTCTCTTCTATTTTCATCTTGTCTCAATTCATCTCATATAATCTCATCTTTTCTTTTCACACCATCTTTTGCCTACTCCTTACATCTCTTCTCTCAACTCTTCTCATCTTGTTCTCATGTACAAGGTCTTGTCAGTTTACTCTTCTCTTGTGATCTTGTTTCTTCTTGTTTCATTGAATCTTATCCGGTCTTTTCTTTGCCCTTTTCTTGTCTTGTCTCACCTTTTCTCATCTCATCTTCTTCCTTCTCTTTTCTTTTGATCTTTTCTCTTCTCATATCTAGTTTTGCCTCATCTCATCTTGCTTAGTCTCTTCTAGTATCAACATCTCTTACCTATTCCTGTCTTTACTCTTCTCTTTCTCTTTTCTCATCTTGTCTTGTCTCTTATCTTGTTTCTTTATGTAAAGTATCTACTCTCTCATTTCACTTTGCCTCGTCTCATCCCATTTCATTTTTTCTCATCTTGGCCCTTCTCTTCTCTTTCGTATCTACTCTTTTCTCATCTCATCTTATTCAGTCTCTTCTAGTATCCTCTTCTTGTCTCGTCTCGTCTCTTCTTGTATTGTCTCTCTCCCACATAATGTCCCAGCAGCAGCTGAAGCTTCTTAAGGTTAAAAGTCAAATGTTTCTACTTCCTATAAGTGTGATTATGCATGCAGTTGGCATGGTTACAACAGCCATGTGACTCATGTATATTATCAAGCTGGTGTTAAGCAGTGGAGTAATGTGAGCCGGCTGTTCAGTCTCTCAAATTAAACTATAAAATATGTGAGTGTGTACATATACAGTACATGACACGAGTACACATTCACCTCCAGGGACCCCAAGCATCCATCGTAAAATGGCAGCTTCGAAACGTCCAAAGCGGGCCTACCTGGCCTACCTGAAGACACGATTTCATCTGTGTAAGTGCATCAACAGAGTGGTTTCGGTTTGCTGTGACTTGGAGTGAACTCTGCTGCTTGTTTTTCTCTCTGCTTTCTCACAGGGTTTCTACAGCATGGTTTGTTTAATTGAAAGACATCACGTGTGGTGTTGCAGTGCTTTTCACAGCATGTTTGACTAAAATGTATCTAATAGCTGATTTTATATGTGTGTGTGTTTGCATAGGAATGCAAGTTCTGGAATGGAACAGTATTTCATTGACTGGTAAGACATACGAGGAGGTGCAGGGTCTGGTTGGTCACCAGGTCGGAGAGGCGGAGATATGTGTCAGACTGTGAGTGCCAGATTAGTATATCTACGTATTATTTAAATGTGCTTTAGGTCATTTTTTACTTTTACTTTCTCTCTGTCTACTATAAAAGTCATACAACTAAAGAAATGATTAGTACTTTTTTGGAAAAATTAGTGCACATTTAGATGTCAAGTTAAAATGAAACAGTTCCTAACCCATTTTTATTCCATATTTTGATGTATTTCTTAATGATGTAGGGCAAGAATAAATCATGAAAAATTGGCATTACATATTTTTTATGTAAAAAAGGGTTAGAGGGAAAGGGGCTAAAAAAGTCAAAAGGATTTGTGACTTCAACCCAAAATGAAAGTCATTTGAGAGCCAAAGAAGTACATTTAGTACAAAACGTACATTAAAATCAGGAACATTAAAGAGAGCAAATAGGATCCATTTTGATTTCATGTTGTCTTAAATGAACTTTTTGTCTCTTGACCATCATTTATCACCAGTGACCTAAATATGCTGTCTGATTCTGAAAGCTCCCACCTAGACCTTCAAGACCAGACCAAAGGTGAGAACCTCCAGTCAGTGGAGAAGACAGGCGAATGATAATGTCCTAATTAACCTCAATGGCACTTTACCGCTAACTTCTGACTTGCATTTATAATTATACAGGAGACAGACCTCCGCGGTCACCAGGTGTGGACCCTAAGCAGCTGGCTGCCGAGCTGCAGAAAGTGTCCCAGCAGCAGGTGCCGTCCTCCTCTGCATCAGCACTGGATAAAGCCTCAGCGTCCGCTGGCTCTAGTGCAGTTCCCAGCCCTGGCCAGCCTGGTTCACCCTCTGTCAGCAAGAAGCGTCACAGCAAGGTACGCATATGCCATGCGCACACAATTATTTAATGGCTTTTTGTGTGTAGAGATTCAAATGCATAACTATGTCTTTTCTTACTGCTGATGTTTTGTTTCTTAGACTTCTGAGGCTGCAAAAGCTCAGTCCCATCCAGTGTCAGGAGAGATCCAGGTAGATTTTGGCTCTCATTAATGCAGCTATAAGTAGGGCTGAACGATTAATTGCATTTGCAATAATATCGCGATATGAAAAAACAGGATTTTTCAGCCGCAGAGGCTGCGATTACTCTCTGTCACATGACATGCGAGAGTAAAGAGGTGTGTTCGACTTGAACATCGATCGGTGTATGACATCAAAGTACAGCTTGAGAAAGCGTAAGGAGAGGTCCGCTTACTTATAGCTCTCACGAACACACACTGTTCGGTCTAAGCAGCGCTGCTTCAAGTCGAACACACCTAAGCAGTCTTCACAGGAAGCAAGTTGGCACGCTACAGTGTTGCCAAGTTTTGCGGTTTACCTCCAAAAACATGATATTTATCCTCTGGAGTGCGAATGTTACCTGTGAATGAACCCCTCCAAAAAACGTGTATTTTAGCCCCTGGAATTTTTTACCGGTGAATCCCCCTCGAAACGCAATTGGGCTAGTTTTGAGTAGCAAATGGGCAGGTTTTGTTGTGAAAACCTGGCAACCCTGGCATGCTACATGTGGAGTAACAGTGTTATGGTGCATCTCATTACTGAAGACTTCGACCTTAAGATAATAGGCCTATATGTAATAAGGTAATATATATATTCTTATTTATTTATTAAAAGTCTGTCCAAAGTTAAGAGAGAGTGTTTAAAAAGTGCAATCCACGTTTACATATATGTTTATTACAGTGACTTTGAATTACCTACATAGTGTGGTAAAGCAACAGATTTGTTTATATATTTCTGCAATCTACTTTAGTTTGTGTGATTTGTTACTGACTTTCATATTAATGTTTACACCAGGCTTATTTGTCAGTGCTTTATGTTGTTATAATAATTATTAGCCTACATGCTTACAAGGCTGGAAGTTCAACAAATCAGTCAATATACATATACTACTGTGATTGTAGTTGTTAAATAAAAATGTAATTCATATCAATTCATGCATCACCTAATTTCATCATAACATATAGGCCTGGCCTACAGAAAATAACATTTATGTTTTAAGCTGCAATCCATAACTTTTTTTGGTTAAAAATAATGTGAAATCAATATTTGAGCAAGGACATAATCAGCCAGTGTTCAAAACTATCACCGGGTAGGTACGGTGGTACGGGTAGGTTTTCGCGGGTAATTCAAGCATGGCACTGCTTCATTAAATCATGTCTATAAACATAAAGAAGTTGTCCCGGCTACTAGGCTATTGCATGTGAGGATCCTGCAGGTGACGGATCGTTTATAGTCTTTTCTCACAGCAGCTAGAAAGGATTATGTGTTTATGAAATTAAATGATATTCCAGTTTTAAATGTGCTTCTGATTACAGATAGCCTGGGGTTACACAAGATTTGTATTTTAAAGAAAAACAGTTCTAAGGGAGCATAATTAGCTTTTTTTGGGGTTTTTTTATTAAGAATTTCTTAATATGAAATTTGAATGGCATTACAATTAGATTAGACTGTACAGAAACTGAAATCTACACGTTAATACACACTATACCCATAGTCACGCAATACTGATGATGTTAACATTAATAATTTGAGAATAAAGTATAAAAATAATAATAATTTGCACAGTTTGATGTGATATGAGCTAACTGATCTTTAGATTAAATCACCATTGGTAGCGAGATTTATGGTAATGCTTTTTTCCTCAGTTGGTCAGAACAAACGTGGCAGACATGTTACTTACTTGTTCAGATGGCAATATATGGTGAAAATTCTCATTTTGGTCATATATTCAAAGATGTAGGCTACAATCTGTGATTCTGAAGTACAGTGAATATCCACACTGGTGCGGAGACTGACAGCTACACATTCACCTCAAAACATTAGTTTCGTCCGTGCTGGAGCCATGCCAGAGCCCATCCCACGCAAGGAAGATAATTCCGCAAGTAACTGCAATTCCAGGTTTTCAAACAGAGATGGCGACAAAGAGGCAAAACTTACGGACTGCAGCTTTAATTTATCTAATATTGTGTTGGTCATACTATACAATGATTTATTGCTTGCCTTTGTTGAATAATATAGAACATAAAGAGCTTTTAAAAAATTGCATATTAAATCGCAATAATGTTAAAAAAAAAAAAAAATCGCAATTATATTATTTTCCAAAATTGTTCAGCCCTAGCTATAAGCATAGCTTATTCAGGCTCTTCTAGTTATGCTCAACTCTAAAATATTTCTTCACCTAGAAATCGCTCACTATGAGTGCAGTCTGTATCATGTAAAGTGAATTCAATGGTCAGAACCCTGCTTATTAATCAACAGAATGTATTTATGCCATATTCATTCATCTTTTTAGTAGTAAAGAGCAGAAAACCCATTTCTTTCTCTTTTCAATTTTGCAGCTTCAAATAAATTACGACAAACAGCTGGGAAATCTCATTGTCCATGTTCTTCAAGCACGAAATCTGGCACCCCGGGACAATAACGGCTACTCGGATCCGTTTGTTAAAGTTTACTTGCTGCCGGGCAGAGGGTAAGTATCTTGAGTAAAAGTCAGCTGACTGGAACTGAATTGTGTCTCAATGTTCGAGCCTTAGTGTGAACAACCAACTGTGGTTGGTCACTTTACATGTCCGGCCTCTTCCTTTTTAAGCACCCTGCCAAAATAGCTACCCAGAGAGTGTGAAAAAAGATGTTAGTATAATTTAATATCTGGTTTCTTGACTTAAAAAAGATAAATCCACCTGTTTTACCCTTGGCACTGGAAATTAAGACTCCCAGAGTTGTTATTCAATCCTAGCTGCTACTGTCCATGAGTTAACGAAACAGAAAATCACTTATCCAGATGTAATTAGCACCAGGTCTGTGGGAAAGTCCTGGAGAGGATTATGCATATTGTGTAAGACCTAGTTCTTAGCTGTATATGATTGTGTGAGTGTGTGTGTGTGTTTGTTCATGCACTTATATGTGCAGTAAGTGAGTCAGCAAAAGAGGAAAATCAATGCCAGTTCAGTTTGTGTGTAAAATGATAGCGCTGATTGATGTTTGTAGGTTGGTGTGTATGTTTATGTATGTGTGTTGGATCATTTCTTGCTCTCATCTGATCATGCAGTACTTGGATTGAACCCACAGAAACAGGAGCTCTCCATTTCTCTGCTCCATATGGGCATGAATGCATGGGCTACTACACACACACACACACACACACACACACACACACACACACACGCGCGCACACGCACACACATGCACATGCACACATACACACACCCCTCCCTTTGCAGTTTCCCACTCATCAATGATTGTTGTCTGTTTTTGCTGCATGCTGGATCTTCACAGTCAGGTCATGGTTGTGCAGAATGCCAGGTATGTGATTCTTTCCTACAGTACCAGCACATTATACAAGACTTGGCCATGCTTGGACACGAATGGCTTAATGATGTGTTTTGCTCTTTATATCATCGTTTCACATTTGATCATTTCTCAATGTAGTATATGGTCACTGCAGCAACACAAGTGGGCCTATACTAGACGTCCTCCATTGTGCAAACCATTTGCCACCAGTGTGGGGTGTTTCTTGGTTAAGTTTGTGCCAAACTCATTTTCCACCTGCAAACTCAAGGTGATCTCTTGTGGTATGTTATCTAATTGCAGTGCTGAAAACAAAAGAAGGTCCAAACATGTTCAGAAGAGCCTGAACCCAGAGTGGAACCAGACTGTCATCTACAAAAATATCCATCTGGAACAGGTGAACTATAAGCTCGCAATCATTTGAACACGTCTAGGTTGCAGGTGTCTGGAAAACCAAAAGAAAAATCAGATTTCACTGTGATGGAATATGCTTTTTTTTTTTTTTTGAACATCTCGTGTCAGTTTTGAGATTTCAATTATCTGAAAACTCTTCAGAGAGAATCTCAGGCTTTTGGTGCAAACAGGGAAAAGTCTGTTGTCCCCCAGAAGTGCTTTGTTTAATTAAGACCAAAGAGCTTCCTAAGTCTGTTGAGCTGTCTGAGGCTGCTGCTGACAGATGTGATTGATATTTTACTGGACTATTGAAGCGAGGCGAACGGCTCTTAATTGAGAGAGAAAGACAGAATGCAGGTAGGTGAGGCTTGTTTAGAAAACCATCTGGATTTAATGCTCCAGTGCTGCATATCGTGTTAGAGATGTTTGCTGGATTAACAGAAAATAGAGATGTTTTTTTGTTAATCAGTAGTTTTGTCTTGCTTTCCAGTAAAAGTATCTAAAAAAAAAAAAAATGTACTTCAGAAGAGGTTCAGAATGTCTCAGAAAGTCTGATCGGAAAGGCTGATCAGAAATACAGTTGAAACAATAATTATGTGAAATATTATTACAATTTCAAATAACAGTTTTCTATATTCATATATTTTAAAATGTAATTTATTACTGTGATGGCAAAGCTGAATTTTCAGCAGACATGAGTCCAGTCTTCAATGTGACATGATCCCTCAGAAATCATTCTAAAATGATGATTTCGAACTAATACTTATAAAGGTTGAAAACAATTGTTCTGCTTAATACTTTTTTTTGGAAATCACGATAAAATACTGCTTTGATAAATAGAAAGCTTTAAAGTACAGCATTTATTTGAAATGGATTATAAATGTCTTTACTGTCACTTTTTAATAAAAGTATAAATTTATCCTTCTCATGTAAATGTACCTTGTTTAATGATGTTTAAAGATGTTTTACACTGTAAAAAAGGCAACTGCACATTTTCCAATTCACAAAACCTTTTGAGTCACAAATACTAAAAAATGCTATTTTCTTGAAACTACATAAAAACCCTTGTCAGACCAACAAAATTACCCCAAATGTTGTCCCAACTAGTCAAACAGTTGTCTGAACAAAGAATTTCAATGAAATTGAAACAAAGAAAATGCTTTGTGAGTTCCCAGAATGCATTGCAGCATGAATAAAGTTGAGTATGTTCAACCACTTTTGTCTATTTTCTGGATATCTTAGTCTTGTAAGTTGTCTTACAAACAAAGACAATTTTGTCTACTTATTAGACTAACTTATCCATTAATGTTTATCATTTGTAAACAAACATAAATTTGATCATGTGGTGACTTTTTAACATACTATATTTCTTCCAAGAAACAGAATCAACATTCAAGATAATAAACAAAACTTGAAGCCTGCAGTTATAGTTTTATTTTATAATATTGTATAAATACTAACTAGAACAAAACATCTTTGTCCATAAAGCTAAAAAAAAAAGTTCACAGAACGTAATTTGAGACACATTGGAAAAGCATTACAAGTCGTTTTAACTAACAAAACCATGTTAGCTGAACAAAAAAAGAGACATGTGGCTTTACTTAGTGACTTGGGTTGAGTGAATAACATGGTCCAAAGTTGAGTAAACTCAAAAAAGCTGTGCAGCAAGTTGCCTTGAAATTTTAAGTTAAGTCAACTTTTCATTTTTTACAGTGAGCTGGAAAACAAGAAAAGTACTGAGGAATAAAAAACAACTCTGTTTATAAGATGTTTCTTAGCCCTCATTTAGAGATTAACCATGGAATAGTTCAGTTGAAGTTACTTAGAACGACAACATTAAAATAATGTATGGTAATAGTCACAAAGTAAATCATCTTGGCATTGAATACTCTGTGTTTGTGTGGTGTGCGTTTAGCTAAGAAAGAAGACACTGGAGGTCAGCGTGTGGGACTACGACAAGAGCTCTGCCAATGACTTCTTGGGAGAGGTGAGAAGCTACAAGCTGTAAACACACTTTAAAAGATTAAACACCAAGTCCAATGTGTGCTAAACGATACACAAGTGTAAGTGTGTGTGTGTGTGTGTGTGTGTGTGTGTGTGTGTGTGTGTGTGTGTATAAATATATATACACACCTACAGTACTATCACTGCATAATAATGAAATTGTCCATGTATGGGGCTTTGTAGGTGCTAATCGACCTGTCCAACACGGCCCAACTGGACAATGTCCCACGCTGGCTGCCTCTGAAGGAGCAGAGCGAGGGCGAGCATCACCGCCGTTCTCACTCGGGACAGGGCCGCCAGCACTCACCCAAACCCCCCGGAGGACACGGGAGCCAACATTCCCCAAAGACCTCCAGTCACGGCAAGGAGGACTCACCCAAATCCTCGGTCATCAAGAGCCGTAGTCACGGAATCTTCCCTGACCCTGCCAAGGGTAGGACCGCAAGTTGCATGGCACTTCTGCCACTTCACCTTTCACATTTCCAGTTGTGATGTCTTCCTCTTTTCCATCCTTCTTGCTGTCATTTCTATGCATTCTGTCTTCTCTTCCTCTATATGTATTGTTCTTGCTTTCACTGGATCTCTCCATCCTGTATTTCTCAAGCTTCCTAGCTTTGGCTTCTTGCTCTCCATATATGTGTGTTCAGTTCACAACGGCGCTGAGCTCACCAGCGCTTCACTCCAGCCACCTCACACAGGGTGTGACAGGGCCACTCTGACAGGAAGCAGCCTGCTTAGATGCTAACTAGGGCACAGCAGTTGGACCTTAAGTATCACATCAGTTGTGTCAGATGGAGACTCGATTATTTTAAATAACCTAACAACGTAATAATTGTAGAACATAAATAAGAATGACTTTTTGAAGAATTAAAATGAATAAATAGGCAAAAGTAGGGAATGAAAAGCCCTTGTGGTAATTTGGTTCTGGTTGTTTTAGACACGCAGATCCCTACTATTGAGAAATCTCACAGTAGCCCCGGCACGTCGAAGCCGTCCCTCTCCGAGGGCCAAGCTCGCCCCCACGGAGGCCCCCGTGCTCATGGCAAAAGTGGCACGGCCCGGGCACACCTTGACGATGCCGCGGCACTGGCTGAAGCTGCCGGCCAGCAGCCCCGTCTCCAACCAAGTAAACGACGCAAATAAAACCTCCACAGCATGGCTGCCTTCGCACTCATCTGTTCCTCCTTCTGTTCTTTTTCACTGCCCTCTTTTGTTTTTTTTCCCCTTCCCTGTTGTTGTTTTCTGGTTTCTCCCGTTTTACTTCTTCTGGTCCCCCTGTGGTCACATTCTGTCACTTCACTTCCAATTTGCCTGTGTGTTGGGAACGCGTCACGTTTGCAAACACACAAGAACAGTATTATTTTTTTTCCCAACATTTTTTAGCACTTTTAATAAGTATAATAATTTAAGAACTCAGAAAACACAATAAAGCTAAACTGGCCAATAAATAATTTATTTTAAAAAGTATATCAGTATATCATGTTTTGAAGTAATAGGGCTAAACTTTGAATTGATCTGTTGGTAGTTATATTAGATGAAACTATACTTTAAACTTCCTGTTCCTGTAGCGCAGCTAGCATGGCGTTAGCCAAGGTCATGGGTTTGATTCCCAGGGACCACGCAATAAGTCCAGCCTAAAAAATCTTCAAAAATAAATACAATTTCCGACCTTGTCAGGCACTTTGCTGCCTTCCACAGGATGCTAACTAAGATTACTAAAACCTGTCAATCTCTGAGGAGATTTGACTGCACATGTCAGGCACCTAGTCGGCAGACGTGTCTTTTTACCCCACAGGGACACGATGAAACCTTGTCACTGAGGTTATTTTAGGTAAAACCTGCTCAGGTTACCGTTTTATTAAAGTTAGAGAGAGAGAGCAAACGACCAACCCTGATCAGCACACAACACATAGCGCCGCATTTTGCCCTCTTGAGCCCTTCACGACAGCCCTGACAACTTTTCTTTGAACTTTTCTTTTATTTGTCCCATTGAGTTGTTTTCTGTCCCAGACGGCCGGCTTTTCAGCAGCTTCCCCACTCCACCGAGATGGCCGTGCATGTGGCCGCCCGCTCCTTAAAGCACCATCCCACCCAACCTCCACTCTCTCTGCGGCTCTCGCTGGCCTACACTGCACCTCAGTCGACGCTGTAAGCGTACTGTGGCTGCATGTGACTGTGACCTACAGTAAAAGCTGGTGGTGTCCATGTTGTGACGAGTTCATACTCTGAGTCTCCATCTCGCCCCCCTTCTCCCCTCTCCAAACCTCCCCTCCTTCTCGCCTCCCAACCCACGGCTGATATATGGCCCCAGCCCAAAATGGCCGCCTCGACCCGAGGCACCACAGGCACAGCGTAGTTGGTGTGCTCACCATTCAGAGAGCCCCGTCCGAGTCGCCGGCCAATGAGATCCCTGACGGCCGTCACCTGACCCTCAGGAAAGCCATGTCTGAAGAGAGGCCACAGCCGGACGGAGGTGAGAGTTGAACGAGACGTATGATTGCCAATGACAGCAAGAGAGAGAGAGCGAGAGGATGTTGAGTTACTAACGCACATCTAACTAGCGTAACTAGCTGAGGACTAGCTGTTTTTCAAAGGGTATTTTGTGCCCACGAAGGGCACTTTGGGAAGGGGACGCTATCCGAAGGGTCTTTCCAAACGAAAGTGAGCAACTGGATTCCTTTACACAAAACCGTTACAGAAAACAGTCAAGGAAGTAAGTCTGCAGTTATGATCACTTGATCCTGGGTGCCGCATCTTCACAATTTGTTTTTAAACCTGAAGTGATTTGTTCCTCCTGGGACTAAATATTCTTTTACATATTTACATAAGTAGAAGTTTAACAGCACACAAGTTGAAGTATGTATGAATTAAAGACACAAAGAAACAAAATATTATCATTAGCATTCATTAGCAGGAATTTTGTTATCATGTAAAAGGCCTGTTCACACCAAAAGAATGTTTGGTGCGAAAATAATAATTTCATTTCATTTGAATGAATGGCAGTTATTACGTCTGTTCACACCAACACAAATATTTACATGCCCTCAATTTGACTGAATTTTTTAAATGGAGAAGTGTTCTAATCTCGTTTCCTTGCACTGTGAAGAAAAAGAATTGCGCTTTTGGTCATGTGTCTGGAGACACGCTTTTTCCTTTTACATAACAACAACTTGGTGGTGCTCATGAAAAGACTACTTTGTTGAGTAACAGAAGAGTCTTTCTCTCTACTATTGTACAGTATTTGCTGTTGTTTGATGAAAAAAAAAAAGGAATGTCTTGTCCATGACAAGCGAGTGTCACAAATGTAAAATTAAGCAGCACTGCCTTTGTGTGTTTTTTTTTAAACATTTTGAACAATAAACATATAGGCAATTAAAATCAGTCATTCTAATCAAATATTGCAACAAACATAAGAAATTAAAGGGATAGTTCACCCAAAAATGAAAGAAGACGCAGCGCACCCGGGTTCTACGTCAGAACGCTGGCTCCTGCGTCTGCAGCATCACACACATGCATCGTGGTACTCTTGTGAAAAGTATCACACAAAGTATTCTCGTTGCTTCATAAAATTCAGGTTGAACCACTGATGTCACATGGACTATTTTAATGATGTCCTTACTACCTTTCTAAGCCTTGAACGTGTCAGTTGCTTTGCTATCTATGCAGGGTCAGAAAACTCTCGGATTTCATCAAAAATATCCAAATTTGTGTTTCGAAGATGAACAGAGGTCTTACGGGTTTGGAACAACATGAGGGTGAGTAATTAATGACAGAATTTTCATTTTTGGGTAAACTATCCCTTTAATATAGAAGCTTTTCTGTAAGCTCCACCTACTGACAGAGCGTGAAACTGCATTTTCAGATTGGTGTGAACATACGAATCACATGTAGGGTGATTTTTTCCTCCCTGTCAATCGTTTGTGTTGGGCCTTAATTTTGCTTATTCACAATAGAGTAGCAGTGATGCTTGTTGCGCAAATATGTGCCTTGCGACCTTCAAAGTCCTCAGTTTTTGGAGTGATTAGGACATAGTGATGCTCACTTTCGACTGGAATCCGCCCTCTGCCACTTCACAGGAAATTCATGCAGCGAGTCTCAGTCTGGTTCAACAGTCCAGCAACGTGCTTCCCTAAAACCAGGGGACAAAACAGTAGCGCTCAACAGCAACAAACTCTAGGAGGGAGCACCGACCCCCTGACCATCCTGAGAGAGTCATTAGATGCCTGGTGTTAGCGTTACCGTTGCTGAATCTGTTTGGAAAAGACTGTGTGCATGAATTACGTGCCGAAATCATGCATCCCACGTCACACCATCACCATCACTCTCAGTCAAACACTGCTTCAACATTAAAAAAATCAATTAAAATATTATTAATCATAAGTAACCACAATTAAAATAAACTTAGCGTAATGCTAACAGAATTAGCATAATAGAATAACTTAATGTACAAAACTCAAACACACAGTTTACTAATGAACAGTTTAATTTGTTGTGTCTGTGCTTTTGCTTCTGTCATCTGATGTCTGCTTAGCATATCTCTGTCTGTGATATTTCCTTTCATTTATGGAGTGCTGTCATGCTTTCTTTAAATCTTGCCAGCAGTATCTATTTGTGTGTGTGTGTGTGTGTGTGCGTGCATGTTGGGAGTGGATATCTACCCCAAAAATGAATAGTTACCAGTTGCAAACTAGTAGTAGTTTATGTAACTCATGCAACTCACTTAGTCCACTTCAAAAACAGCGTCCCGCAGCCATAGATCTGGTGATGCTCCTGTTACTGCAGCCTCATTGGACAGCGGTCTGAGTGGCAGTGCCTTTAGCCTATTGGATGAAGAGGGAGGGACCAATGCGGTGGATAGTGCTATCTTCCAGGTTCCCAGATTGTGAGTGCTTTCCATGACTCCCTTGATATTTGCTAATAAGTCATATTTTGTTTGAAATAATTTACAATTTCATGGTTTTATTTGGTAGCATCTAGACTGCTTTTTTTAAAATTATTTATTCAAATCCCTCCATTTTCTTGGAACTCCATGCGTTCTCTGACCTGATGTTGTTTATTATTCAGTGGAAAGATTCCAAACGGCACAGAAGCTGTGAAATCCGCTCATGGAGATACTGAGGGTAATGTTTGCATGGGATGTTGTGTGGTTTTGTGATTATTTGTGCATGTTTGTGTCAATAGCAGGGTATTTGGGAGTACAATGTGACACCAAAGAAGTTGAATTCAATATACAATATTTTGTATATATTATGATTTTGTATAATTTTGTTAGATACTTTTATCTACAGTACAGTTCAAATGTTTGTGGTTGATAAAAAATGTCAATATTTTTCAAAGAACCCTCTTATGCTCTCCTAGGCTGCATTTATTTGATCAAAAATACAGTAAAAACAGAAATTTTGTAAAATATTATTTCAATTTACAATAACTGGTTTCTGTTTTATATACTTTAAAATGTAATTTATTGCTGTGATGGCAAATCTGAATTTTAAGCATCATTACTCCGATCTTAAGTGTCACATAATCCTTCAGAAATCATTCTAATGTGCTGATTTGGTGCTCACGTTGAAAACAGTTGTGCTGCTTAATATTTGTGTCAAAAACCGTGATGCTTTTCAGAATTATTTGATGAATAGAAATCATTTTTGATCAATTTAATGCATCCTTGCTGAATAAAACTCCCAAGTGCTTCTGAAAACAAAATCTTACTGGCTGCAAACTTTTAAACAATATTAGAATATATTATCACACTTTTATCTATGACTTAAAGAAGAGTGAAATAATAGTTCCTCCTGGATTCATCTGTTTCCTGTGCTGTGTTATTTATCACTGTCTGTATGCTCCTCATGCTCAGAGATTCACAGAATGTGGGAGGAAGAGATACAGAGATAACGTGGGAGGAAGAGATACAGAGATAACAGATAGGAAGAAGAATTGCGATATTGACGTGTCTGTGTCTGTGTCTGCCCGTTTAGGTAAGACTCAGGTGATGGGGGAGATAAAGATCGCCCTGAAGAAGGAGATGAAGACAGAGGGAGAACACCTGGTGCTTGAGATACTACAGTGCAGAAACATAACCTACAAATTCAAGTCTCCAGACCACCTCCCGGGTAACAAGACACGACTGAATGACGAATTGTTGTCTATTGCTACAAAAATACGTGTGTGACTTACGACTGGTTTTGTGGTCCAGGGTCACATATACACATTGTCTTACTGATGTAAACTTCCCAGATGTTCTTACATAAATGCTGTTTAAACAGGACTAGAGGGAGGAAAGCTAAATACTTGCTTTTGGTGTTGTTTTACAGACCTGTATGTGAAGCTCTATGTGGTGAATGTGGCCACTCAGAAAAGAATCATCAAGAAGAAAACCAGAGTGTGTCGTCATGATCGCGAACCGTCTTTCAACGAAACTTTCCGCTTCTGCATGAACCCCACTGGTCATTCCATTCAGGTACGGCAGAAACCGACACACTAGGGTGCTAAAATGTGACCCGACTTGAAGTCATCTGATTCATATTTATTCCAACCCTTGCAGCTCTTTCTTGTTTCAAATGGAGGCAAGTTTGTAAAGAAGACTCTAATCGGCGAAGCCTACGTGTGGCTGGATAAGGTAGACCTGCGGAAACGGGTGGTGAGCTGGCACAAGCTGCTGGCCAGCACAGCTCAGATCCACTCCTAAAGACGGCGGTCGGATGAGGCACGAGGACAGACCAGGCAGTAGAGTCGCACATCTCTGCCGCACTCTTTGGGACTAAACTGAGCTGAATTTGGAGGGCCGACACAGGGAGCTTCCCGATTGCACTGGCACGTGTGATTGTGTTAACCCAAGCCATGGAGAAACAGGTGTATAATGGTGTTTACAGAAAGGATCTGACTCTTATTGACAAGATGCAGATCTTTACGTTGGGTAAAGCTCAAAAAATTGAGCTGGAGAGTCACACAGTGTTCATACGTATATGTGTACATGCACTTTCACAATCACTCACACTTATCGACACACATTTATACCAATGTATGTATAATAATATGTGTGCATTGGGCCACAACAGACAGTTAGATGATAGAGAGAAAGTTTATTTATCCCGTTTGTGCATTATTCATATGAGAACATTATGATTATTTACAGATAGAGACGGATATCATATACATTATTTTTGTATGATAGAGACAAATTCAGTTTTAGATATTTATCGTTATTTTACATTCCCTCTCAGATGTTATTATGTGTTGAAAGAACTGATATTTAAAGCATATTATCAGTGGATTAGAAGAGTATTTTATGGTATATTATAGACAGATTTAAATGAATGAAATATGATTTATTGGGTGTTGTGATGACTCGTTGTGTCAGTATGGTTATTTCCTCTCGCAGAAGTAACACTTTCATCTTTGGCTGTGTGATACTAAATTCATCAAAGTCAGAGATACAGTTTCAGAGCTCTAGGAGTCCAGAAGCAGGTAATTACAAAGACATTAAACGTTTAAGAAAACTGCCGGTCTAATATGACTCACACAGAAATGAATGGGAAATTGAATTGAAAGTGTTCGCCGATTGTTATGATTTGCTATTTTGTTTGATGAATGTGACAGACGAAATATCTCCGATATGCAGCAGCATCAGTTGAAAATGTCAAATCCAGCACTGTTATATGATTTTCACTTTGTGTCTAGCATTTTACGAATGTAGGTTGGTAACTTTTTTTGAGTTTTCGTCCTGCCATTTAAAAAAGCCAAACACTGTCAATCCCCCACACAAACTCATACGCATCTGTCTCTCTTAAATACTCAAGGATTAGAGTTTGAATGGGTCAGTGTAGTGTCTGTCTGCATCATATTGCTGATACAATGTTGATATTATGTTTTATTAAAAATCAAACTCCTAAACACTCAGGTTTCGATGAAAAAGCCTTGCTTAAAAGTTATTGGTTGATCTTTGATCTAAGCAGGTTCAGCTTAAAGGCGATAACAATGAGGATCAGGGTGATGACATCAAAATGTGTTCATTTTTAATTTAACAGATAATTTTGGCTAACTGTTATATTTTTTCAGTTTACATGTCTAAAAGGACACGTTTAGGCGCTGATTGCACCATCTCATTCTTTCAGAAAAGTGTGGCCACTTCGCAATGCAGACACTTAAATCAAATGCCATTAGTGTTGTGTATATGTTGTTTCTTATGTTGTTTTTTATGCCTTTAAACTTGGGATGTGTGGATTCAAACTTTACAACACATAACCCAGCCATTTTACAGCTCAAGCACTTACTGATATTCACTCAAACATCCAGCGTTAAGGGTTAAGTCAACCTTTGACCTGTGCCAAACTACCAAAATCCACAGGTTCTGTGTATGTTATTCTATGCAACCGAAAATACATCTGATGTACTTATTGTTTAGTGGTCAGAGGACAGATAAAGCATTACGAATGAGGACTTTTTTTTATTTTTGTATGTTTTTTTCCACATGGTATACGTTTGCTTTTATATATATATATATATCTATATATATTTGGTTGTGTCTTTTGCTTGATGCTTGTTTAATTAATTTTATATTGCTATTTTGAGGTCATGTAACAATGAGTTTGCAAAAACGTAGGGTTGATTAGCCTACTGAACTATTTAACTGCTAGTTTTGAGAATTCAAATGTACATAACAAAATGTGTGTACAGGATCATAGCAGACTGGTCATCTTATGTTCATTCACAGTGTCTGGAAACAACTATCTCACTGCACTCCGCTTTATACAATGCTCAGCTTTCACTATATATTCTGATCTCCCAGAATGGGTTATAATTTTTTATGTTTACAAATTAGTTGAGGGGAAAAAAGCATCATGTAACAAACAATTCGTCACATGAATTCATCGTTACCAACGCAGCAGCCTCCATTGAATAAACCGCGCATGCTCCACTTTCACTTCGTCACACTAACTCTTTCACCTCTGCAAAAATGATTAAAATAAATAAATAAATAAATAAAAACAAGACGTGTAAATAAAAATAATAATTTTCTTTTTGTACAAATAGGTTCTTGTATTAGTTTTCTGGTTCAGCGAAGAGCATGTGTGAGGGAAAGGAGCAGAGCGACTGTGTTTTGATCTGTGTGTTACATGTTGTACATGCACTAGGGTAAAAGCTTTCCCCATGCTTGCCTCTGATGGACTGGACTTGACCTGCACAACAGACACCGATTTAACCCTGTATAATAAAGAGCAGATGCTGACCTTACTGACTCCAAGTAGAATCAGGAAACGTATGGTGTTTTCACTTTGGATGTTGCATGTTTTTGTTGGTGGTTTGTTCATACTATTTTTGTGTCCAGATTCTATTTACAAAAAGAGAAAAAGATTATGAAAAATTAATCAGATCTAAATATGTATGCTGACTGTACAAAGATATGCTTGTATAATCCGTCTGGTTTTCCACTTAATGTAAACTGATGAAAAAATAATCCAGCTGTCATGGTTTTTGTGGTTGTACACAAACGGTATTGATAAATTATGCAAATTGTGCTGTAATAAAAGGCTAATGCCCCAAGTCTAAATATTAAATGATATATGTAAAATTCTCCCTGAAGTGAATTTATTTGTAAGCCACTTTTGCACCATCTATCTGTCTGTCTGTCTGTCCGCCCGTCCGTCTGTCTACTGAATCTATCTGTCCGTCTATCTATCTATCTATCTATCTATCTATCTATCTATCTATCTATCTATCTATCTATCTATCTATCTATCTATCTATCTATCTATCTATGTCTGTCTGTCTGTCTGTCTATCTATCTGTCCGTCTATTCTGTCTGTCTGTCGGGTCTACTGAATCTATCTATCTATCTATCTATCTATCTATCTATCTATCTATCTATCTATCTATCTATCTATCTATCTATCTATCTATCTATCTATCATCTATCTATCTATCTATCTATCTATCTATCCATCTATGTCTGTCTGTCTGTCTACTGAATCTACCTGTCCGTCTATCTATCTGTCTGTCGATCTGTCTGTCTACTCCATCTATCTATCCATCTATCTGTCTGTCTGTCTGTCTGTCTGTCTACTAGTAGTTTGTGGGTAATAGAACATAAGAACAGGTAATGTCATACTGCTTTGTCATTGAACTTCATTTTCATTGTTTTATAGTTTTATGAGAATATTATATTTTGCAAAGATAAAAAAGTGGGACTAATAGTGGGACTTTTATTTTGAAGTAAACGGTGGTGTCGTTGACACATTATGTCCGAGCATGCAGCAAAAACATTGGAGGTTTCTGTTGATATTCACTAGTAATGCATCGCTGTTGTGTGTATTTCTTTTTTTTTTCAGCAGTCTACTTAGAAGGATTTAACTGAGCTAAATGGAGGAAGATAGCACATTAAAGCACTTAATCAAAGCAGTTCAACGTGGAGAGCTGTGCACGGTCAGGCAGCTACTCAATGAGCATGTCAACAAGCAGGCTGTCATCTATACTCATTTTGGGAAATCTGGAGATACTTTACTGCACTATGCTGCCAGACATGGATACATGGAAATTTTGCGTTATTTAGTAGAGGAGCTCAACATGGACATTGAGGTGTATAACAACGACTACAAGAGACCTCTGCATGAGGCTTCTTCCATGAGTCATTATGAGTGTGTTCGGTACCTCATTGCCAGGGGAGCGAAAATAGACAGTTTGAAGAAAGCAGACTGGTATGTAATGAGGAAATTAATTTGCATGTAGTGGATGGTATATGGTATCAGGAAGCAGAGTGCAGTTTAACGCCTTCGATAGCTCAGTTGGTAGAGCGGAGGACTGTAGAGGCTAAACACTGGCATCCTTAGGTCGCTGGTTCGAATCCGGCTCGAAGGAAAAGTTTTTTGGCTGAGTGCAAAAAATCTGCTGTTGTTTCTATATATTTCTACGTCATTTAATACCAGCGTTGTTACTATTATTAAATATTTAAAAAATGTCGTTATTTGAAATAAACATAAAGTAAAATGAATATTAAACGAATGCTGAAATATGTTTCAGTAATAGCATTACTAAAACTAAAACTGGAATAAAAAATAAATGAAACCTAGATAGAATAAAAATGACAAAATCGCAAAATTATTCAAGCTCAAAATATTACAATTAAATCTAATTCAAAATATTAATAAATACATAATACATCTTTCCTAACACATTTATTTTTTAAAAAATATTCAGTATTTCATGAATTCGGCAAATACAGTACACCATTATTAATCACAAACAATGTGAAAATATTATTTTAAAAGGATTAAATATAAATGAAAGACAATGAAAGATGCATAAGGAATATACAATTTTTCACTCTGAAAAATATAAAAAAAAAATTAAATATATATATAAATAAATAAGTATACATATAAATGAAAAATTAATTTTTATTGGTACAAATTAAACAAGTAAAAAATTTGTATAAATTATAATGTGTGCTCATAAATCCACACAGAACATGCTTGGGCAGTTAATTATGTTTTTGAGTAATTATTTTCATGTAGCTCTCATTGTTGTTTTATTATATATATATATATATATATATATATATATATATACTATTCTAATATTTATTAATATTTTGAATTAGCTTTTAATTTAAAATTTTAACTTTTAAATTTAGTTTTAGTAATTTTGTTGTGCTTTTGTGATTTTAATTAGTTTTTGTAAATATTTCTATTTAGCTTGAATTTTTTTTTCCATTTTAGTTTTTGTATTTTAGTACTTCTGATTTTCTGATTTGATCAGATTTTTGTAAGTTTAAGTTTTTCATCTAATATTTATATTTTATTATATTTTATATTTTTATTATTATATTTATTTCAGCTTTACTTCAGTTAACAAAAAATATTTTTAATTGTTTTATTTTTTAGTTAATAATATGAACACTGCCATTTGTTCTCGAGAAGCTTTGCTGCATTTGAACAAAAATGACTTCTATCCTCTCTAGGACCCCTCTTATGATGGCCTGTACCCGTCGAAACCTCGAGGTCGTTTCGGAGCTGCTGAATCATGGTGCTGACCCAATGCTGCAGAACAAGGATGGATGGAACTCATTCCACATTGCATGCAGAGAAGGAGATCCAGCCATCATACACCACCTCCTACTGGCCAAACCTGAGGTCTGGAAGACAAAGAGCAAGACTGGCAGAACGCCCCTCCACACGGCTGGTATAGAAGCACATGATTTTTTCCCAAAAAATTTCCCAGATTTGCATTAATGAATCTGCCTTTTTCTCACCCAAGCTATGCACAGCTGTGAGGATGCTGTGAAGATTCTGCTTCAAAGGTAACATATTTTGAGTATGCATGTATAACATAATACATTCATAATTCTTATTTTGCTCACACGGTTTGCATGTTAATTCAGTTGTTGCTATGAGCCTGATGGGAAGGACAGTTGTGGAGTCACACCATTTATGGATGCCATAAGGAATGGACACATAGCTATTGCTAAACTGCTTCTTGAGAATCACCAGGTAAGCTCATATTTGCAGTATAATTCACTTACAATGTTTTTCTGATACTAGATATGAGCATGTCCATGTTTATCTGGTTTAGGCATCTCCCTCAGCTGTAGATGTTCTCGGTGCACAGCCCCTACACCAGGCCTCTGTAACTGCTCAAGAAGAAGCACTTTCTTTCCTCGTGCATAATCTTGGTATCGATATAAACTCAAGAGCCACAAAACTGGAGCTGACTGCATTGCACTACGCAGCAAAGGTTGTATATATTGCATTAAACATGAAGCACAGTTAAGATAAACATGCTTCCTCTTCTAATCTGGCTTTGATCTCAACGCTCATTTTTCAGGAAGGTCACACAAGCACAATAAAAACACTGTTTGCCCTGGGCGCTGATCTACATGCAAGAGACACAAAAGGAAGATCAGGTAGGATTACACTTTACAGTGTATTTCACTGCATGCCACCTTTTTATTAGAACACAATGTGAAAATATTTTTTATGCTTTGCAGCTCTACATATGGCATGCATCGGGCAGCATGTGGACGCCGTCAGGATCCTGCTACAACTGGGACTCAAAGATACTGAAGACAATACAGGCAATACAGCAAGACAGTATGCCAAAAAACCTCACATTAAAGAAGTGTTTGAAAGTCTTGAAATGTAATAACTGTGTCAAATGAATAAACACTGATTTGAACGAATAAGCAAAAGTGGAGACACAAAGTTACAAAATAAATGCTTTTTATGAAAGTCATGTGGTATAACTATGAATTTGTGTCTTTTCCTATGAAGAGAATGACATGAAACACTGAACATGAACTTGGCTTCACAGCTGTTTTGGTAATTGTTTGCATTGTGGTAACTCGTGAACAAATTGGTGTTTTTGACTCTTTTAAGTGAATCATTGTCCCCTTTATTAAATGAGTCTGAATGAACTGAACCCTGAATAATAATTTGACATGTAGTTTTAATGAAAGGCTTAGTTAGTAGTTGTTTGATTGTTGGAACGACACTGTTTTTATTAATCGTTTGGGTGAATGAATTATAGCTTATTTTATTATGCAAAGATGCTAACTTGTCATGGCGTAACAATCTAACATATAGAAAGAGTCACTTTAGTCATTTAAACAGTTACAGAACATGACATCCATAAACACAATCTAAATTATACTTCTTAAATCAAAATTGAGTTATGTATTATCTTCTTAGCTTTACTGTTATTCTTTATAGAATAATTTAAAGAATCAAAAAAATATCAGTAACTAACAGTCTAATGCTTAGTGCAACTGATGTTTTACTTTGTGATATTTCCGTGAACGTATCAAGATTATCCGTCTGCAATATCGGAGGCGGCACTTTCAGGACCGCATTTCTAGGACCCTAGTTTTTTTTTTTTGTCACAGCGCCACCTACCGAGCCGGAGAACCGCAGTCCCAGGAACGCATTTCCAGGACCCTAGCTTTGGAGGACCGAAAAAAGTGCCACCAAGGCAGTATTTCCACCCAGTTTTAACTACATTAGAGTTTTTTTTTTTAAGTTTTATTACACCCAAATACTACTTACTTTATTGCAATTAAACCTGATTCCTAGGAATGTTGAGTAATTATTGGGTCCAAGTAGCATAATATAATAACTCAAGTAAAATAAAGAAGGAATCATGGTATAGTCTTTTCAGTCACTAGATTGTCCACATTTTCAAGTACAGAGGGAAGACACAAAGATGACTCTGGGGGTAGATTTAAGATTGTGTATGTTTTATAAAATAATAGATTACAACAGTTGAACTTGAACGCACACAAAAACAAATTTGTTCATGCTGTGAACCACATAGAAAGAACTTCATGGACAACGTCTTCACTGACTCCTAAGAGAGAGAAAGAGAGAGAAGTGAATGAAATAAGCAACATTTAGTTGAACATGTTCTACTCTCTAATTTTAAATTTCATATTTAAATGATCTTAGTTACCACAGAGCGCACACACATATATGATACAAAAATAATTATATCAATCTTCATACCAATTGATGTTCATAATACTATTATTGCATACCATTCAAAGATTTGGAAAAATGTTATTTTGATGTTGTGGGAACAAAGGTTCTTGAAACATTCATGTCAATAAAGCCCATCTGAACTGAGAAAAAAAAATAACAGCGAGAGACGCAAGAAATCTGAATAGAAATAACATATTATTGACATGACTTTTCCTGACCTTTAAATATTGTGATGTATGCAGCAGCACTACCTACCACCTGGATGATCTCCCCTCTTTTCTCAATTGTTTCTCTATCACCCTATTAAATTCTTCCACTTCACTGAAACAGTAAATGGAGAACATAATCACTGCTAGGTTAACAGAAATACTGTTAACCCTTAAAAAAAAGGATACATTGGACATTGTGTAAAAACAATTCCATTTTCTACTCTTACCTCTACGGAAGGCCTGCTCAGCATCCTGCAGAGACGAATTCTGAAGCCCAGCTAGGCCATATATGATGGCCTATCAAAAGAAAATTGTTAATTGAAATATACACAGGTCTGTACATAAGTAGCATAAGGCATAATATACAGTAGGGTTTGAAAGGGCAGAAACATGCACAATACATTATATTGTTATGCATACCTCTGGAAATAGAACACCACAGATTAACTGCACTTCATCCGTGAAGCTCAGTTGCGTAGGTGTTTTACGTAGTACTGACTTCAGAAAAGCAAAAAAGGTTGTCCTGTTGTTCTTCACTGTCAAGGTAGACAGGCACCTGTCGAAAGGACTTCAGAGGATACCACTTTGAAGTTTTCCCGTTGAGTACGTCCTACGGGCAAATTATTTTGCCACAATTATTACAATTAATTAGTGGGAATAGGATTTTTAAGTGTATTGTGTGATAGTTGTCAGTGAAGGAACAACTGACTTTAAAGCTAGAATATGCAGAATTGGAGAAACAAAACTAAGGTAGATTTTGAAAGCAATCAACCGAAAATATTCCACCCCCTACACCCCCCTGACTGTGAGCACGTGACATTATTTTAATATACTTTATTAAATTGGAAAAACAATGAGTAATTAACAAGCGTTCACAACAAACGTGCTACAGTTTATTGTGCTGTCAATAAGTCAACACAGGCTTATCATGCAACAGTTTCGTTAAATGAAGAATGTGCTAACAATTGATTTTACAGCATTAGAGGCTAATATATGATGGCTATGCATTCAAGACTATTTAGCAAGTCACGATGACTTCGGCTATGTTAACTTTCCAATGAAATGCATCACAATTGTTTTTAATGTTAAACAAATAAAAATTGATTCACATTTGATACTCACACTCTGATTGTCATCCATCTTCGCTGGTCCTCTAATTCGGTAGGTGGCGTTGTCACTAAAAACCCAGGGTCCTAGGACTGCGTTCCTGAAAATGCAGCCTCCGGTTTTGCAGGCAGATGCTACTCCAGAACGTATTTAAAGATTCGAGTTACTCGGATGAATCAAAATCCCCACCACTTTATGCAGGTAAGAGGTTCTGTTCTGTTTGGTGATCAGGGGCGGAGTACTTGGAGTATTCGTTCATTGTGATTGACAACCCAGTCCTCCAATCGCAGCTGAGAACGCGCAAACTCGCACGCCCTGCCCACTTCAGCCACACCCACTGGGGGTGACGTGACAGCGCACTTCTTTCATTTCCAGCTTTGCAAGATCTCCATTTTCTTCGGGCCGACGCGTAGGAAAAGGGGATTAAAGACGAGGAAAAATGAATGAAGAATACGACGTTATCGTGTTGGGAACCGGGCTGACGGTATGAGAACATTATTTAATCCAAATACGCTCGCGTACATGCTGTAAAAATGTTAAGAAAAACCACAGCCAGGGGCTGTTTCGATCTTGCTAGGCGGTGCTGTTACTGTACCGCTCACTTTAGGAGGCTAATTACTAACATGCTAATTTTAGCATCATGCTAATCTGCAGCCAGTCGAACTCTATCGCATATGCTAATTAGCAACAATGCTAGCGTTAGCCTCAGGCTAATCGGCGTTCATTCTGTCTGTACGGTTGTGCTAATCTGTCTCTATGCTAACTTTAGCATGTGTTATAGTTATCCATTGGCGCTCAGAGCCGCGGCTAACGCTGCTTCACAGGCCTCGGGTACAAATGTGACGGTGTTTTGCATTTTCATGTTATTTAATATCAGGTTAATAACGCACCAATAATCTTTTTGTATTTTATTATTTTAGTGTGATATTTTTGATAGCTGGCGTGTAATGAGGCTTTCATATTTTGACAGTGCCAACTACACCGCTTGCGTTCTGGGTCTAGGTGATAAATGTTCTCTAATTATTAATGAAAACTGTTCTTAATTATTATTAAAAAAAATTGTTTGCATGCATGTTTTTATCTGCTTTTTCAAACGTAGTCTATAATGTTTCCAGTGGCTTCCTCAATGTTGAGGTGGGGTTTTTTTGTTTTGTTTTTACAAGAGGTTGACTTCGTAGTTATATTAAGGGTGGATGATTACTTCATATATTTTTATTTGAAATTAAATGACACCATGAATCAATTTTGAGATTACTTATTGCGTCAACATAGGTCAGTAAACAACCACACCCTCAAGTGAAACAGAAAACCTTCATTACATATTCCATTGCAATGCTTTATGTGCCTGTTCATTCAGTCAGGAAGGAAGTTTTATGCTTATAATACAGATAAAATGTCATAACCCACATCCTCCAGGCTTTTACCTGCAAAATTACACCATTCATAGTATACAGTATTGTAAATATTTACCTTTAAATTATGCATTGGGAAAACCCCATGATAAAAATTATTCTTGACTGCTACTGTACTTTCCTTTTTAGTCAAAGTAATTTGTTTCGTGGGTAGTCCTTGAAAACTTTGCTTCCTTGCCATCTAAACAGGATCAAGTACACAATTTCTCATTTTAAAATAAGAAAACATCCACCCACATTTTCATAAACCTGCATTAGTAGTCTCCTAAAGTTTTAAGCAGTGATGCATACTCACCCTGCCAGACTTAAGTGTGCATTAAAACCGATGTTGCATTTTATTGATTGTAGATATCACTTATTCACATTTCATTGCTTTTAGTAAAGGCTTGGGTTAGTGTAAAAGTGTTAAAGAAACCTATACAAAGTGGTTCTTCTAAAACAGGAAGTATGGGATGCAAACAGAGGACGTTTTTGTACAGAGGTGAATTAGGCTATCAGTAGAGAACCAGAAAGGCGTTGGTCTGCTTTGTAGAGGAACCGAGACTGACGTCTTCTGTTTAGTTCTGCAAATCAGGCAAGAATGGCGAGCTGAGGGTGGCATGCAAGCAAAAAATTAGCAACAGTGTTCCTATCTCTGCCGTTTTATGAGGAATTCCTCACAGTTTCTGAGGCCACGGTCTCCCTGAGTGTAGTAAGGCTCTGGTATTACATGGCTTATTGCGTAATCCCTTTAGCCTGAGTGGGACAGTGTAGTGACTGGAAGTTAGGAGCATTGATGCTTAAACTGTTCTGAGTTTTAATAGAACAAATGTCACGAGGGTATTGCCCATTTTAAAACATGCAATGATAGGATTTCTTAAGCTGGCTTGTTATTTTTTTTTATAGTAAAACACTTGTTACTTTGTCACTGTTTTTGTATTTTCTCTTTTTATTGGCAGCTACTCCGTCTCGTATTGTGTAGACGCCTCCTTCTCCACATAATGTGATGAATCATCTACAGTGAATTGATGGGAAAAGGCGGCAAACAAAAGAATGCACGATTGAGCTTTCGCTTGCAGAAGAGAGGAAGAAGTGTTTTACTGGAGCGTGATGATTTCTGTCACTGATCGAGTCATCTGAAGCCAGAACGCTAGATCCCAGCAGGTGTTTAACACCATGAAAGAGGGAGACAAATGTCAGGAGCATTTCTTAGGGCCTTTCATGTGACTGCAGCCTGATTCTTTAGTAAGAAGAAGCAGGTGGTGTTCAGCCGTGTGGATCTGCTGGACACTTTACAGCGAATGTTAACGTTTAACCCTTATTGCTGCTAAAAAAGATCTTTGGATTTAGTACGCAGTCATTTTGTTTCTAGATTTTTCCTTGAGTTGTAAATGAACTCATCCTTTGAGCTGAGAGCAGTTGAGTCATGGACATTTGAGGTGAGGATATTGGTTATGTGGGCATGGCAAATTGGCTTTCGATGTGCAAAACAGCTTTTTTTTGTTATCCTCCAAGACCAAAAATTTTGGTAACCACCTCCTTGGTGTGAGCTGATCTGGTGACATCTGAATTAAGTTGTTTCTATAGTCATGAGGGGTTTGTTCGGCGTACTTTTTCCACAAAACCTAAAAACAAAAAAAAATAATTACACAAACATTTTCTGCTTGTAGTAATACAGTGCCACATATTCAGCAGCTTTAATCTGGTTGGTATCCCACCCTGACCTGTTCTAGCTTAGCAGTGTGATGCAAAGCAGGCGTTGTCTTTAGATATTTTCTTACATATTTGTAATGCTAAGGACTTGGCTCATTTCCACTCGCATGGGTTTTTTGTTACTCTCGTACCTCATCTTAAAATTTGCATTGAAATGATTTGTGGGCCTGGAATAAAGAAAACGATGTTGCTGCTTGCCGGAAAATGAGTTACTGTTGTTAATGGCTTTGAGAGTACATGTCATTCGATGGCTTCTATTGCGTGTAAAGTCCACTCCATCACATGATCTGTAGGTTCGCTGTTTCTAATCATTTATTATGGCCTGTGAGAGGACAGTGTTTCAGCACTTCTTTAAACATCCATGCTTGTCATTTTTATAGATTTTTTTTTTATTTTTATTTTTTTTAACGAAGCTGTCTGTAATGAGCATTGTAAAATGTTATAGTAGCGTTGTTAACAAAAACAATAAAAATGTTTTTAATTTAAAATAAATTATAAATATCACAATAAGTACTAAAAATTCCTAAAACAGAAATAAAAAAATAAAGAGGCTAAATATAAATAATGTTACAAAAGCATAACAAAATGACTAAACCTTAAACCAACAAAATGAAATATGAACTGAAAATATAAAAATAAATGCTAATGCTATAAATATAATAAAATAAAATAATACTAGTCATGGCCCCTAAATGGGTTGAATGTTCAGTTCATGTCTGCACTTCTGTATAGTTCATATAGGTGTAACTAGTTGTTTTTGCTACAATGATAGGCAGTTTAGGATGAGTAAAGCTGTTGTGGCATTCTTGTAAAGCATACAGGACGTTCCTCTGCTGAGCCCCTTTGGCCTACTCCACACTGCCATAGGAAAAAAAAGTCAAAAATGTGCTAGGGCTTGTTTTTAAGGCATGTCTACAGGATGTCAATATGCTTGGATTGGTTCTTTAAAACAAATAATGCATACTTTGTTAAAGTCAAGGACAGCAATGTATAATTTTATTTACTACAGAGATGCAACCTGCTTCAGAACCACTAAATAACTGGCATTCAGTACATTATACAAACCGTGACTGCATTTTGAATGGCCTGGGGTCATCATGGTCACATGTCTGAGATATGTTGTACTGAATCTGCATTCATGTGTTTCCTCTAGGAATGCATCCTGTCTGGGATCATGTCCGTGAAGGGGAAGAAGGTTCTGCACATGGACAGGAACTCGTACTATGGAGGGGATAGTGCCTCCATCACCCCTCTGGAGGATGTAAGTCACTGTTTGACACCACAGATTTACTCTAAATCTCCACAGACACTAATATTGTCTCTTGGTTTGCTCACAGTTGTACAAGCGTTTCAGCCTTCCTGGCAGCCCTCCTGAGTCCATGGGAAAGGGCCGCGACTGGAACGTGGACCTCATTCCCAAGTTTCTAATGGCCAACGGTAGGAAGCAACAACATCAAACTTTACATTTACATTTCAGACATCACTTCTTGGAATCTGTAATCTCGGCCAAATACGCAGCACGTTCTGGATCGCTCTGCGCCAGGCACTGCTGGATCCCTCAGTCACACTTATCCTGTTGCTTAGCAATTTTCTGTCATGCCTCAAGAATACAATGGATGATGATTGTGTCCTTTTCACATTCATAGGTCAGCTGGTCCGTATGCTGCTGATCACACAGGTGACGCGTTACCTGGACTTCAAAGTGATTGAGGGCAGCTTCGTCTACAAAAAGGGCAGCATCTACAAAGTGCCCTCCACTGAGACTGAAGCTCTGGCATCCAGTAAGTGCCATTTTTACGATTCGGATAATCTAAAGATAGGAACAAACGCAAGGTCTTGCAAATGCAGCAGAGATTTTTCTTCTGGGGTTTCTTTTTTCCCGTTGCCCTGGCAAAAGGATCAGATTGGAACTGGAGTTTTCAAGCCAGCTTTTGCCATTTTTGTACGCGTTGTTCATCAGTTCAGGTCAGTGAACAGGCTGTGGGCGGCCCATGGTCCTGCCATCTGAGGCAGAGTCTGTAGCCAAGTAGGCTGGAGTGTTTTATTGTCTGAACCAGGGTTATCGATAAACTATCGGATAAATTTTGTTAATTGAAATAAAGCTGATATTAAATGAAATATAAATATTAGATTAAAAATTATAAGTTGCAGCCCTATTAAGACCTGGAAGTTAAATTAAAGTTAAATAAAAAATATAATAGACAACTTAAATTATTAATGAAAACTACAATGATATATCAATAAAATCACCCTGCTCTGAATGGAAGAGTAGGTCTGTTATGAGTTGAAGAGGAATTACAGTGAAGTGGTGATTATGGACGTCTCTTCCGACTTCCCTTTTGATTAATTTTGCAACATAATAAAAAAAATTGTGTGTAATACAGTTCAGTAGTTCCTCTTTTTTTTGCCGACTATGTAAGAGATGCTAACATGTTTTGATCCTGAAATACATCCTACCAAACAAAGTGCATGCTGTCATAGCTGATGGGGGAAAAAATATCATCTTTTAACATGCAACAATTGTCTTTTAGGCCTCATGGGTCTTTTCGAGAAAAGACGATTCAGGAAGTTCCTCGTGTTTGTTGCCAACTTTGATGAAAATGACCCAAAGACCTTGGAGGGAGTGGACCCAAAAAAGACCACCATGCGAGATGTGTACAAAAAGTTTGACCTCGGGCAGGATGTTGTCGACTTCACCGGCCACGCTCTCGCACTCTACCGCACAGATGAGTGAGTCAAAACCTAGTCTACTTTTTGGAGAAAGTTCACCTAAAACACTGACAACGTCGCAGGCTTGTTTGCTCCATGAAGTTAAACCTGTTTGTGTTGTCTATCCGTCCAGCTACCTGGATCAGCCCTGCATAGAGACGATAAACAGGATTAAGTTGTACAGCGAGTCTTTGGCGAGGTATGGAAAGAGTCCATATCTGTACCCTCTCTATGGCCTAGGAGAGTTGCCCCAAGGCTTCGCCAGGTGAGTTTCCCCAGCTATGTCCTCTGCTACTAACATTCACATCATTTTTTTTAACCTGTCTTAGATTGCAGTACTCTGTAAATTCACTAGCAGTTTATTTTTGTCACTCACAGATTAAGTGCCATTTATGGAGGAACCTACATGCTGAACAAGCCCATTGAGGAGATTATTGTAGAGAATGGCAAAGTGGTGGGCGTCAAATCTGAGGGAGAGGTGAGATTCTGTTGCAAGCTGTGTGAAATCTGATTTGTCCTTAAAATGTGCTGTGAGACTAATGTTTATTCTTCATGGTCAGATCGCTCGCTGCAAGCAGCTGATTTGCGACCCCAGCTATGTCATGGACCGAGTCAACAAGGTGGGCCAGGTGATCCGGGTCATCTGCGTGATGAGCCACCCCATCAAGAACACCAGCGACGCCAACTCCTGCCAGATCATCATCCCTCAGAACCAGGTCAACAGGAAGCATGGTTAGTTTGACAGGAAGCCACAGCACTTGCATGTTCAGTGGGCTCTCATATTATTTTATATTTGGTGTATTTTATACCAAATGTATTTCCATAATGAATGCTCTTGAAAATTTTTTTTAAGAAGTTAAATTTATAAATGATTTAAATATGATTTTTTATTTTTTACATTCATAAAAGGCCTAATACACTTATCTCAGACACTGTCATGTATCAGTTTTTTGCTACCTGTTTTGACAAATAAACATATAATAAAATCATAATAATTACATATACACTGCCGTTCAAAGGTTTAAGGTCATTTAGACTTTAGGAAACGAATACTTTTAATGCAGGGACACATTAAATTGGTTTAAAAGTAACAGTAAAGACATTTACAAAAGATGTCACGTGTTCTTTTTAGAAAAGAGTCCTAAAAAAATGATAATTTCCACAAAAATATTATCATTTCATCGCTGAAAATAAGAAATGTTTTTTGATCACCAAATTTACATTTTATAATGATTTTTGAAGAATCATGTGACACTGGAGTAATAGCTGCTTAAAATTCAGCTTTGCCATCACAGGAATAAATTACATTTTAAAATGCATTCAAATAGAAATGCTATTTTAAGTGGTGGTAATATTTCACAATATTCCTGTTTTTACTGTAGTTTTTATTAAATAAATGCAGCCTTGGTGAGCATTGAATTTTTCAAAAGCATTAAAAATATTACCAGCCCTGAACCTTTAAAAAGGTACGTTATTGTACATTAAAATCATCTCTTCCTTTTAGATATCTACGTGTGCATGATCTCTTACGCACACAATGTGGCAGCCCAGGGTAAATACATAGCCATAGTCAGCACCACTGTGGAGACCAGCGACCCTGAGAAAGAGATCAAACCAGCCTTGGACCTTTTGGAACCGGTTGAGCAGAAGTACGTTTGTGTGCACTCACTGATATCTACAATTTACTTTCACATGCATGTAATCAGATAAATAAGGTAATTTCGCTGTCTGTCACCTTTCTGCAGATTTGTGAGCATCAGTGATCAGTATGCGCCAACCGATGTGGGATCTGACAGCCAGGTAAGTGTTTACATTGTGCTCACTTGATATACAGAGAGTGACTACAGTACTAAGTTTGTTTTTATCTGCACCAGATCTTTGTCTCTCGTTCCTATGATGCCACGACCCACTTCGAGACGACCTGCGATGATATCAAAGACATCTACAAGCGAATGACGGGCACAGAGTTTGACTTTGCCGAAATGGAACGCAAGAAGAACGACATCTTCGGAGACGGTGCTGACCAGTAAACTAGCTCCAGCTGCTCTTGAATATCAGATATTCAGACGATCATAATCTTAACATTTAAAAAAAAAAAAAAGAAAAGAAAAGAAAAAAAAAAAAAAAAGGCAACCAAACTGGGCAAGCTGGCTATCCAAGCGTATGTTTTGCCCTTAATGGAATTTCATGTAAACCGTTATACAAATTTAGCATTTTTTGGGGGGGGAGAAGGGGAGAAGGTTCTGCCAGTCTGCTTTTTATAATCAGGAAACGAGATCCATTTTGCACTGATTGTTTATCAACGCCCTGTAATCGGTTTCCATCATGTGATCTTTATCTCAACCTGCTTAGACATGGGATGTGAAAAGTCCAAAGATGCCAAATAAGATGTATTCAAGTGATATGAAGAAATGCACATTCTTGAAATGTACTGGTGTTGGCTGTCAAGGGGAGGGGGATCGGGTTTTGCAAAATTGCGAAATGATCTGTTTTGAGTTTGGCCAGGTTTAACAGCACACGTTTTTATTTTTAAAAGAAACTATCTACTTCTAAGATAACTTCCAGGGATTATTCATTATTCTATTTTCCTACAAATTACAACTGGTGCTTAAACTAGTATCCTTAATATTTAGTTTGCAATATTCCTCCAATTTCCTTGCGTTTACAGATCGAAGGGAAGTATCAAGCACACACAGTGTAGATAATCTTTTATGTAATCCGTGTCCAACCACACAGTATTCGTTTTGCAATATGCTCTTGTGATTTGACGTAACTGACCCCCTATTAGCTGTAAATTGTGCTACTTGTTGGAAGGGCCAGGGTTTCTTTCAGCTTCGCCTTGCATCTCTTTTCTGATGGGTTATGCGTGATTCTAAGGCTACTACATGGAGGTTATCACACGTCAGTGGGAAAAGCTGCTTAACTGTAAGTCTGGAATCTGCTTGTCTAGTGTGTGTTAGGGAGCTCTCCTTCTCCATCACCTCAGAGCAGAGAGAGGAGCAGGCAGTGTCTCCTCAACGGCTCTGATGTGTTAGCAAGGACCAAAATGTCTATGGCAGTATTGACATGACCGGGGCCCTGTGCAAAATCTCACCAATGTTTTAAAAAAGAAAACAAACAAATGCTGAAAGAATGGGGCTCAAATGATTTCTGTACTGCGAAGTAAAAATATAAACTTGTGGAAAACTGACTTTGTGTTTTTATTTATTTTAAGTACAACAGGACTAGTATCACTAACAATTATTTTTTATTTACATTTTTTTATAACTTTATTTATTAGATTTTTTTTCAACACATTCACTCACAAATAATTGTCCAACAAACAATTACACAACAGCTAACAATAACACGCATTTAAAAAAACTAAAGTAAACCTTCTGTGTTCTTTTCTTCAAGAACTTGTTGAATTTACCTTATGGGTCTGCATATTTCAACATTTCCAAATCTAACAGAAGGCATTTTTCATTGCAGGTTCAAAAATTTAAACAACAGTCACCATTGCTGGTTGGTTATAATTGAAAACAGACAATACAGGTTATGAGAGGAAAAAACACTAAAAATAATAATAATTGTGGGGTGGGGTGGGGTGGGGGGCATTAGACTAATAAATACCTCAAGTATTAGTCTAATCCTCTTCAATTGAATTATTTCCAGTATAATTTGTCTCCTTAAAATAATCTATGAAAGGCTGCCAAATTTTATAGAATTTTTCTTCTTTCTTTTTTAAAGAGAATCTGATTTTCTCTAGCTCCAAATGCTTGATTACATCCCTCATTAGGTTTATATATGACGATTATTTTTAATTGTTAAACATTAATGGTAATCTATATTTCAACAAGAATATTTATCATTTTTATTTTTATTTTTGCCTGCATGTTTACATCACAAAAACAAAGCTACATTTTATGTCATTTTGTAAAGTGGTATTGAATATGTATCACAAATGCTCCCTTAATATAAGTTGTTTTGACATTCAAAAAGTTTAGTAATAATTCCATTTTATGGTAGTGAGCGCTGTGGAGGAACTACATCTCCCAGAATCCTTTGCGTATTTGCCGTATTCAATCTGTAGTGTCGCAAATCATAACAAACCACACAGGCTGCTTCTCTAAATATAGAACAAGTTTACTTTATCAGCAAGTTGCTCGCATGCTATACGAGTAGTATTTGTTAAATGTCAAATAGATTGAATAAATTATGGAACTCACCGCTGCCAGATCAACGTTTTATGGTGACATCGGTGAGTATTTGTCATTTTATGTTTAACAGACTCCTGTCTTTACAATTGCTTAACGTTGTTGTGTAATAGACGGTGGCAATATATTTCCCATTAGATCTATTCCCACTTAAAACTAAATAAATGACTGCATGCATTTGTAGGTCACTGGGCTGACCGCACGCCGGTACATGAGGCTGCGTCTCTAGGTCGAGCGCTGCAGTTAAAACAGTTGATAGAAGCAGGAGCATCAGTTAATATCGTGTCTGTGGATAACTTCACCCCTCTGCATGATGCCTGCATCCAAGCCCATCCAAAGTGTGTTCAAATACTGCTGGAGGCTGGAGCTCAGGTGGGTTATTGGATCATGTATATTTTAATGAGGGCCTCTTTTATCCAAAGTGGCTTAGTATGTTGGGCCGTAATTAAGTTACGTGTAATGGCGTTACGTAATTAAATTACACAAAAAATTAACTCCAATCTAGTTGCTGAGAAAAAAATGTGTAATTAAATTGCAGTTATTTATTAAAATGTTAACGGTTACATTTGGTAATATTTACTTTGGATGTGCTTTAAAATTAAATGATTATAGTCTTAATTCAAGAGATGACGGATTTTGAAAGCGGCTACTAAATGTAAATTTAGAAAAGTAATCTTTTTTTAATTTTTTTTTATTTATTGGTTTATTTAATAGGGACCATGCATATTCATGAACATTGTTGTTTAAAAAATACACCATGTAAATATGCCAGAATTAGTAACAATAACTACTATTCATCTGCAGTCCCTGTAATCAACATTACTTTAATAAAGTAATTGAAATACTTACACTACTTATTACATTTCAAATAGTAATCTGTAACCTATTACATTTCCAAAGTAACCTTCCCAACAATGGTGACTTACAATAATGGAGCATAAGCAAATCATCATAGAGCCAACAATATTAGAGAAAATGGGAAGAATAACAAAGCACTGAAAAATGAAATTAATAAATAACAGACATCCCACCTTGCAAAACTCATTCATGACTATAAGTCTAAGGCAACTCTTTTCACCACTGAAAACTGTGTGCAGGTGGATGTGCGCACCATCCATGGCAGTACTCCTCTTTGTCACGCCTGTGCTGCTGGCAGCATAGAAAGTGTCAAGCTGCTGGTGGATCATGGAGCGTCAGTCAACCCTTCCCTGACCGCCCTCACAGCTTCACCCCTCCATGAGGCTTGCATACGAGGTGAGATAGCCAGGAGACGGAATGCTTTGTGTTTAGAATTTTTGTGTTTTCTCATGATCTCTGTGCAGGTAACCCAGACTGTGTGAAGCTTATGATTGACAAGGGAGCGCTGCTGGAGGCCTTTGACATTTACTTTGGGACGCCGTTACATGCTGCTTGTGCTAAAGCTCACTTAGACTGTGCCCTGCTGCTGCTTAATGCAGGTGAGGTACTTTTTTTTATTGGTGTAGTTTATATATTTTATTTTGCACTGTTACGTATTATTCTGCATTGTTATTTTATCATACTTTCAAAGGTGCAAAGGTAAATGCCACCAAGTTCCATGAGACAGCACTGCATCATGCGGCGAGGGCCGAGAGAGTGGACCTGGTGGAGCTGCTGGTGGAGTTTGGTGGAAATGTCGACATAAGTGACAACTTGGGTCACAAACCTAGAGACTATACAAAACCTGAATCTCCTGCCAATCTCTGTCTGCTGGACTATGAGAGTATGTTACAGTCTGCATGAGTGCTATGCAGTATATTACGAGATGTCTCAGAATTATTTCATCTGCTGTTCTGTTTTTCTGCAGGTAACCCTCTGTCTCTGCAGCAGTTGTGCCGTATCGTCCTGAGGACTGTGTTGGGCACCAGAGCTCTGGAGCTGATCCCTAAACTGGACATTTCACAGCGCATCATTGATTACCTCATTTATAAATCATAAATTTATTTATATTTTAATTTATTAATAAATCATAAATTTACACAGTCTTATTTTGTTTAAAAAGCTTTAATGGACTGCGGTTTGTAAAGTCTTAAGTTTGTGAGTCAATTAATTGATAATTGAATTATATATAAAAAACCCTATAAGTTTATAACCCTTGTGTTGACTTAGTTTCAGTGAATGTGCTACACTGCCTTGAATTTTTTTGCAATGTAAATGTAAAAATAATAGAACCATTCATATTACTGCTGCTCCTGTACAACTCAAGATCAATTTCACAATTTCATTTCTTTTTTTTTGGTCAACCAAAAAGTGTCCAGATACCTTTTGTCTTAAAGGTACTGTTTTATCATATCAAACTTATCAAACTTTTCTTGCTTGAAAATAGTTTGTGATATGCTTTATTAAAATAAATGCCATTGGTTTTCAATCAGGAGGTCCTGAAAGCACTTTAGGTGGTCTGTTGAGAAGATATATAAAACATATAGCACTTAACTTCTCATGACATGTTTAACTATTTAACGCATGAAAAAAATGTCTGTCTATTAAGCGTTATGTATTGTTAATGTTCTTAATTAAAGTTACTGTAATGTGTTATCTGTAGTGCTGTCAAATGGTTAATCGCCTACAAAATAAAAGTTTTTGTTTACATGATATATGTGAGTGTTCTGTATATTTTTATTATGTATATATAAATACACACGCATACAGTATATGTTTGGAAAATATTTACATATATTTACATGTCTATTTATATTCACATAATTTATAGAAATAAATATATTTAATTTATAAACATAACATTTTTTTTCTGAAATATATACATGCATGTGTGTGTGTGTGTGTGTGTATTTATATATAGATAATAAATATACACAGCACACATACATATATTATGTAAACAAAAACTTTTATTTTGGATGCGATTAATCGTTTGACAGCACTATCTCCTATGGCATGTCCCTGGGTCTGTAAAGGTTAAAAGCTCTTGATTTAATGCACACACATTCCTACATTTGCGTCCAAACGTATCCTTATTTTTTTATTTTATTTATATGTATGTATATATATATATATATATGTGTGTGTATATATATATATATATATATATATATATATATATATATATATATATTCTTTTATTTTATTGACCCCTGTACTGTAGGAAACTACAACTCCCAGCATTCACGGCAACACGTCATAACTAGAACCTAAACAGAACAGACCACGTGATGCATTCACCTCATTTCTAAACACAGCAGAATTTTTGCCTTAGTTAGTTAGTTTGGTTTAAATTTCTCTACCATTTTACTAAAGCAGAGATGGAAGTGGAAACGGCACGACCTTATTTTTTCGGTGACATCGGTAAGTCCACGCGTATTTGCCGCTATGTCCGTACTGCAGCGGCGTGCTCTCTTATATTGATGATCATATTTCACACCATAGTGCTCTTCTTAATGTCATGCAATATAGTCAACAACCAAGGAACATAAATATGTCATATAGCCAACCATAACTATGCAAATAATACATATTAACGCATCAATAGCTCATGTAGGCTACATTATTTGATTTTATTACATGGTTTATGAGACATGACACAAATTAATCTGTCTTTTTCTTTTAAATCGAAGGATTATATGACCAAAATATTATGTTTAATAATTCATTTTTCTCGCATATGCTAAAATTATTACCAATACCATAACACATCATCCATTAATGATACAGTAGAAATGATCTGTTGTGGTTATGGTTTTACTGTGTGTTAGGTTTCTGGGCAGAGAGGACAGAGGTTCATAAGGCTGCGTACCAGGGTCAGGTGTCAGAGCTGCAGAGTTTGATCCAGAGTGGAGCTTCAGTGAACATTGTGGCTGTGGACTCCATCACTCCCCTCCATGAGGCAGCTGCGCGCGGACAGACGCAGTGTGTGAGACTGCTGCTGGACGCAGGGGCTCAGGTGCCATTCACATACACACATATACTGTTCTTAACAAGGCCCCAGACAACACAAGTGTATTCTGAGTACTGAAATGGGTTTTTGTGTTGCAGGTTGATGCAAGGAATGTGGACGGCAGCACTCCACTATGTGAAGCGTGCTCTATCGGGAACTTTGAGTGTGTGAGGCTTCTTTTGGAGTATGGAGCAAAAGTCAACCCCATGCTTACCTCTCGTACCACCTCCCCTCTACATGAGGCCTGCATGGGAGGTGTGCTGGTTTGGTGTACACTGCAGAAGTTAATTTAATTTCAATTTTATTTTGTTATTTTATTTATTGTTTATTTCAATTAAATTTTATTTATTGATTTAAAATGTATAGTTATCTAATTATTAGAACAATAGTATAATAGAATTTGTTGACTTTTTGTTTTTCTTTAGTATTAAAGAATCTGTTTTTTTTTTTTTTTTTTTATGTAATATATTAATATACAATGTTAAAAAATTATTTAAAGGAGGAATATAAGAGTAAGAATTTTTTGGATGATTTTTTTATTTTTACATTTTATTTTATTTACATTTTTATTTAAAAATATAATCAGTAGTAGTCTAATCAAAAAATATTTTATATTAGGTTTTATATTAGGTTTTGTTGATTTTTTATCAGTTTTTAAAAAATAATTTTGTATTGTGTTTTATTGACATTTAATCATTTCTGTAGTATTACAGAAGCTGGTTTATGTAAAGATAAAATGTAATTTTATAAATTTATTGAGTAAAATTGTTTGGTTACACTTTATTTTAAGGTGTCCTTGTTACAGTGTAATTATACTGTGTAATATTACTTAACTACATGCACTTACTATATGGTTAGGATTAGGGTTTTGTTTAGGGTTACTAGCATGTAATAATGCATAATTTATTGTTATTATAATAGTGAGGACATGTAATGTGCAACAAGGACACCTTAAAATAAAGTGTTACCAATTGTTTTTTATGATTATTTTATATTCACATTTAATTTTATAGTTTTTATTTTAAGAACGATAATTATTTTCTGTCTTAGGAAAATTATATTTGGTTTTGTTGTCTTTTGTTTATATAGTATTACAGAGTCTGTAAGGTATTTTTATAAATGCTTAGAGTATGCATTCTTTTGATAAATATTTTATTTTTTTGTTTCAAAATACAATTATCAAAGTTTAAAAAAAAAAAAAAGTAAATTGTTTTATTGACCATTTATAATTTCTGTAGTATTATGAATATTTATACATTTATAGAGTAAGAATTATTTTGATAAACTGAACTTTTTGAGTGAAATACTTGTCTGTCCATCATATAATATGAGAATATTCTGTTATGCAGGCAGTGCAGATTGTGTGAGGTTAGTGATTGCTAAAGGAGCCAGTCTGGAGGCCTATGACCTGTACTACGGTACTCCTTTACATGTGGCATGTGCCAACCGACACCTGGAGTGTGTTAAAGTGCTACTGAATGCAGGTAAACCCGATTCCATGAGCCATGAGATTGTAAAGTGCTCTGCCAGCCATGCAAACGCTAAAGAATGTGCCCCTAAAGAAGGTAGTTTAGATCTGAAATCACCAAAGTAAAGCTTTAATCACGAATCATTGTGTGCAGGTGTGCGAGTAAATGCCACTAGGCTACACGAGACGCCCTTACATCATGCTGCCAAGTCCAACAATGTGGATATGATTGAGCTGCTGGTGGAGTTCGGGGCCAACATTTACGCTCGAGACAAATATGACAGGAAGCCAGTCGACTACACAAGGCCACATTCGCCCTCAGCGCACTGTCTTCAGCTTTATGAGAGTGAGTTCAAAATAAAACAGCCTTGTAAGGAAATTAAATTATACGACTTAATTTGTACTTTGAAATGGTTTGCATTCGTTATAGGATATGTTATATTGTTTAAATTCATTACTTTATAGGATAGACAGACTGAATGTACAGGATTCAAAATTTTACATTTTGAAAAGTTTTACGTTTTGTTGTAGAAATAAAATTAAATATTTAATATTCTGCACTGTTTTGGACTGTTGTCAAATAAATAAAAAAAAATGTACAAAATAAAGTTAATAATTTTTGATGAAAAAAAAATAGATTCATTAATAAAAGATTTAAAATTTAGAAAAGTATCAATTTTGATGTAAACAAAATTAATTGTTTAATATTTTGCAATATTTTGGTCTCTTGTTAAATAAACAATTAATAAAAAAATAAAGTTAATATCATTTTGAATTAAAAAACAAGAGTCAGTAATTAAAAATTTAAAACTTTGAAAAAGAAATGTTTAATATTCTGCATTATTTTGGAAACTAATAAAAAACATGTTTTTAAGTAATTCAAATTTAAAGACAGAACAGTGTTTTCATTTAAAAATAAATAAATAAATAAATAGTAATCATCAAAAAAACTAATCACAAAAATTCAATGTAAGTTGCTTTGGATAAAAGCGTCTGCTGCTAAATGAAATGTAAATTTAATGGAATTTTGTAATGTAATAAATGAAAAAAGACAATATAGAAAGTGTCCAGCAGATGGTGCTCATGGCTTAATGTAAAAGCTGTTGTGGCAAACCTACTTTTGAGACTTTGTTAATATAGTATATTGTTTTGAATGAGGAAGAATCAGTTCAAAGTTCACAAGTTTAATATGTTGTCCATGCTCTCACCGAGATTTAAATGTTCTAAAAAAAAAATATATATATATATATATCATTTTAATGTTAAGTGTTGTGGTTATATGCTGCCGCTGTGGTTGTATTTTTACGATGGCTGCAGGAGTGATTCACAGCCAGGTCTGCTGCCTAGGTACTGCTCAGGATGTTTTGGGTGTGATGTTATAAACAATTACATGAAGTTTATGATGATGAGATTAAAAGTTAGATTCTGGTGTAGGTCTGGAATCCATCATTAGTCTCATTCCAAAGGTACAGTCGCGACCCAAACACAACACACCAGTGCCCCTCTTCAGAATGTAAACCAGATTCATGCGAATCCGTGGCCTAGGAGCATATAAATATTTTCCTGATAATGACATTTAGAGGCTAAATATAATAATACGAGAATGCAAACATTTTGATTTTGTGTATTGAATATGATATGACTGGAGGTTGTGATCTTGAGCGCTCATATTTTACATTTTATCAAGCGAGGTTTTATCTCCTGAAATGTTCACTTGTATTTGTTTTATTTGGTTTCTATGGAAGGCAAAGCCAAAATGTATCAAATGTAGGGTGGCCATACAAAATTGTTGCCATTGCCTCATTCTCTTGTTCTTTCTTCTTCTGTAGCTAAATGCAATCTAAATGAATAGTGTTGCATCAAAATGTTATTGAAGTGTTTAATGCTGCATTATATTGTGTGTTTTTGCAGGTAACCCTCTTTCTCTGCAGCAGCTGAGCCGTATCGCCCTGAGGACGCTGTTGGGCACCCGAGCTGTGGATGCGGTGGCCAAATTGGATATTCCTAACCGTATTATCAGTTACCTCTTATACCAATGAACTTCCTTTAGAAGTCCACAGATACTGTGGAAAGACTTTTTACCTCAGATGCACAAACACTTGAAGCACTGAAAACAAAAAAGTTATATTGGCACTTTAGAGCATTAAAGGTGAACTATGTAATTTTTTTAATGTTAAAAATGTATCCAAATGATTATTCTTGCAATTTTGTATTGTGCCACTATTGGCATAGAAATTGCACACTTCACCTTTAAAAGAAGTTTGCTTGTAAACAGACAGAAGCACAACAGATTACATAAATAGGAAGCACTACTTAATAGCACTTCTCAGCAGAACAGTCTGGCTTTTGCTGTAAAATATGTTGTGTCAATGTGTCTGAGGTGAATTTAGGACTGATGGAAACCATTATATGTACACTAAATATTGCCGCAAAGAAAGAGCAGGAGATAGGGACACAGAAAAGAGGAAACACTTAATCTGGCAGCTGTCTACATTCAGGAACTCCTCTAACCGCTAAATGAAGTCCAGGGAAACTTCAGCACATTAGTCGCTCAGACGACAAGACACTATGCACAACACACAGCATTGCTGGAAATGAGCATGTTAACATCTTCATGCTCTCATTAGAGATTCATTATAGGAGATCACAAAGTGTTATTGCACAGGCCAGAGGGAAACACTGGCACTCGTGTTATGAGTTATACTACTGTTTTGCCACATTCATTGTCCGTGTTCTGCTATAGTGACGCAGACAGAAACCAGTTTACAGCAGTGTTTTATTGTAGCACTGTTGTATTAGTGCACCGGTTGTAATATTTTACAATTCAGGTGAAGGATTTAATATAGTCTTTATGTTTGTTTCCTTATCATTTTTCTGAAATGAGGAAAAGATAGTAAGACTACCTGAATTTAAGTGCTGTAATGTAACTTATTTGAGTTCATCAGAATATTCTGCAGGATCATACATCAGGCTGGACTTGATTTGATGAATTAGGATTTGATTGGATCATGAAATTTGGACGCCTTGCCAAAAATAAAAGTATTTTAAGATGTAAACAAAGTAATATTTTCATGAAAGATAATGAAAGGAATCATAAGCTTATGCAATTCATGCAATTCAACTTATGAATTGCATGTGCAGATAAATTACAGCATGCACACTACTGTTTGGGGTAAGTAATGTTTTGTTTTTGAAATAAATTATAACTTTTATTCAGCGAGGATAACAATTGTACATATTTATAACAATTATAATTATGCGTGTGCGTATATATATATATATATATAATTTGTTACATTTATGTATCGCTTTTCTAGGCACTCAAAGTGCTTTACATAGTAAGGGGGGTATCTCCTCATCCACCACCAGTGTGCAGCATCCACCTGGATGATGCGACAGCAGCCATATTGCGCCAGAACGCCCAGTGATGAAGCCAATCAGTGTATGGGGATGATTAGGAGGCCATGATGGTCAGAGGCCATTGGGCAAATGTGGCCAGGATGCCAGGGTTACACATATGCATGTATATATGTATGTAGGTAGGTATATAGGTATGTAGGGTATGTATAAAGACAAGAAATGTTTCTTAAGAAGCAAAACAGCATATCAGAATGGTTTCTGAAGGATCATGTGACACTGAAGACTGCAGTAATAAAATTCAGCATTGCCATCAGTGGAATAAATTATATTTTAAAATCTATTCAAATAAAAACTGTTATTTTACATTGTAAATGATATTTCACAATATTACTCATTTTACTATATTTTCAAATAAATGCAGCACTTTGTTCAAAAATATACAAAATGTTACCAACCCCAAACGTTTGAACAGTAGTGCATGTATGTAAAGAAAAAGGCAAGGTTTTAACCCTATACAGCTTCATTTTATTATTAGAAAACGGTTTTATTTTAAGCCAGAGTTCAAACGATTTGTTCCAGTGATTCTTTTCATTCATTTCTAAGCTGCCTGTTCAACTGTTCCTTCCCTTAATTAATTGAAAGGTTGTCAGGATTAGTTTTGTGAGTTTGACCCGCAGTTCTCCAAGTTCTTTTTATCCGTCTGATCCCTCCACATCCCATTTTCCTCCTCTGGCCTCCTCTTATAAAGTACAGAATGTTCTATAAATAGCAGCCAGACCAGAAATAGAATGAAGTCCAAGTGCTTGTGTTCTCACTGAGCTGGAGAAATGACTTCCTCTTCCTGTGCACGTACCCCGAGCCCATGAGCGCTGGATCTGACCTGAAGCTGAGCAGCAGGGAGGGCAGGAATGTTGTTATTAGAGCGCTAACCCTCTTCTGATATCAAGCTTACAGAGACACGACAGCTGCTATTGAAAGAATGGTGCTCTTCTTCTTCTTATCCGACTCTCATCTTAAAACAGCCTTTAAAGGATTGTTGTTTTATCTTCACCAGTCTTAATTGTTTAAAGCAGATTGTGAAATTCATGGATGTTCTGTACTAGATAACCTAAAAGGTTTGGACATGCCAGCGTCAGCTGGATTTTTGGCTTTTTGGTTGCATATTCCAAGGCATGAATGCTTTTTGCACAGGCTTAAAGTACTGGGTGCTATAAGGTTTACTGTTATACTGTTCAGAAATATCTTGCTTGATGCTCATTATGTTTATTTAAGGTAATTAAGTTGTAATGAAGTAAATATTTACAGAAGGTTCTGACTGTTTTATTTGTCTTTTATCCTCCATCAGGATATTCCATGTTAAGCCATAAAACAATTAGCATTCTTGCTCAATGAGAAAACAACTGAATTGACATGGCTGTTGTTTGAATCCTATTTTAATATGATTCTCACTGTGATTTTGGCCATTTACGGTGTATACCAGTGATTCACATATCCAGTGAACTATATATTGATTTTCCTTTTTTATTTTATTTTATTTTTTATTCTTCAGAAGCATTCCCACTCATTTCAATGACAGTTATGTAGCTGGTTTTATGAATTGTATACCAGTGATTAACAATTTAAAATGACCAATATGTTAGCTTCTAAAGCCACTATTTTATTTTATTTTGTTCACAAGCATTTTCATTTATTCCAATTGCATGGCTGGTTTTATGGATTGTAGATCAACAGTTTTTCAACAGATTTTAAAATGAAGAATATATTGACATCTAAAGCTACCAATTAACCTGTATTTTCTTTTTTTCTTCTTCTTTTAATTCCCCCATCCCACCAGGCCTATTCCTCAGTGCCATTTCTCTTCGTTGCCACAAGAGGGCTCTGCAGATTTTATGTTTGAGCCATTAGTCTTTTCTTTGTTTGTAGACAGTCTTGCTTCTTTGTGACCCAAAGAAGGCCTCTTTGTGATTAAAGTCACCTGGTGTTTGTCCCACTGACCTATGACTGAGCATCACATAGTAGAAAAGGAGACTTAAATTTTACAGAAACTTATGTTTCAAAATAGTAGACTTTCACCCAACAGTGTTTACATCTCCATCCGCTTATCATAATCATTCTTTCTTCTGCTTGTTGCTGTTGTGCTACTGCATGTTCACACTCAACCTTGTCATGCAAGAAAAATAGCACACCTGATTACACAACCGAACGGCTTTTGCACTGGAACAAAGGTCTGCCTTCAGAGAACGGCTTTAGAAGACTGTAAAAGACGTGCTTGCAGAAAATGATTGTGACCCAAAGTAGGAGGAAAAGCAGAGGAAGCAGATTCTGGTTCTGAGATGGTCCGCTTCTTGTCTTTAGAGGCTCCCAGGCACAAATCACCTCAGATCCACTCAGGAATTCCGACTCAATGAGAAACAGATGTGCGTGTATGAAGCGCAGCCACGAAAGCCAAGCTCAGCTCAAAAACTGCACGCTCCACACACACACTAAAGACTCAGTTATGACCAAGTTCTAGTTGTGATCAACTATTGTACCCAAGAAATGTTTACATGACCTAGTTTTGTTACTTATTATTCTATCATTGTATTTTATTATGAGGAACCTTTCATAAAACTAGTTGCAGATTCAAACTTTGTGCTTTGTTTTGGAGGTTACTGCATGTTTTGTGCCACAGATGGGAGTAAATTGCATGGCAGGCTAATTTGTAGAATGACAAAAGGCTACAGGACAGAAAATCTTGCCTGAATCTTTTCATCTTGGTTGCTTGTCATTTAGCAAAAAGTGACTTAAAAGTCGGTAATTGCAGACACAGCCCCCCTGGAGCAATGCTGGGTAAAGTGCTTCACCCTGGAGTTTGTCTCGGTCCTATCTAAAATCAAACTTTAACCACTGGGCTATTCATCTGTTTTTATGTACTGTCTGTGGAACAGTCTAGAGCTGAGACAACAGACAAGACTCAATCAAAAAGTTTGTGTAGCTGTCTAGTCAGAAAAATGTGTTTCTGTCCAGCTGAGAGCAGAAGCAGTGAAGGATAGACAACACACACGTACACGTCATCTGTCTTTGTTTCCCCTTCACCCCTAAATGATCATACCATCTGTGTGTGTGATTTTTTTTTTCTAAAGGGACTCCCTCTATTGGATATTCAAGCAACACACCACATACTGACCTCAGCAACTTTCCATTTTAGCTCCTCTCTGTCAATACATGATTTTGATTAGCTACATGTAAATACACTACAGTTCTACAGTTTTACCACACATTCTATTCTCAAAAAAATAAAATATATATATATATATATATATATGGTAACACTTTATTTTAAGGTCTCTTAACATGCTTATTAGCATGCATATTACTAGAATATTAGCCATTTATTAGTAGTAATTAAGCACATATTAATGCCTTATTCTACATGAACTTATTCTACATCCCTAATCCCACCCAATACCTAAACTTAACAACTACCGCACTAACTATTAATAAGCAGCAAATTAGGAATTTATTGAGGGAAAAGTTGTAGTTAATAGTGAATAAGTGTTCCCTATTCTGAAGTGTTACCATATATATATATATATATATATATATAATGTGTGTGTGTGTGTGTGTGTGTGTATATATATATATATATATATATGTGTGTGTGTGTGTGTGTGTGTGTATATATATATATATATACAGGGCTTAAAACTAACTTTTTGCCACACCTGCCAATGGCCGTGATAAAATTTACCAGACAAAAGATTTTTCTTACCAGTCATGAAACAGGCAGTCATTACTACTAAAATGGCTAAACATATTTACAGTGTTTTTAATTTGTCCTTTACTTTACTTACACAAAAAACAAACAGATTTATTGATTTAGCTTCTTTTTTTTTTTTTTTTTTGTCCCAAAAAAGATTCTTTGAGATTCTTGTTTGGCAAACGGAGCAGGCCATCGCGTTACGCCTGTATACTCAGTTTGCAGTGTGAATGTGGTGTGTATTTTTTCCACACCCATGTTAACGGATTAGAGCAGGGCAATTCAATTAGCTTCATTTGAGGGTCATATTGAACTGAAAATTTAAAGGGGGCCAAGGGGGTAGGGGCCGTCCCGATCTCTTTCTGGGTGGACATTTGAAATTAAATTGAAATCTAAAATCTAGATCTAGATCAGTGGTCCAAAGTCCTCTTTTCAGATGAGAGCAAGTTTTGTATTTCATTTGGACCAAGGTCCTAGAGTCTGGAGGAAGGGTGGAGAAGCTCATAGCCCAAGTTGCTTGAAGTCCAGTGTTAAGTTTCCACAGTCTGTGATGATTTGGGGTGCAATGTCATCTGCTGGTGTTGGTCCATTGTGTTTTTTGAAAACCAAAGTCACTGCACCCGTTTACCAAGATATTTTGGAGCACTTCATGCTTCCTTCTGCTGACCAGCTTTTTAAAGATGCTCATTTCATTTTCCAGCAGGACTTGGCACCTGCCCTTACTGCCAAAAGCACCAAAAGTTGGTTAAATGACCATGGTGTTGGTGTGCTTGAATGGCCAGCAAACTCACCAGATCTGAACCCCATAGAGAATCAGGAAAATTAGTAACAAGAGACCAAAAAATGTAGATGAGCTGAAGGCCACTGTCAAAGAAACCTGGGCTTCCATACCACCTCAGCAGTGCCACAAACTGATCACCTCCATGCCACGTCGAATTGGGGCAGTAATTAAAGCAAAAGGAGCCCCTACCAAGTATTGAGTACACATACAGTAAATGAACATACTTTCCCGAAGGCCAACAATTCACTAAAAATGTTTTTTTTTTATTGGTCTTATGAAGTATTCTAATTTGTTGAGATAGTGAATTGGTGGGTTTTTGTTAAATGTGAGCCAAAATCATCACAATTAAAAGAACCAAAGACTTAAACTACTTCAGTCTGTGTGCACTGAATTTATTTAATACACAAGTTTCACAATTTGAGTTGAATTACTGAAATAAATGAACTTTTCCACGACATTCTAATTTATTGAGATGCACCTGTATATGTATGTGTGTGTATATATATATATATATATATATATATATATATATATATACATTTTAATGGCACTTGCGTGGCTGGTTTTATGGATTATGGATTGTCAGTGATTGACAAATAAAGAATATATTGACTTTAATTTATTTTATTTTATTCTACATTTTTGTTCTATTTTATTTTATTCTCATTCATTTCATTAGCAGTTGTGTGGCTGGTTTTATAAATTGTATGTCAGTGATTCACAAGTTAAAATTAAAAATATATTGTCACCTAAAGCCATTCATTAATTTTTTATTTTATTTTAATTAGTTTTATTTATTTATTTTTAAATTAATTATAAGCATTCCCTTTTTAATGGCAGCTGCGTGGCTGGTTTTTTTATTTTATTTTATTTTACATTTATTTTATTATTCATAAGCATTCCCTTTCTTTTTAATGGCAGTTGGTTGGTTTTATAGATTGTATGTCAGTGATTCACATTTTTAAAAGACCCGTATTTCTACATCAACTTACTCATTTTTATTTTATTTCATTTCATTTCATTTCAGTGGTGAGTGCATGACCAGTTTTATGAATCCCCAGTGATTCGCATCCTAAAATGAACAATATATTCCCTTCTACACCCAAAAATGAATCTCAGTATCATTGCTTTAAATAATTTTTTTTTTACCGATTAACAGCCCTATATAATACATATAATCTTTTTTTTCTGTTATGGTGGCATTTTGACATCACACATATTGTTGGTTATGATGTGGTTATGATGTCTTTTGAAGAAAAACCCTGTGGCTCCAAAACGTAAATCTGATTTAACGCTTCCTCATGTCTTCACGGGTCACAGCGCATATCACACTGAGAACAAAGGCCTCCCATAGACACATGCACATGATTTCTCTTTTGATCTTTTCCTGAAAATGAATTAAACTGGTTAAAATAATTTGAGGGCACCACTCACCTGACAACACATTCTTATTTGACCTTAATTAAATGTATTTATTATTTGCCATAGTGTACTATTCGTTCTTTGTGCGTTGCACCCCACTTGTTTATGTCTTGATGGCTTTTGTCTGTGCTCTTGTTTACGCTGTGGCCCAAATCTCAGTCTATCATTTTTGGATCAACCCTCAATTACAAGTTTGCTTTGTAGTCAGCATATTTTGGGGGATTTCTTTTCTTGAGGCATGAAAAGGCAAGGCTAGTCCCATCTACAAAGGCATGCCTCACCACTTACATGTTTTACATTTTGTTCTCCATGCACGCAAGGTGAATTAGCACACATTAAAATGTAAACAAGGATTCAGGCTTTCTAATCATATGCAGTCATTTGAACTGCTTGAGTTTGGGTGCTTGAAGGCATTTTTTTTTGCGAGATGGCTGAGGAATGATAGCGGACTATATTAGCTCTCTGGTGCCACTGTGGAACAAAACTATTTGGTTGTATAATCAGTTTCGAGGTCATATTCGCCACAGGCTCAGCTACTGTGAACATTTTATTGTGGATCACATGCCGAAAAACAAAACAAGAACAGTATGTGCTCCAGGTAGCTTCTTCTCACTCCTTCAAACTGACAATTTGCTGTTTGGCCTTGTCGGTAATGACAAGGTGTGTCAGCAGGTTGAGTAGTTTTGAGGTTTGAGACTGCGTTCTACCGCTCTCGCCCCAAGCCATCTGTCCTCCAAATCTGGCTTTTCAAGTTCACCCCTGTCTCTTCTTGTCAATAAGATGAAGCGGAGCTGTTGGGGAGGTCTGGAGAGACTTATAATGAGCTGAAGAGTTATACAACACTTTGTTATTTGTTACGAAATAGGTGACACAAATACTTTTATTGGTTTGTTTAACTTGTAGATGTTCCAGATCTTGTGATCAGAATGTGATGTGTTGTAAATCTGCTTCTACTTGAAAGGTAACACTAGGCAGTCATTTTAGAGGATCATCATAGCATACTAAAGTACTGTTTGTGCAGTCGTGTACTGTGAACACTATACATCAAATACACTTAAATTAATTACATGAATAGTTTTTTTAAAGAAATATATTTTTTTCTTTAGCAAGGATGCATTCAATCATTTAATTTAAATGACAGTAAAGACTTTTACATCAATACAAAAAAATCTAATAAATGCTGTTCTTTTTAATTTTCTGAACATCAAAAACCCTGAAATTAGGTTTCCACACACAAAACTGTCTATTTACCACTATATCAGCATATTAAAATCATTTCTAAAGGATTATGTGCACTGCAGACTGCAGTAATGATGCTGAAAATTCAGCTTTGCCATCACTAAAATAAATGACATTGTAAAATATGTTTTAAAAGATAGCAGTTATTTTAAATTGTAATAACTGACAAATAAATGAAGCATTTGGTAAGCATAAGAGATTTTTTCAAAAACGTTATCAAGCAGGAATCAAGTGCACACTTTTGTCACTTTTTCACTTTTGCATATGAAAAATAAAAGATAGATAGACCTTTTTTGGTCTCATTACATTTTTCCATTATGCGGACAACTTTGGCTTCCTGGTTGATTCTTAAAAAACTTTAGAAAACATTACTGATTCAAAACTTCTAAATGGTGCAAAATAATGAAGTAACATGATGAGGTGATGTAACAAATAATGAAGCATGTCGCTGTTTGAAATTTTGCATAATGTTTCTATTTCTGCAATATGAGCAGCCACCTATGCTAGTATTCACTTTTACATGATCTGTAGGCCTACTGATTAGCAAGGTCATGCTATCAGTATCTAAGGATCAGGTGTTGTGTTGTCTAATGGGAAATGTCACTTTGTAGACTTGCTGCAAGCTGTTTGTTGCTTCTTCAGCATTCTCCATCTGATGAAGTTTGGCATAAAAATGTTACCACTTCAGCTTGAGGTAATCATTACCAGACTCTCAGACACCAAACTATTAAGTTTTATGTTGTTATGGATATATTTTATTCTTAAACAAATAACGTGAAAATAAATAGACCCTTTGGCATTCTCACTGAAACTGTTCATGATTTAAAAAGACAGACAGAAAGAGATAGAGAAAGCTATCTCACAATGTTTGTGTTATTTTTGAACTGTATGCATGCCACCTTAAACATGCACACCAACAAGCTGATTTAAGATAAACCAAATCGGCATGAATCAAAGTCATTCCACAGAGTTGTTTAAAAGCTGGATTAGCACGGAGATAAGAGATCTCTATAAAATGCTGCTTGATGCCAAGCTGGCAAGAAATAAGTCCACCTGTGAAAGGTCATGTCGCTCAGTTTGGGCCTCAGCAAGTTTTTTATATGAGTTAATAGGCCTGCATTATTGTGTATCAGAGTTTATACGTCGTGCATGTATTTTAGTGTTTTGTGCGTAAGCCACTTGATGTATTCAGAGATGGAAATCTAATTCCAGATTTCATTGCATGCATTCTTCTCCTTACAGCTCACCACCTTTGTGTAGCTCAGGTCAGCTAAATCAAACCATTAACTAGTAGGGCGAATCACTTTGGGCAGGAAAATAAAGCATTTGTGTCCTTTTGCTGCTTTATGAGAGCATGTCGGTGCTGTCCAGGTTTGTTAGAGTCAGGAGGCACGTGTTTGCTCCGTGTGCTTTTATATTAAGTCCTGCATGTGCATTAATGGAATCATTTGTCTCTACTTTTGTTTGCATTGTGGGTTTTGACATGGCTTTTAGTGCAATATTCAGTGCTACTTTAAGGATCTGTTTTGTCTCAAAACTGACCCAGAACGGACCCCTACACCTCATGCTTCCTCCATCCTTGCCAATTTCACAAATCCCATATCACTTTGACTGAAATCCTGGCCTCCTGTCTGCGCTTTTGCACCGCTGAAAAAATGATGTGCTATTGTTTGGATTTAAATCATCGATGTGCATTGACAAATGCAGCTTGTCAAGCAACCTTAAAAGAAAGGACGGTTGCTTGACACAGCTGCTGGGTCCATCACTAGCCATCCCGTCACGCCATAGGACACCACACCACATTCTTTTAATTTCTGAAGCCACACAATGCCCCAGAGGTCACCCAGAACATTCCGTGGGGACATGACCCTTGTAAACCTGCTTTCCCCATGTGTTAGCCCTTTAGCATTAGCATTCATGCACCCTGAGATCAATTCAAAACCTTCTCGTAAAGGCGGACATATGGTACGATCAAACCGTGGCTTTTCTTCTCGCTTTGAACATATATTCCCCTCTGGAATATAATCTTCAAAGAGTTAACTTTAAACAGTCTCTCAAGATCCTAATAAAAACTAAGCCGTTTATGATGGAGATTGTAAATTGAAGGATTAAGCGCACAATTGTTTAGTTTATTATCGTTCAAGATTAAAAGCCCAAAATGTAGGCAAAAAAAAAAAGCATGGACTCATTAGCCGTAAATACAGTACTGCAGGAATGCTGGTCATTAGCATTTAGCATGAGATGCTAATGTGCTTGTTTTCTATTCTGGTGGATTAACTGTCTTTAAACTGTGAGTTAAACCAACCATTATCACCAGAAAGACCATGCTGGTCGAGCGTCACTAGCTCTTTTGATGGTGAATTGCAAACCCTTATGAAAATTAACCATGGTTATAGTAAAAGTGTAACCATGGTTTTTTGGCATATTGATTACCACAGCAATAGTTTTACTACAAATACCATGAACTATGGTTAGTGTAGCAAACTATGGTTAATTTGTGATTATCAAAGTTTAACTATAGTAACCGTGGTTTTTTGGTTTTATTTGTGGTAAAACCATAGTAAATTTTCGTAAGGGTGCTGGTTAGCCAATAAGCCAGAGCAGTACTCAGTACTTAATAGTTGGTTTTTAACAAATGTAAGCACACAGAAGTAAGAAATCGGAATGTTTCCTCACACTTAATAAACTTTTCCAAATTAATAAGCTAAAAAGACGTCACAGTGTGGCTCGCTATCTCGCTGAATATGTTTCAACTAGCGGCCTGACTGACATGTTGGCTGATTTACAACATAGCTCCTTTTGGTTTCAAGGCCCATACTTGCGTAATGTCTGGGCTCTTGCGTTGTGGTTGGGAAGAAAATGTACATATGCTGCCTCTGTGAAAATAAATGTCATATTAGTGAGAGGAATCATATTTTCGGGATCCAAAGTGTGAAATTATAAAAGAGGATTCTCCTTTTTCCATAGCAGGCACTTTGCCTGCGTCAACTGAGCATGTCAGCAAACCAGACAACTGTAAGTAGATATCCTGTTAAATGAGTGTGTTTGTGTGGACTTAAATACAGTTTTAAGACCAGCCTGCTGTCTTAAATGTTAGCCTGAGGGTTCCCAGCTAAATCTCAGTTTGCTTCAAGGCTGTTAAAGTATTCCTGACAGATTTCTATTCAATGTATGTGTCCATCTGAGCAGTCAGAGAGTCTTTTTCTGGTTTCACCCTAATTCTTCACACACACAGTCACACAATGATACTGATGACAAAGATAGTTTGCGTGTGTGTGAGCTCATGCTGGTGGGCGAATGGCCTTGAAACAGGGGCAGGTGTGACTCTTTATGCTTTCAGAAACGGTAAGCAGAGGTCAGAGGATGAGCTGTGAATGAAGCGGTCAGGTGTGTGGCCATTTCAGCAGCAGGTTTTAAGGTGCTAACATGGCACTTTCTGCATTGACCTCTTAACTAGTTCATATTTGATCAGATCACTGTTTGAAAAAGTGTGTAGCTAAGTGTATTAAAGCTACACTACCTTTCAGATGTTTGTGGTTGGTAAGATTTTTTACAAAAAAAAAAAAAAATTGCTCACCAAGGCTGCATTAACTTGATCAGAAGTTTTTATTTGAACATATAATTTATTCTTGTGATGGCAAAGCTGAATTTTCAGCATCATTACTCCAGTTTTTAGTGTCACATGATCCTTCAGAAATCATTCTAATATGCTGATTTTGCTCTCAATAAACATTTCTTATTATTAGCAATGTTGAAAACAGTTGTTCTGCTTAATATTTTTTTTTGTGGAAACCGTGATGCTTTTATTTTTCCAAAGAATTGTAAGTTCAAAAGAACAGCTATTATTAAATCTTACTGACCCTAAACTTTTGAACAACAGTGTACTTTGAAGAGAAATGTCTTGTAACCATAAGAAGGATTTAAATAAATATTATAATTTAAATATTATAATATTTAAAAAGACAAAATACCACTAAGGGACTCATTGCACTCATCATATTCATTCATCACTCATTCTTATTTTTAATGAGTTCATTTAGATTGTGAACTGATTTTCTAGAATGAAGTGTGTTTTCCATCAAAACTTTTCCATGGAAAGGGGCAGAACACATGAGTCTCAATGTGCTTTTGACAATTAAACTTATCTTGACGAGGGGTCTTAAAAACACATAGCTCGTGCCGGGACACTCAAAAAACAGCAACAGTCTAGACTAGGTCTAATCTCCAGGAAACAATCTTTTACCATGGCTCCTAATGCCTTTACAGTCTGTTAGCATCAGTGAAGTACTGCGTTATGTATGTAAGGCTGTATAACTGAAGCCAATGAATCTTACTTCCCATTCATCATTGTTCTCTCTGTTCTTTAAGATAGTGATCATTTTTGACGCTCTGATCTCAGATTTCACCACTGATGAGACTGCAATGTTGTTTTCCCATTGACTTCATCTCTTCTGGTTGTCTTATTATGTAACTCCCTGATTCCACATCTTCAAACCGCCTGAATTTCAGGTCCGACCTAGATAATGGGCCCTTAATCAAACATGACCAGGCTCTTTGTGTGATTAAAACACTCGGTGTCAGTCAATTGCAGATTTACTGTTGGAGAGATGTTTCACCTGATACTTTACATGAGCTGAGCAGATGTTGTTTTGGTTGAAATAATTCAATTCATAGCGAGTAATTAGATTGAATACAAGCCATGCAGGCTGTATAGATCTCATTGTTAACAGCCAACCACTGTAAAAAATATAATTACATTTTATCCAACATAGGATCAACAAAGGGGCTTTTTTTTTAGTTGTGTGGTATTAAAACTGGTATAGTACAATATGCTCAATTTTTTTGCCCTAATAGAGTCTGAACAAACAATTTCACATTGGAGAAGATAGCTGATTTGTTGAAGGTTTGTTGAAAGCTCCCAGCAATGCATTGGAAAATAATAAGAAATGTTGCCTTTATAGAGAATCTCTTTATTTATGTACTTTTTATACAGTATGTATAATTTAAAAAATTATCTGTTGAGAGTGGATAGATCACCTCAGCACTGTTTATTCTTCACAGGGTTTTGTGCTTTGTTTCATTGTCTTGAAGTATCTGCAAGACATCTTTTCAAGTACATGTGCTCCAATGTAGGCCTATTTTGGTTTTCTTATGATTTATTCCAACTGTCACCACTTTCTTTTTTCTCTCTGGGACAAAAAGGAAATGGGGAAAATATGCAAAGTTCCATCAAATTTCTTCATTATGCTTCAAGTATTTCTTCCAATATTTTCCAACAGTCAGTTATTTTTAATTATTGTAGGATGAACACGTTGTCAATAATAGGAGCCCTCTGGCTGGTTAACTGCTGTCATTTAGTTTGTAATTGAGAAGTTGATAAAGTTAATTTCAATGAGCCACTGTGTTCCTCACCCATTTTTCTCTCATTAAAGCTGAACCTATAAATACTTTTGAGGGTACTCCAAGATCCCTTGAGTGAATTGTCTTTCTTGTATCTTCTGTCCCATCAGTGCCTTTTGATTCTGTTGCGGTTGGATGTATGTTACCAGCATGCATTGGCCTGCATTTATTGATGCTAATTTTTCTGCAGTACCAGAAGATTTGGATTTTGTCTTTAAAGTCACTTGAGGAAGGAGTGACCTAATCAGATGACTGACTGTTGAACTATTGCTACACATTTAGTAGCCAATAAGATCGTACTCTTGAAACATAGCCTGTTGCTCCAACCAAGTCTAGACGCGATCATACTGATTGTGATTAATTAACCTATAGAGCATGATTGTTCATGTTTTGCTGGCTGTTTATATTTAATTGCATTATGTAACACTACTGGCAAAGACAACAATACTTATGTGTTCATAAGCTAGTTGGCAGTTGTAAACTTGTAGTTGTAAATTTTCTCCTTTCATTAAAGGCTAAACAGCTAATGAGACCAATTAACAATCACAAAAACATCTGCATTGCTTCTGGCATGGTGAGGAGGCAGAGGCCGGACCGCTGACTTGATGTAGCGAAGAAGTAGACTCTAATTTGTTTGATTTATAGCCGGCCTGCCTTTGCTTTACTCTTGACATCTGCTGTGGCTAGACATTCAATTTCAGCTGTTGCGTCACACACACATGCTCTCAGACCAAACTCCGTGTCCGGGTTCCTACGTCGGCAACTTTCAGACAAAGAAGCCTTTCACTGTGACATCAGTTTTCAATTCTGACTGCCAGACGATCTTTGGTCCTATAAACAAAAATCAGCACAGACTACAGGCCTGCTGTAAAGTTTTCTCAGGATCAGTCTGACTTTATTCTCGGCTCTTTTGCAAGTGAGAATGACTTTATGAAGGAAAACCGGTAAATGTTAATAAGTCTAGTGGTTAAACACTAGTGCAGGGTGTACTGTACGATTTAGGAGGAGGTCATTGTTCTTTCATTACACTGTCTCTCACTAGACTATCTCCTACACTATAAAAAAATGAAATTCCTTAAAATTTACAGTAAAAAAACTGGCAGCTGTGGTTGCCAGAATTCTACCGTAAAAAATACGGTAGCAGCATTTTAGGTTTTACTGTTTGAACTTAAATTTATAGTTAAATACCGTAATTTCATTAACTGATATAATGTTAATATACCAACCTATTGAAGTACTGAAGTCTGTTTTGTACCTTTGTAATGCACTGATAACCACCAAATGCAGGTGGTGATGAAAAAGTCACATGATGAACCAAAGCCCATCACAAGCAGCTTTTAAATAATATGTATAGAAGGTGTACAGTGTCATTCACACAAACACAAAAAAAACCATCATGGTGAGACTCATTAAACTGAAATATGCAATAAACATTAATTTAACAACATTAGATGTAACATACAACTCTAATAAACATAACTGATAAGAAAAACTAAGAAACATAGTTATTTCAAAGAAAAAACATCCAATTTGAAATGCAACGCAGGGAATTCTGGGAACATTAATTTACGGTTTTTCCCTGTAAATTTTATATTCTTTTTCACTTCCAAAAACGGTATTTCACCGTAAAATTGTCTGAAATACAAACCATTTTACAAACAAATTTATTGCTGTAGAGGTGTTTTTGTCTCTCATCTGTATGAAAGAACCTTGATTGTGACACAAAACACATGCTGCTTTATGACATGAGCATTTGCATGAAGGTTTTAGAAATGTTAAATCAATAAAGCACTTTTGCTAACTAGCCGAGCACAGAAAAGTGCACGTGAGGCCTCGAGGGTTTACATTCAAGCTGCTCAAAGGAAGAGAGATTTCAGGGCCAAGTGACTGGGGTTAACCGCTTCTTGGAAAAAAGTGAGCGTGAGGGCTGCTGTTATAGGAGCGAGCCGGTCAGCATGCTTGATGTGCCAGCGCACGGAGCCCCATTACACGTCTGTGCATGTACCAAGCAGCGAGCCAACAGACGGAAAACCGAGCATTTCCTAAGAAAAAAATCACTCTTTAATGTCTGCCCGTAAGCCCAAACCATCTGCGGCTGGCCTCGCTGACAATTTAAAAATGTCTGTTAGAAGCATTACAGACTTCAGCCAGATTCGCCCAGTGCTGCCACCATCTCATTCTTATATGTTCAGTGTGCAGATATACACTTCTTTCATTTAGTCAGAATCAGAATTTAATTAGAATTCATTTAATATGCAGAATTAGGTCTTAATTTGAATGTCAATTTAATGATGAATGTTGTTTTAATAATGAATGTTGTTTTAACTCATTTCCTATTTAACATTAGGTTTATTAATAATAACAATATTTATTATTATTATTATTATTATTATTATTATCATCATCATCATCATCATCATTATCATCATTGTTAAATATTTGGCCTTAATTTTATTGTTCATTTAATGATGAGGACTGATTATTATTGTTTTTAAATTTAATATACAGTCTTAATTTTAATGTATAATAATAAAAAAAGTATTTATTATTATTATTATCATGTTTGATCTTAATTTTAATGTTAATTTGATGACTGGCTATTATTGTTTTTATCTAATATTAAGTCTTAATTTAATGAATAATAATAATAATAATAATAAACATTTGTTGTTGTTGTTGTTGTTAATAAATATAATATTTAGTTTTAATTGAAATAATAATAATAATTTTAATAATAATTGATAATAATAATTATTATTTTTAATAATAATAATAATAATAATAATAATAATAATAATAATAATCTTCTAAAAAATAATGTTAATTGATGTATAGATATAAAATGCAAAATTATTCATGCGGAATGTCTTTTTGCTGCATAAAAAATTGTAAATGCCTCTTTATATATCACTAGAGATACAGCTTTTGGGTTGACTTGGAAGTGCAAAAACAGCCTACCGTCTGTGTGGCCAAAAATGCTGTATGTATAATTACATTAATTTATGAGTGAAACCAATCTTGGGTCTAGATCTAGACCTCGGTTTGCTAATTGGTGACCTCTGGTTTATGGTTTGGGTGTTGTTGTTATAACTTGTTTAATTTAAGAAGAAACCAAGCCCACGGGAACAATTTTATTGCTCAGAAACATCTCTTTCCTAGCTCAGAAGACAAAGTAGTTATGGACTGGCTTTGTCTAAGATAGTTCTCCTAAAATTCCTCAGGATAAATTAAACCTGACTCATTATAATGAAAGTAGATAGTCCAGGTAATTTGGTTTTGGAAGTATTTGATGAGAAATGTTATGCTAGCAGAAATGTTTTTAAGCAAAAGCAAAATCTAAAAACCAAAAGTCCCAATTTGATCTCCCATTGCAGTCTAAAACAATTGAAAGCTACAGTGTGATTTTTCTTTCCTATATGGAAAGTCTATTTGGAGGTACTCACATGTGTGCAAGTTTCAGTATGTGTGCTCATAAATTGGCATAATCATCTGTTTTGCGAGGGAGCAGAGGAAATGAAGAGTAATTAAAGTGGGCCATTTTAGTGTTGTTTGCACAGCGAGTGACACAGTGCTAAAGAAAACAAAGAGCGCTGGAAAAACTGCAACCATCAGCAGCAAACAGGGACCAGCACTCAGGCAAACCGCCAGTCCAACCAAGCAGCCCGGTACCCACAGAACTGAACTTAACATGCATGCTCACGTGCACGCTAGTTCATGCACACTTATGTTATGATTTAAGATGTTTTCAAAACAAAATTGAGAGCTAATCGGCTCTTTTTTCACTTTCTGTAGAGGTGTTTGTCCGGCCCAAGAGCAATAAAGCCTGAAGTGTGAATTCCACGCTGGCGTGATCATAATGGTCGTTAGCATTGGCCATGTCAGCAGGAGGCAGTTGGATCATTTTTCCATTCATTTCGCCCCATATCTCCAGTTTCCTGCCTAGTAAACAGTAGTCAGCTGGGAGTGCTTAGAGACACGTTTCACCTACTGTTAGCATGATGTCCAACAAACTAGAGCAGGATTGATGGGCGCCAGATATTGTCGTTTCTTCCGTGAGTAGTTCTCGCTGTACTGCAGGGGGCAGGAATCAGGCCAACAGTAGCTGAGTAGACTTTTTACTGGTGAATGAAAAAATATTGCAGCAAAGCTAATGGAGAGGGAAAGCCTGAACCAGCAAACAAATAGTTTTGAAGTTTGTGTGTTCAGCAGTTTAGCCTGAATAATTGTAGAAAAAAAGAGATTAAGACCAAAAAAAAGAGAGAGTTCAAAATAGCAATACAGTGTTGCAATGCAAACTTCTGTATAGGCCTTCATTTGTAACTTTATTTGCAAGCTACTCAAATTTAGCTAGAAAAGCTACCAAGTACTAGGAAAATAAAAGCTAAACTGAATGCCATCACTTTTTCAGCTGCAGTTTACTTCATATTTTTATTTATTCGTTTTAAAATACAGTGTCCCATTAGGTTGGCCAAAATTTTACTAATCTAGTTGGGACCACTGCTATATGGGACATCTGATACTGTTTATTTTATAATTTGATTGTATATAGTCTTATTTATAAACACACTTATGCACTTATGCATTATGAATTACACTCTATAAATATTTGTATTCATTTTGTGTATTTTTTAGTGCATTTCTAGTTTCATTGCAAGATACAAGGACAATTTAAGCTGCTTAGTTTTACTTCAACTTATTTATTTTTCATCTGGTTTTACTGGGTGAGAAATCACTCCAAACCATTGTGAATTGTCTGAATGATTCTGAATAGTGAACCATTATTTGACCAATATTGACTGAAAAGAACCGACTCATCTGCTAATCAGATATCATTAGTTCAGAAAATACAGTAATTATACTTAATTTCTGAAGTTTTCTCAGGGATAATTTAAAGTAGCAAGTGTCAAGCTAATTGATAACTTCATAAAATGCCTTCGCTACTTAAGCTTGATTTAAAAATTAGCTCCTCTACCTTTCTACTTAAAAGTTAAACTGGCTTCGTTCTGTGGCCAGCAGTGACCGTGGGATGACACTTTTTGTCCCTAGGCACAAAGTCTTTGTCATTAGTGTGTCTGACGCATGATTTGTACTTGCTCAGGGTCATAAGTCAAATGGAATGCCCCCAAGTTTGACAGCTAAATGCCACGATAGAATGATAATAAGCAAGAGATAAACTGTTTATGATGCAAGGGTGTAATCTAACGCATATTGATCTGATAAGAAAAGTGGACTGATGGAGACACTTGCTGCCTTGCCATGTTACTCAACATGGCAAGCATTGCATTAGCACACACACATACACTTTTCAAGCCACAAACCTCTTCCTTTCTAAAACTGCACCGTCAAAAAAAGCTTGAAATGCATCATTTCAGCCTTTCCATCAAAAACTAGAGCAGCGCTTATGAGTAATAGAGAGAGATTAAGAGAGACCGAGCAGAATTTGGCATTTGATGACAGGTAATTACACTTAAGCCTAGCGGAGCGGAGGATGACGTTATGATCAGACTAAGTTCCAGTTTTACAGGTCTGGTAGGCCCTGCTATGCCCGAGGAACCTCGTTCTTCTGTGTTTTGTAATTGCACCGTTTAGCGCTCATGTTACTCTGAATGGTGTCAGAGATAAATCAGAGATCATTGAAAGATTGTATGCAAAAGTTCATAACCTTGACTCCACAAATGATGTAGTGGGTGGTTCGCAACCTTGAGTATGGTGCATAAAACAATCGTGCTTTGTATTAATTAGTTAAAGGACCAATATTGCAACACTGGGTCAACTAATGGTGTGATTTTGGGGGCAGTTGGTCCAAGCAATGGCAAACGGTCAAAAAGCGGTCAAATTTAGACACAATTTTTTTAGATTTACCATGGCATTCAAAAACTTGTGGTCAGTGAGATTTATTTAATGGTTTTGAAAATGAATTATGCTCACCAAGGCTGCATTTACATTAAAACTATAATATTGTGTTTTATATATGTAAAAAATATTTCTATTTAAAATGTTTTCATTGTATTTTTTTTCCCTGTGATGCGAAGTTGAATTTTCAGCTGTCATTACTCCAGTCTTCAGTGTCACATGATCCTTCAGAAATCATTCGGAAATGCTGATTTGCTGCTCAAAAAACATTGTTCTTATTGTTGTGCTGATTAATATTTTTATGGAAACCATTTTTTTCTGGATTCGTTAGTGAATAGAAGTTCAAAAGAACAATTTATTTGAAATGGGAAATCTTTTGTAATATTATAAATCACTTTTCATCAAATTAATGCATCCTTGCTGAAAGAAAAAAAAGTCACACTTTAAGGCACAATTCTTGCTGTGAACAAACCGTTAGCTACGACTTTAGCCTCAAACTACTAATTTTCTGCTTATTAATAATTAGTAAGGCAGTTGTTAAGTTTAGGTATTGGGTATAGGATTATGGATTTTAGAATATGGTTATGAAAAGATGTGCTTTATAAGTATTAATAAAGAGCCATTATGTTATTAATAGGCATGCTGGACACACTTTATATTGGGTGGCCTTAACTACTATGTACTTGCATCAAAAAATAAGTATAATGTATTTATTGTGGTCACATTGTATTGCAAAACGCTTTTTCTGCTGTTGAGGTGGGATATGGGTAAGGTTAGGGACAGGTTTGGTGATATGGGTAGATTTAAGGGTGGGTTAAGGTGTGAGGGATGGGTCACAGTGTAATTATAAATGTACTTTTAAAAATATAAGTACAATGTAAAAACATGTATGTACATAATAAGTGCATCGTACAAAAGGATTAATTTAAATGTAAGTACACAGTAGTTGTAATATAAAGTGGGACCGGCATGCTAATAAGCAACTAGTTAATAGAGAGAATTAAAGTGTTAACAAAAAACATAGTGATTCCAAACTTTTGAGTAGTCATAGTATTTAATTATGGAACAATGAGCAAGAAAGACAAATTAGTGTTTTAGACGTGTTTCTAGCATATTGAAAGAAACTGGTCTGGCCAGTATTGGTTCTGTCTGAAACGGTGAAATCCAAGAACAGTCCTGGGCCCTCATATAGTCTCATTAACATGTGCCAGGAAAAAAAAAAAAAAAAAATGGGGGGAAAAACCATCCTCGCCCCTCCTTTCCTGAGGAAATGGCTCAGTTGAGGGAAAGATCGAATGAGGGAGTGAAAGAACGAGGGCAATGGACAGAGATGAAGTGTTAATAGTGGCCATGACAGATGGGTTGCAGAGGGACCAGCCTTTCCTCATGAACGCCCATCAAAGACTTCGTCAGCTCGTGCTTTTCACAAATGAACCTTGTGGTGAGCGATCCCAGCCCACAGGTTACTCCCCAGCTAACAGCTTCTACAAGCCTTTGAGGAGACCCCCTCTTACAGATAAAGGAGTGTGAGAAAACAGGATAGAGAAATAGTGCTGAGGTTGAGTTTTCCTCTAAATTGGATTCAGCAAGTTTATAATTTCATCTGGCAAAGGACTTTTTATGTGACCCAGATTCGTAAATAAATATAGTGCTGCGCTCTAAAAAAGTACAAAACAATAAACTGTGTCTTAACCAGATGAAATGTGTGCAATTTACAGTAATGTGACATATCAAAGTCAATCAGAATATACAGTATCTGATATTTAACATACATTGATGTGTTGTAGGATTTTGGATCATTTAGGTTTGTATATAACATGTATATAACATTATACCAGTATTATTTATAAATGCTAATTAATTGACTATACAATTTTATTTTATTTGTAAATAAATTATTTTATAGTTTATATACAAATTGTATTAGTTTGCCACTATTTTATGATTTTATTTACAATTTTATCTAAGAATACAAATAAATTTGCTTTAAGTAAATGTATTTTATGTCATTTATTAATATATTTTTCTATAAGATTATTATACCAATTTTATTTATAAATACAGATTAACTGATTATACAATTTTATTTAAATTGTTGTAATACAATTTTTTATTCAATTTTTTTCAGACTAAATTGTTGTATCTTATTTTATTATAGCTACAAATTTGGTATTTATTTTCCACTAATTTATTTTATTTTTAATTTTAACTTTAAGTGAAAATATTTATTTTAGAGCGTTTTTTAACTAAATTTACAATTTGTTTTATCATGCAAATATTATTTGTAAACACAAATGTATTAAATTTATTTTATAACATCATTACACATTATTTGTTTGTTGGTTTGTTAGTGATTTATGTAATTTACTATCTAAAGGTGTTTCACGTGGCAAAGAAACTGCAAATAATCATCCAATATCTGCTAATGTAAAATTCATATTGAATCATCTGGTCTCCAGGGCAAAAGAAAGAGAGCAACCCAAGTCATGATATGGTCTGGCCTCTGTTTCATGACCAGAAGCGGGTGAAAAAAATAAAACTATTCTATTGGCTGTTTAAAAACACCATGAAAACAAACCATACTTCATGGGTGGCTTTGTGCTTGATGAGGGCCGCAGAAGCACTCTGTGTTTAAAATCAGTCACGACGCCCGGTTAACTTCAGACCAGTGGCTCATGTGTTTGATGCTTAGTGGAGCTTAGATTTCATCAGTTCAACATCAAAAATCTCCACTCTGTCTCCCTATCATCCCTGTGTAGACTCCAGACACTTGAGGGAGGGAAGGAGGTGTTCCTTTTGGGTTGACATGACCGGACATAACAATGAGCGAGCTTAAGGAGAGTGACGGGCAATCCTAAAAGGGCAAGTGACAGCAACACGATACCCCACTTAAATAAGCATGCAGAGTCTATCGCACGCACAGTTCAAGCATTTAGCATGCATCTCCCATCATAAGATGGCGATACATTTGTTCAGATGTCACCCATTTGTTCTTGTCATCCTCTATTTGGCAAAGTAGGTTCTAGATTAGTGTGGTATTAAGTAACTATGTATTCTGACCCCCAAGCCAAACCACTCTCCTCTGAGATGTCACAGGACGTGTCCATGTATAGTTAACAGCACAGCTCTATTAGGCCAAAAACAAATAGTCCACCGTCATGTGGCATTATCACTGCGGCTACTGCATTTATAGCTCCTAAGGCTCTCACAGCTGGTTGTACAGTGCTATTAATATCCCATGTTACAAAAACACTATATTTCTATATCAATCTTTCCAATCACATGACAAGAATAAAAAAAATTAAAAAAATAAAGAGAAATCAACCGATACTTTACAATGGCTCTTTGTGCGTAAGCTGTGCTGCCTTTTATTTATTATTTTTTATGCTACTGTTTATTTTATGTTTATGCATTTGTGCATGCATTTATTTTGGCATTGATTTATGCTTTTATTTGTTCTTCTATTTTGGCATTCATTTATGTATTTTTTTTATTTGTGCATTTATGGTTTAATTTTGACATATTTATGCTTTTATACATTTATGCTTTCATTTTTTTTTTTATTAGTGCTTTTTTAGGTCCCACTTTATATTAGGTGGCCTTAACTACTATGTACTTACATTTGAATTAATCATTTGGTACAATGCACTTATTGTGTACATACATATTTTTACATTGTACTTATATTTTTAAAAATACCTATATGTAATTACATCTGCAATTAATTTCTGTAATTACATTTATAATTACACTGTTGACCCATCCCTTACACCTCAACCCACCATTAAACCTACCCATACCACCAAACCTGTCCCTAAGCTTACCTGTATCCCACCTCAATAGCAGCAATAGTGTTTTGCAATACAGTATTAACACAATAAGTACACTGTACTTATTTTTTATGTAAGTACATAGTAGTTAAAGCCACCTAATATAAAGTGTGACCCTTTTTTATTTATTTATTTATTTGCGATTTTTTTACAAGGAGAATACATTTGTGTTTATGAATTTTCTGGGTTTAAAACCATAAATTATTTAGCTGCAGATTAGCAATAATTTTTTAAGTGAGGCATTTCTGTCTCATCCTCCCCTTTCAGGACAATTAACCTTCTAACCTCCTTTCACAAGCAGGTACAGGCATGATATGAACTTTCAGAGCCTCAGGTAGCTTTGCTCAACCCAAAGCTATAAAATACATAAGCTTTTTGAAATAACATATCTATAAAAAATATTTTATTTGCAAATACTGTGACACTCATGGAAAGCGTTTTTGACCCAGCGGTCATAATATGAGTGTCTGTATGACATTTATGGTTTTAGGTTCCTCGATCTGTGTGGCTGAGGATCAGTAGATGTCTTAGGAGGTGTGAATGTGTCGTGCTCCTTGAGTTAATGAACAGTCAGTCAGTAAATAAATATGATCTCAGTGTAAAATGCTGGAGATTGCTTTGGTACTGCAATGACGACATCTCAGGAAAGAGATTATGGCTATTCTGCTGTACTTTGACCCAACAAGGACAATTGACGTCAATTGTTCTTCTATAGATTATGATGCTTTTTGAAGATGCCTTTTTCGTATCTTACATTGTGACATCAAATCACACACATTTATATTCCTTCCTGACTATTGACTGATATGCAGCTAATAACTTGTAAAACTAATAATTATCTAAATAATTAAAAACTAATAAAACATCTGTTCAAAACTGCTTGAAACTTTCTGTTTGAGGAGAAACTCAGGTTGACTTAGTCAGTGTAACCTAGCAAGCAGTTTCTTAATTAAAGGGATAGTTTACCCAAAAATGAAAATTCTGTCATTAATTACTCGCCCTCATGCCGTTCCAAATCCGTAAGACCTTCATTCATCTTTGGTTACAAAAACTAAGATATTTTTGATGAAATTTGAGTTGTCTGACCTTCCATAGACACCAATGCAACTGACACATTCAAGGCCCAGAAAGGTAATAAGGACATCATTAAAATAGTCCATGTGACACCAGTGGTTCAACCTTAATTTTATGAAGCTGCAAGAATTTCATTTTTTTTGGATGAACTATGCCTTTAAGGTGTAAATTGCACTGGTTTTAAATAATTTAATTCTGTAGACATAGAAATCATCATCTAACCATGAAATTAACTGATACCACTGTTAAACTCTGCAACAAAAAATTAAAGATAATTTGGTGAACAGTTTTTATATATATGTGTGTGTGTGTGTGTGTGTGTGTGTGTGTGTGTGTGTGTGTGTGTGTGTGTGTGTGTGTGTGTGTGTGTGTGTGTGTGTGTGTGTGTGTGTGTGCTTTTACTCATAAATAATTGTTATTTTTGAGCCTTTCTCTTTAAGATGAATCTCTTGTGCATTCCTCATCAAACTGAACACATTTGGGTTTTGCATTTGGCCAATGTAGTTCGATTGAAAAAAAAAAAACCCACGTAAAATATCTTTATTCTTTTTATCGAACAGCTGAGGTGACACCCAGACCGCTTTCAGGTTAAGTTAAATGAGCATGTAATGGAGCCTGGATTATGTCTTCTTCATTTACACACTTTGACATGCATACACAAACTCACAGACATTCTCATACAGTGACGCCACCTTTGTCTTGGTCTGCCGAAGCCACAACAATTCTGACATGACTTATTCCTTCTGAGGCCTCACAAGGTAATGCACAATCTCTCTTGGAGTCCAACCTCATGTTCTCATCTGTTTATTAAAGCGTGAAACACTTTTAAATCAAATTTCTCTTCTCACGAATCTTAGATCGTAATTGAATCAAGTTCTAGTGAGCATCAAGACTCGCTCGCAGTTGTCTGGTGGGTCTTTGTCTTTCAGGGTTTGTGTACACGGGTCCTGATAAATGTGCTTTGACAGGCTGTTCTGCAGTGTTCTGTTGGCACTTATCTGAAGTGACTTTCAGAACCAAACACAACATGTAATGCATCAATGTTAACATAAATACAAGGGCACATCGAGTTTTTGTCACTGTGCTTGATGGCACGTAACACTGAGTACACTATAATAATCAAGTGTTGCTCTCCGTTATGGTGATAACAATAAACTATATGTGACCCTGGACCACAAAACCAGTCTTAAGTGTCAATTTTTCAAAATTGAGATTTATAGATCATCTGAAAGCTGAATAAATAAGCTTTCCATTGATGTATGGTTTGTTAGGATCGGACAATATTTGGCCGAGATACAACTATTTTAAAATCTGGAATCTGAGGGTGCAGAACAATCTAAATATTGAGAAAATCACCTTTAAAGTTGTCCAAATGAATTCTTAGCAATGCATATTACTAATCAAAAACGACGTTTTGATATATTTACAGTAGTAAATTTTAAATATATCTTCATGGAATATAATCTATACTTAATATACTAATGATTTTTGGCATAAAAGAAAAATCTATAATTTTGACCCATACAATGTATTTTTGGCTATTGCTACAAATATACCCCAGTGACTTAAGACTGCTTTTGTGGTCCAGGGTCACATATCACATTAGCTGTTTATTGTGATTGTGGGTCAGAGGTCACACTATGAGAAGTTGAGTTTGCAGTTACATTAATATAGTTATTTGATGTAACTATAAACTATAAATTCTGCAAGAAGGGATTTTACTAATATTGGAGCAATTAAAGCTTTTAGTATTGTTACAGTAATGCCATGCCTTTTTAAATATAATTATATTTAAAATAAATAATCAATTATATATTACAATAAATTAATTATATAAAAAATTATAATACATTTAATTAATCAATATATTGTTATAATAGTTTATTATTATTATTATTATTATGACATGCTGTGTAACCATAAATACTATTACTACTACTAATATTAATAATAATATTAACAATAATATATTATAATGTATGTTTTTAAAATGTTTTATTTATTATTATTATTATAATTATACATTATAAAAATGCTTTATTATTATGTATTATTTAAATTTTTGCTGGTATTATTACTGACTAAAGTTGAGCTGTTGTTGTTGTTGTAGATATTATTTTTATTAAAGCAAGTTATATAGCATAATGGAAAATATGGGGCTATCAGGGATCCAGTCATGAAAAGGCTTTGGAGGTCATCATGATTACAATTCATGCAGAGAAACTATAGGGAAAGCAGAAACTTGTATTTGTTCATTTAAAGTTAATTTAAAACATGCACGCACAGTACTTAGCTGTTTAACTCATTATGCAACCGTAAATTCAATTCTGATTTGAAAACATCTTGTTTTAGGTCGCTTCTCGTGTGAGCTGTGTACACGAGTGTTTGCAGCAGCACAAAAGAGGCTTTGTTCCAGCAAACACACACACCACACGTGAATGACATCACTCTTGTGAGTGTGACTGCGGCGAATCAGGATTAAACCCTTTTGGTGTGTGTGTGCGTGAGTGTGATCCAGTGGTTTGAAGCTATACCTCAGTAGGCAGTAATTTTGCTTGTCTCTTAGCGATTCATTTTCACACGTTATTCTCAAGTAGGTCTTCCATTACATTGTGAAGATGGCATGAGTCTCTAACAGCCTTTAAACAGACATACACAGACACACAAAAACAGTATGTGTAAAATGTGTGTGAAAACCATAAGTGTGGAGATTTATTTACAATTAAGTGATATCGAAAGCATGCACTAAGTCTAATATGAAACAAAAACCTTTGTACACAAACTGAACGAATAACATCCCATCAACCACGCAAACAAAAGATGAAAGGCAAACATTCAGAAGACTGGCATGTGTGTTTTCCATTTGCAGACCAGCAGCGGTATTGGGTTACTGATGATAGTTGTGACCGGGCCAAACACAAGCCTTGATCCATGTAACCGTAGTGTGTCTGAGCAAGAGACACGTGTGACAGAAAGACACGTGTGATGTGAGCACTGCTAGGGAAGTCCTGTCCCACCGCAAGCACAATCGGTTTGCATGGGAGATTTCGATAAATGTAAATGATTGCCTTGTGTGTGTGTGTGTGTGTGTGTGTGTGTGTGTGTGTGTGTGTGTGTGTGTGTGTGTGTGTGTGTGTGTGTGTGTGAGTGCGTGTGCGTGTGCGTGTGTGTGTATGTGTGTGTGTGTGACCATGTGTGTTTCCCAAGACCTCTCCTGGGAACTGGAGGGATTTTAGCGTGATAATGTGCCAGTGGTGTGTGTGTGTGTGTGTGTATAAGCATGCATTTGCTGTAAACCACAGTTTAGTGGGGGAAGCTACTTCAGCTTGCCAAGCTACTTTTTCAACTCTTGAAAAACTAACACAATGTAGCTAACTACTTTGAAAAGAAGCAATACATTTTAAAAAGTATCACTCTTAGATAGAATTTGAGACTTTTAAAATAGTTGTCTTCCACAGGTAAATTTGCACAAAGAAAAAAAAACAACAACTATAAAGTAGTTGTAGTGATGAAAAGCACATTTTGTGATTTGAGGGGGGGGGAAAAAAATTGTGGAAATTTGCGCTTTTTTTTTTTTGGCACCACAATTTTTTTTCTTTTTAAACTGTCTGGACAATCTGATGCATTAAAATTAATCTGACTTTTCAATGAGTTGAAAATATGATGTTTTAGCAGAGGTCATTTATTTACTGGGAAAGATTTGGTAACTTTTGGTAAGCTTTGGTAACTGTATGCTGACCTTATCACTTCTGTCCTGTGGCAATGAACAGGATGTAACAAACTGTTAGGCTACCCTGTTCCCTTCCTCCATGCTCTTTATATCTAATCGCCACTCAATAATCAAGTTGAACATGAAATGTGGAAGAGGATAAGGCTGTCTACTTTGCTTTGTCCTTGGCTATTTGTCCACTTCCTTTCACCTGAGCTAACTACACACAGCAGTTAAACTGTCTTACATTTCATGTTCAGGTCTGTCAAATGCTGTGTAAACAAGAGTAATCCTCTTATTTGTGTATACCTTTTAGTACAGTTACGTGATGTACTGTATTATAGTAAAACATTTCAGACTAAAAACATCTGATGTTTTGATTCAATATAGCTTTGGATTTAATTACACTGGTAATTGCTTCATGCTGGCTGGATGTCATGTGGAGGTATTGGTAAAAAGAAATTCATTGTAGCTATTAGATAATGCAGTGTTAGTTTAAAACTAAGGTTCCTCACATTGTATACCAATAATTTAACAGCAAAGAAGTTATTTTCAGTTTTGATAATAGTGCAATTAGCACTAGTGGTGCAAATATTATACACTTTCTCTTTAAGCATACAGTTTCACAGCACATGACCATGAAGCCATGTTTCTGCTAAAGCAAAGATCAAGCTCAATGCTAGATGCTAGGCAACCTATATGGAAACATTTCTGGTGACATTTCTGTAAAACAATATCGCTGCCGCTTCACATTTCGCAACACTTTCAAACTGAAATATCCAGTGAGCGATGCTAAAAATTTGTTTCGTTTTATTGAAACACATTAACGTGAATCTGACCCTAAACTGGTAGTGTTCACAAAGGCATATGTGAAATAAAAAAACACACTTGATGAAGCAACCATGTCATTTTAGCTTGCTTCTGTAAGTCTTTGAGCTCTTGTATCATGTTTTATCATACCCAAGCACCAATGCAATACTGTACCAGGTGAGCTACTGAGCAAGTTTACAATATTAGAAAAGGCAGACATATGGAGCTGGATATGTCCAAATATATTAGTCTACAAATCATAACATAGCATTGTTCAAGGAACCACATGAAAATAAGTGTACATTAATTGATAATCTTCCCTTTTATTGATTTGTAGGAAAATGAATAAGTTTTACTGCCACTAGTGTTTATTTCACCTGGAAACATCAGTGAGTTGTATGAAGGTAAAACAGATAAAGCAAATACAAACCACAAACTTTGACTAATGCCCACTGCTTCAGTCTTGTAAATCTGGTTTATACACCAAACAGGAGAAGCAGGTTGGAAAACAGTAAACGTTTGTATATATAAGTGCCGTATCTGACCATCATGTTCAAAAGATAAATTCGCTATCAAACATTTTGTCTTTTAGATTAGAATTGACACAACTGTATTTTCTCACTAGACCTATTGTATGCTAAATCTTTCTGAACACTCAATGATGAGGGTTAAACCTTGAACAAAGCACTTCACAGGTCTGCCGGCCCCAACGGTATCTGCAAAAATACAGACAAAAATGACTCATTGTTATTTGCCAGACAGCAGAAAGATTAAGTGATAGTAAATAGAGAGAATGGCGTACAAAGTTGGAGGGAAAACCCATCGGGTGACCGGACCGGCTCAGAACAACCTATGATGTCATGACAGCGAAACTGTCAAAACAGATAAAGCCCACATCCCTCATTCGCCCATGTGTTATGGAGAGAATCTAAATATAAAAGATCCATTCGCTAGGTTCGTTTTTTTGGTAGACTCCCTGTTCAGATATACATGCCAAACGTGGTTCATGGGGAGCTGGGATTGGTTAAGGACTAGTATATTTCTGATTCACCTACGATGACATACTTCACTGGAACAGCTGTACTGGATGGCTAGAATTAGGCCTATGGCACTGCAACCCAGCGCAGATCCAGATATGATCACGTAATGCGTGTCTAAATATACCAATGTGACCTTATATGCAAAATGAGACCATTTCAATACATCAATAACTTTGTCTCTTTCTCTGTTACTGTGGTGTATTGATAGATGGTACACTGCGTTTTGTTCCTGCAGGGTTAGATCTGTTATTTAACAGTGTTTGAGTCCTGGAAAGCTCTGGAAAGTAATAACAAGCAATGACAGGGCAATCCGGTTCCAAAAAAACAAGGCATTCCCTCAAATAGCGTGTATTGTCAATATTGAGGCTTACAATGAATCGACTGGCTTTTGTCTCTACAGGGTTTTTGTCAGTACACTTAACCTTAGGTCTTTTAAAACGGCAGATTTTGAATAGAGGTTGGACAACCAATCATAATAGCCTCAGTACTCGCCTCATTAAATATTTATGAGATTGGTACAGTCACAGAAACTTCCTCATACAACTTGGTTTCGGTGTCCGATACGGAAATGTTTGCTTTATGCATTTCAGTAGACAAACAGCTGCATATATATCACAATTGTATATATCGTCCGATAAATGTTCTAAATAGACAAATAAGAATATTAACCTAGAGTTTATAGATGTACAGTATGACTTTGATCTTGACTACCCAAGATAAAGTAAAACACTGAACAAGATGAAACTTCGTTAAGTGCCCAAATATGTTAATATCGTTTATCTATGATGTTATCTACAGGGTGGGATTGAGTGAGACAATGTTGTGAGACGGCGAAAGTATAGAGAGAGTGACAGGGAAGAGTCATTTAGTTGATCACACCAGCCATTCGATTCCTCTGTGTAAAAACGATGACAGAAGTTTCCTGCCTGGGAGACATTATGATATAGATTTTGAGTCACTTTTGCTGCGAGAACATCTGTTGTCGATCTGACAGTGACTCAAAACGTAAAACAGACACAACTATAAAAGTAGACCGAGACTCCCCAAACGTTCTGCTCCTTGTACAGTCAAGAAGACAAGGGTGATGTTGGCCACAGTTCAACGCCTAGAACACCACATTATGATGTGACACTTATATGGCTTTAGGCGCCTTTCGATTCCGATTGTGAAATACAATTCAGTGTATTCCCGCTTTTGAACTCTCACAGCTTTTTCCACATAAATTTAAATGAATCTTTAATGTTGCTATGTTTGCACCAAGGTTATTATAGTTTAGCATTTTCGAATGAACTTTTTTGATGCAAAATTTCAGTAGATTTTCAAATTATTTATTTATTATTTACATGTGTTTTTAAGTTGTAATTCATAGTATAAATTGAGGAACTAACGTGGCCAGAGTTTATCTGTAAGTCTAAAAAGAAGGAAGCTGTGCCTGTTGCCAGAAGATGATAAACTGTTTATGATTTTTGGAAAATACACTATTTTGATGGCCCCACAACAAACATACTACCTTGCAAATACTTCCAAATACAATACCCAACCACTTATCAGTCACTTATTTAACAGTTACTTTTGTATTGCAAAACACTTCTGCTGCTATTGAGGTGGATACATATAAGTTTAGGGACAGGTTTGGTGGTATGGGTAGGTTTAAGGGTGAGTTTGGGTCAACAGTTTAATTATAAATGTAATTACAGATAGCAATTATATAAGTAATTGCATGCATGGTTTTTAAATATAAGTATGCAATAAGTGCATTGTATCAAAGGATTAATTTAAATAAGTATATTACATTACATTACACAACTTTTAGTCATTTAGCAGACACTTTTATCCAAAGCGACTTACACATTTAGGACAATGGAAGCAATTATTAAGCAGGTGCAGTCCACTTAATATAAAGCAGACCAATACTCTAATGATAGTAAGTTGACATGTAGTTGTGAAGTTAGTAGAATGTCTTCTAGAAAGTGGACTATTGAAATAAAGTGCAACTTATCTTCTGCTTATAGACTTTCTTGCATGACCAATAAAAAGAAAAGAAAAGAAAAGATGGACTCTGACTGTCATAATGGCAAAGTTTAAATTGACATGAAATTTCCACATTTTTTTTCAGGCAGAACTAAAGTTGCATAACAGTCAGTCCCCAGACACACAATAGCAGTTTAATTTTCAGAAAATGTAAATGGACTCTGTCTGCCTGTACACTCATAGTAATGTGATGCACCGACGTTTAATCTCATGCCATCTCTGTTATCAGTATGAGTAAACTTACTGGCATTTAGCTTCATAAAAATGAGACGTGCTTTCTGACATGACTCTGATTATCCTGCCATGTTTACATAATATCAAACAGTTATTTTTTTATAAATAAAAAAGCTTTTTATTAAATTTTTTTGGTAACATGTTATTTTAGGGTATCTTAACTAGTTGCTTGCATGCATATTACTAGAATATTAGCCATTTTTTAGTAGTAATTAAGCACATATTAATGCCTTATTCTGCATGACCTTATTCTACATCCTACCTTACTAACTATTAATAAGCAGCAAATTAGGAATTTACTGAGGGAAAAGTTGTAGTTAATAGTGAATAAGTGTTCCCTATTCTAAAGTGTTACCATTTTTAAAATTTTATTTTACTAATAGTATTCCTCTTAGTTTTCATATAATAACGCTTTCATATAATAACGCTGTGTGAACTAAGTTTAAGAACCTGATATTTGAGTCCTTTCCCTGCCTCTTCTAGCCTTGCAGTGTTTCTACATCATTGCTTCTATGTAGTCTAAGCAGAACTGGTTTCATATTGCTCTAATAAACTACATCAGGAAGTTAATCTGCCGATATACTCTCTCATTTGAGGCAAAATGACACCGCAAATGCCACAATGCTCCCTCAAGCTCCAGGCAGCGAGACAGGAAGTGCTTTAATCAAGGGCTTCCTATGCTCCTCGCTCTGAGAGGCTTGTTGTGTCTGTGATGACGGTAATGCGCTCACCAGCTGTTACTGTAGCAGCTGGAACCAGACATGTGTGTGAATGACTTGAGCTGTTAAAACTCCCCCGTAACGGGGAATACAGTGCTCTCTATCGCCTAGATCTTAAAATCTAGATTACTCATCCCTCCATTGTGATAGTAATGATAGTGATCTGCACCTGACTGCCTGATTGTTGAGACTGGTCTTTAAAACTACATTTATTCCGCCTTCTGCTGTAGTAATAATGATAATTATCTGTGCCTGATTGTTTGCGTTACTTAAGCCTTGCGGTCTCGTTGTTTTTAGCTAAAGGAGATGGTATGCTTGTAAGATAAAAAGATGAAAAATGGTTTGTTTTTGTCAATTTTTTGTGTGTACTTCCACACCCAGGATGCTAGCAGAGAAACTGCTGTCTTGCTGAACCAGTTAATGAAGTTGAACAGAAAGTGTCAGGATTTCCTTTTACATATTCTGTCAGACTTAAATGGTAATGAATGAGATGCTAATGCAGTTCACAGGAGCAAGTTAACATAGAAAAGGTATCCATTTAAATGACTGATTGCAAATAAACATCCACCTGGAATGACCTGGGGTTAAACATGTTGCTGACTGGTCACTTCAAGGGGTGTTTTTTTTTTCATTCTCACAATGCTTAAAGAATTATAAGTGAAAATTATAAGTGACTCCTGATAAGAAAAGGAGCAAGCCAAAGGAGAGAATAACTCAAACCCCATTCTTTATTTAAAGAGATAACAGAATGAAGAGCATATTTGAACATTTTAGCTCAAAGCACATTCATTTTTAAAACAAATGCATTACGGTTTATTTGGTCTGGCTTGCAATGCGTGTTAAAATGAAGACATTTTGACACAAACATACTTCTGTATAATAATATACCAATCAGGGTTATTTTATTATTATCGAAAGAATATGATGCTATTTGTTAATATTTTGAATTAGCTTTATTTTATACTTTCAGTTGCCTTTAGTAATTTTGTGCTTTTGTCTTTTGTTTTATTTGTTTTATGTTTTTCTATTCAGTTTTATTTCAGTCATTTTAGTACTTACTTTTCTAGTTTTCTCAATTTTCTAAGACATCATTTCTTTTTTTTTCTTTTTTTCTTTTTTTTTATAAGACATCATTTCTAATGTTCATGTGACATAAAAAAACAGCTTTTTATAAAAGAAGGTGAATTCATATTCTAATTAATATTCAAGTTGTTCAGGATTTAAAAACCATGGAAATATGGACCGAAGTCAAATTAAGGCTAATAATAGTTTTGAATTCAAAGAGGTTAAATGTACTTTTGTTCTTAGCCATTGTGCCACAGAGAGCATAGAGTTTTAAAGTTTTAAAAAGTCATTTCGTTTGGCCTCAACTTAATCTACTGAAATGAGAAAACATAATTCAGGTATCTAGGGATGAGTCTTTAAATGTCCTTTTGTTGTCCATTTATCATCTTATCAGTACCTGCAGCGATAATTCGTAATGCAGGGACATTTAAAAAATTCGAATGAGTCATGAAGGATGGAATTGTTGATTTGGTGTCCATGGTAACACTGTTATTGTTTTTATTCCACCAGCACAGGGCAAAGCGTTGCACCCATCAAGGACGGGAGGCTCATTGTTTGTGACATACTCTGATAAGCCAAAGAAAGATGCATTGTTCAGTGTGTTTACTTCAGAGTGTGAGGAAAAGCAACAGCAAGAGAGAGACAGAGTGTGTTATCTGAAGTAGGTCTGTTTGGTTTATCAAAAGTTAGGCACAAAAGTGATCTTCCATATGCTGTTTACAGTTAGTTTTCCAACTCAAAATGGGGTTAAGAGCCTCCAGTTCGACTCTAGAGTTTTCGGGTCACCTATATTCATGCATTTAGCAGACATGTTTATCTAAAACAACATAGCGTGAATTTAATGTGTACGTTTTATCATTAGTGATCCCTGAATCAAACCCATGACAAGCGGAGCCATAAAAATCAAGGGTTCCAATAGAACATGCAGCCTGGTTTTCATAGACTAAATTATTTCCCCTGCTTCCAGCCGTCTTTGTCTAATTTTAGGAGAGTAAAGTACAGAAGCTAATTTGGCTGCAGTCTAAACATCGATTTGGACATGCATTGGTAAAGACAAGTAAATCTGTTCAGATATAATCAGTATGCTAGGCAAACATCCATTTTGGGTTTGATACCACTATAAATGGAAAGTTCAATTTTGTAGTAACGTCCTCTGGTTGGTTCGAGATTAGATTTGTTTTCGTTCCCTTCCAAAGAGGAGATGATCTTTTTTTAAACAGCTCTACTTCTTTGTAACTAGCTCACGTTTCACCATATGTATTTTGACTTCACGGTCTCGTAGTATATTTCTCTGAAGTTGTCTTTTAACTTAAGATGCGGCCGCCTTTCATCTGAATTTCTTGAGTGAAATTATCAGATCCCCACAAAGCTGTGTTGACAGAATAAGGTTGTTTACAAGGTGTTTGTGAGATCTTGCAGATGTTGCATTGTGAAGACACTTTGGAGCACAAACAGACTTGAAGTTGAGCAATAGCACTTGAAATTGAGAGCAGAGAAATCAGGTCACAACATCCCCGGGTCTATTCTCTGCAATGGGGAGCAAAGACCTCTTTGCACGCAGGCCAAAAGTCCCTTCGGATGAAATTACATCTGGCTAACCTTACAGGTGGGAATATATCTTTTAGGATACACCTTTACGGCCACTGCTGTGTTGAGTTATGATAGAACTGATGGAAATAAAATATAAATGTTAATAACTTTAGAAATGTTGCACTGACAACTAACTGCAAAAGAAAGTTGAAGTACTATAATTACTGAAACTGAAATAAAAAATAAAGCTATATAGGAATACTAAAAAAACAAATGAATAAAATGACAAAAGCACATACAATTACGTTTGGTCACACTTTGTTTTAAGGTCTAATTTTTAAAATACTAAGTTCTAAGTTCTTAAAATACAAAAAAACTATTAATAAATATTATAAAACTATATAAAGAATATTAAAACAACACTTTAGAATGGTGGTTTTCAATTTGAGTAAAACAAGGTCTGTGGTTCACATTATTCGAGAGTCGACCTTCATGTTTTGTCAACATTTCACAACATAAATCCCTCAAAAGTGAATTATGAAACCATTGTGTGCTTCTAAAAAATGCAGATTGCTATAAAAGACTACCGGAAAATGTTAATTTATGTGCTTGAAGAATCAGTAGTCCTTATATAGCATCTTGCATCATATCAGAAACACGGCAGCTTGACAATCTCTTCAAATAATGTTAAGACCTTTTTAACTCATAAATCGAAATCTACCAAAAAGGAATATTTGGTGAATGAGGCCCACTAATTTAAGAGATTTGAGAGAACGGCTCCATTGTCTGCTGCATTTTTGGATATTTTACACATTGAACAATAACAGTTTGTGTCTGGCATAGGGTTATGGGTCCTAAAAAGGATGGAAAACACCTTGTTATATACTAAATAACTAGATACAGAATAGCAGTTAACAGGCGGTTGCTGTCTCTGACTTACATAATTTGAGTCAAAACTGAGTGTGTGTTTACCCTGTTGGAAGGAAAGCAGTGGTAGATATGTGACTGTTATAATGCTACAGTGTAATCAAATGTAATGGCCATATTTCAGTGTAGCTAAAAAAATAAAATAAATTTTATTTTATTGTTTGACCAAAGGAGAAACAAATTCCTGTGAAGTCATTGTTATTTAAAGACTTGCAAATATATCACACACTGAAATAAAAATAAAAATGGTGTAGATTCTCACTCAAAAACTACTAATTTCACATATTATTATAAAAAACAGCAAGTAACAGAATTAAATGGGAAATTTAGATGCATGAAGACTGAAATAAGTTTTATAATCAGTGTTATTGTTAACTAAAAGTAGTAAAAATCATTTTGGTTAACTGAAAAAAATATAATTCTTAAACTTTTTGCAGTTAGTTTACTTTATTTACAACTTCAATAAATAAATAAAATTTACAGTACATTTTGTAAATGACAAAAGAGAGTGCGTGTTCAGAGTAAGAGTGACGACAGAGAGCACAAAAATGTCCTTTTTTGTGAACTGTTTCTTTAAGAATACGCTTTAAAATGTTTTTCAGGTGACGTTTTAAAAGCCTGAAGCTCACATGATATGATATTGACATGCTAAAGGTCTTCACAAACATGTTTTTCTCCAGAATGGCACAGATGGAAAACTGTGGCCTTGCAGACTGTTTTGGCTGCTGCGTTCGCATCTGAAGGTTGTTGAGAAGGTCTCAGTCGTGTTATTGTAGAGCCAGAGAGCCAGGAGGACATTGTTTTCGTAGAAGCTCTGAGGAGCGGTTAGATAACAGGCTCTTCTGCTGTAGTTTACACTGCGCAATGTGCTACTGTGCGAACAGATGCTGAAGTGTTTAGGCAAACTGTTTGTACGGTCCGGGCACGTGTGCGGGTAGGAGAACAGTTAAAGGCGTTATGCAACCATATTGAAGAGTTATGCTGTGATTATTCTGCTAACTATATCCAGATTTCTGTTCTCTCTACCTTGTCACTCTTTCTCTAAACGCTCGCTCTCTTTTGTGGTGACTCGTTCACTCTCTCTTTGTCTGTTTCTTTGTTTGTCTTTTGTCTGGTTGCAGTGTGAGGTGAAATTGGAGATTATGTGTGACTGGCTGACTCAACAGGTGAATAAGGCAGAATTGTGCTTCGAGCAATGGCAGCGCTCCAGTGAGGGGAACCTTTCACACGCAAACCCTGCATAGCAGCACTAGTGTGCAAAATAGTGTCATGCACGCTGTACTCACTGATCAGACAGCTCATACTACTCATTTCTGACCATTACAAGTCAGCATCTTCATGCATAAATGATTAAATGATTGTTCTCTTGATACTAAGGTCACAAAAATATGCTGAGGTCACACACCCTATATGTTAGAGCTGTCAATCGATTAAAATATTTAAAAATCGTGATTAACCGCAGCTTATTTATATATATATATATATATATATATATATATATATATATATATATATATATATATCACTAAGTTGGCAACACTATGGGCTTTGTCACGGGTCAAACAGAGAATGTGCGCTGCGTTAATCGCGTGTTAATAAAATTAGTGCTGTTAAAATTAATTTGCATTAACTTTGACAGCACTATTTTATATATGTGTATATGTATATGTGAAGTAAAGTAATATATGTGTGTGTGTGTGTGTGTGTGTGTGTGTATGTATATGTATGTATGTATATATATATATATTATTTGTTTTAAGAATATTAAATCTATTTTAACTATTATAGATTTTAAAAATTCTTAGAACCATTTTTTCATTTTGTTTTCTATTGTTAGCAGAACTTAATGAAATATAACTGTAAAATTTGTCATAGATGGATTATGGACCATTTAAGACAGAATTAATAGTTTGAAGTTAAAAAACATAATTATTTGTTACAATAATTTATTGTTACATAAATTAAAAACATTGCAGATTTGAAAGGCAGCATATACTAAATACAACCAAGATAAGTACTTTGAAATTGAAATATTGATTTTTTTAATACAACTAATAAAATGTAATACTAATAATGTAATAAATGTACTTTATTTTTTGTTTTGGTTTGGTTTGGTTTTGTGAAACATAACCCAGGCTTGTTCTTGACAGGTTATGTGAGTTCATCAGTAGCTTATATAAATTATTTTTATTGACTATTTATTTTACTGTGCATTGCTTTGCCCTCTTTTTACCTCTTAGACCGCTGCTTTCTGTCCTATTTGATAACTCTTGTTCTGTCTCTGTTGATTTGCTTTGGCCATCTCTGTGTTCTTTCAACAATTTGCTCTTCTGCGGTCACTGATTCATGGACAGCAGAATTATGAATCTTATCTGCCTTCCCAGCAATGCATGTTGGGAGGTTTATCTGAGAATCACTGCTGTAGGCTAAAACATTTCCGAGCACGGAAGATGACTCTGCAGTTCAGCTCACCGACTGCTGACTGCAGCCTCAAACAGACACAACACTCACTTTTCCACAAACACAAGCGCAGGGTGGTGGACGAGTCCATGCCACACAGACAGCTTAGCGTAACCTTTCTTTCTTTCTCTTGGAAGACGCTGGATTTGCAATACTCTGGCCAACCCCTGATAACAAATCAGATGGCATCATCTTATCACCCACTAGGCCTTTAACTCATGGAAGTAACATTACTGTCACTCTGATCTGACAGTCATCATCTCAGTGAGCAAATTAGATGACTAAATGTTCGCTCAGCAAATTCTAAATAGGGATTGATTTGGACACATATATACGGAATAAACTGTACTCAAAGAACACTATCTCAAGTGTCATTAATCCACTAAATGCAGAGCAGTATGTGAGGAATGAGGAAAATACAAGCCCGAAACTCTGAGGTCCGTTCATGCATGAATAACTATAAATGTGTCATTACTTGTAAAATATTGTGGTTGTAAAAACACTTGCATTTGACTGGTCAACTGACCCTGGGATGAAAACACCACTTCTAGTGGCCTCCAGGAGTTTGAAATCCCTGCTTTATAGTCACCTTTATTTGAGAAATGGTTAAATTGGCTTTTCAAATGACCAGACAACCAAGTTTTAAGCTTTAAGACCTGGGTTTACATTTTAGGTTTTTGAGAAGGTTGTCATGATGAACAAAGTTCTAGTTAAAGTTTTGGTCCCAGAACCAATATTAGCATTCTGGTATTTGGCTTTAGGTAATAATAATAAGGTTACACTTTATTTCGATAGTCCACTTTAGACATTCTACTAACTATAAGGAACTTTGTAACTACCTGTCAACTACATGTCAACTAATTCTCATTAATTTGCAACTACGTCTACTAACTCTCAGTAGGGTAGGTTTAGGGTTAGTAGAATAAGTTGACATATACTTGCAAAGTTTCTCATAGTCAGTATGTTGTATGTTGTGGACCCATCAAAATAAAGTGTTAGAAGATATTAAGCAGACGATCAACTAATACTCTAATGACTGTTAGTTGATATGTAGTTGCAAAGTTACGTACTGTTAGTAGAATGTCTAAAGTGGACTATCGAAATAAAGTGTTACTAATAATAATTTTACTTTACTCTACTTCACTTTACTTCTGAGTTTTTTTTATTTAGTTAATGGCAAAATGCAAATCTTGAACAGATAAACTTTATCGGTCACTACATATTTAGAATTAAGCAACAAAACTACTCATATAACACCTAAAGAGATTTTACACTTAAAGTGAACATAAAACTCTTTCTGTATCTTTCTCACTAGTATCATAACAAAACATAGCAAAAGTAAATTATTTCAGTTCCATTCTTCGACTGGTCAGACAAACAGATTCTCAGCTCTGTCAAGCTGGTTGGGAGTTTGATTAAGACTAAAATGAGATGGTTTTGGGATGAAAAGATGCTGGAAGATACTCTGGATGCATCATGGTGTTTTTTTTTAGAGGGAGGAGAAAAATGGAGATAAGAACATATAAAGAAAGACAGACTAATACAGACAGACACTACAGCCAAACCCATTTAGAAAGAGATGAGCACCTGATGACATGGCTGAGATCTGTTCAGTCTTGTCTTTGTTCTGCGGTCATGTCAGGAACACATAATTTGAGCTTCAGGACTGATTCTTCTCTCTTTGATGTTGTCCATGAGACAGATTGAGAGCGTTCGCCTGGAAAAGGCTCCAGACCACTTGTGTAACACACCTTCAGATCCTCAGATCCATTCATTGTAAGAGAGAGAAAGGGAAAGATTCCTTTGAGGTTGCTGTCTGTCTGCGTAGTTGGAAAATATTCCCTGACTGTGTAAAAATGGTGAGATTCTCTTCATTTTCCTGTATTTTGTAGGCCCTCTGGGCCCACAGAAAAGACAGGTTGGAGTTGGTGGAAGCTGAGGTCACAGGAGAACAATAGTGCAGGGGCTTCATCACTGTTTAAAGCTCTAAATCTGTTTCAACAGGAAGAGAGAATGATTCTCTTACAGGGAAAACAGACCCCCCGGTGCTGCGTGTGTTTGATTTGGGACTGGTTCAATCAACAGATCTCGCTGTCCGACTCCACCCGGTCCCTGAGACGCCCTCATCTCCAAACAACTGCAATGTCAACATCTCTGTTTTAAATATGGCACTTTATCTCAATCTTCTCCAGAAATTGCATAATTAATGACTATTTTTAGATTCTAAGGAGGAATTTTATGGAATTATAATGGATGGTCTGGCAGTGATCACAGTTTCAGTAGAACCTTTTTGGTCTGCGTAAAAGCTTTGGTCTGTTTTAGGATGTGTTTTGTGCCAGAAGTGCATTTAAGAAGAGCCGAATGTCTGTTGTTTATGAGCTGGTGCCGTCAGCCCTGCATGAGCACTTACATAATCATAAAACTGACACGAACTGTTCACATCAAACTCCTACAAAGGATACAAAGATACACACGTTGAGAAGGTTTTCTGTTGTTTGGCTACCTTAACTACTATCTGAATGAACTCAGGAATATAACAGTGAAAAGTAATGATGACATTACATGAGCATTTTTGTCATTTTCAATTTTTGACATTTTGTGATATGATTAAATAAATGTATTGTGAAATGTTGCATTAAAAATATAACATGTTTTAAAAATATTTTTGACTTATTTGTTCTCTTGTTGGCATTTCATGTCCGTTTTTTTATTATTATTTTAAATGAATGAATGCATATTTTAAATGAATGCATTTTGTGGCATTTACACATTTTGTTTCAACATTTCATGATGTATGTAATTATTAAATGCATATCATTTCTAATATTAAAAGCTTGTGTATGTGTTGTGTTTAAGGTGCCTTGTTACACATTTTACATATATTTACTAATAACAATAACTTATGCATAATTACATCAAGTAGCCCTAAACTAAACCCTAATCCTAACTCTAATCATATAGTAAGTACATGTAGTTAATTAATGTTACTTAGTATTTAAATGTATTATTACACTGTAACAAGGACACCTTAAAATAAAGTGTAACCTTTTTGTTTTTGTATTATTTGAGATATATTCCTATATCCCTTTCTGCTTCTGTCACATGAACAAAATTCAGTATTTGTAAACTGATTTTAAGTACATGTAACAACAGGTTTGGGTTCATCTTGAGTTGAACATGTCCAAACATTATGACCTGTTGTGGTTCAGGTCAACAGACCAGTTCACTGAATGAGCAAATCATTAGACTGATTCAAAGTGATATAGAGAATTGAATTTATTGTTGTTGAAGAGTTGGAAAGTTAAATGTTAAGCTACCCACAAGTGTCTGGGTCACAGGTAGCAGTGAAGACCAATAGAAAATACAGCACAGAGGTGGCCATATTTTGTTTTTATCCAATGAGTGTGTGTTTGTGATTCTTACCAAAAGATAAGGCTCTCCACAATGTCTCGCAAGCCTGTAGAATCGCTAGCAGATGCAGTCAAAATCTATGTAGTAGGCCTATGTTACATAAGGCAAAGGTAACATCGAGGTAGATAGTGTGGGTAAGACGAGGGCTACGTGCGCGTTTTGTTATTCCAAATGGAACGCTGAGTGTTTGTGTGCAGACATAGAAGGCTTTATCCTTGTGACTGTATGATGGTGGATGAAAACACAACGTTAGGCCAAAGGTCAAGCCCAAAACTCAAGCCGCATCTTTAAACTTTTCTAAGCCATCAGGTATTTGGGGAGGAAATGAAAGTACAGCAGGATCTGGTTGCTTTTGTAATAAAAAAAACATAATTCAGTCGACTGAAGCTGCAGAACATTGTGTTTTGTGCAATAGTGTGTGATGAAAGATGCATTACCAAATCAAAATCTTTCTTCAGAGTGTACCAAGTGGTGTCATGCTACTAAATTTACTCAAAACATTATGAAATTATAAGTTACTTCGGATGTTTTATTTAATGTTATCTTACACAGTGTTTATTTGAGTGGAGAGAATATCTATTACTGGCTTTATTTGGCCCTATAACAGTCCTCTAATGAGTATTTTATTTTTTTATGTTGTGAGTGTTCAAGTTTTGAACACTATCTGTCACCTATAGTGTAATTCTGAATGAAAAGACTACTCACAATTTGCATTTATGAAAATAAATGAGAAGGAGAAAAAAAACATCAGAACTCAATATGCAAATATTACGATGACACAATCATGAATATCTAAAAGAAAGGGTAATCCTTTAGTACTTCACTACTCTCACTATTAACTAGTTGCTTATTAGCATAAACTGGCTGTTTATTAGTATGTATAAAGCACATATCCTGCTTGACCATATTCTACATCCCTAATCCTCCTACCCAATACCTAAACTTAAACTACCTTACTAATTATTAATAAGCAGCAAATTCGAAGTTTATTAATGTGCGACCAAAGAAATTTTTCAAAAATAAAATGGTTTATCACAAATATCACACCTACAAAGTACATCAGCAGTTTGATACATTTTACAAATCTCGTGTCTGCTACACTGTCATTAAGTGTTTAAGTAATTGTGTTTCGTCAGTTGGTGTATTAGCAAGCTTATACACACACATTTTTTGTAAGCCTGCTCTGTTCATTATGTAATTGTTTCATAGGTTGAGAGTACAGTAGGTGTGGTCCTGAGATTTAACGACAATGCACAACAATACAATAAGCAGCAGTTATTTTAGATAATTAAATGTAGTTTCTACAGCACAAGAGAACAAACAGAGATAAACAGTTAAACGATGAAATAACTGTGTAACTATATGTTGCGTGTGTATTTAAAATCATAAAATGTATAAACCATGTGGTGTAGCATGAAAGACCAGCATAAGTGTGTACTAAATATAATTTTATACATAACTAAACCATTAATAATGATGGAAATAATAGAAGTAATATGTCGCAATCACCCACGAAAAGGGAGAACTGAGAATGGGAGATTTCCTGGAATGGTGTCCGCCTCACTGACAGAACTGACTCACAGTTTGGCCGTAACTCCTGTCAGGAATAGATCCTCTTGCATAAACTGAAAATTTTTAAAATTTTACAGCATCGTAAAATATAAACAAATATCAAAATTTATGCAATAAGTGATATTTGGGAACAGTTACTTCAAATACCATTCAAATGATAGGAATCTCGATTTGATCACTTCAGCGAGTGAACTTGTTGACCCTATTTGACCCATCTCTGTCTTGGACAGCGTTGGTTGTGTGATTGACAGGAATGGCACATTTTGACAGGAATGGCACACTTTTTTGGGTTCCATGAGATTTTTAGGGTAGGGGATAGAAAATATAGTTTGCACAGTATAAAAACTATTCTACATCTATAGAATGTCCCCATAATGAATACATGTGTGTGTGTGTGTGTGTGTGTGTGTGTGTGTGTGTGTGTGTGTGTGTGTGTGTGTGTGTGTGTGTGGACATTTTTTAGGTCCCCATGAGGAAATAAGCTTAAAAATCATACAGAGTGAGTTTTTTTGAGAAAGTAAAAATGCAGAAAGTGTCCTGTAAGGGGTAGGTTTAGGTGTAGGGTTGGTGTAGGACAATAGCACATACAGTAAGTACAGTATAAAAACCATTACGCCTATGGAAAGTCCCCACAAGGATAGCAAACCAGACGTGTGTGTGTGTGTGTGTGTGTGTGTGTGTGTGTGTGTGTGTGTGTGTGTGTGTGTGTGTGTGTGTGTGTGTTTAACTTGCCATTTCATTCATTCATTCATGGATGCATTTATTCATGCATGCATGCATGCATGCATGTATGCGTGCGTGCGTGCGTGCGTGCGTGCCTTAATTCATTCATTATTTTATTTATGCATGCATGCATGCATTCATACTTTCATGTAGCTGCCTGTACATCTATGCCTTTTGCCTACATAGAACGACAGTGGTCTTTGTGATGCCAAGATGGCTGCCAGTGGTCATGTGCATAAACACTACGGCTGCAGAGAATGTGTAAATATCCACATTAGGTCATTGCTTACCTTTGTTGGTTGGAGTTAGGGCTTTATCCCCGAGCATGATGTAGCATGTGAACAATTTAATGTATAAGAAACAGGAAGGATGATTAAATAGGATGATTAAATAGGAAGTTAATCTTTGACTAGTATTGTGTGATTCACAGCATTAATAAGAAGTTGACATCAGTTCCCAGCTTAAGTTCGGAAGCTGGTTTTGTGTGTCAAGCTATTCTTCTCTGTAGCACCTCTGGGTGAATGAAGTCATGCTTTCTCTACATAGACCATTCAAAATGTACCAGAGTGGGTATCTGAGAGCTAAGTAAGTGCACGCAAGCTTATGTCAGTCAGTCTTTAACTCAAATCACTGATAAGACAGCAGAGTCGATGATAAAATAAATATTGTGCAGCTTGTCCTACATATCGAGACCTTTTTGTTTACGCTCGTGTCTGAAAGAGAATAAAGTCAAAGTCCTAGTCAGTAAATGACCTAACATTTGTGTATGACCATACTGCCAAATGAAACAGGCTGAAACAGCCTTCTAAGTCAGCATAACTTTGCGGCTAATGATCTAAAACAAATTCAGTAGCCGATCAAATTTTTCCAATAATTATTGTTGCTAGAAATGGAATAAAACTGGAAAAAATCTCATTAGGCAAGATGTGATACTAACAATGAATTTGGATGTGCCTTGAAGCCTTTCTGCCTCTATACTGCGTCAATTCTCTATTTTCAGGTTTCAGAAACTATGTGTGTAACAACATCCTGCTGTGCATTAAGGTTAATAACGGTGATACCGAGTATATAAGCAATTTCAGTGCTTCAAAGTCATCATAAAATTACCATTTTACATCTGACCATTTGTTATCTCAATGAAAACACCACCAAGATCCGATTTCCTGAATGCATGAAGATGTGATCCAAACCAAAGATCTATTACACCCAAAGTTTGTCTGGCTCAATCACTACCTACAACAACATGAAGAGTCAGACGTTGACCTATTAGCAGCTTATTGCAAGATTAAAACTCTGTTAGTCTTTGTCAAATGTTACATAACCCCAATCATCTAAGAGACACACAGTGAAGACACATTCACTTATGTAATCATAATGATTTACTCTAGAGCCAAGAGTCCTTACATTTGTTTAGAGACTTAAGGGGGTAGGTGCTATTTCAGCGACTGTTCAAGTGGCTGTTTAGACAACATGTAGCGCTCTTCAAGGTCTTCGTTAGTGTAATGCCAGGTCACATTCACACACAAATTTAGATCTAAATGTTGTTAAATTAAGGATGGTTTTGTGAAACGGTCATCCTCCCCCAAACCTCTTTCTGGATGGACTCAATTACTGGTAAATGTTTTGTCTGTTTGCAGTTGTAAACTGACCATCAACTGTTTGTTTGACTTCCTCCCAGTAGACTCAATAAATGCTGTGTTTCCTCCCGTACAGTGAGGAACAATGTTGAGTGCTGCTTCACAATACAGACCCTCTTTATGATAACCCGACTCGCTCGTAAATGCTCACGACCATTCGCTGACCCTGAAGAGTATATGCATCTACATGATTAGTGTTTATTAAAGTAAATCGGCAACAGCAGGCAGCCTCCTCGGGCAAAATGAACGAACGTTTTGAGAATTCTGTTATCCCTAAAAGGCAGACATGAGGCAATTTCTCCATAAAACCTGAACCCACTAAAAATTGGCTTTGCCAAGCACAGAAAGGCCATTTTGAGCATCCGAGAGCCAAATGACTTAATGCACATAAAATCAATCCATGAACTCATTGGTTGAGTTTAGCTTTAAACAAGAACCGATCGCATTCTTTAGACCCACCGTCAACGTTCACACACAAGCCCTCTGATTGACCGTCAGACAAACAAAGCAATCGTGTGTTATTTGAATCCAGACTCCAAAGCGCGTCAGCGGACGTGCTAAGTGACTCCTGACAGCTCATTTGTTTTGGGCCTCCCACTAAAGAGATTACCAGAGGCAAATACCATCAGTGAAGGGGGTTCACGGAGATAAATGAAGGTATTTGTTTAATACAGACTTACTACTTTATGTAGCTGCCAAGTTCTAGATGAAATGGAGAGGGGGTTTAGGGCAGTGGAACTGGATAAGACACAGATTCAGAGTATGAAAATCATCCAAACGCTAAAAATGGAAGATGATTCGGGCATGTCGCCCACAGTGGGGGATTTGTTTAAAGAGCTTTTGAGTGATTCATTGTCAGCGGAGAAAAACACAGAAGTAGTTCGACTAATTAACCTGCGTATGGGTGAATTCGTGTCTGTATGTTTATTGAGTGCCTGTCTACCTGGAATTTATGGAAACAATTTCAAGATAGCTCTCTCATAATGACATCGGCATGTGTTATGAGTTTAGGTTTTGTAATGTCTCGCATGCCTTTGGAAAAATGGTTTTATGTTGTAGTGTAGAGCAGCAATTCGCATCAGAAGAAAGAGAAGAACTCTGTTGTCAGATGCAAATCTTACACAGACCTTTATTGTTCTTTTAATAGTTGATTTTTACACCACATACTGTACATACAGGCCACCGCAGTCCTTCTCAATAATGTACATACCTTCTCATTTACAAACTTTTACAGACATTTTGAAGTGGTCATAACATACTTTAACCTTCTTTAAACAGTTCATTCTCCTAAACATACTTTCATTTTCCTTCTCAAAACAACATCTTGGCTTTTAAACCAGTGTATCAAACCTTCCTACTTCATGAAGACACTACGAAAATATGAATAACAGCAAACCAATGTCCATGAATGGTTGCTAATATAAAGTAGCGCCAATCATCAAGTCCATCTAGACATATCCAACTCTATTCCAAAGTTTCCTTCTAAATCTCACATCAACATTTCTCAAGCCCTCATTCAACATTCAACTTTTCTTCTACCCGACAGTCCTTTTCTACAATAACTTTCTGCTTTGACAAGCATGTACATGCACTGGGCCCTCATGATAATACAGGCAGGACTCAACAAGTAAAGCTCCATGCAAGATGCTACATTGAAATATTCATCCGTCATTTTGGTGGTGGTGGGGGGTGGGGGGTGGGTCTTATGGCTCAGGTTTGATCTTTGCATTAACAAAATAGCAGATTTTCCATTTGGACACTTTGAAATCACATTGCTACAAAACGTAGCATTTTGCCTCGATAAATTATACTTTCTGATTTAAATATAAAATGGAGCTGATAAAACATCTGTTTAATGGGAATGTACTTGTAAGACTTGCCTTCCAGTAGAGCTATGAATCAGACTTTTACAAAGTATTCATTGCTTTGGATATTTCATCTTTTTTTCTCAGTGGGCATTCTTCCCTTCTAAAAGCTAAACACAGTGCTTTTAATAAAAACAAAAAAGAGCTACAGTAAATATCTTATTGAGAAGTTTTAAAAAAGTAAAACTTTAATTACAAAAAAAAAAAAATCAATATTAATAAAATAAACAAAAATATGACCAAACTAACAGTAAACAAGACTAGATGTGCGATCTTGCGCTTTCACACAAATCAATGTGGTGGTTAAAAGTGTGCGGGATGTGTCTTCAATCTTCAATCCCTTGAGATCCACACAGTCGCCTTACGAATACTGTCTTTCTGGTACTGGTGCGGCCCACATGGACCTGGGAGGGTTTTGGGGGGAGGGATTTGGTAATAATAGCTGCCATTGTGGACAGTAACAAAAACACTGCTGTAGAAACACACAGTCCATACACACATAAATACAAGTCCTCCGCACAGTGCCACTCCATGTGCACCCTGGGATAGCTTAGTCTTTACACCATGGTCTCCTTTCTCTTGCCCAACGAGCAGATTGAACGTTTGTCCTTTTTGGATTTGCGGGGCAGGAAGGGGGCGGAAATTGAAGATGATGAAGAGGACGAGGAGAGGGTGGAGGTTGCGGAGGGTGTGGGGCTGGGGGGCTCCTCAGAGCTGGGGGACGAAGGGACAGAGGCCGCGGCCCGTGGACAGTTCTCATCCATCTCTTCCATATGGATGATGGCGGAGACAGAAGACGAGCGGCGTTTGGTGCAAACGTCGGTACTGGCAGGGGTGGACAAGGATTCGCTCTCAGGGAGTGGCAAATCTTTCTGGGTCGACATGGCAGTGCGGAGGCAGTTGAGCCACTGTTGCTTGTGGAAGACATCATTGACCTGCAGTGTGTGGGACTGGCCCTGAGATGGGTCCTGGAAGCGTACCCGGAAGATGTTCTTGGCTAAAGGGGGGAAAAAGATATTCCAATGAGCAAAAGGAAACAAGAAATGACAAAAGGAAAATGTGTGATCAGATTGACGTTGAGGGTCGTCAACCTTACCTTTATCGGCATTACTAAAGGCCCCTCGGAATGAGCCGCCCATGCGGACGTCTCCGTCCTGCAGGTCATCCAAAACAAGATCCTGCACTGGGATCGGCTGGCGGTACACCTGGAAACAATGCCGATCGTTCCGCGTAACAGGCCGGGTCATGACCAGAACCTCCGTGAAGAGAAACACATGCAACTTCTAAAAAAAAAGGCAAAGGAAAAAGAGAGATCTGGTTATTGAGGTGTTGTTTGAACGTTGGGCTGATTTGCAAGTATTAACAATTTTCTCTCCTGGCGCTCTCAAAGATTCCCTTGTCATTGTGGAATATGGCCTTATTTGGAATATGGTGGCTTTTGTTTATATTTCCAACCAATAAAAGACAAGTGATTTGCCCCCAGCGGTTTGGGCTGTTATGGGTGTGTTTGTATTAAAGACAAAAACTCACCGTGCCACTTTTGTTGCGAAGTTCCCCATGGCAAAGCAGGCTCTTGCACTGCTCTATGCGAGGGTCTTTCTGTCTGTCATCCAAATATTCCAGCTTATCGATATAGTACTGACACTCGGACTCCCCTTTCTTCATGTTTATGTCAGCCAACACGGCCTGAATGATGCTTATCTGGAAACAAGGAACAAAGCCACCATTAACATCAATTGTCACCTAAACGACTCAATTTGAAAATCTACAGTTGCTAGATTTGTGTCTGTTCTTACCGCCTGCTCAAGGCTTGCCGTGTCTGGGTGATCTGGTGGAGTGTGTCTTAAAATCTCTTTCAGAAGAAGGGGGTATTTGACCAGTCGTGAACGAGGGATGTCTAAGAAGCTCCACAAGTCTAGTTTCCTGCTGAAAGGTGACTCAAGGCAGCGCTGTAGGAAGTCCTGAACTCTTGGGTCCTGTTTCTTCTGGTCAAGCAAGGCTTTGGCGGCCAGCTGGTTACTGCAATATGCCCTGTACGCATTTAACCTTGGCAGCTGTGGATGAAAGTGAGAGTTAAAGTCTTAATCTAACAATGTTAGCGTGCCTTTCATAATAATTAAAAGACGATCAAGAGATAGATAATTACCCAGTCCACAACAATCTTGCCGATCTGTCCCACTGTGCCATCTGGGCCTGTAGCCTTCGCCAAATGATCGAGAAGATCTGATTGGGTAAAGAATGAGTTAGCACTACTTGTCATCAAATTCATTAAAAACGATAAGGTGTTGTGTATAATATTCACCTTCATGAAGAGGAATATATGCATCCAAGTCTCCAAAGATGGCTGTCAGCTCCTCCTCAGACATGATAGAAAGTTTCAGCATCGGGTCATGGTACGCCTGGACACACAAAATGAGAAAATGATGAGTAAATAATAGCAGCTTCTAATTTTACAGGGAGAGACATTTTTGGCTATAAATGGAGGAAGGAAGCGAGCCAATATATCTGACTCTGAAAGCACAGCCAAGAACTTATTCGGTCTGTTTGCTTTAAATGTTCTAACAAAAAAATTTGAAATGGACAAACCTTTCGGGCTAATTTCAGGTCTTCAATCAGGTCCTGTTCTCCTCGAGACAGCTCAAAAATAGCCTGGAGAGACAGAAAAAGAACAGTCACATTCATAGCCAAGAGTATTTTTAGTCAAGCCCCCTACATATCTGTCTGATTCCTCCCTTTGGTGGGAAATATTTGAGGGGCTCACAGTTTGCTGTAATGTCTGATTACTAGGTCTAGTTGTGAATGAGAGGTGGAGGCTTTGTGCGTCAGACCAGCCAGTCTGTGTTAGCACTGTACGTCTGACTCTGAGACGCCAGAATGCAGCCGGACACTCTCAGCTCCATTCCACTGCGTGCCAAGAACACACGCCAAAAAAACACAGCCAGACCGAGAGAGGTAGAGCGAGGCAGAATAAAAACAGAGCGAGAAGAGGAACAGGGCACTTTCCAAGCCCCAGGTCCTTTGGGTTTAATAAGTCACACAGGCCTGATTCAGTAGTGTCTGGCAGGGGGACTGAAAGTGGATTTAATAGTCTAGCTGTCTGGATCCCATGGCTCCGATTGTACTCACCTCTTGTCTCTTAATCTCTTTGGTGGAAAAGGTTCCTTTCTGATGGACATCCAGGGTTTCGGACCAGAGCGTGCTGTTACGTCGCTTGGGTGGTGTGGGAGCTGCGGCCTTGCTGCAGGGCTTCTGCTGGGGCACGCCCGGAGACCGCCCGTCGCCCCGAAATGAGGCCTGGAGGGTCTGGCCGAAGCGTCGGACGGCCCCATTCTTCACGGGAGAGATGAGGTTCGCCAGCGAGGTCACTCGGCCAAGAGGCCGCACACGCTTAGTACAGGGTTCCTATGAAACACAAGGATGGAAATAAACGTTAAAACTTAATCACCCCCTACTGACCACAACAGATTCCTTAGTGGTTCATTAACTGCACAACTGCCAACACGAGAAGGCTAAAAATCAAGAATGGAGCACAAGTTGCTGCCTCACATTAACAGAGGCTATCGTATGAGTCACTGGATACACTCTCCACTGTTGTGGGTGTGAAGGGGTCAACCGGAGGTCAGGGTGATTGGTGTTTCCTGGGCGACAGACAGCTAGGCAGAAGCTCCAGCTTCTAGAGGCAGCAGCTGTTATGCCAGTCACGTGAGATTGACCCCCTCAGCAAAAAAAAAATTATATATACACACCTACACATACAAACACGAACAAAGACCCCTCTCTGACTGCAACCCTGGAGACTCAGGGTTCAAGAGGCATGACTGGAATGTTGGAGACCTCAGTCAGCTGTCCCACACTGATGATCCACACACACTCAACATCATAGCCTAACTATAGCAAACAGGCCCTCCTAATCAGGGTGGCTGTTCACTTAACGGAGAAAAATTTGCTCTCTCAAGGAGAAGTTTAAGAGCTGTTGGTTGTGTGTATTTATGTGGGTCAGATGGACCACCAGATTTGTTACAGATTTGACCCAGGACTTTAAACAGGGTGCACTCTACTCCCGTCTACTCTGCTCCTCTCCCTCCTTTCCTCCATTAAGAGCTGTTTATGGTTTCGTGTTGAGGCAGGCCCTGTAGCCCTTGCGTGAGAGAGACAGGCACACCTGAACCCCCTGGAAGAGGGGGAGGTGATCACTCTCAAACCCTATATCCATAATGACTGGGCCTCCAGCCAATTTCAACAGACCTGAGAAGGGCGAAAAAATCAAAGCAAAGGAGATCTGAGACATTGATCCTACACTCTAGAGATTTGACTGAAAAATTCTCCTACCATTCCTGGAACAATGTGAGCATTGTTGTCAAAAAAGTGTTTGCGTCTTTCAAACAACGAGAACAAAAAGCACTATGTGCTTGCACTTTTTAAAAATGCACATTTCAATAGATTTTCCAGTGCTGGATGGTTTTCCAGCTGCTGAAAGTATATAAAAAAAGGATGTGTTGTTCTCATCTTGGCAAAGTGAAACCAATTGAACCATTTCTCTGACCAGCGGAGACAGCTGCTGAGCAGATCTACGACTTTATTTTAGCAGGAACTGCAACTGTGGCCCAAGCCCAACTGGACTTGGCCACCCAGATCCGCCAGCCTGCCCTTCCTCTGCTGTAACATATCATGCAAGTAAACATGAAGACCACAACTGAACCTTCTCCACCGGTGGCCAAAAACACAAGATGTTGGGGAGACTGACCACAGAGGAAGCAGTCTGGCTCAAAACCTGAATTTAAATGAGCACAGGAGTACCTGCGTAAGCCATCACTGGCTCTAAGCAAATAATCACAGTGTTGCTGCTGCCTATTGCAGTTTTCCTGCTGTTTAGGGAAACCCTGCAATAATAAACATTTTTTTAAAAACTCTAGATTATCTAGTGGAAAGAGTAACATGTAGGCAGACAGATAGACTGATAGCGTGGCTATTTCTGGCTGTGTTGACTCTTAGGGACCCCCCTGGGAAAGTAGCATTGGGAAAACTTAGCAGGGGGAAGCCGCCCCCAAAGGAACCCGTGTTTAGACTACTGCTGTTAAGTAATGTGTGAGCTTGTTGCTTAGCTATACGTTGGGGACAAAATTGTCACTAGAAGTTGGCTAAATGTTGGCTAAAGGTTCCATTGGGAATAACCCCCAAAAGTAAAGGAAAATTAAGTAATATAATAAATAATAATCTTCTTTTTTTTAATTCTAAAAATGCTAAAGATTTTCTTTTAGGGGTACAGTTAAGTCTTTTGTTATTATTAGCTGTGAATAAAAACAAGAGAAGTCTATGGTATTTTGCCATGAAAATGATTACCTGACAATCAAACAATAGTTTGTGATAAAAAATGAATGAGGGGAACCAAGCTCTAGTTAATGTCCCTCAGCCTTGAGCCACAACTTCCTGAAAATCTCCTGATTCATTCATAATTTGCTACTTCTGCTTTAGCTTTCCCGACAACTAAACCATTTCTGTGGCCACTTCCGAATCCGAACTGAAACCGCAAATAGGAATAGCAGCCTGCTGAAAAGTAATATAAATGCTTTTTTTCTGGGTCTTAAATGCATTTCTAAATACTCAGAGCAGGTCTCAAGCACACCTGGGCTATGGGCTGTGATTGCTTTCAGACAGCTGGAATGTTCTTCATCTCTGCATGCTCTCACACCTTCAAAAAAAAGCCCTGAGGAGTTCCCCAAACCATTAATATAGGTGTACTGCCAAACACACAGGTTTTAAACTTCCTGTATAGGCACATTTAGCCACCACAATGACAAACTGACAATATCAAAAAAGTTAAAATGTAAACCAGTAACTCAATGACCATAGCTGATAAGACCTTTAGCCTTGTTGATTTGCCGATCACTCACTCAAGTCTCACACCCTTGAGAAACACACCTGTAGTTCTTAATCCTTTAAAGGCAAGTGTGTGTACCAGATAACAACAGGGCAAGGTTCTGACTTGGCTGATAAAGAAAGTGAAGGAACTCAAACATATTTTTTTTTATCATGGAGCAAAAGAAACAAAAGGACAGAATTTGTGATTAATCGCCTTTGGATCTCACCTCTAGTTCTTTGTAAGTCTGGTTCTGGTAGTCTATCTTCTGTAAAGTCCGTTTGATAGGTACCACACAGGGTTCATCGTAAGCCACCATTTCTTTCAATAAAATCCACTGGTTGGTTTCTGTTATTTCCAAGGGTCAGCAATAATCCACAAGTGATTCTTAAATAAATACGTGATGTAACATAAGGGGTCTGAAATCCTCGCCGTCCCCCTAACCTCTGATTGTCCGCATGAGCGGAGCTTTCTAACTTCTAAACACACTCTCTGTGTGTGTACTCTAACAATCTCTAACTTTGTTCTAGGGTTGTGAGAGGTAGGGAGTGCTCATATACAGAGTTTTGAAAGGGGCGGAGTCAGGATGTAAACTCACCAATGGCAAGAGTGCGGAGGAGGGGATATGTAAAAGAATCCGAAGAGACAAAGTCTGAGAAAACCTGACTATCTCTGCAACCTCATATCAACAAAGATTTAGTCTACTAGATATTACCGAATCAGAAATGTATTCTCAAAACATTTCATGGTCCACAATGCAGGAGAGCTTATAAACATTTTGTAAAAACATGTTTATTAAATAATCCTTTTCATTTTTAGAAATTTAGATTTAAACCCTAATTAAAGTCATTTTGGACCTTAAACAAACTAACCAACCAAACCTCCCATATTCCCCAGTTTGCAGTAAAAGTTTTAAGATAAAATGCAAAACAGTCTAGCTTTGTGGTGAGTGAAAGCGTTTCTGTTTGCAATGTGGATTGGTTTATGTATGTCTTTGAGTTTCACGAAGGGTGTAAAGTACAGGCATATTTGCATTGAGATCTTCCCAATGAAGAACTGGGTCATTATCACCCACTCATCAGTGGGGGGTGATCAATTACAATATCAATCAGGGCTGAGGGGGTCACACGCACACAGTGCACTGGTGGCTGTCTGTGTATTGGAGGTATGTGTGGCGGTCTGATAAATCAAAAGGTTTCACTGGTCCGAACCAGAAACTGACCCAGACCACACCATAAACAAATCCTGCTTAACAAAAGCTGCTTTTCTCTATTTTTTTCAGCATATTCAAAACCACACAGCCATTGACCTCCACGTTTGGGTGACCAAAAATCCACTAGCACAATGGTTTACTACAGACCCAAATCTTTTACTGCTACCTTCCCACACTGTCAGCAGTGGTATTAACTTCAGCTGTGCAAATGGACTAGCATGTGACGGCGCGTTTTAAGAGAGATTTGTGTTAAAAAGTGTGAAAGTGTTGGGATGCGTGCTAAGCAAATGGAGATGAACGATGTGCAGTCTCTTAAGCTCACCCTCCTGTGTCAATACAAGCGTGTGAAACAGGACATGCATTAGTGTGTTTGGATCAGGACACCTTCTACTGCTCAGTGGACGGGTCAAACGGAAGCAGGGTTATTTGCTAATGAGGTTGCGTTCAGTTTACACATTGTTATTCTATTATTCAAAACATTACACTGCCTATTTTCACAACTAATCAGTGTATTTTCATAGTGTGTGTGTATAAAAATCTTTTTATTTTTTGTTCAACTAACTAATTGAATTGTAAGTGTACTGAAAACCAACTAAAACCAAAACCAACTACATTAACAATGACTAACTACACTCTTCAAAACATCTTCCTTTCTTTGTGTTCCACAGAATAACAAAAAATCATACGGGTTTGAAACAACATGAGGGTGAGGAAATTGCAAGGTTTTCGTTTAAGGTAAACCATCCCTTTAACAGTTCCTCAGAACAGCATTTGCAACATCCTCTTATAAATTAAGAAACTGAAAGCGCAACATAAATTAGATGACGAATCGTCAAAATCAGATAAATGTAAAGTTGTGTGAAGTTATAATGTGAATTGCAGTAAAACATAGTAATATATGGCACATTAACCAATGTCAATGTCAACCATTTTACCAATACAAGTCAAGTAGGTGGAACTAAACAAGTGAAATTAGCTTAAAACCTTTTTATATACGATATATTTTTTTTCCATAATTATATAAAAATTTGTATATAAAATTTTTATTGTACAGTTTACAGTTGTATATATATATATATATGTGTGTGTGTGTGTGTGTGTGTGTATATATTTGTATTCCATTTGTACTCTAAGTTGCTTTGCATAAAAGTGTTTGCTAATGAATAAATATAAAACAGAAATTATTAAACAAAAGAATACATGATTTTAATAATACCCATCTTTTGAGTATATTAGATGTCGGTGCTATCAGTTTATAACCAATTTAGCAGCAGTTAATGGCTTTAATCATGTGGCTACTCGGCACATAATGGTATATAATATATATGCATGACTAAAAATCGAAGATTGTTTGTGGGTGAAATCAATAACAGGGTTCCTTCATTAATCATCCCATGGGGAGACACTTTCATACGGTTCTCGACAAGAGGTGTGGTAGTCATATTGCATGAGAGCTTGGCTCAGCCTGCACCCCCTGCGGGCTAACACCTCGACACGCATGACAGCTGGACATCTGGGTGTGAAGCACAAACACAGCACTCCTAATTTAGTGCTAAACACCAGCGCATAAGAGTGACTCACTTCATGCAGACCGTGTGCGAGCTTGCCTAACGGGAAAATGTGAACTAACTTGCTAGGATCTGATAAACCTCTGTTTCACAGGCAGCGAGCGGAAAGGTGTGCAGTGGATCGTAGTGCTGCCCCCTGGTGCATAATTCAGTAGTATTGCAGTTCAGGTGACTGTGATGGAATTTCAAATTTTATTTCTTCGTGGCTAGATGTTCCAGGATGCATTATCTATACTTGTACAGACTTTGATTAGCAACATCTAAAAAGGTATAATAAACATTTTTTTAAAACTCTAGATTATCTAGTGGAAAGAGCAACATGTAGGCAGACAGATAGACTGATAGCGTGGCTATTTCTGGCTGTGTTGACTCTTAGGGACCCCCCTGGGAGAGTTGCATTGGGAGAACTTAGCAGGGGAAAGGTATAAAACCTCTTCTGTCCGAGTTTTTGAAAGCTTACCGTTTCTTATCAGTGCTGCAGGAAATTGCATATACTGTAACAAAGGTGTGGTTACAAGACAAGCACATACTAGGAATAGGCTGTAGGTGCCTGACGTCTAAATGTGTAGGTGTACATAGACACTGCAACACCAACTATTTTTCACTGGAATCACTCTATCAATTGCCATCTCTGCTTCAAGGCCCACCCCCCATTCATTCATCTTCTGTTTGGGATCTTATCTGCCTTTTTCCTTCCGTTATACGATCCTCCATGATGTTTACAAAATGTAAATATGGTAGCCCATCATGTAAATGTAAATATTCCACAACATTGTGACATTCCAACCTGTATGAATTTCTTCAGTGGAACAAAAATAAGACATTTTGAAGAGAGTAGTTGAATTCTATGGCTTCTGAAGGCTTGGAATATAGCACAAAAATCACACGAGCCACTTTTATGGTGTGTTTGCATCCTTTCTGAAGCTAGAAAGCACCAGTCCACATTATAATTGCATGCATCTACATTCTTTAAAATATCTCCTCCTTTGTTGCACAGAAGAAAAATCATACAGGCTTAGTATAACATGCAGGTAAGAAGATCTCTATAACAATCTATCTCAGTTCCTGATAGTCATTTGCAACATCCTCTTATAAAGAAGCTGAAACCAAAACCGCTAAATCTAAACTTGTGTTAAGTTATAATATGACTAAAATACATACGTGGCACAGTAACATTCATTTTACTATTACAGTGGATTCGCTAAAAGCCTGGAATCGTAATTTGTTTTTTAGTCGTTTCTTATTTTGGTGTGCCACCAAAACTCCATCTACAGAAAAACAGATAAAAATCACACACATCCTGATCTCAAGTATATTTAACTCCAATTGAGTCAACGCATCCTCAACAGAGGTGGTTGCCACCAAACAGAGCAGGTAACTAATAACACACCCCTCCGTCCAGACACACAACAGAGTCTGGACGCATCCCACACACGCATGCAGACTCTTTCCTTCTCATTCTCACAGACTTAAACAATCGCAATCTGATCTGAATCAGATCAGACTTTAAGCTACGCAAGTTAAATTAGTCAAAGAGTAAGAACTTCAACTGTGACCATTTAAAGACAACATTATGACACTTCTTAGTTTGATTGTGCAAATTCAGCAGTTGCATTATGCAGAATCTGAAGAGTACGCAATTAGCAAATCTCAATTTGACAGTCTCAGGATGACAATGTAAGTTCATCAGAACAAGGCCCTGAGGGGAGTGCAAAGGAAAATAAAAAAAAGGGTGGCTGCAGGATAGGTGATTGTACAAAACCCCCACCTCCCCCAATATGTGGGGAAGGGAGTTGGAAACTTTTGTTGAAACAAGTTTGACTAGAGAATAGTCAGAGTCAGAATGAACAATTAACTGAAACATTTCAAAAATGTGAATTGAAGGCATTGAGGCCTTATTCCTCAAGTCATTCCAAATCTGCATGACTTTTCTTCATAGGATCTACATATGTTTTATAATGTCACACTCTATTAATATTATACAAAAAGATTACATTTGCCAATGTTGGGCATTTTGTTACGAGATGTTTTTGTGCAATAACCTTCACCAGCTTTTTTTTCCATTCCTTGAGGCATGTAGGCTCTGGTGAATCAGAGCTCTCTCATCTCGTAGGTGCAAGACTGATGAAAGTCATCTCAGTTATATTGTTCTCCTGTCTGTCAAAGTACAGAGGATCTGGGTGTGCTCAGTGCGACCTCTTACTAAACTGTAAAAAACATTGGGTTGCTATGGATGTGCATTAATAAATAAACTGTTCTCCTTTAGAAGGAAAAAGTACAAAAACAAACTAGAGAGGAGTCAAGATCGGTGCAGAGTCAAATTCAGTCAACTTGTGAGTTTACACAGCAGCGTGTCTTAATTAAGCCCTTGCTGAAATGAGGATAATTACTGACAGTTATCATGGAAAGTTTACGGTTTAGGGAGAAATGACCTTTTGGATTATCAGTGGAAAGATTTTCTAAGATTAAATTCCTCCAGTTTAAGGTTAAAAGGCTTTGATTTCTGCCACAAACGAATGATTTCATCTAGGATTCTTGTGCAAAATTGCTTTGATTTTTCTGACAAATATGGCAGAGGGGGTCATTTTTTTCCTTTCTTGATGTTATTATAATGAGACTTTGATGTTGTTTTGAAGCATGTTGTGGACAGACTGACCTCAGGGAGTAATTTAAAAAACAAGACCTCTTGATTTGTGTATTTCGATAAATCAGTTGTCCCAAATATGCCCGATGTTGTTTTGCTGATTTTCTTACCTTGAAGTCAAAGCTGCATAGACTGACTGCGTCCGCATCGTCCTTCTCTCTGCGCTTGCGTTTCTGCAAAAAAAGAAAACAGCCTTTAAGAGTCTGAAGCACAATACACAACTAAACTAAAAGGGGACACTTCCAAAAACTGTAAAAACTTTCTGGCTTTGAGAGAGGAACCAAGTTTGTCAACTTCTCTATACTTTTCCTTTAGTTTTCTGAAGAATACGCAAAGTGCAACCTCAAACGTTGGTATTATTATGGGTTACAATGGCTCCTAAGGAGGTCTAGTAAGACTCAGGAAGGACATCATTATCCCTGAGGCCTTTTAGCACCTGTGTGTGTGAGTCGGGGGCTGGTGGGGCATCTGGCTAGTGAAAATTCTACCTGTGGAGTGTGTGCAGGGTGTGAAGGGGTTATAAACTTTTTTTTGCAGCACTGCGGTGGCCACAGAGAGCCTTCAGGGTCTCTGTTATTGGCCTATGTTCTCTTTACTGGACTTTTCCCAAAACCGCTTTACGAAACTGTTCAACACAGGCCATTTAAGACAGTTTAGTTCTAGCTTAATGAACCTCCCAAGAAGACATCAGCCCCTCCATATAACTAGGCACACATTTTGTATTTTATTTAATAATAATGATGATAATAATGTATGTATGTAATAGACAAAATCCCGTTATTAATCCCAAAAGTCAAGTGGGAGGTTTTTGAATGCTAGTACATCTTGACTATTAATCCAGATTGAGGCTACGTATTTAATCAATAATACATCTTTACATTCAACACCTACCAAACAGGGCTAGTTTGTAAGTCAGTTAAGGTTTTGTTTATAAGACTAGTATCAGTTGAAAAACCCCTATTCATATCGTCGCTTCCACGAACAGTAGTAATGTCTTGATGAGCTCTTTGTTTTCTTATTGGGTGAAAGCATTTGTAAAGTCATGTGATCAAAACCAAACACCCTACAGCCAGCTCTCCTCGAGTTTCATTGAAGCAATGAGTAGATTAGGCTAATTTAACATCAGACCCATTGATGGAGAACAAGTTGGCAAACACACTAAAACAATAAATGACACACTATCATTTAGCAAATCCCCATTCACAAACAACAGGGAGAATTAATCAAAACCCTGATTGGAGGTTATGATTGCTGGCCAATCAGAAGCTGAGCTAATGAGTGAATCACAGGTTACTCATGGTGTTTGGGTTTGAACATTTTAATAGAGAACGCAGATAAGCGGCTAGTTTTGTGTTATCTGAGAATGGAGAAAAGCTAATAGACTAAAGTTTACAAGTGGCACCGATACTGCTAGTGTACTTAGATAAACATTTATGTGAAATTGAAAAATTAGGTCAACATTGGAAAGCATAAAAAAAAAAATCACTCAAAAGAATAAAACTAAAGCTTCACAATAAGAAGAAAGAAAACTGAGAGCAGCAAAGAGAAAAGGTCAAAATGATAGACAAGCCATGTATTTTGGCTCCAAACTGCATGTTCCTGGTGGACAAACCATAAATGGTTATTACTGCAAAGAATTTATGAGAGCAAACAGCTGCTGGCACAAAACGCATGAGATTATTACAAACAAGCTCAATCAAAGTCACGTTTTTTGGACACTCTGCATATTGCAGGGGTCAGTGAGATCGAGGATGAAGAGTTTGTGCACATGATGGCCAAGACATGTGGTTTGCATATTGTAATTTTGACAGATCTGGACAAAATCAATATGCACGAAGCCCATCTGTTAGAGAGAGAACACTGATTACCAATCAATGAGGGGAAAAAGACTAAAAAGCAAAAAATGAATTGGAAAAGTCAACACGAAATGGTGTTTGCAACCCATTAACTTAATGTGACATTTTCCAAGTAAAACTGGATATTCAATTAGGGGAAAAAGTAGGATGGGACTTCGATCAGGCTGACTGGATGTGAACAGTGGACTCGTGGTGGTTGGTAGAAAGGAGCTGAAAAATAAGACCGCCTGAAAAGTAGTTTCAAAGATGAAAAAGGAAATCTTTAAAGTTCGAATTTGAATTATAGAATCGGAAAAATGATTGTTTCCAAATGGGTTTCTACTCAAGCTACCATTGTTTAGGTAGTTTCATCCCAAACTGATGCCATCAGTAGAACCAATGCTGCAACTTAAGCATGTCACCTTTACAAAAAAAGACTTAAGGACACATTTATATATATATATATATATATATATATATAAAATGAAAATATGTTGAGTTGTCTCAAGCTGCTTCCGGTGTCTTCTGAAATCAGTCTGACTCACATTGTGACAGTAATCTAGATGCTACAGAAGAAAAACCACACATATGTTGTATGAAATCATTTTCATAAGAACTATCTTAGGTTCCTTATGAACTGAATTACTTAAAGACCTTTAAATTATGCAACGTATTTTGCATATTGGTAGAAAATGAAACCAGACATTTGAACATGTCTGATACAGATTTCTTTCAAATCATCTTCGCATGTTTGCACAAGCTGTCAAATTTAAATCCGGCAGTATAACAGAGGTCTGCAGGCCGCTTCCTGCATAATCCATCTGTTGTTGCACCACCTCGTTTCACCCTGCGGCCATGCAGACGGCCTTAACCAGAAAAACTGCTTCCACATTAAAGACAAAGATTCTACGCTTTTATGTTCCAGGAGTATGAGAAGGAACAAGAGGAGGGAGGAATACTCTTTCACCTCGGCAGGGTTTTGAAGGTGAGATAATGGTGCTCGAGCTGGAAGCCTAATGAGGCCCATGTGCCCACTAGATGAGCTAATGTGTGTGTGCATTCATGAAAAAAAAAAATTACATATCAAAGGAACACTTTGGCATGGGATAAAGCAGTCCGTCTTCTTTCCCGTCTTTCCACCCCCCAGTTTTCCTACAGATGAGAGATGGATTGCGTTTCACTTGGCCTTCATAAACTTTGGAATGCTCTAATCGGGCTCTATTCTCTGTTTTCAATCACAAACTAGTGATTTGCATTTACTGCTTAACTGATTCAGTGGGAATGAGGACTTTGGATATAGTTTGGTGGAAATTTGGGGGGAGAGAGAGAGAGACTCTTAGGAATTTATCAGTAGCAATTTGTGCATCAGCTGAACCAGAGGCACGCGATGCCATGATAGGATTGCGATGTCATCAGCTGGCGACAACGTGATGGTTGAGTGGAACACAATATCTGCCAAAATTTTCGTAAAGGGCAAGGGGAAACTACACTCATGAACTTGCGCAAAGGAAAAAGATGGAAGGTTTAACAAAAATGACCTTATGGGTGTAGTATTAAAGCTTCTGAGGCATGAAACCTGGTGAACCGTAGCAAAGCACCATTAATGAACCTACAGCATTTACGTCATTTAAAATACAAAGGTCACCTGTTGTACGTCCAAATCTTTTATATTACAATTTTGGTCTCGTTTAATGTACTTACAGGCTGTAATATACTGACACAGACTGGTAATGTGAAAGTGAATAGAACAGTCATTTCTAATTTCTGTATGGCATTAAAAACTGTAATATAGTTAAAAAGAATCACCTATTGTATTTTTTGGACATTATCTCGATGGAACTCTCAACTTCTCGTATACATGGATCTAATGTGAAAACTGTAAATTCATGGCATTCAACTTTTAATTTCATCATCTTTTCTAAAATCTTTGTAAAAATTATTTTATTGTTATTTATTTATCTATTAATATAAATTATTATTATAATTTTTTTAAGTCTACCAGGGGATGGGATAAACAGTTGTTAACACAAAAAAGAATCACCTAAAAGATTCTGTTCAGCATCTATTCTTCTGAGAAGACGCTGTAATAAGCCGTATTATGAAACAATTAATCAAAGGTTGTGGCCAAATCAAGAAAAATCCTATCTAGTAGTTAGTTCAATATAAAAGTATTATTAAAGTATTGGTAAATAGTCCAATTTAATAAAAAAATGTACTGTTTCAGCTAATCTGATTAAAAAACACAGTATTTTTTTTAGCAGTTTAAGTTCTTACATCCTGCCCAATGTTGTCCTCCAAACAGTGTACAAACTGAAGAGTGTATCTATGTAGGTTATGCTATACACGCTCTTTGGAGAGGTGATATGAAGACTGTTTCAAATCACTTATTCAATGACACTTCTGATGTGTTGACAGTAGACAGCAAGGTGGCTTGGAACAGAATTACTGGGTGCTTGAGAAAGAGTTGAGCCATATGGATGTCATAAGCTACTCACCAGCGTGAAGTCCCACTGGGGTCCAGGTGTCAGGAAAGTAAAAGAACTTCCTCGTCTCAAAGACGGCCTACAGCAAGAAAAAGACAAGATAAGACTCTCAAAACAATTATACTTCTAAAGCCATTTGAAATAAAACATTTAATTCCCTCTTCACACAGAAATCCAGACAAATACAAAGCATCCAACCAGACCCAGACCTCTGGTTGTGCAGTAATGACATAGACCGTGCAGCCAAACCTTGTAGATCCATTAGTATGTCCATAACCCAACAATGTCAGTGTGCCCACAAGAAAAGCCCATAAATGTAAAGACACATCCTGTACGTACCACACACCAAGCCTGGTGTAGCTCTGTCTCCCGTGACACTGCATCCTGGTCTGCAGAACCGATACAGAGAGAGCGTCACTTAGCCCCGATTTCTCTAACTCACACCAAGACACTCAGTTTCTGCCGTCTTTCAGCCACGTGCCCTTTCCTTCAGTCTCTATCCATCATGTCCTCTTTTACTCGCAAATGCACTGCCCCTCATTGTTGGCTGGGCCCTTATTTGGGGACTGGTGACAACTGTCTCAGCGAGGTCATGTTTGCAAAGATACCCAGGGTTCCTTTTTAAGAAGAGCCGCTTCTTTTTTCAGCCACGGTAATGGGACGGCCCGCCAAAACTTTTATACAGAGCCTTCAAACACATTCTCACATTTATTATCAGCTACAGGACTATGATTAAATCATCATTAATTGAGTTATGTAGTATTGCTGTTGGATTGTTCATTTTAGCAACATTGCAACAGAACAATCAATTACCCTGAAGCACATGTCAGCATTATTCTCAAGAAAAGATTTCTCCCTCACAAATCACTCTGAAATTATTTTTGTTCACTGATGTAATTTTAAACAATATATTGCATTACAATATGGCTACTTGCCAAATTAATACACTAGTGATAAAAAGATTTAGTTTTTGAAAAGTCTCTTATGCTCATTTGATAAGAATAAGCTTATGCTGTTTTAATATTATGTCAGTGTTATTTTTTTCTGTGATTTAAAGCTGAATTTTCAACATCATTACTCCAGTCTTCAGCGTCACATGACACTTCAGAGATCGTTCTAATATGCTCATTTGGTGCTCAAGAAACATTTCTTATCATCGGTGAGAAGTCTTTATTGTCACTGTCGATCAATTTAATGTGTCCTTGCTGAATAAAAGTATTACTTTCTTTAAAAAAAAAAAAAAATCATACTGATTCCAAACTTTAGAACCAATGTGTAAATAAATACATGGACATAATGGAATTTTCAACTCAATATTTGAGAAGACTCAAAATGAAGACACATTCATTCTCTGGTTGAAAAAATGTTTGTGGGAAGTGAGAGAAGCTGGTTTTCACAGAAAGACTAGTTCAAATGTGACTCATTTAACTAAGGTGTGTTTCACAATTGAATTATGTCTGATGGTGTATGTGGGACATGACAGGTAATTTCTGCATAATGCAATTTAAGAAATGTTGTGATGCAGTGAGCAGAATATTGAGAAGCCGGATGATCCCGGTTGTGATATTATCTGACCAGAGAGTAAGTGTGTTAACAGAGTACGAAATCTATATCAGTGTCCACTAGAAAAAGACTCTTCTACTGTGGGTGGTCTCGACTGCTAAAGACAACAGGGGACTAAATATGTAGGTCAAATGACGCTGCCAATACCATGATGGAGTGTCCTCCACTCCGCGCTGCCCTGCTGAGGAATAGACCATAGTCACGACAAGCAGACAGCAGATTTCATTTATACAGATAAAAATAGACTGGGCCAATGCAAAATATGAACTTAACTGGTGATAGAAAAGTGCATACTTTTGGGAGTAATGCACAAATATTGGAACTTGCGATTGTTATAAAACACCATTCAACCTCTTGTCACACACTGTTTGTGTTTGCATGCAAATATTAGCTAAACTCATTACCTTAAAATTCACAACTTTCAGATTCATAATTGAAAAAATATTTTAACAAGCTTTTCTTCAAAAGAAAATCTCCCAACAACCATCATCGATGTTCAAGGGGCAATATTAGTTATAATAAAGTAATATTGTAAATTATTACAATTAAATAACTGTTTTCTATTTTATTGTTTATTTCTGTGATGGCAAAGCTGAATTCCAGCCATCACTTCAGTCTTTTAGTATCGCATGATCCTTCAGAAATCATTGTAATATGCTGATGTTGTGCTTAACATCTCTTATTGATGCAGAAAACAGTATTTTTCTCTGAATTTTGGATTTGTTAAACAACAGTATTTATTTGAAATATTTTATAACATTTATAATAGTCTTTGCTGGCACTTTTTACCAATTTAATGCTGAATAGAGTTATGAATTTACCTGAAAAATAAAAAATCACTAACCTCAAAGTTTTGAATGGTAGTGTACTATTTAGATATACTAATTCTGATCTCTCACACAGTTTAGACTGGATAGCATGTGTGGACAGTAAAATGAAACATGGGCTGTGAGAATTACGTGACTTGAGACCTTAAAAATCAACATGAGATCAAATCCAACAACCTGCTACTATTCTAATTTGCAATATTCCACTCAATTCCCAATGAAAGTGAATCCAAATTAAACATGGTTGCAATATTGATTGATTACAATATTTGGCTTACACGGAAATTTTGAGCAGACTGACTTGATTACCTCAAGTGTTTTTAAAAGGGAAAAATGTGAAAAATGTTATGGTAATGCCCCAAGGGCAGAATAAAACACACCCATGACCTGTAGCCATATTGCGTAAAATGCCAACAGCAGCATTTCCCAAGCCTGTTCCTGGAGGCCCTCAGCACACTCTCCATAATCAAACACACCTGATTCACCTCATCAGCTCAATATCAAAGACTCCAATGCCTGAAACAGGTGTATCGGATAAGAGAGACATCCAGAATGTGTGCTGTTTGGGAGCTTCAGGGATCCTATGAGTGTGTAGTGCTTCCAAAACATGTCTGGAATGCCGAGGTGTTGTCTGAAACGCTGGACACTGGCATGACAAATATGGACCAAATAGCACACACACACCCCGTGATGGTTACATCAACACAAACATCTCAGAGTCTCTCACAGGCAATGTAACAGACTGCACAAATACACCAAATATGAGGCCTGCCCTGTTCTGAGAACCCCACAGGACATTACATCACTATTGTTACCACCTTCGAGTGTCAGCTGATCCGATACGAGTGTGGGAACCTGCTACTTTGTGTTCATAGGTTGACGTCACTGTTACGCTGAAATTCAACTGCACTTCTTGAGTACCGTATTCTGAATTTTGGACAGCCTAAGTAGTCACAATGTACCATAAAAACCAATATTTCGTTTTAAGGGGGCGGTCAACGTTGGTTTCATGTTTTGAAACCATTCATTGAGAACGCAATCCCACTGACGTTAAGGTGGGAAAACACTGAAGGGGACTCAGGTTAAGCTAAGAAGGTTTGGTTTCACCGTGCTTTACGTAGCAAACAAAGCAGAGGCCTTGGAGGAATGATATGTCACTTACTCATCCAGATCACTCCACATCGGCTTCAAAAGCTCTCTTTGTTGTGGTCTCCACTGTCAGATATGAGACATCATATATAACGAACCTGTAGAAGGCCACGTAAAGGGCTTGAGTGTCAAAACGGCACAGAGGATAGATAATCTGAAATTGGATAACGGTTGCCTTTAACACGTACGACGTCCTGCTATGTGACGTTGTGCTCTTATCTTAACTATATCTGGATTTTCAGTGCGTATTAAATGAAATGGGTTATTGTCGACTAAATCCTTGGGGATTACTGAACAAAACAAGGCCAAAAACAAGACATTTAATAAAAGTCTATTTTGCTTTTCTGTGACGCAACACTACGTCAGAACATATGGTGAGCTATTCATATCACTTTTTATTTCTTTTTTCTCATAGTTCATATAAGGCAAATATTAAGGCCCATTCACACCAAGAACCATAACTATAAAGATGATTAGATTAGCGTCCACACTAAGGCACGATAACATTGTATTTATTATAAGTATGTGCTGCAGTTATGTCATCTGCCACTTTAAATGCTCAAGCACTTTAGCGCAACATGGATTCTGATTCGCTATCAATGTTTTTAACGTTCATCAGCTGAAAAAAATAATAAAATTTCCAACTTTATCATTATAGTTGTGGTGTGGACTCTGCTATTCTTTAAAATTTAGAACAATTTTTAAAATTATCTTTATTGATATTGCTAGTGTAAACAGGCCTTTACTATATTTCTAATTAATTATAGCAAAAATCTTTTTTAAATCATTTACTTTAATCAATATTGAAATCACGATTACTTTTTTCTTTTAATTTTCACATTCAGTTAACTGAAAAACAATAAATATAAAAATGGTAACACTTTAGTATAGGGACCAATTCTCACTATTAACTAGTTGCTTATTAGCATGCCTATTAATAACATATTGGCTGTTTATTAGTACTTATAAAGCACGTATTCTGCATGACCATATCCCTAATCCTACCCAATACTTGCTTAATAACTACCTTATTAACTATTAATAAGCAGCAAATTATGAGTTTGAGGCAAAAGTCGTAATTAATGGTTTGTTAATAGCGAGAATTGAACCTTAAAATAAAGTGTGACCAAAAAAATATATAGATTTATAACAAAAAATAATAAATTCATCAAATGGAGTTATAACGCGACACCATAATTTCCATGTTTTCGTAATCATTAGATGCCAAATTCGCAATTGAAAATGCATTTAATAATAAACTTTGTAAACTATCTTGCACTTTTTATTCTATGGATAAAAGGGGAAAGAAATCATGCAGCTTCTTGTAAAGAGGTGTTATTACATTTAAGTGATGACTTTTCAGACAATAAAGAAAGTGAAACAAATCCCATAAACTTACATTAGAGTAACTGCATTACGTCACTAACCACTATTTCCTCAACTCTCTATAAACCGTTCCATTGAAACATATCCAATACAACGTAACTCTTTGTTTTTGAATGCTTCCTCATGAACCTTCCATAAGATTTTACTTTTTCAATTTACAGGGTTAAGTCATTGTCACGCTGTGTATGATGTGTGATGTTTGGGTTAAGAATTTATTTAAGCTCAGTTATACTTCCTGAAAGGCTGCGGACCAGTTTGTATAATATCTAGGAAAGGGCTCTTTTGACGTCGGCCACCAAGCACATGCCTTGAGACACCCAAATAACCACCCTGGCAACCACATAGCAACACACTAAAAACATTTAGAATATCATAGTGTCCACATAGCAATGACTTTGCATCATAATGGCATGTAGCTCTCAAATTTTCCAAAAAATTTAAAAATAAAGTTTCCATGCAATTTTTGTTTTTGTTTTTGATTGTATAAGAGGCAAATGGGGTCACATTTCCTGGAGTTCCAATCAGGCAGAAGGCTTGGCATGAGAGAAAGAAAACCAGACCCTTTGCCAAAATAAACTGTTGTTATTTCAGCCTATGATAAAAGCGCATTTGATGCTCTCTGGCTTCTTTCTCAGGGTTTATGTGAGAGATCTTGTATATATTTGGCATGGTCTATTTATACGTGGTACCTTGGACACATTATCAGATTTCTTCTTTGTTTAATATTGGTAACATGGCTATTACACCAAGATCTGACAGTCCGTCATTCATTCATTCTAACCTTTTAATCAAAAAGATGAAAGGATTTGAAGATCAAAATCAATGTCTTTGCATGCAAATAAAGATGCTTGCGGTATGTTGTCAAATTATTACATAACTCAGTTTAGTTTGGTTGTTTTTACTAAATCTTCTTTGATGTGTATATACTTTGTAAGCATCTTTAGCACTAAAATGTGAATGTTGTTGTTGCATTACACAGCAGTGATAATTCCGATTTAATACACTGCCATGTTTTTTGTGTAAAACTCTTCAGTGAGCTAAAAATAAATAAATAAATCACTGCTGAGTGTACATTTAAAACAGGTGGCTTGAACGCAGCTCTTATTTTTATGAGGCATTAGCGCCATCGCGTGGTGATATGAAACATTACAGTAATACAGAGGCGCTCCTGTTGTCATGCTTTGTTTTCATTAGTCGTCATATTGCGGAAGTTTCTCTAGCTTTTGAAAACACAACAAACTCATACACCTATACTCACCCATTTAGTGGCATGTTACAGAATAACTTATTAGATATGGTTTATAATACATAGATAAAACAGTTTAAACGCAATCAACTGTTACATTTTTATTACGTTACCGGATCAAAATGCAGTTCGCACAATTGCAAAGAGTGGCATATTTGGCAAAGGGATACGTAGACCACAATAGTGCGAGCACTGGAATAATAATGAAGAACAACAATAACAAAATGTGTGATATGATCTTCCTGACCGTTTGAAATTGCGCTCTGGAGACGCGTCGATATCCGACACAGACGACTTTCTCTTGTTCCTCCGCGGTCTTTCGTTCACCGGCTCCGCCATCGGCGCTGGAGATCCGTCGGTTTCCTCCATTTGAAAATGTGGACCTGGAATGCGCTGCTGTAAACTGTATATACTAAACGTAGTACAATTAAAATGAGTTATTTTGGGGGGGTGAATTGAAAGGGGGTAATCTTGCGATATTCAACGGATGGGACGGATTTTGAATATGGCGGAAATCTGAAATCGTAGCCAATCAGAAGTGAGCAGGTTGATGGCGACTAATGACGTAACACTTCCGCGCCTGCGCTGTCTCGTACAATGTAGTGTTTTGATGAGCTAGTCTATGATAATAACAGAAAAGCATTGTTCTTTTTTTAATTCTTTTATTTCTTTAGTTCGATACACAAATGTATTTACCAGTAACAAACCTTACATTCTGGCATTTAATGAAATTAAGCAGTAGGTCAGACGATCTCTAGCTGCATCAGAAAACAAAAAAACAAGTGAAAAGGCTAAAAACTAATTCGAAGTGTATTTTAAATGTTTTTTTTTTCAACGCTTTATTGAGCCCCTTGGCTTTTTGTATACTTTTAGTTATTATAGGCTGTCATTTTAGCCTAATATCTGTTCTATGTTTCTAACGAAGATAAAAAAATATAGCCTGAAGATTAAAAAATATGGTAAACACTGCTGCTCATAGTTAAGTCTATTTTTTTACTCAACACAACTGACTTTTAGGGGCTTTCATTTCTAAAATATTTTAATAACACTAAATATAGTAGGCTAGTAAGGTTGATGTGTAGACTTTGTGGTGCCAATTCTACAAAACTGAACAAATCTGGTAAAATAAGCTGGTTTAATTGAGTTTGTGGAGATAGGACAAGTAAAGGATGATATGCTGTAGTTTGTGTAAGGTCAGATAAGATGGTTTTGAACTTTGTGTTGGAGGCAAATTTGTGCACCTCATTAGAGCTGAAAGCGTTTAGCTTGTTTACTGCAAACTGCCTATTCTGTATGGTTACTCATTAGAAAGGCAGTTCAATCATTTTAAACACACAAAGAAAATCTTGACAGTTCCCAAAGAATAAACTTTTTGTAACTGAGTCAGTAACCCTCCCCCTTTTTTCTTTCTTTCCTTTTTTTGTAAAATGCCTGCTTATTATTTCTCAAGGAAAACTTAAACACAAACAAAACAACAAACAAAAACAAACAAAATCTAGTCAGTTGTAGTTACATTTTTATTATTTATTATACACCACATAATAATAATTTATAAAATACCATTAAAAATACATGTTAAACAAATAAAATTTATTAGTGTTTATCAACAAATTCCCACAATGTTCATTAAAAAAAAATATAAAGCAAATATAAATTGAACCAAACACCAGGCTTTGCACATATCCACAAAATATCAGGAAGGATACTTCATATTCACATTTGATGGTCAAATCGTGGTTAATAATTCCCACACTTTTTAACTATAAGTATCACTGCTAAATGTGACTAAAGGCATGAGGATATTAAGAAACTATAAACATTTAACAAAATGGTTTTCTGTAAACCTGCTTTAAAACAATGCATATTGTGAAAAGTGCTACAACCTAAAATAAGGTGAACTATTTATATCATCATTTCTCTGCATATATTAACTACAATCCGAATTTTTAGCTTGTCTCCTTCCAACCAACAGAGGGCAGAATTGATCTGCAGATGAAGTCAGTTTGGGAGTAGGTTTCTCTGAGTGTTAATTACACTGCATTTTCATTTATTTGGTTGTGAATGCATAGTTAGGGTGACTCAAAATAGCAACCAAGCTTGTTAAAATTTCACTCATATTCAGCAGAAAAGAAAACAATTTCAATTTTTCCAGTGTATTTTTGCAATAACTTCTTCAAAGGCCTGAGCACACATGAAGTACACAGGAAAAGGGCACTGATGGCCCTTTGAGCGCAATGGGAAGCCGAAGAATTGATCCCCAGTCATTATAACCGATTTCAAATGGTGCTAGATGACAGAAGGGACTCTAAGCACCAGAGGAAATCAGTCATCCTTTAGTGGGGAGAGATGGGGGCAGGAACAGCCAGAGAGGGAGAAAGAGCTTCAGAGGACACGGTCTCTCTTTACTAGCACTCTCAGGCATAGTTAACTGTTCAAATGAGGGAACAAGAAAAACAAAAGCACACCATAGTTCCTATAAAGAAAGATAAGTAGGTAAATCCAACCACAAACTCTTTCGCGATGTATTCATACAATAAATAGCCTATGGTCTCTGTAAGCAATGTAGTTATTAAATCAGTCCTATATTATAAAACCTGTTTAATGCAACGTGATTCCAGCTTGTTTCTCCCACAAGGAAACACTGTGCCATCAACATTTATCCATGCACAATAAAAGCCCTGGTTATCCTTGAACCTCATTTTGAAGAATTCGATTAACATCGCATGTTTTCCAAATAAAGTTTATCAAGTTATTTGGTTGTATTTTAATGAGAAATTACAACTGAATCAAAGTTAGTTTAAAGTCCCGTGGCATTTCATCAAGCCAGTGTTATTGTGAACTAAAACTAAAGCTCATAAAATAAATAATATAAATATTAAACTTTAATTAGAACAAATGTTGCCTTGGTGACTAACTGAAATAAATTACGCTGAATTACTAAAACTGAAAAAAGGTAAACAGAAATATATATATATATATATATATATATATATATATATATATATATATATATATATATATAAACTAATAAAACAAACTAAAAGAAAACTAGAAAAAGCTAATTCAAGATAAATACTATAATTGTACATAAACACTAAAATTGCTCATTGCGGTCACACATTTATAAATTCATACACTGTTGTAATGCAAGATATTGCATCATATTCCTTTTGTTCCTACTTCGTGTATCATTCACAGACATTGCATCATGCAAAAATGTATGATATCATCTAAAGATAATCAAGCCGAAACATCCAAAACAACATTTAACACTGATGTTTTAGTGGATAAATACGGCAGTGTATAAAGTGTTCACCTACTTCAACTTAAGCTCAGTTTAATGACTCATGTATGACTCATTACAACTCATTTTTCTTATATTAAATTAATTTGGTTATATATACACATGAAGTTAAAAATTCTTACATCAATCAAAGTAGTCGAAAAACACGTTGCCATGACTTAATTTAACCACATAACATAACATGTACAGCTAATTTAAATATACATAAAAATTTAAGGCAACTGAATGAAAAAATTTTTTACAGTATACAGCAGTATTTCCCTTGTGATCCATGTGATCCAGCAGCAATTCCCTCCCCAAGAACACTGATTTCAAATGGTGCTAGACACTGGTAGAACACATCTAAACCACCATGTGAAACCAGCATCCGGAGGAAGTGTCCAGGATTGAAAACGATCCCATCAGAAGTCCTTGTGTCACTGGCTGAGCTGATGATTAACATAACAGGAAAGGCAAAAGGTTGAAACAGCAGTGGGCATGCTTTAACAGGAAGTGACTGTCAAAACAAATGTCACGGTCATGGTCACCATGGTACTGAGGTTTTGAATAGTGACGTCCACTTTTCCCCATTGATACCAAGCTCTAGTTGTTGATCAGTTGGATAAGATCGTGACCGCATCTTATTGCATAACACACACAATGTGGTTTGATGTATGGTGTGTTTTGTGTATAAATAGACCCTTGATTGCCCAGAAAGAATCCCTGCATCAGTTTTGCCCGTGGGAGGATGACGTCAACCCTTTTTCAAAGGAAAACTGCTGGGAGATGGAAATTATGAGTCACTGGTAGATCGCTAAACAATGTCATCATTCAAAGTAGCTGTCAAACACAAACAGGATTGGTCGCTCACCTGCGGCCGGGCCAATGAAGGTTCTTAACTCGAGCACTTACCACCAACACAGCACTGACGTAATCGCAGGCCCACTCGGAAATGAATGCGTTCAGTCATGGTGCGCTGTCTTAAATGTACCACACCTTTCCATCGCTGCTCCTCTTTTTATACCTCTCAGCCTATGGCTGATTGCGATGATGTCATTGCTAGTCACACTACCATCCAATCATTGTCTCCATCTGTATGAGGAAGTCTTATTATTTATATACTATGAATCATAGTATTACAATTTTGAAGTAGTTATTTATTTATTTATTTTAAATAGTCAGTAATTTTACATGCTTTTGTCATTTATTTTGTATTTTATATTTCTATACAGCTTTCTTTTTGCAGTTTTTGATTTTAGTACTTCAGCTATTTATAGATATTAAGATATTTATATTATTATTTCAGATTCATTTCAATTACCAAAAATTGAATTCAATTTTGAATAGTTTTTGTTAGTTTAATAAAGTTGTTTGGGATATATTGTAGTTATTTATTAATATCTTGAGTATTTAGCTTTTATTTTTATATTTTCAGTTTTTACTTTATTTTGGTAAGTTTATGTTGCTTTTGTCATTTTAAATAAAGCATCTGCTTTATTTAGCTTTCATTTATTACAGTTTTAGTAAATTTAGTACTTCAACTTTATTCCAGTTCTTTATTCTAATTTGTTTTACGTTCATGTTTTTCATCAAATATTATACATACATATATATATATATATATATATAAATCTGTTTTAATTCAGCTTTATTTACTAAAACCACAGATGCAGTGCTGATTAATGTTAAAGGTGATGTATGTCATTTTTGGACTGTACTAAAGCATAAAAACACCATAATACATTTGCAGATATTCAGAAAACATGCTTACATACTTGTTTCTTCAAAAAAAACATGCTATAGCCAGTTATTCTACTTTGAAAATGTGCATTCCATGTCAGAATGTCTGTTTTTGTTTTGGTCTGAGATTACGCCCAATTTACAGTTTACCCAATAATATTTCAATAGCCTGGGTTGCCAGTTTGCAGAAAACGCAGCAAAACACAGATTCTACCCGACCTAAAAAGCATCAGCATCTAAAAAGCTCTATGACCACAGGCATATTAAAACGGGATAAATCAACTCAACGGTTTACAGTGTAAGGTTCATCGAAACAATATTTTGAATTTATGCTGCAGTGCCCATTTCAACCACTAGCTGTCAGTATTACATACTGCACCTTTAAAACTGATCAGCCATACTAATACTGTAACTGGCAGCATATTTGAGTCAATCAAGAGGAACCTCTTATATCATCTTTCTGTTCCCCAGAAGAAAGTAAGATTATCCATTTTAGGTGACCTGTCGTTTTAAAACCTTAGGGTTAACAGCTATATTTAGGCCAAGCCATTTGTTGACTGTTTCTGCTGGAGGCATGTCTGTTATTTCCTTCTATTTCTCACCAAGAATAATCAAGATGGCCTGCAGCAATATGCTGTACACTACTGTCATTCTTATTTTCTTTTTCCAGCCCGCATAAGTTCTCCTCTGAATGCTAAGAAGCCCACACATATTTGGCTTACCGTGTATTATTGCACACCTTATTATCGGTTTCTCGCACCCTGGAACCCACAGGAGGTGTCTGATTTAATGGCCTAAGTCACTCAGCGTGGATAAGAAAAGAGAAACGCAGCCTTGATTTTCACACGAAGTGACAGTTAACTGTCTTCTGTTAACTGGCGCTAGCTTTGGTGTTCCGATTTGTCAGTTTAATTGGACAGAAAATATCATCTTGTATAACATACACTATTCAAAATAGCACAACACTGGCAGCCAGCAAAGCTTATTAAAGGTCCTGTAAGCAAATCAGATTTTTTTTCTACAGCTAGATATTACTGAAATGGCTGTCCTGAGAAATCACAACTGTCTCTACAGTAGCACTATAGCACATAACAATGTGACTATGGTCCACTGAGGTTAGCCAGTTAGAAAACTTTGAGACGCCTCTCTGTAAACCACAACTAGAGGCATGAGTTTGGAACAGGACAGTGGCTGATGGAGGAAGCATTTCAAAAGTTTATTTGGAAATAACTATTACCTCTGTAATTCCATTTAGTGCCACTAGAGGTGAAAAAAAAATGCTTACACAGCTTTTAAAGGTTTATTTTTTTTCCTTAACGAGAGGAGAAAAATGATTAATTATACAGGCCCGGAAATCTTCAGACATTTTCACATTTTTTGTGCTGATCTAGGGGAATATCTGCAGAATTCCAGGGAATGGATATGGTACATGTTAAACATGGTAGATTTAGCCAATAAGTCATTATCATATATATGAATTATATGTATATATGTGTGTGTGTGTGTGTGTGTGTGTGTGTGTGTGTGTGTGTGCATATATATTATATATATATATACATATACACACACACACACACACACACACACACACACACACACACACACACGCACTTTGTTATATTATACAGCGCTTTTCACTCAATTATTACTTGGTAAAATATTTATTTAGTAAAATAAAAATAAATCAATAAAAAATAATAAAAAAATATATATATATTGGAGATTGGTGCAAGGGTGCAAAAAATCGAAATATTGAGAAAATCGCATTTAAAGTTTTCCGAATGAAGTTCTTAGTAATACATATTACTAATCAAAAATTACGTTTTTATATATTTTATATGATATGGAACATGATTAATCTTTTATTAATGATTTTTGGCATGAAAGAAAAATCAATAATTTTGACCCATACAGTGTATTTTTGGCTATTGCTGCAAATATACCCCAGCGACTTAAGTCTGGTTTTGTGGTCCAGGGTCACACATTATATTTTGTACTATTACTGTTTTAGTACAGTTTTGTAATTTATTATATAAAACATTCATTTGAAGGCAATTTGACTTCAAACTTCAAAATATAGCATCACTTTTTCTCTCACATAGTACAAAATAGTCTTTGTATAAACCTTTCAAAAAAATATATGTATCATATTTGGGGGTCAAAATGTTTGAATACTTCTGGTCTAAATAAAAGATGTCCCATTTCTATAGAAATGACATTCTGTGGCAGAGACTTCATGTGAACCTGGTCATAAACCCATCCCTAAAACACTGGTCTTATCAGTTATGTAGATTGTAATCACTGATAGTGCAACTTACCAGATCCAATTAGAAAACCAGGTGTTGTACATTTCTCTGCAGTTCTGGAAGCAAACAGAAGAGGGCAGTGTTTCAGTACATCTCATCTAGACACAAACACCCAGCAAAAACAGGGCAAAGCTGAAGGGACTCCTGCCAATTTAGTGAATACACAAACACACATGTGAGTCCTGCTCTTTGGTGTGTGTGTGTGTGTGTGTGTGTGTGTGTGTGTGTGTGTGTGTGTGTGTGTGTGTGTGTGTGTGTGTGTGTGTGAAAAGCCCACCATGGAGGCGTTGTTCTTTGCACCCTGTCACTCCACTTCCTTCTCTATTCAATCCCAGGAAGTGGCACGCAGAAGACAGAAACTCGCTCTTGCACACACTCATACACAGAAACCCACAAAAATGAATGGACTGCATGATTGCCCATCACTACCAGTGATGACATCACCCCCTCCCATCCCATTGCCTCCTCGGCCTGATTTTAAAGAGACAACCACAACGGCTCCTATTAATGTAACAACCTGCTTTGAGCACGCTCTCTATCTCGGTTATTCGCTCAACGTGTTTCTCTCTGTTATCGATTTATTTTTTACTAGCCGAGCACTGCTGCCAAAAAGGACAGCTAAATGTTTTCTTCTCTGTGAATGCGGGTGGGCGAACAGAAACACCTATTCTCTTTGGTGGCTTGGCTGGAGTGAGCTCTGTAATGATGTGGCCCAGAAGTGATTAGTCTGTACAGCCACGTGAGTGTTTCTCACTGCTGGATCTGTTAGAGAGGCGGTGTGATGCTTGATTAGTCTGCAAGAAGTGAAAATCTGCAGCTTAAGGAGATATTTTAACCTGATCTGACCTTTAAGCACAGATGAACGCCTTCTCATTTTTTTGGAAATGGAACAGTTTTCTAATCTTTACCTTGAAAAAAAAGAAAAAATTGTGTTTTTGTGTTGTTTTGTATCATATTTGATACATCAGGTATTTATGGTATGAGCTCACATTTGAGGAACAAAAAAACACCTAATTTTTATTTAGAGGCCCAAATTGAGCTAAAATATGCAATTTGGTGCACTTATTTATATGACCAAAACGTAAGATGAAATTCTGATAGCTTGAAATGCAAATCTCTATATTGAAAAGTTTAATTTTATGATTAAATCTCTGTAATTTTAATTGTGGGGGTAAAACATAATGCAATGCAATACTGTGATAATTGAAGGATGTACAAATAAGCTTTTCTCGAAAGCATGATGTATCTTATTTGATACCTTTTAATGTTGATTTTTCTAGAAAAAAAATGGCTTCAGATCAATTAATAATTTTGAAACATTAATATCAATTAAATAATACTACTATAAATATATATATATATATATATAACGTAACCTAACCCTATATACTGTATACACACATACATAATGGTTAAAACAAACATTATTTACATTCTTAATACACATTCCTTATCTTATTGTTCCTGGTCTTAATCAAGTTTATCACTGCATATTATTTTAAATAATCTTTTTAAGATCTTTGATCAAAATAACTTCACCAATGCACGTCACGTCACCAATCTCTCTTATTTTTTAACCACAAGCTCCATTCTTATATCTAACATCCTCTTTTCCCAGTCTAATCAATTCCTGATGGATAAAATCAAGTGCCGGCCATCATTTTTTCCCTCATATCACTGACAAATCAGATGAGTTGTTGGTTTTAAAAATGAATTTTGTTGCTTTAAATTATTACATGATGACATTAATTAATAAAACCAGTTGATGAACATTTTTTTTTAGGTCATCTGATATATCTAACAGTATATTATCCATAAAAGAGACAGCAGTTTGAGAACTACAGGCTGATCTGGAAAAAAAACATTCAGAAACGGCAAGCACTACAGAATGTGCGTCAAAGCAGGTCGTAGAGCATCACGAGAATCTGCCCACTGCTGTACAAAGCCTATTTTTCATTTATAAATGTATACTGCATACGCACACACATACATCAGCGGTTTAGTTATTTCTCCATCAAATGTTTTAAACTCAACAGTGTGCTCTGCCCTACGGGATAGTGACTCATCACATTTACACCTCGATTAGTCCCACACACACTATTTCCCAGCATAAATAAGTGCTTCAGCAAACACTCTGCTGCTGCGACACCATTCAATACTCATATAATCTGTCCTCATTATCACAAACTCTTCCCAGTCCACTCTTTCACAGGGCAAGTAATTTGGCCTGTTTAAAAAGAGTCTGTGCTGGTCATGATGTGGGGTTATGAGAGACAGAGTGAGAAAGATGATGGAGGGATGTATGGACGTTTTACCTGATGAGTCAGAAGTGAATCATAGGAGGCAGGTGTGCTTCATTTTAATCCCGTCAACTATGACACATGCGCACATGCACAGTTATGACTCGCATTTACACAAGTGCACATGACCTTTAAATGATCAGAGCAGTAACTTGTTCTTGTAAATGGGTCCTCAAGTGTAAATAATTAAACAAAACAGTCCGTGTGTGTGTGTGTGTGTGTGTGTGTGTATACACACACACACACACATACATATATATATATATATATATATATTTAGTGCTGTCAAACGATTAATCGCATCCAAAATAAGTTTGTTTATATAATGTGTGCTGTGTATATTTATTATGTATACATATAAATACACAAACATGCATGTATTTTTTTCAGAAATATATTTTGTTTATATATTAAATATATTTCTTTATAATATAAATTATATGAATATAAATTACACACACTTCTATTCTCTCAAACAGTTATATATGCCAGTGGTTCTGAAATTAAATGCTCAACAAGCACATATGTACACAATTTGGTTGTAGATAAACAGGGTCAAAACAGTTACCTTCATCCTGATTATTGATAGACATTAAGGGGGTGCTGACCCGACACCAATGTCGACTAAAAAAGGAAAACTTTATGCATTTTGGTTGTTCGTTTGCATAACAACCATGTTTTGGGGGTCTGAAATGGCAAACTTTTGAAAACGGGTTTCAAAGTTTATGTTTTTGAAACCAATACCATTATCGCATCTGTGTAAACTACAAAAACGCAAATTTGTGAAACCTGTGTTGTATGTATATGTATTACATGTGCGTGTAGCGTTTACAAAGTAATAGGGATGGGACGATACACTGTGACTTTGTTTTTTATTTATTCGTTTTTTTAAAAGAATTTCGATTCCATAAGTATTGTGATTCGATAACCCTGAACTTGCACATGAATATAATAGTCAAATGTTCAACAAAATGAGTAAAAAAATACTTTCTGAAATAAAATAATTACGTTACTATTACGTTACTAATTACTATGTTACTTTGCATACCGTTTTAGTCATGTTTAGTTTTCCCGGCAGTGTGTAAAATGAAAAGTGTTTCCACACTTGGGATTCAAAACGCGAAGGTGCAGAAAGAATTCTGGAAGAGGTTTGATCCTCTGCCTCCGTCATGGTTTTGCTTTCTCGCAATACGGTCGTTGTATGACATCAAAGCACCGCGAGAGCTAGAGAGCAGACGGCTCCCACTGATCTATATACCATATATTAGGCTTGTTTGAGATGCGCCTCACGGTAATCACCGGTGATCGGTTCTGCGCAGATTTTGCTCATCTCAAACAAGCCTATTGACTGCTCCGCATGCTTTCGAATCGCTCTCGTGGTACTTTGATGTCTTACGTTGATCGTCTGCGTGGTGCTGCTCTGAGTGGAACACACCTATACATTTCGCCCTCTGTTGGAATTAAATAGTGCTAACTTCTCCCCACCACCTCTTAGGAAAAGTAAAATAATTAAATAGAAAACTATTCTGAGGTAAACCAATCGATTTTAAAATCGTTTGAAAAAGAATCGCGATTTTTTTTTTCTTCTCCCACCCCTATAAAGTAACATTGCCAACTACTGGCCTGGCATGCATAATACAGCGTTTTAAGTTGTTTTCGCAGATCCGTGTGAATAGGAATTGTGACACCATTTCCGTTTTTAGCACATCCCTGTCATGTAAACGTACCCTAAATGTCCTCTGTGTGGCCTAAACGCACACCTCAGTTACCCGTCTGAAGCCCTGCAGAGAGACACACATGAGTGCAGCCGGATTCTCTCAGTAAAGACTCTGAGATGAAAAGAACGGCATGAGACGGTGCTGTGAGGATAGATGGTTTTAGCACTGCTTTGTGTGTAAGAGCGAGAAGTTAATGCAGATCAGTCAATAGAGTTCAGCGTGGTGTTAATATGGCTTAGCATGCTCTCCTGAGTTCATGCATGGGGCACAGAGAGTGATGGCTATAATGGCAGCAGGTCACACACTCATTCTCTCTCTCTCTTCCTTTCTTTAATTAGAAGCCGTTCTGAAGGACTGCTACCTATTAATAAATCAAGGCTGAAAAGTGGTGCTACCGTGTGAGTTTTATTAAAACCACACGATGCAACAATGCTGCACCACACAGCAAATAAATAAATAGTTTAAATATATATATATATATATATATACACACACAACTGGGTCATAACATCTAAGGAAACGTTTTGTTATGCAATATATTTATTTCAAAATATATTCGATTTTAATTTATTTCCAAGTCACTAAACAAAAATATAAGTGACACATAGTTTATAATTACTATTTTACCCCATTTTTTCATATAAAATATTTCAAAGTCATAAAACGTATTTCCTGTTTAAATTTGGCTTTGAATCACAGATGCTCTCAAAGTTTTGGACTCACCTTTATATATTTTTGTAGAAGCAGTATTTGTGCGTAAATACATAAGTACGCGCCCACACACAGCTATACATAACGCAACACATTGCTTTCATAATAACCAAAGTATGTTTTTCCCTCTTAGTCTCCTGGCATTATCCTCAGCCGTTTTGGCAGTGCATCGGCCCAAAGCATGCTCTTGGTGCGCAAGTTCTCCAGAATTCTTGGGCATTTCGTGGGGAATTTCAGACATCTGGCTGTTCCTTTTGATCTATTTACAGGAAGAGGCTGAACTTTGGCCCACTTGTGCACGCGCAGTGTGACATAGCCACAGGAGAATGTTCCTTTCTGGGCAAAAACAGATAAACAACCTTAACAACCTTATCAGTTGAGTGGGCCAAATTTAGAGCCTGAGTAAATAGCCTAGGAAAACAGAGCGGAAAGACAGAAAAATAAGGCAGGGATAATAAGGATAAGCGAGAGTTTCCAGGAACCATATTTGAAAGGACAAGTAGGTATATCCGCTCATACTGTCTCTTTTCCTTTTTGGCAGTAACATACAAACACGTAGTCGGGATCTGAAGGCTTTAGCGATTTGCCGTATGACGTGAGAGGAAGTGATGCTAACCTGAGTCACATTAAACACAAGGAGCCTTTTTATTATAGTTTGCAATACTGTGCTTGTTTATTTTTGGTATACCGCTTCAGTTGAACCTATGTATAGCAACACCTGACAAATAAGTGATTCTACCAAGTGGTTTTTTGACAATGGAGGAAGAAAATTATAGTGACCTGCGAATATAAATTCCCAGGACGTCCTGAACTAAATGAGCTGTTCTGAGAAGCGCTCCTGGGAAGCTCGGCCGGCACTCATCTGGAATGGCCTTGCCAACAGAAACATCACTGCGCAAATCAGTAATTTCACATTTCCTCACCGCAGTGTGTGGCTTATTACGCATGTCCGCTCTCTGATAACCTCTAAACCAACATTACCTGCTCTTGCACACAGCACACTCACTCTGATGCAGCGTTTACCAGACAGTTTAATTCAAAATGATTTCTCTGTGAAGAAACCTGAGATTAAAAGACTAGTTCATCCAAAAATGAAAACTGTTATTTACTCTCCTCATGTTGTTCCAAACCTGTATGGCTTACTTTCTTAAAACACAAAAGGAGATGCTAAGAACAATGTTCACACTGCTCCTTTCTGTACTGTGAAAATAAGTGGGCATATTTGTATGTGTGTATATTTTAGAGCTGCGAGTCGTGATTATTTTGGTGATTAATCAGAACTAATCATTTTACGGGATGAATCATGATTAATCTCATAATACTTGCTCTGCACGTCAGTGTGCGAATAGAACCCTACTCACAAAAAATGGGAAGAAACGTTAGCATAGCCTCTGAAGGAGAAAAGGGTGCTCTATTAGGGCATTAACAGTTCACATTCATCACAGAAATTAACTCATTCATCTCCGCAGTCCTTTTAAATATGACGTTTATAATCAATGACATGCTGCACTGGCGTTTTTTAAAAGTATGAATCAGGTGCGTATCCTCCGAGGAGGCAAGGGAGGCAGCGCCTCCTCAAAAAACTGGATGAGAAAAAAAAAAAATTCATGATACAGAAATAAAAAAATGCAAGTATGACAAAATATTACTTAAAGCACATAAACCACTAATTTTTCTAAAGTAAAACTGCCCAACAGCGACACTAGCAGGAGTCCAAGTCTCTCTTGCCACCCCTGAGCCCACTGAGTTTTAACAGACCCCCTAAAGCTTGCGATGAGTTTAGTGGGGGGTAAATGAGAATGAATGGGGGGAAGTCACGTGAGAGGAGGCAATGCCTCCATTGCGATATGATTGGATATGACTGGATATGATCGGCTATGATTGGTTCTTGCGATAAATCCTGCCTTTTGTGTTAGTCCGTAATAGTATTACTTCAGAAGACTTGAAAAATAGTGTACAAAACATATGAACTAATTATTTGGTGCTTATTTGGAACTTAACAGCATTCATCATAGGTACAGCATGAATATTCTGCTGAACATCTCATTCGGTTTTTAATGAAAGAAAGTTTCAAATTCATGGCAATTTTTATTTTTGAGTAAACTAACCCTCTACATACCGAGCTAAGGGGCATAGCATTGATGTCTGACTCCTTGCGGGACTGAACCAGTAACCTTCTGATTACCAGTCCTAAGTATTAACCACCACATTCTAGGAAGGGGGTTGAGGGGCTGCGAACAGCCACAAACTCAACATTGTGTATAACGATCATCACGTTTATATTTAAACCAACACCGTTTTCCGAGAAATGACACATTCCTGTCTGTGAGGGAATAGCTTCTTGGAAGCCTCATAGGCCTTTATATTACTGTACTGTATGCATAATTGAATAAGTATGATGAGTCTTAACTGACTCACGTCTAGCCATCGGCTACGGCTCACGTAACTTTGTGCTCCCCCCCCGCAATCCTTAGGGATGTCTGTTACCCCCTCCCTCTGAGTTTACAGTGCACATTTGTTCTTCATTTCACTGCACTTGCACTGAAGCATACTTCCTCTGACTCACGCCGCAAACAAGCCTTAAATCAGATCATCTGTCAGAGGGTCCATCTCGGCGGCGATTAACAGCAAAGGAAAAAAATAACTCCGCCGCAGTTGCCTGCGTGTTGTTCACACAGTCTTTGCTTTGATGGCTTGTCAGCGGCACGGGGTCAGCCTTCCAGCTAACCACAGGGGCGAGTCATAAAGCAGAGATCTCTTAACAGAGGGCCCAGGGCCAAGGCTGCTTCCCAAAACTGAAGTGCTGGATAAAAAAAAAAAACATATTACAGTAAACGTGACTCTTTTTCCCAGAAACCTAGTGTGGGGCCCCGGTGACGTTACAGTTCAGCGCACACAACAGAAACGCTCTACTGGGAGTTGCATTGTGTGAGATGAGATGAACGCTCAGTCAGGCTAATTATTGTGTGTGGGTAAAAAACCCAAACAAAATCAATGTCTGCTTATATATTTAACAGCTAATAATACAAGTTTACACACTTGAGTCCTATTTAAATGAAAAACTCAGAACCCCAGTGGAGCAAATGTTTACAGACTGAGTGAAGAATCAAGTTTTCTTTGCATTTAAACTATCCTTAGCTTTTAAAGAGGGGTCGGATCTTATTATAGTCCATTTTATTATTTCTGATTTCAATTAAGGAAACAAATATATGGCAGATATGGATGGATAGGTGGATACATGGATGCTGTAGATGGATGGAAGAAACAAATAGGATGCAGAATTGCAATTTAAATGCAAGAATTGATTGGAAATTAAGTCATTTTTAACTAGAAAGATATAGTTTGCTAGGACAAACTTTTAAATGATGGCTTGAGAAAGCCTTGTTTGAAAGCCTCTGCATTATATATCTACAGCAATAAACAGCCGGTATAAGCAACATAACTGAGAGCGAGAGTACATATGGGAAGTCAAATGCACTGAAATGAAAGTGTCCTCAGCAGCTCAGATGTTGGGAAGAAAATGAAGACTCTTATGTTCAGTCTTGCATCCAAACACAGAGCACAGGGATTGCTTGCAAGACATTGTTGACGTTACAGCAGCTCGAGCGTGGAGAAAATGAAGGACAGCGTAACTTCTGAGGGTGGAAACTATAGCAACACAGGGCTGTCAATCAACCCCTGTGGCCCTGCCCTCCGAAATGTGACGTCACACTGCGTGAGAATCAAAACAGCAGGCCTAGTGAGACTGACTTGGTTTAAGGGGGATTAAAAAAAATGAGGAGTGGGTGGATTTTTATCATTGTAGGGTGGTTGTGTTCACACACTGCCAATACACATTTATGTCCAAACATTTTGCATAATAGGTTTAATTTAAATTTAAAAAACCTTTAAGTTGGAGGATGGATGATTGATGGATATGTAGATTGTGGATTGATATATGGATGGAAGGATATGGTTAGATAGATGGATAGATGATGAATAGATGGGTGGATGAATAATGGATGGATGGATGGATGGATGGATATGTAGATAATGGATTGATATATGGATCAGGGGTGTGCAGCAAAGCCAGTATTTGTATCTGTAACAATCACAAAATTATTCGTATCTGGATTCGGAAGTACGCGGAGCTTGAACCGGAACTTTTTTTTCTGTTGAAAACGGTTCAACGGTTCCTGCGCAGTTTGGAGAGGCAACAGCAATGCAGTTGTTTGATTTGCGCTCTTATCATTTATCATTCACTTCACACACTCATTATTGCGTGACTTTTAGAGGTTTGTGTAAACTATCGCGCTGATCCCCTGGCTCACCTGTTATCCAGCAAAAACGAAACTGTGCCAGCCTGAGCCGAATATTCGAGCAGAATTATTCGTTATCCGTTATTTGTTTTTGAAGCCAAAATCCATGCCTTTCCGAATAAGGTATTCGGCTTCAGGCACACCCCTAACATGGATGGACAAATATATGGTTGGATGGATGATATATAGAGGAGGGATAGACGGGTGGATGGATGAATGGATGGATATGTAAATAATGGATTGATATATGGATGGATGGATATAGTTAGATGGATATATAGATGGATAGACAGGTGAATGATTGAATGAATGAATGGATGATAGATAGATGGATGGATAGATAAGATATATGCATGGAATACAGATACTACAGAAAGGTGGATGGATAGTTACACAGATATTTTAGATGGATGTATAGATAGATGGACAAACAGATAGATTACATTCCAACTATAGAAACCTGTATTTAATTTTATATTTTTCTTCATATTTAATAAATAAACTTATCAACCATGGGTGGAAAGACATTTAATTTCCAAGAATATATTACCTGTTAAAATGGCAATTCAGTAAATTCAAGCTCCAAATGAACTTCCTATGGGGTGTGTCTTATTAATACTGAGAACTGAATCCCCATAATACACCTCATCAGTTGTAAACTCTCATTGCTGAGTGCTTGAAACCTTAAAACGGCTCTGACATGATTATGGTATTTTTGTGAATTAGGTTACCACCTACCTCATGTTACATTACGGCTGCCTGATAACATCCCATGCAAGAATGAAACTAAATCTGCCAAGGATACACACTATCAGAGACATGCAATATAAAACAGAACGACCGCCTGCACTGTTATTTCTTTCTGGATAATTGTAACCTGTCTTTTAACCATTAGACTGATGGCTCCTCTGTGTTTTCAAATGGTCCTTAACCTCATTCTCCTCTCTCTGAGTGATTCCTTTCAGCGCCAATCCCAAAATGACGTCTTGCTTCAATGACTTCACAGATCTGGCAATCAATCAATAACACCACAAAACAGGTCAGTTTTTCAATCTCTCCCAACGATAAATGAATAATAAGAGGTTGTTTAATGATTGTGAACGGTATGTGTTTGAATGCAGGATATTGATGGGTTGTGCTCTAGATAAAAGATGAAAAAACATTTAATTCATTCAATACAATCCTGACAGTCTGAGGCTAGAGAGAGTATGTGTATGTCAAGGCGGAAACATTAATCTAGCTTTCAAGAGAAAGCCTGGGCATCATGCCAGCCACGGACTGCAGTGTACTTCATTGTCCACTGGCACGTAATGCGCATGCTAATTCAACGCTTCCTTAATGTTATGTTTTGAGAGGGCAAAGTCCTTTATTGTGGACCTTATCCAGTGAGACATGTAATATGAGTAAGCTCATAACAAACACTGGCAAAATTTGTTTTTTGTTTTTGTTTTTTAAGATTGAATTGTGATTGTATTTCTTGCTCTGAAAGAGCCTAAGATGATGTCATGGTTTTATAGGGCCATTAACAAACAAACCAAGCCCATTTTTGACCCAGCTACCTACTGACCTCCACAGAACAATGTACTTAACCCTTGTGCTGTGCTGATAATCCTTATCCTAATTTGGTGTTCCCAGTCTAAAATGACCAGCATTTAAAGGAACACTCCACTTTTTTTGGAAATAGGCTCATTCTCCAACTCCCCCAGAGTTAATAAGTTGAGTTTTACCGTTTTTGAATCCATTCAGCCGATCTCTGGATCTGGCGAGAGCACTTTTAGCATAGCTTAGCATAGATCATTGAATCCAATTAGACCAGTAGCATCGCGTTCAAAAACGATCAAAGAGTTTCGATATTTATCCTATTTAAAACTTGACTCTTCTGTAGTTATATCGTGTACTAAGATCGGCGGAAAATGAAAAGTTGCGATTTTCTAGGCTGATATGATTAGGAACTACTCTCATTCCGGCGTAATAATCAAGGAACTTTGCTGCCAGCAGGCGTAGTGATATTACGCAGCGCCTGAAAGTAGCTGTAACACGAAAAAAAAAAATTGTTCCACAAAAATCATGCACATTTTCTCATACATAAATACAAACAATAGGAAAGTTCAGATGCATTATGCCTTTATATGCACTGTAATCCAGCTCTTTCAGGAGGATTACATGACATACACAGCCAAAGCCTGGAGGCATACCATACCAGAAACACACAAAACCACACGCACACTCTCCTGTGTTTGCTCTGCCTCACCATTGGCCACTAAAACAGTGATGTAATCATGTCTTGTCATTTTCTCACAGCTCAAGTAGGAAAAGCCAATTACTGTAAGTTCCTCCAAAGTTACTCAACTCCACATCGGAAAACATATTTTATTCAATCTTCTTGGGGGCATGATTTGTCTGCATAGTGAAGCGCACACACATTCACCGCTGTTTGCCCAGGAGCACATGGGAGAGGAGGCGTGACACATTGTCACGTACATCAGAGTTACAGCTTGATCTTGCATTGACGTTTTATTTTCTCTCTCTATTTTACAGCTTTATTCACCTTCATGTCAGGCCTGGCTCACTGTTAAACTTCCACTGTTTCAGCTGTCACACACAAAAGCATACAGCCGGAGCAGGTATTCTCTCTACGTCAATGCACTGAGACGTGGCACTGCAGCGGAATGGCTAACAGCTGCCCAGATTGAGTTACCTTCCTTTCGACGTACTTTCAGCTCTCTGTTTCTGTTTGTCTCTCTCTCGCTTTCTCACCCACACATGCGCATACACACAATTTGTGCTTTATCTGTCCAACACAAAATATTTCCAGAACCTACTGAGCAGCCTAGCAAAACAGGGCAAATCATAGTCATGGTCACAACTTGAAGAGATTTTGCCAAAATTCGAAGACAGCGTCGCAAGAAGAATAACACAATCCCAGTTTTGACAAGGTCATTCCTTCCAAAAAAAAAATCCAAGATGGAGGGATGAGTAAAACACACTTCATTCAATACTGAAAAGTATCAAAACCGAAGTTAAAATGGATTGTTTACCTGTATTTCTTTATACTGTTAGCTTAGCAACATGCTAACAACTTCACCTTTCGTGCTTCGCATTTAGTGCTATTTTGAGTAGCAAGTTAAGTTGATGCTCATGTAAATCATTCAAATTATTTCAATTAGGGTGCTACCTTTGAAATCGTTTGCGTATGTAGCTCACCAGGTTTTGGGACAGAGCTAATCTCTGACTTATTTCTCCCACACTTGTACAATCACTGGTACATCCACAAACAGACGTCGCAGTTTCCAACAGCAATACCTGTCATTTTAGGATTACATCTTACCTTAACTTGGATAACGTGCCCTAGGCAGCGCTCATTCTCCCTGACAGCTTCTTTGGTCTTACTGCATTTAAAGACATACTGGCATCCCTCCAAAGCTCCAACTGCCCCATGACCCAGAAGGCACCTGCCCAGGGACCACCAATACAGTCGCACTGAAAAAGAGGGAAAGAAAAATCACATAAAGATCACGCTCTATAACAGAGGGTGTGTCCCTGCAAGCCCTCCCAATCACACACAGACGCACACACAAATACATAAAAAAAAGAAAATGGAAGCACACACCCTTGAGAAAGAAAATCAGAAACCTGGCGCTCCTATAAAGGAAGAGAAACTCTAGCTCTCGCTGGCACTAGTGCCGGTTTCTTCAAAACACAAGCCCCCGTAAGTGCACACAACCGTGTAAAATCCAAGAGTTCACAGTGTCAACATTACTATGAGACTTGTTGCCAAGATTCAGGCTGGAGTTTGGGAGGTAATGGTGAGATTTGGACTCTACAGGTGGGCAAGTGAAACTCACACTTTTCACAATGCTCCCATTAGCTATGACAAGACTTATATATTAGGTCCGAGGCCAATAGAAAAGATAAAACTCAATTGTGTCTCATAGACAGCACTGAGATTGCATAGAGTAAATGGAGACTTACTGGTTAAAAATGAAAATTGCCCAAATTTACCTCGCAACACATAGGACTGTCTGTCTGTCTTCAATGAAACAAAAATATTTTGAAAGTTAAAAGAGTCTAAAACGGCACTGAACCTTACTGACTTTCACTGACAAAAAGCCCTAAAACATTTATCTTATTTTTGAGTGAACTATGCCTTGAAATCAGATTTGTCACCTGTTAACCTCATATTTTACTTGCTAATGTCTCAAATGATAATGTCACTGCACTCCAGTCTGTAATCATGTTTTTCATCAAATTTCTTTTTAAAAGCCTAAATTATCATTATCATATGCTTGTTCAAAAGTTTGGGATCAGTAAGTCTTTTTTAATGTAGTCTCTTATGCTCATCAGGCCTGTATTTATTTGATCACAAATACAGAAAAAACAGTAATATTGTGAAATATTATTGCAATTTCTAATATTGGGTTCCTATTTTAAAATACTTCAAAATATCATTTATTTCTGTGACGCAGCGCTGAATTTTCATCAGCCATTACTCCAGTCTTCAGTGCCACATGATCCTTCAGAAATCATTCTAATATGCTGATTTATTATCAGTGTTGAAACTGTTTTGGAACCTGTGATACTTTTTTCTTTGATTCTTTGATAAATAAAAAGTTAAAAAGAACAGCAAAACGTATGTATATTAGTGTATATTGCAACACAAAATTTCTATTTTGAATAAACACTGTTTTTTTAACTTTATTTATCAAAGAATCCTGAAAAACCACAGGTCCCCAAAAATATTAAGCAGCACAACTGTTTCCAACACTGATTATAAATCAGCATATTAGAATGATTTCTGAAAGATCACGTGACACTGAGACTAGAGCAAATTCAGCTTTGCTTCATAGGAATAAATTATATTTTAAAGTATATTAAAATAGAAAACTGTCATTTTAAATTGCAATAATATTTCACAAAATGATGTTTTTTTTTTCTGTATTTTTGATCAAATAAACGTAGCCTTGATGATCAAAAGAAACTTCTTAAAAAAAAAAACATTAAAAATCTTGCTGATCCCAAACATTTGAACGGCACTATGCATTCATTTTTTAGCATTATAATCATAACATATCACAACATAATTCATTAATTTGAGTCTTTTTATCTCTCCTAAGTAATTTAAAAGTAGCAAACTGACTTAAAACAGACTTGAAGTCTTCTCAGCTATAAAAGAGCAATAACATCCCTAAGTCTTCTGGATTCCCCTAATACATACACACACACACACACACACACACACACACACACACACACACAAACACAAACACATTCACAGATATTCCTCACCCGCCTCTTTACTCATTCTCATTCAGCTTTGAATGCTAAGAAACATGGCAGCTTTTAAATGTCGACCCGGTCACACACTCAAACACTGAGTAACTGTAATAGTGGCACCCAAGCCTGTTACCGTGGAGACCGGGGAGGAGAGGGAGTCTGCTTCACTCCTGAATCCTTTACGGCCCTCCTTGTTCCAACTGTGCATAACACATTTGTCTCCTAACTCATTTTAAACACTTGTACATATCGTAGAATGGAAAAACCACTGACCCGCAGCCTTTCGTCCTGATCTTGCAACATTAAAACTATCATTGATTAAACTCAGGCCTGACCTAGAATATTTCAGCGGCAGTGACATCACATGTCGACGTCAGCACAAGTCTCATTAGAACCTGTGGTGATTAAGGGGCCTAGAAGTGCTGAAATATGAGTTAACGTGGCGCTAATGAGCATGAACTTTTCAAACACTCCTACCATGAATCAGCACAGCGGACAGAATAAGGCCTTCAAGAATGCAAACACACACAAAGTTACTGTATGCAAATATGCGCTCTTTCAACAGTACACTGTCATATGTACACAGCACTGTACTTCTGGTGACGCATTATGGAGCAACCATAAAATATGGTACCAGTCAAAACTTTGAACACACCTGACTGAATTTGCTTCCGTTCATCCAAAAAAGGGAGAGTTCATCCAAAGAATTTGTCTATACAAAGTCAATGGGACCCCACAGAGTTCCACTTTATTTCAAAATATCATCTTTGTGTCTCACAGAAAAAAGAACATCATACAGGTTTGGAACAACAATGACAGAATGCCTCAGTTTTGATTACTTTAATTTTAAATTGTAGAAATCTGTAATACATAAGAATAAGCAGGTGTGTCAAACTATTGACTGGTAGTTTGTACGTGGGTGGTGATGGTAATAAAGCTGATAAAGGTTTACAGGTGGGCAGGTGGACGTAATGGGTCAAGGTGCGTCCAGGCCACACCTACAGCTGCATTCAGCAACAGTTGTTCTATGAGCCAAAGCGTAGGCTGATGCCACAAGACAAACCAGCACAATGAATAAAATGCAACTTATGTGCATGACAAAACGAAATCAAAAGAGAAAAGAAAAACTAGTCATTCAACAGTCTTAGTGGAATCATCCCAAGCAGGAAACTGTATTTAAATACTTTACATTGTTTGAACTGTACTATAGGAATGTACTTTCACATTTCTGAAAACAGACTTTTGTTTGAAACTATACTATGGGAATTTATGTTTACGACTTTAAGGTTAGTTAAATTACGCACAGACTAAAATAACGTTAAAATTAGAGAATTAAAGAACATCACCTTAACATTCTTGTTTCAGTTTCTATTCCTGTAGCTTGACTGATGCAAACAACGTTTAGATCATAAGTTAGATTCTCTGGGAAGACTCATACTGAAAAGATAAACCTGTGAGTCACTTTGCATATTAGTATCTGCTAAAAGAATCTGGTTAGAAATGTGCTGTTTATCTAGTTAAACACCAACGAGCTACTTACCCGGATGCCAGTACACCTGTACGCTGAAGCCCAAGAAACACACTGCGCTGACACCAGACACAAGCACACTCACCATATCTCAGTAAAAGCTTCAACATCACAGATTAATGATTTACCGATTTTAAAAGTAACACTCACTGTCACGCAGACATCTCCTGACTTCGTTCACCATCCACCAGCAACTGAGAGAATCCAATAAGTTCCTGCGAAGGAACCTTGCTGCTCTACTTTCCACAACAGAGTGATCCCAACCAGCCTCTCCTGTTACTTTCACTCACTGCGTCTGTGTGTGTGCGTGCGTGCGTGTTTTGCACAGTCATATACGACACATCCAGTCAAGCGATTCCTGCCAAGTGAGTCCGCAGGCAAGCCAATCTCACTTTCTCTCTCTTCCTCCTCCCTCGCCTCTTCTCTCTCAGCCTCTCTTTCAGTAAATGCCTCATGTGTCATCCATCAGGCACTAATTCATTCGTAGCCGCAGTACTAATGTGGCCACTGGGGTGTGCTGTTTCGCAAGGTTCCTTCGAAAACAAGCGGTTGGTTACGCAGGAACGTTGTTTTGAGGTTGAGGACATGTCGCTGTGAGGTTTCTGAGAGGAAAAGGGAGGGCCAATGGAAATAGATGAGCTCAATCAAAAACAACTTGTCACCGCAACAGATGTTTTGAAGAAAAATGTCTTTTTTTCACCACACTCGCAGCTTGTAATCATCAGGAAAACTTGAGGGAATTTTTTGCCCAAACTAGTTGTAGAATAAACACCGCTGCTTCAGTAAAAAACTAAGGCGCTGTAGTTCAGAATCAGAAGGTGCCTTTGCGAAATGTAGTTTGCGGAGAATTCATTATGGCAATACAAGAAAGCTCATAACCTGAATTACACATCAAGCGCAATGCTCATTACACGCAACCTAACCTAGATAAGTAATTTATCCTCACTGAAAGTGAAACTTATGATCGCAGCCAATCAGAAATATTTTAGATACACTTATGTGGAGCAGAATTTTTAACCAATGGCGTTTAAAGTGGGCGGGGCGACATAATTAGAACCCAATTGATCGACAGAACATCCTGTTGCTAGGGGCTACTTGCTTTTGCAGCTAGCTTTGTTATGTAACGCTTGGTTTGGAAACAGCGTAACATTTATTCATACCACAAGTATGCAGCGAAACTGCAAATGCAAAATAAACATGCTTAATAAGTTAACTAAAAACAAAAGGCACATGATTGAGCACAAATATCCCGGCAGAGCTAATTCTGAGAGTGAAAATGAAAGTTTAATAACTGTAAAGGACAGACAGTCCATCTCTCTCAGTTTCTTTCTGACTCTTTTGTTACTCAAGGGGAATTCCACAAGTGCACATGCTCATCGCCGCCACAGAATGGATCCAGTAACAGGAAAGCGGTCACTGTTGCAGGTGCCGCTTCCACTCACAGCATAGGAATCCGGTGGCAGACCTCACACAAGGGCAGACGGAGTCAACAGTGGCGCCGCACTGCGACGAGATCACAGGCTTGGACGCTCGACTCATACTACGGTCATTTCGCCTCAACTTGCAGGAATGTGAGGGTAAGAGTGTGTGCGTGTGTGATGTATACTCCTACTCTTGCTCCGCTGAACCTTCACCCAGTCCTGCATCCCATCTTCCGTCACGAGTGACTGAGTCACTTGATCCTTTACTTTCACTCACCCTAATTTGTCAATCACTACCCACAACCCTCTAGCAACTCACTCCGTAGGAATCTGCCAAAATGGGCCACTTCCTCCTTGTCCTCCTGCTGTTTAACCAACCCTCATCCTTTGACATGCTGTTATCTCAGACCCTCCAACATCACAACAAGACCTCCCACGGGAATCCACCACCAGTTTTACTGTAATTATCCCTCCTCTCTGGACATAAAAGGACATTTCCTCCTTATGCCCCATTTAGAGTGAAAAGGTTAGATTGAAGATGCTTAAAAAAAATTTGTTTGTAGTTTTTGTATTATAAAATGTCATTCTATGTCTATATATCCTTCACAGAATACGCTGCTGTGTTTTAGGGTAAAAACGCATAAATACTACATATTAAAAGATCTGTAATAACAGAAAGGTATGGTGAGACATCAGATCTAATATAGTCAGCAAAGCATTGTCTTTTATGAAACCATTCTGAAAATCCTGTGTTGAATTGTGCCTTGTTTGTAAACAAATCAGTGGGAAAATTAAGTGAACAAAGGACCAAGTTCTTACTGATGTGGTCTGGCACTTCATTAAAAATAGTTTATCAAATAAAGTTTATCGTTTAGTTTATGCATAGACCTGCGTTTGCCGCTCTTGTCATTTACATACTAAGTGCATGAATTGGTGGGCGGGGCTAAACATAACATATTTATATATTATAATTTTTTCCTAAATATACTGCTACTCACAAAGTTTGAAATCAGCAGATCTTGTTGAAAAAAAAATTTTTTTGGGCGTCTTTGTTGTGGCAGATAGTTGAGATAGTGTGAACGCCCCATCAGCGTGCCGTTTCCCTGTAATCAATTCTGATTGGTTGAGAGTGTAACATGTTATAGTTCAAAGGACTTATCTTGGCATCAGCAACCACAAATACATCAGAAATCTGTTTTGAGATCTGTCCGGCTTACCGTTTTTTACACTTTGTTTTTCTCACCAAAAACTATCAACGGTGAAACTTTTCTATCACCATTCAGCCATCAACTGCTGCTCATCAGAACTAAAGGTGTGGTTACAGGAAAATGCCAGAATCCAATTATGACCAGGATTCACAACGCGTACCATCACGCAAACGCTCGCCCACACATCCGCAAACACACACACACATACACATTCCTGACGTTCCCCACACCAGGTAAACAAATGAACCATTGCACACACGGCATTTATCATTCCTGTTGGCAGTGGAACTTTTTGGATCACCTGTGCAGACTACATAGTGACCCCTGAAAACATAGCAATGAAACATTGTTCACATAAGTAAGTTTGCCAAGACTAGTATCACTACACTGCATAACAGTGTCCTGGCAACTGCCCAAACACACTCTTCTTATCCAACAAACCTTGATTAGACATAGCATAACTCTGATACACACACCGGAATCTCCTCAACAATCTTCTTCACAGCGCAAAAGCTCTCTCAACTGAAAGTCAATATTTATATATTTTCCTGTGCAAAAGATCAAGAGCATCCATTATCCGGCAAATTATGTAACTTTGTCAGATAACAGACCTTCAAGCTCTTCATTTGTTGAATAATTGAAGCCCTGAGATGTTTATTCATCTGTAACCATAGAGATAAAGACATACAATTATACAACTATGAGATATATTTCTGAGTCATACTTCCTAATATTTAGGCTTCGGCAGTACAGACCAAACGATCTTCAATACCAATGCAGAAGCAGTCAAACACCTGTCCTTCACATTTTTAATAGTGCTTCCCCATGCAAAACTTGCCACAATGATGGTTGCTAGAGATTGATTACTGTCCCAAGTCAAAAGTTTAATATGATAGTCTGGTCCCTCTTTAAAGTAGTTGTTTTATTGTACATCATGTGGAAATTGTTAGCTACTATTCACATCCATAGCACAAACCGTTTGATACTTGGGGTTTTTACATCTTTAACGTGTGAAAAAATAGCTATGCTTGTCTTAGCAAGCACCAATGCGATTACGTTTTGTGCAAGAACATACAAACACGTAAATATAACCCCCTATTTCAGGGTTACAAGAAAGCCGCCTCTGTCTAAGGTGTGTAATTTTAACACTCCACTGACGTTTATAAGCATCTATGCTGTATAATCAGAGAGAATATTAGAATGTCAGTCATACTTTCACATGCAACAGCACACCTTACAGGTCTTCTAGGATCAACGTGTGAAATGAAAAATAACACACATACCTTGCAGAGACATATTCATGCACTTGACATAATCTGAAGTGCTCTCCTCCTATGTGTTCAAGTCTTTTATAGCACTCTGACTCCCATAAAACTGATGAGTCAGGCTCTCATCACCACAGTGATCTGTCACCATTTAGGGGCGTTAACATAATGGCCATCCCACTGTCATCTTTCAGAATGGCTTTGTTCGGAAGTCAAGACATTACTTTCTGAGGACGCCAAGTCAATACTAGACCGGAAGATATGACTAAAAATGGATTGACTGAAGAGAACAGAATTCATCACTGTAAAAGTGATACTCCATGAGACTCATAATAATGTCACAATACTAATGAGTTAAATGCATTAGGTGAGATTTATAAAGAGGAATGTAGATTTATTATAAATGAGCAGACCTGCATGTCCACAGGAACCTTTTCCATCTTGCCTTTTTGGAGGAAATGGGAAACGAACCAAGTCGGATTTGATATTTAATATTAGGTGAAAAGGTGCAGCGAGTCTATGTGGGCTTATATATTATTTTTAATATATTAATACAGCTTGCATTTTCCTTTAAAATATGTGTTTGCTTACCAAGAATAAGCCTACTTTAATACTTAAAGGGATAGTTCAGCCAAAAATGAAAATTCTGTCAATAATTACTCACCCTCGTGTCGTTCCAAACCTGTAAGACCTTCGTTCATCTTCAGAACACAAATTAATGTCCTTACTACTTTTCTGAGCCTTGATTGTGTTAGGGTCCTTGCTGTCTATGAGAGGGTCAGAGAGCTCTCGGAATTAATCAAAAATATCTTAATTTGTGTTCCGAATATGAATGAAGGTCTTACAGGTTTGGAACAACATGTAATTAATGGCAGAATTTTCATTTTTGGGTGAACTATCCCTTTAAGCATATTTCATAAGCTGATTTGGTGCTTAATCATTTCTCATCAATGTTGTTAACAGTTGTGCTACTTAATATTTTTACAAAAACAGTGATACATTTTTCAGAATTCTTTGATGAAAGTAGAAAGTAGAAAGTTCAAACTAAAAGCATTTATTTGAAATAGAATCTTTTCAGCATTCAAGATCAGATAGATCCAACACTTTACATGAAGTCGCACTGATTTGAAAGCTGTATTAACACAGTTGAAACATGTGTCCCTACATGCCACTGTAGGCGGTAGATTACTTTCACGGAATGATTGGTTTCTTGAAAGGAGCGGTACAGTACAAACCTCTATTCAGTGAGCTGAACACAGGACTTTCTCTTGATGTGTGGTAGCTCTGAAAGCTCAGAGGAATTCAAGAGAAGAACCATGCAACATCAATGCTGCAGAACTTATATACCTGACAATCCAATTAAACCAGCAAGGCCAAACTCACATTAAGCGAATACAGGTATGCACCTTGACTTTGCTGACGGACAACCCACACGAGCGGTTCAAGGTACAGTTCACCCAAAAATGAAAATCCTGTCATTAATTACTCACCCTCTCTCGGAATGCATCAAAAATATCTTAATTTGTGTTCCAAAGATGAACAAACGTTTTACAGGTTTGGTACAACATGAGGGTTAGTATCTAATGACAGAATTTTCAATTTTAGGTGAACTATCATTTTAACTGAAAAGTCCAGCCTGAGCCTGATGGTTGTAAAACATTTTTGGCGTACCGAGCAATTACCACACCAGCCACTGGGGAACGCCCATCCTGTGTGTGTACGTATGCTGATGAGATGCCAGTTAGCACCAAACCAACCCATCCTTGCCATCCCAGCATGTCTGCCAAAAGTAGCCTCTCCCCAGGGTGTGCTACGTCCGCTGTGCCACTAATGACGCCTGGTATCAGCCTGGTCTTTGCTGTGCTCTTAATAGGCTCATTAAAAGGCCTGTCACTGCTGAGCGGTCCCCCAGCTCTGGGTAATGACACTGCGGCAGTGGATCACACATACACACACACATGCACACCACCATGTTTTCATCATAACAGAGTGCTTTCTCATTCTCATTGGCATTTAAGCTCAGAAAGTGTCTGAACTTCGGCTCTGGAGATCGCAAACGGTAACAGGATTAAGAGCAGCCTGTGGGTCCTAAATCAATGATTGTGGATGGGGGCTCGTCAGAATTTGTTCAGAGAGCATAACTGCAGAGCATTAAAGGGATAGTTCATCTAAAAATGAAAAGATGATTCCATACCCGTATGACTTACTGTCTTCTGTGGAACATAATATTTTGAGAATATACTTTGGACACCAAAAGTCAATTGTCACAAACATTCTTGAGAATAACTTCCTTTTTGTAGAGTAAATGATGACAGGATTGGGTGAGCTATCTCTTTAAGTGACATTTTTTTTTTTTTTTTAGAAATAAGGTTGACTGAGAGTTGACACTACCATCTTGTGGTTAGTAAAAAAACTACATGACAGATCAAAACTAGGTGTTTAAAGGGATAGTTCACCTAAAAATGACAATTCTGTCATTAATTACTCACCCTTGTGTGGTTAAAATTAAGATATTTTTGATACTCTAAGTAGCTTTTACCATATTGCTGTGCTGCATGCCCAACTCTATGATATTCTAGTTCATACAGCTGGTATTCCCCAGGTTCTAGTGGGATTTTTCTGACTTTTTTCTCATTCAAAAGACCACAAAAAAAAAAAAAAAAAAAAAAAAAAAACCCTCATTTAATCAATTATAAATGTACTAGCACAACTCTCATATGACTTGCTTTGAAGTATTATTCAACTGGTAACACAAAAAAAACCAAAAAAACAACAACTATGCATGAGTCACGCACTCATAATACTCCAGATTAGGTGTTTTTGTTGAAATCACTAACTCTGAGTAATACACTCTAAAAAATGCTGGGTTAAATATGGACAAACTCAGCAACTGGGTTGTTTTTGACCCAGCTGTTGGGTTACTGCCCAGGAGGTTGGGTTAAACATTTAACCCAACTGTTGGTTGAAAACAACCCAGTCGCTGGGTTTGTCCATATTTTACCCAGCGCTGGGTTGTATTTAACCCAGCATCTTTTACATTCCCTGTAATCAATTCTGATTGGTTGAGAGTGTAACATGTTATAGTTCAAAGGACTTATCTTGGCATCAGCAACCACAAATACATCAGAAATCTGTTTTGAGATCTGTCCGGCTTACCGTTTTTTTACACTTTGTTTTTCTCACCAAAAACTATCAACGGTGAAACACTACACTAGGTTTAAACTGTCCGTTTGCAGCTGCCATTGATGGTTGACACTCTAGCTCAGGGAAAATCGTGCTGGTCAGCCTATACAACACGACGGGCTTATCTTGCATGTCAGTCCATGGCCTGGTAATTGCTGTCATAAAGTGAAAACAGAATGAATAAGTCACAGAATAATAGAGTGAAACAGGAAACTGATTTAGCTTTTGTTTAAACAGAGAAATAGTTTTGTTCACTTTTTTCGGGGGATCTCTGTGACATTTTCTGGACACACGTGATTCTTGTTTATCATTGCAGTGCCTCTTGGCAAACACAGAGCTGAACATTGTGTTCTTGAGTGTCTTTTTACAACAACCATCAGCCGGCCAAAGAATGTTCTTTTTTGGCGTCACCTTCGCCCCTGCCTCAACAGGACTCCAGGTTTCTCTGCTTCTCTTAACTTTATTGTCTTTTCTCTCTTATTCTACATTTCTTTCCCATATATACATGTTCTTAAAGTGACAGTTCACCCAAAAATGAAGCTTCTGTGACAATCTCATTTGAAAAGTAACAGCAATTTACTGTATGATTTATGGTATCATAAATCTTGTCTGTAGCACAACTTATGTGTCAACTCAATCTTTGTATCCATATTCAAAAGCCATATTCTCTCTCCACAATTTGTCTTCCCTTTGTCACATCTACATATTTCAAAATCATCTCCCCACATATCTTCTTTGTTACTGCTTTGGTGTTTCCATTTGGCTTTGAAAACTCAATTCAAAACCTCCCGTCAAGTGATTAAAAACAACACTCTCAGACTTTACACGTCACAAACTTTGATCTGGCTTTGAGTACGGGACACTTTCATATGTGTCGTAAGCGCAGCGAGGTAGAGATTCAAAGCGTTTCATTTCACACAACTGTAGTGAGGCCTCAGTCCCCCGGAAACCCCTGAGAGTACATTGCTTTCCTAAGAAAGCGGTAAAATCCCCGCAGAAGGTTTGGCATTCGGCCAGGGACGCTCCATCCAACCACAAGCAAAATATGTTTGAGGGACATGTCATTCAGCCAATCACGGCACTCAGTAGTACTTGTCACAGCCCTTCCTCTGCCTTTCTGACTGTGCGTGATATCCTAACCACACGCAGACAGTGTTGAACTTATTGACACCACTACAATATTTTGTAGTGCTCTTTCAGAGTTTGAGAGACATTGAATATCAACTTAGATGTTTCTTCTAATACAAAAATAGAGTTATAAACAAATGAGGCATTTGTTGACATATTGCAAGAGCATTGTGGCATAAAATGAAAGGTTAAAGCCGCTTAAATAAGGAAGAAATGTTTAAGTTTATATTGCATTTTCTGACTTTGAAGACTTAGAAATTTTGAGGTTTTTAGATCTTTGAAATGGGTGTGAGATTTAACTTTAAGACTATTTCACTTAAAAAAAAAACTTTCAAATCTCAATTTCATTGCTGTGTAGGAGAAACAACTGAGATAAAGACATAAATATTTATATTACATCCAAGCTGTAGGAATCATGTTGTACAGTTGTTTTCAGCTGCTGGCTAATGTGTGAACATGACATAACTTGACAAATGACATAACTGAGAATACAATGAGCATGTTGTCTTTCCCGAACTGAGTAATTTTGTCCAAATTTTAATCCCATTTTACGTAATTCGAAAATATTACCAAAGCTAAACAGCCGTCATAAGCCTCAAAGAGGTTTTTTTTGCCAAAATCACTTCAGCAGTTTGCATATGCAAATCTGTTTAAGTTCAACAACCCACAAATGTATCAAAGCATAAATTCTCTGAAGGAAGTCATGAGCGTCAGCCCATGTGAGTGTGAATGTCCCAGACATATAAACACTCCAGCGCAGGCCAATAGTGGGGATAAAAAAACACACAGGACCGATCAAAACAATGTGTGCGGACGATGTGTACTCACCTCTCTCTCTCTCTCTCTCTCTCTCTCTCTCTCTCTGAATCCATTCAGCCACGTTGACAATCAGGTGCTAGAAAGAGAGAAGAAAGAGAGCAGACAAGTGTTCATTGCCGTTTCCCCTCTTCAAATGAGCGATCACATCACTCTCTCACTCTCTTGTCATCTCATTCTCTGTTTCAATGCACTGAATCTATTTCTCCCGATAATGAAACTGTTGACACACACACACACACACACACACACACACACACACACACACACACACATACACACACACTGCCGCAGGTACAGCTGTGCAAAGTTTCCTGTGAAGTCCAGTGTCTTGTGTGGTACTCCTTTGAATAACTATTTTTATGACCTGTTGCCCAGTGATTCACGCTGGTTGCACAACCAGGCAAAGTGCACAGCAGTACACATCTGGATATATACACACATTCACACAAACACGCACAACGGTGAGTGTGACGATGGGTCAGCAAACTCCCACACAGAGATGGAGCAGGTAGAAACCAGCTCAGGCTGAAGTTTGTCTGGCCGATTTATGGCAGGAGCGATCTACTCGATCTAGTCTGTATGTTGAGACTTGTACGTGTGTGTGCCGTGAAAGAATCGGATGCGATGGCATGAGAGTTTAGGAAGTAATTTGATTCTCATTCATATTGGCCAATTTGAGTTTGGCTGATGCAACTCAGTGTCATGTTTAAACACAACAACAACAACAGCCACAAGAGAGAAAACAAGTTTCTAGAAGGGGAAGACATTGAATTGTGTTCCAAGAAAAGTTCTAGGAAGTTTTGATGCCCACATTCAGCTGTAGCTAATTATCTTGAGAATGGAAGTAACTGCTTCACGGTTAAAATAGCAACTGGCTTTGCTCCAAAGTGTTAAAGGAATGAAATGGGTTCAATACATGTTAAACTCTATTGACAGCATCAAACAGAAAATTGACAACTGCGTCATTTCTCAATTTGTAAAAAGAGCAAAAAACGTGTTAACAGTAATGCACTTACAGTGGACGTCAATAGTGCAATGCATTGCTAAGGATAAATGTTAGTGTTTTGAAAATTTAGCCATGGACTTAAACAGTATACAAGTTAACATGAGACTAGGCTGACAAAATAGTGTACTAACCAATTTTCTTGCCCCAACACGCTATCAATCTTTGGTAATAACTTCTGACTGCAATCTAGTGTTGATTTTGGTGAAATGATGAGGCGGAAATATATTGTTAGTAACATTTCAGAGGAATATTGTGGGGAAGACATGCAATTACAATTTCTGTGGGGTGTGAAAGAAAAGTAATCTAACTAGCGCAACTAATAACTGTTGCCAGAAAGTAGTAAGTAATGTAATAATATTACATTTGAAAGGAATAACTAGTAACAAATTAGATTTTTGGAGTAACTAGCCCAACACTGCTCAGAAGTTCATTATTCATATTACCAGAAGTTCATTTGGCTAAAAAACATATCCACCTAAAAGGATGTTGCAACTCAAATAGCCCAAACAATACTTTTTTGTATACAATATTTAAGTAGTGTATATATTAGAGCTTAAGCAGGTATAGCATCCTGCAATCCATATATTTCATTTCTGACAGGAAAGAAACAAGGCTATGAGGGATGGAATACAGTGTGTTCAACAGACTGGACTGTTCAGCTAATGAAATGTCTTTCCCAATAAACTTTCAGTAGACAACAGCTCCATAAAACAGTTTTGAAAATGACTGAGCTACACATGTTTGAAGTCGATAGAGTCAGCAAAGTCAATTATGAGAAAAATCAAGTTCCAAAGCAAAATTCAAAGATATGGTCACAAAACAAGCAATGACAATGACAATGACAAACAGGTATATTGTGGGCAAGACACAAGAGCAGTCCAAAAAATAGACGGGGTCGATCGGCGGTGAATGTGATCCAGGGAGCAAGACAATGAGAGATAATCCAGGTACACGAGCAAAAGTCCAGGCGAGGTGCAAACAGAGTCCGAAACAGCAGGCAAAGGGTTAATCCAAGATACGCAGACAGAGATCAGGAAACAGGAAAACATGAGACAAGGTTAGGCTATTGGTGGATTTTTGTTAAATGTGAGCCAAAATCATCACAATTAAAAGAACCAAAGACTTAAACTACTTCAGTCTGTGTGCATTGAATTTATTTAATACACGAGTTTCACAATTTGAGTTGAATTACTGAAATAAATGAACTTGTCCACGACATTCTAATTTATTGAGATGCACCTGTATATATATGTGTGTGTATGTGTATATATTAGGGATGCACGATATTATCGGACTGATATCGGAATCAGCCGATAATGGCCTTAAATGTAAATATCGGCCGATATGAAAAATGATGCCGATATGTCTTGCCGATCAGAGGAATACATTAACTCACATGTGCTCAGGGTGTGCTAGTGATTAGATCACGTCAACAGTGTGGCTCATTCTTGAAGCAAAGTTTTGTCTGAATGATGATTAGATTCACTCCTTTGGATTGCTGCATTTAATCTGTGAAAGCATGTAAAGAATGAAGCGTTCGGTGTGTGATAGAGTGACCAGCAATAGCACGTGCAGCGGCAGCCTCCCCCAGGTCCTAATCCCCGTTCTGTAAGGAGTTTTAATCTGTAGGGGGCGCTGTTGGCCTCCTTCTAATTAAATTAAAAGTAAAATAGCCTACACAGGTAACATTTAGTGTTTCTGATTAAATAAAGCAGTAATTGATATTATAAAATGAGTATGTTTTGATTTAAAGGTCAGAAGCTATAGCTTGCATGAAAAATAAATCACAAACATGACACTTGTAAATTAAATAATTTTATATATACTGATTTATTCGTTAATGTGTCATATGTTTTATTTTTTTAAACAAATCATAAGCTCTAAAAGATTTTCAGAATTCACTTTTGCTTTAGACGATCTACAAATGTTACATTTTATAAATAAAAAAAAAATGTTAGGGTTAACTGCATCTTTCTGGGGGAAAGAAAAATGCAGCGATTGATATAGTTTATTTATAGTTATTTTCAAAGCTTCAATATGCTGTCAAAAAAACCTTCATTATTGTTTATTTAATTCTAACAAATAAGTTCTTGTTAAAAACTAACCAAAATTAAAAATATTTTTCTTATAATTTCTGCACATTAGAGACTTGATGTTGTTTCCAAACAAAAAGAAAATATATCGGTATCGGCATATCGGATATCAGCAAAATCCAATATCGTGCATCCCTATTATATATATAGGCTGCATTAATTAGATCAACCGGAACCGGGAACACTTCCCATAACACACGATGTACTCGTTACATCGTAAGTAGAATGGCATCTACGCTAATATTTGTCTGTTTCTTTCCTATGATCAGATGGTGGATCAGCACCAAGAGATGATGTCTGCAGCCCTGATCGTCAGCGGAGACCAGGACACCCAGATGACCCCCAGAGACCTCGATTAAAATACAAAAAAACTAAAAAAAATATATAACTAAAAATATAATAAAATACCTAACTACATAATACTACTATTGTTAGAACTTGAAACTTTTGAACTGTGGGTTTCGTCTGGTCAGAGGAGAACTGGCCCCCCGACTGAGCCTGGTTTCTCCCAAGGTTTTTTTTTCTCCATTCTGTCACAGAGGGAGTTTTGGTTCCTTGCCGCTGTCGCCTCTGGCTTGCTCAGTTGGGGAAACCAAATTTCTAGCGATTATCGCCGATTTGATTGCACAGATACTATTTAAACTAAACTGAGCTAGAAAATGACTCTGAATATCTCTGAATTCAATAATGAAATGCCTTTAACTGAAAATTGAGTGTTTAATCTTATCATTATATATTACTGATACTCTGTCCTCCAATTTGATACTGTTAAGTGCTTTGACACAATCTGTATTGGTAAAAGCATTATATAAATAAAGGTGACTTGACTTGACTCCAGCAAGTAACCAGTTATTTCTGAGTTGCAGGTGATTGGCTGAAAGGGAGTGGTTGCACACCTGAACGGAATCATGGCGCTCTATAAAAGACTGGGACAGAGCTGTGAGTGTGGGCTGAGCTTGTGCTGTATTTTGGGTTACTCATGAGGCTATCGGAGAACTGATGTGATGTGAGGGATATGGGAGATCACCACTGCCTTTGGTCCATCTCTTTTGGGATGGTTGTTGTATTTGGAGGTTCCGTGGACTGTGAATGGTTGGATTGATGTCTTTCATAAATGCTACACATTTACACGTACCTGCTGACACACTGATTACCATTTATACTGACATTCGATGTTGTTCTGTCTTACATGGATAAATAAATTCACTTGATAATTAGCTGTGGTGTGTGGTGACTCCCTTATTTTGTTGCGATTCAGAAAGGAGAACATAACAAATGGGGGCTCGTCTTAAAGCGAAATTATAACATAACAGGATGAAATTTGTTTGATTAAGATTTGGTATGATGTCGAGTCAACTGAAGTAAAATGTGTAAAATAATGAGCTTTCGGTATGCGCATTGTTTTGAGAGATGCACATAGATATTGTGTGTCTACTCTCTCGTGAGTTCGAAGGTAGTCATCATGAAAGGTAAGTGCATTTTTTTCTTTTTACAGGTGATACATTGTTCATTTTCTCCCGGGTAGGAATTAGTAACGCCTAGCGTTGATTTGTCTTTTGCCTTTTTTATTTTTGTGCAGGCTTTTGGGTGAAGTACACCGCAGTGGTTGCAAATTGAGCTGTTTGTTCAATTTCTAAACCATCGGTATTTTGGTGTTTAATGTCGCTTTACTCTTGAAAGCTGCATGAAGACTAGGCATAGGTTAACTTAGTGGGTTGGTAGGCAGCTTAGAAGGGGGAGAGTGAATAACTGTTTCACCTGTTTTGTGTTCCGAAAAGGAAATAAATGCACTTGATTTGTGTTTAAAAATGTAACATTTTATGAGAACAGAATGTCATCTATAGGAGAATTTGTTAAAGATCCATCAGAAGAGATATTAAATTCTTTTGTAAAACAACAATTATGGGAACTTGTAGATCATTTTAAAATTGGTGATGCAGACAAGAAGATATGGAAAAAGGAACTGCGTTCTGTTGTGAAAAATTGGTTATGTGAAAATAGCCTTATGGTGGCCTTTTTGTAAAAAGAAATTTTACAAATGCAGCAGCTTGATTAAAGAAACTAAACGTTATGAATTGGAGATTGAAAAAATAAGAAACGAGAATGTGCTCAGACAATGCGAGATTGAGTTTGAACAAAAAAAGCTAGAGGCTGAGAAGTCCGCAAGAGATCCCGAGCTGCAGGTGGAGCGATTGAGATTGGTAAAGGAGGGGAGAATTGTGTCAGATGTTGGGGAGAGAGGTTTTAGTTTATCTGGAGGGTTTGACTTGGCCAGTAATTTAAGGCTGCTTCCCAAATTTAATGAACATGACCCTGATGTTTTTTTCTCTTTGTTCGAAACTTTGTCTGAAGAAAGGAATTGCCCGATGTCTATCCGAATTCTCATGCTTCAAACGGTGATTACAGGCAAGGCACAGGAGGCATATGCAGTGCTCACAATGGAGGACAGAAAAGATTATGACAAGGTAAAAGTAGCTATTCTGAAGACCTACGAACTGGTTCCTGAGGCCTATCGCCAGCGATTTCGAAGCTGGAGAAAAGGTGATCACCAAACACACTCTGAGGTGGTAAGGGATCTGGTTTCTTATTTTGATCGTTGGTGTGTTGCGTCCGTTGTTGATGATTTTGAAAAGCTGCGTGATTTGATCATTTTAGAACAATTAAAAATATTGTGCCAGAATACATTACTACATACATAAATGAAAAAAAGCCTAAGGACGCAACGGAAGCTGCAGTTTTGGCAGATGATTATGTATTAACGCATAAAAAGATGTACAGAGAAGATAGATCAGGTCAACAGAGTGGTAACTTTAATGAAAATAGAGTTGGAGCAAAGAAGTTTGAACAAATTTATCCTTGGTGATAAATCAAGTGAAAACTGACAGAGACCTAGTGTGCAATTACTGTTTTAATCTGGGACATTGGAAAAATAAGTGCCCAGTTTTAGCTACAAAGTGGAACCCAAACTAATTGTTAATCCTGTGTTAGTGCCTGACGTTACTGAAGCTTCAAATGACCTTGATCATGGTACTTCCATAGAGGTTGCAGATGAAGTATGTGAGTCCAAAGTGGTAACCAGGAAAACTTTGTACCGTTCATTACAGAAGGTTGTGTGTCTTTGCTAAACTCTGAGAGTAAAATATCAGTTAAAATCTTGAGAGATACAGGCTCATCAGAATCCTTTATTCTTGAATCTGTTCTGCCCTTGTCTGAGGTATCAAGTGAAGGGAGGAGTGTTTTGAAGAATTGGATTAAACACTCTTTCTGTTCCTCTGCATAGAGTACATCTGACGTCCGATTTGATCTGTGGCATAGTATCCTTGGGAGTTCGTCCATCTTTGCCAATTGATGGGGTTACTGTCATCCTGGGCAACAAATTGGCTGGAGGTAGAGTATAGCGAGATGTGATTCCACCTCCTGAAGTAGTGCCTATTCCAGTTACGGAGAAATCCGACATTCTGCATCAAAATTTTCCTGAAGTATTTACAGCTTGTGTTGTGACTCATGCAAGGAGTCTTGAGATGTCATTTGAGAAACAAGAAGTGTCAAAATATGTTGTGCCTGGTTTGTCCACCCTTTCACCTATTTCTCATTGGGAGTTGGTAGATGCGCAGCAGAAAGACCCTGAGTTGCAGAAGTTGTTTGATGCTGTTATTCCGTCCCAGGAGGTAAGAAGTGCTATTAGTGGATGTTTTATCCAAGATGAGATGCTTCTAAGGAAGTACGTCCCTTGTAGAAAGGATTTGCTTTTGAAAATGTTAAAGGGGTGGTTTACTGCTTTTTTCTTTGCTTGATTGTGTTGATGGGGTGCAATATAACATGTCTTCGTGTTTCGTTTGTTAAAAAATGCCTTATTTTTCATATAGTTCACCTTTATTGTAAGCCGCTTTCTCCTCTGTCATTTGAACGACCGGTTGACTTCCTGATTCTATGAAACCACTCCCTCAGATGCAGGCGATAGGCTCAGATTGGTTAGTTGTGATCGGTGTGTTGTGATTGGCTAAACAGCGTATTGCACGTTGCGCAGAAACGTCACGCCCATTACCTTCACGAGCGACAGCTGCACGTGCGGTAATGAAGAGAGTCAAGCAGAACTTCCGCAAGCACGGCTCTTACAAACGTTTCTGAATGGAAGTTTGCTGTTGTGATTACATATCATTTTTTGAAGTTTGTACACGTGTGTCTTATACACACAAAACAGCATCGAACTAACTGGCTACTAACCAAACAGCGTTGGCTTGTGTTTACGTTCTTGATCAAATCGAAAAATTACGTCATAAAGTATACATGGAAAATACATTTACCAAATTAGTACATAATTACAAATTCGGGTCCAAAATGTTTATACGCGTTTGTCAAAGACACACGAAATAGCATTTAACTAACTGGCTACTAAAGCCAGCGTTGGCATTTGTTTACGTCCTTGATAAAACTAAAACATTACGTCTGAAATTATACATGCAAATACATTTAAAATTATGAAATCTTACTTACAGGTTGTGGCCCAACAACTGCTGCCTCTGGTTTTAAAGTTGGAACTGCTCCATGTTTTAGTAATAGTTTCTGTGTGAATCCGGCATTGAACTCGTGTAGATTCTGGAAGCTGTCTTCCGTAAAATGCGCAGCACAGAGAGCTAAATTAGGATTGTAATTGTCAGGAACATAATCAAACATGAATTTTAACTGTTGTTGATGAACTACAGCGTCCGTAGGAAGCCCGAAGACCTGACAGCTGGGTGAAAATAACACTGTTTCGACGGCATGACTACAACTCTCCACTATAACTCTTCCTCTTCGACAAAGCCGCAGAACATGGCCTTGCCCCCTTTTCTGCATGTTCCGGAGGGAGGGGTTTGATGGGGTTTTTACGTATGCAACCCGGGAAGAAGTTCGTTGTAGTCCCATATGAGTCGTTTTTGTAGGCATTAAACTTCCTGATTTTTAAAAGACGATATCTCCGCTTACGTTGAACTTTCAGCGCAGCAACTTTGCAAATACTGTTCATGCACCAACAGCAACATTACACGCTATTTAAAATGAAAAAAGTGAAATCCCAGTAAACCACCCCTTTAATTTTCAGCATCATTACTCCAATCTACAGCATCACATGATCCTTCAGAAATCTTGCTGATTTGCTGCTCAAGAAACATTTCTTATTATCAATTTTGAAAGCAGTTGTGCTGCTCAACATTTGTGTGGAAGCCGTGACGCTTTGTTTTTTTTCAGGATTCTTTGACGAACAGAAAGAACAAAACGAAAAACATGTTTTTGTACCATAAATGTTGTTCTAATATCACTTTTGAACATTTTAATGCATCCTTGCTGAATCCAAAAAAAAAAAAATCTCGTTGACTCCAAAATCTATTACCTTTATTCATCTTCATCTCTAGATATCTCTCTCCCACTGTCTCTCTCTTCACACTACTCTGTGCCAGATCTAATGTTCAAATAAATGCAGATTTTGTACATCCCCTAAGCTTAACTTTATCGGCTACACACTTCTTAACATGAGCGACCACTTTTCACATTTACACTTAAGATATGACTGACTTTGTAAAAACCCTGAACATTTAATTTTTACAGCCCACAAATTTCACACGTTAATCAACACTAAACCAGCTAAACTGGGTTCTAGATATGAATAGGTGACACAGGCATGCTCTGCTCAGTCAGTCAGAGTCTGATTTTGTCTGTGTGTATCCTTTGTACATGAACTTTCCCTTCTTTCCCATTCAAAACTACATTTTCTGCCAAATATGTGAGCTACTACAATGTTACTGGGTAGTTGGTTGCCCGAGTGTTGCTATGTGGTTCCTAAAGGCAGTTTTTGTGGCTTTGCTTTTCCGTTGCTGAGTTGCTAGGACATTGCTAGGTGGTTTCTTTAGGGTGGTTTCTTATGGTTCAAATCTAGATTATATGATATTCTGATCTCTAGTTATTACTTGTCTCCCTTTTTAAAAGAAACTCTGAGGGAGTTTTTCATTAGTTTCTTTCTTTCGCCAGGAAATATATATTTATTCACACAGAAATTGCTAAGATACTTTTCCTCAACAAACCACATGATTTCAGGTTTGTACCATAGGGTTTTATCTAAATCCAGAAAAATAAAATTGACGAAGCAATTTTCACTCACAAATAATTACAAAGAAATGGCAAGTAACATTGAATTAAATGTGAAAATGAAATACTATTTTCCTGTAGATGTACTCCAATAATCTTATTTACAAAATTTGTTTTACAGTGTAGTAAGCTCTTGAGTGTAGTTAACTCTTTCAGTTTAACTCTTTCAGCAGTTTTTGCCAACTGAAACTTTTTTTTTTTTTTAATGCAACCATAAAATTGGTACAAAGCCACACTGATGTGACAGTTGATGTCTTGGTTTGAATCTGACGACTGGACCAGTTTCTGATTGAGTTTCTAAAACGTTCGTTAACGGCAGGTTGTTTATTCGATACTGTCAGCTTGCTTGAAATGAGAGGAGTGTTGTCTCTAAAATTACCTTTTATGGTGCATTATATCTAACTCACACATATACACACATCAATCCCGATCAATGGCCCCTGATTAATGAATTATACAGACAAACTCATTCACTTCATCTCTATGACTACCCAGTCGCTTATCAGAGATATCTGATGGAGGAAAAACAGTAAAACAGAGGAAGAACCTATTTAGATCATGCAAACAAGAGCACAGACCTCCTCTATCAAACACCGGAAACAAATACGACTTTTAAAATAGAAATGGCCCCCAAACCGCAGCGCGCTCCATAAGTGTGTCCTTTATGACATATCATCTATGACACAAAATTAATGAGCTCTACTGTACAGTGTTTAGAGGCCAAGTTAATGATTTGTAATCGAATCTAGCTGTAGGAAATCCCCCAGTCAGTTAATTAAACCATCAAGCCATTTGTATTCCAACAAAGACTGTGACTCGTAGTTCAACAGAATAATGTTAAGAGATGGAGAGAATGAAAAAAGTAGCAGAGGGATAACTGTCAAAAGGGTGTTTGTCACTGGAAAAAGGGTGTTGACTGGCTGTGAGTCACATGACACGGTCACTTCCCTCCACTGTCACGACTCACTGTCAAAAGCAGCTAATGTACAGAATCCTCTGGAGGTTTCTAGGGAATGAGAGACTCATCGCTGCGTCTTCAGAGGCTGGAGGGCATTGTGATGGAAAAACAGCTGAGCAAATTGTTATCCATTGCGAAACCAGCTAACAGTCGTGTCATTGCTGATATTTGTGAATTGTACACGAAACAAGTCACATTCTGATCTCTGTGGGAAAGTCAAACATGCTCATCTGTTGTCTAGCGTAGCATTACTAAAAGCAGCCATGAAAGATTTTCAGAAACATGAAGCTCGGCTGTTTTCAATACTGTGCAGCTTTTTCAGAAACAAGCTAACACATTTGTATATCACAAGGTATTCTACACTTACAGCAGAGGAAGTGATCGAACGCTCTTCTAGAATGCTCGTTCTCTCTCTCTCTCTCTCTCTCTCTCTCTCTCTCTCTGGCTGAAAGCAAATTGTTTTGTTCTGACTGTTTATTTCAATTAAATGGTTCAAGAAGTAGATCGACTGATTCATACAAATAGTGTTCACAAAAGCCCTGCACATCATTTTCTTCTTTTTTTTCTTTTCTGTTTTTTATAATAAAATGTTTGGTTTTAAAGTTTCTTTGAATTATTTAGTTGTATCTACTGCAGTGTTATTTTAGTATTACTTATATACTATAAAAATTTAGTTTATATATATATATATATTTAGCTATTTCAAAATTTGTTTAATTACGTTTATTACTTCAACTGAAATAAGAAGTATTAACTAACTGAAATAAGTTTGTTTTTCATTTTTAATTTTTTTTAAAAATAATTATTTCATTTCAAATTTATTTTAATTCTCAAAAACATTTTTGTTTGTTTTAGTTAATAACAACAACACTGGTCCTTAAATAGCTTCAATGTTTGTAATATTTAGCTTTGTTAAAATTGCTCAAGTACTTTTATTATTTCAGCTGAAATAAGAAGTATTTTATTGGCAACTGAATCAAATAAGTTTTGTTTTTCATCTAATATTTATTATTATTTTTAAAAAGAATTGAAGAGTTTATTTGCAAAAACAGATAACTCAGGTTTTTAAAATGTTCAAAAATAATGTTTTTTTATGTTATCATGTTTTTATTGTGTTTTGTGTTAGTTAGCTGTATTTTTTTTTCCCCTAATCAAAATAACGCCGACTGCAGTATGAGTGAGATGAATTGGAATGCACAATGAAAAAACATGATTTTTGAAAATTGTTAAAAACGGAGTTATCACGTGAGGATAGGAGGACAGTCACAAACTTAAGAAATCAGTTGAAGCAACTCACTGGAAAAATGATGAACATTGAAGATAGGAGCAGGAGAAATAACGTACGACTGGTGGGGTTGCCGGAGGGGGCAGAAGGCTCCGATGTAGCTGGCTTCCTCAGAGCTAATCTTTCCAGGTGGATCCCTTCCCTGAAAGGCTGTGACATAGAGATTGACCGGGCCCATCGTGTGTATGACGGATGGAAAAACTCAGATCGGCCGCGTACTCTCATCTTCTGTGTACTAAGATGGCCTGAAGGGTGTCACGCTACTATTTTTTCCCGACTTTAATCCAGCCACAACTACCAAGAGAAAGAGCTTTAATCCAGTCTTGAAGATGACAGCACTTGGTCTACAGCCCTTCCTCACCTATATGGCGGTAATTAAACTATGGCACAAAGGTGAGCAGATGATGTTCGACTCTCCTCAAAAGGCAGAGGATTTTGTTACTTCGCTGTCACTGAAAACGTATTCTGCAGCGTTACAAAGCAGCGGGAAGGCCTCGGCTACTGTCTCCATCCTCTCAGCTCAATGAGGGAAAATTTTGGCTCAGTGGGCCTTTTGGGAACATGTCTTCCGTTGAAGTGGACTGGTCACGCATCAACATTTGTTTCTGCTTTTGTTTCTCTTCACTTTGACAGAATCTTGGCATTGCGAGCACACAATGCATGTTCTGAGTATCTTATCATTGAATGTGAATGGCCTAAATTCTCCTATTAAGCGTACCCAGATATTAGAATATTTGCACCGTAAATCGATTTCCTGTGCCCCGACACAAGAGTCTCAGTTAAAACAATGCGATGTGGCACATTTTCAAAACAAGTATTACAAACCGGCAGCCTTCTCTTCTGCCCCTAATAAAACTAAGGGGATGCTTATCTTAGTCTATAGGAAGTTACATTTAACTACTGAACATACCGGGAATGATGAGGTAGATTTGTTTTTATACGCTGTAAAAAACATAATGACAGGTTACCACTGGTCTCCATTTACTGCCAGAATGAGGCAGACATTGCATTTTTCACAAATATTTCCAATATATTACTTGAGCAGATTGATTGTCCTTTAGTGATGGGTGGTGATTTTTATGCTGTTTTAAATCATGCACTGGATAAATCTTACCCTGATACTACAGCTAACCCATCCTCTAAGTTATTGAATAAATTTATCACTGAACTTAATGTAATTGATCTGTGGAGAATCCAGAATGCTACATCTAAGGACTTCACTTTTTTTCTAAAAAGTGTGGAATGTCTAATGGGAGGACCTTTCAAATTTGGTAACAACACACCCTTATGGCACAACTTAAATTTTTTATGTTGAAATTGGCCATTTGTCCAGCCCTCTTGGTCTACATTGGGCATAAACACATACGGTGACTTATATGATAACCAGGCACTCTGCTCACTTCAAGAACTAAGGACTAAGTTTTGTTTACCTGCATCATCATATTTTGTCTTTTTTCAGTTACGTTCTGCTCTCAAGGCCTATGGAGTTCCCTGGGCATCCCCTATTTCCTCTCATCCTATGTGGGATTGGATCGCACCACCCTCTGGTCGGCCATCGGTTTCTCTAATATATAGTAAACTTAATGATCTAAACTTCTAAAAACTTGGCTCATCGTCTTATCCATTTCAAAGTCATCCATAGAGCATACATAACTCCTTACAAGAGGTTTAAAATGAAACTGCAATCGACCTATAACTGTCATATCTGTAACACTGTATCAGCAGGTACTTTTCTCCACATGTTTTGGAAATGTCCATTTGTTGTCAATCTATGAATTCTGTTTTGTCCTTTTTACTACAAACTGAAATTGAAATTGTTGATGGTGTGTCTGTTGTTCCGCCCCTCCCTGTTGTTTGTTTGAGTGGATGTTGTTTTGTTGATTAGGAAAAAAAAAAATAAAGTTGATCACAAATTTTTTTTTTAAATAATTTTAGTTAAAAATAGCAACACTGGTCTTTAAGTAACTTCAATATAGTTCACAACTTTTTATTAGTAACTTCAAATTGAATTAACAAGCATCACTTTCATTTAACCACGTTAGACTATATAATTAGTCTATTGCAAGCTTCACATAGTGTTGTACTATGATCTGTTCAGGTCCTCGGATCCAGAAATAATTTGTTCCTATGACAATGATAATAATGCAATATAAAACAAGGAGCCGGACATGCATAACTGTGATATACATTTTGCAATGATGCACCAAAACTGTCAAGGTAGCTTCTCCAACAGCTTTCAGTCTTGTTCATCTATGCTTTCTCTGGATTTGCTTTCCTGCCAAAGCTCAAGAATTTAAAATGACTTCTAAATGTACATGAGCTAAATGCATTGTCATGCATACAGTTTTTACTTTTCGAGCAGTTCTTGTCCTCCTCTTTCCACTTTCATTTTTTCATCCCCCTCATTACTAACCATACTTACAAATGCTTGGCAGTTTCAAAAACATACAATACAGGACATTTATTTAAAAAAATGACTCATGCATGCCTTCGCAGACACTGACCTCCATGGGGTTGCTATGGAGATGCTACACTACGGAGATGGCCTCGTTCACACTAACTCAAATGACCCCCAGCGCTCCCAGTCAGCCAATCAGAGGTGACTTGTTACATCACTCAGTTTCAGCCAATCACATAGAACTCCGGTTCTTGAGGCAAAGCCAGCATCCACTGATTCAACTGATTACTGTGGAGCCACACAAATACGATCCTTTAAGCAATTCAAGTCAAAGTGACATCAATTTTGGCAAATGACAAAACGGCATTCACATTCTAGGTAAAGCTTGCCTGAGTATACGCTCTGTCGGTCTGATGAAATATAGAACAGGGCCAAGTAACTTGTAATAGTCACCATGACTAAGACTTGACTTGACTTTCAAAGACTTGACATGACTTTCAAAATGACATAGTTTTTACCTCATTGTTCAAAGTGACCTAGTGCACGAGTCTTTTTTTTTTTTGAGGAAGTAGGAAATGTAAGCGTTTCTGACAGAAACTGTATCGGAATGATAATCAGAACTGTGTATTTGGGTAAGCATTTTATTGGCAGGGAAACCAAGTGAGTCATTGTGATAAGGAAAGAAGTGTATAAACCAGAACGGTGCCAGGGCAGAGAGGTTCAGAATGAATATTGCAAACACATGAAACAATATTTGGTTCCCTACACACCCACATGTTTGTGTATTGATAATGAAGACAATCAAATACTCTTTCTTGGATGAAAATCGTTCTGATAAATACAAAAAGAGAGAAAACTGATGCTTGTTGATTGCTGATGACTAACAGACTTATGCTCACAATCGGGACAAATATGCTAATGCAAATGTATAGTCCATCACTAAGCAACGTCTTCAAAGCATTTTGTACCCTCCTCGTTCCTCTAATAATCACCACAACGTTATCTTTCTTTTCAACAGCAAGGTCGTCGGTTTGATTTCCAGAGAAAATACATGGTAATAAAATATTGCTCTCTGAATCTCTTTCAAGTAAAATCAATTTGAGCAAGGATCATCCATTTAATTCATTAATTTAACATTGATTAATTATTCAAATGATAAGTTTATTAAATGCTCATGTCAAATTAAATGCACATTATTTCATATAATTTATGACTTATATATATATATATATATATATATATATATATATATATATATATGTACACACACACACACACACACACACACACACACACACACACACACACAGACACACACAGAGAGGATTAGGGATGTAGAATATGGCCATGTAGAATATGTGCTTTATATAGGCCTAAGCCAATATGTTGGCTTATAAAGCACATTTTCAATATGTTAATAATAGGCATGCTAATAAGCAACTATTTAATAGTGAGAATTGGTCCATATATACATATACATATACATATACATATACATATACATATACATGTATGTGTGTATGTATGTGTATATATATATAAATATATATGTATATATATATATGTGTATGTATATATGTATGTATGTATGCATGTATATATATATATACACATATATAATAAAATACACACACACACACACACACACACACACACACACACACACACATTTGTCTGTAATTATGTGTGTAAGTGCAAGTGGGCTTCCCTTACTGCAATATTCACAATGCAGTTGGAAGCTAGATGTCCTTTCTGAAAAACCCCAACCCGTTTGAGACATTGATAGAGCACACTTACTCTTGATGGAAGAGGGTATATACGGTCTTCCACACGTGTGGGAGGGTGTGAGGTGGGACTACATGCGATGAAAATGACTAATAGGCCATTCAGTGTGAGGTTGTCAACGGTCATTGGAGCGGAGAGGAGGCGGGGGCCTGGGAAAGCAGGGCATGAATTCATGTGTTGTGTTGTGTTGTGTTGTGTTGTGTTGTGTTGTGTTGTGTTGTGTTGTGTTGTGTTGTGTTGTGTTGTGTGCCATGTGCCAGATTAGTGTGCTGTGTGCCAAGGTGTCCGTGTACTTGCGAGCGTGATAGCTTTGTATATTACAGTGTCTGGACACACTGTCATCTTTTCAGCGGGCGAGCAAGTGATTGTGAGCGTTTATCGCAAGTGTTGTGTTGGTGCGTGTAAATCTATGAATATACCCATAACACCACAATAAAGGCTGTGGGTTTGGCTCAAATATATCTCAAAACAGTGATCGTCTCTTAAAGATGGCTTTTTTGTGTTCGTGTTAGTAAGTACATGCGGTTTGTAAGTGTTTGTGCTAAGTTTAGTAAATTATATAACAATGTCAGGTCACATGGTCAGACCACAATCCCAGCAGCCAATAAACAGCTGACACAGATAAACAACATTCTACACATTCTCTAGCGATTGTGACCCACACACACGCACACACACCTAGCTCCCCTCTGACAGCCATTGCTATATCAAGCATCAGTGCACTACAGCCCTCTAGTGGAAGCAAAATACACTACATAGTAAAAACCAAACGCTGAGGCATCATTATGTACATATTTCAGAATATGATTTACATTTTAGCTTTGAAAACTCACTTTAACTGGAGAGATCTGAGTCTCTGAACAGCACTGCCTTCGGAAAAACAACCTCCATAGTATGTGATGCTAAAGCTATGAGACAGATGGTTATGTAACGCACATATACACCCGCATGTCCAGCCGAACAGAGAGAGAGAGAGAGAGAGAAGCCTATAGGCTGAGACATTTGTTCATCACTGACATTTCATCAGCTGGGCACTGTCACATGACCTCTCTACTTACCAATCCGTCATTATTATCAAAACCAGGCTCTCCCCGTTCAACTATTCGTTCTTCCTTGTTTCTTTATCCATCTCTTCGTTGGTGTGTTTGCCTGAGGCGGCAGCTGCAAAGAGTGCGAAAGAGCCACCGGTCCGTGACAACACCAGAACACACTCACAAATAACTTCCTTCATCTAATTAGTGAGCGCACACTCATAAACCACAACATGAGGCTTTAATAGCAATACATGAGGGAAACGGAATAACAAGAAACTAGACTGCTCTGAAGAAACACGTCACCACAATGATCTGTTATGCAGTTGCTTATGTTCCGAGTAAGTTATTTCTATGCTCTACTTGGGCTTACAAAAAATGCAGCCCTGATTGATTTTTTGCAAGTTGCTATGTCATTACTAAAATGTTATGGGTGCTTGCTATCGTGTTACTTACTGGTCCAAGTCAGACCTTAAAGGGTTAGTTCACCCAAAAATGAAAATTCTGTTATTACCACATTCAAGGCCCATAAAGGTAGTAAGGACATCATTAAAATAGTCCATGTGGCATCAGTGTTAAACTGTAATTGTGGCAGAGACAGACCCGGAAGAGAAGAAATCGTTGAATAAAGTCGTTATTTTTGTTTTCTTTGTGCGCAAAAAATATTCTTGCCTAGGAAGGAAGTAAGGACATCGTTAAAATAGTCCATGTGACATCAGTGGTTCAACCGTAATGTTATGAAGCGACATTACAGTTGAACCACTGATAACACATGGACTATTTCAATGATGTCCTTACTAACTTTCTGGACCTTGAACATGGTAGTTTCGTTGCTGTTTATGCAGGGTCAGAAAGCTATTAAATTTCATTAAAAATATCTTAATTTGTGTTCCAAAGATGAACAAAGGTCTTACGGACTTGGAATGACATGAGGGTGAGTAATTAATGACAATTTTCATTTTTGGTTGAACTATCCCTTTAAATATTACTCAGGTGGATCTTCCGCTACACAAATATCTAGTCAAGCATATTCTGATTGGTTGTTAGCTATGTTGTTGCTAACGTATTGTAGGCTGTGTTTCCCAAAAGCTTAGTTATTGTCGTAGATCCTTACAACTAGTGGTGCCAATGGTTTCTATGATCTAGACTTATCATGCTTTTCGGAAACACACCACTGACTGGTTGTTAGCAAGTAGCTCGTTAGCTATGTCGTTGGAAGGCTGTTAAGAGCCCAAAAAATCTATGATATATTAGTTGGACCTTAGATATTATTTGAGTGAAGTGTTTTTCACCCATTTAACATCTGATACACAAAATCATTAGTCTGACTACTTTGCAAGAAGAAGAAAGAAAGAAAAAGAAGTCCACACCACAGCTATAATGTTAATGAAACTGAGGAATGATATTGTTGGAATCACTTTCAGAACAATTTTTTTTCCAACTGATGAATGATAAAAGCATTAACAGCCAATAAAAATCCACTCAACTTTAAAGAGCTTGAGCATTTAAAGCGGCAGACGACACTGCTTATAATAAATCCATTAGTGTGGATGATAATATAGTTAACATTATAGTTACATAACTGCATAGAAGCAACAGTAACAGTGATGTTTGCCTTATCACCACTAATGATTAAATAGAATATACAGACACGAAAGAGAAACAGGTAGAGTTATCAGGAAAAGTTAAGAGCACTGAATAGTGGCTTCTCTGTGTAGCCATATTTGTGAGCGTCTGCGTGTGGGCGTTTGTCCTCTTTTGCTTGGTCTGCGCGTGGGCGCTTGTGTGTATGCTCTCACTGTTTGTGGAGGGAAATGTTTGCATTTGTTATGTGTTAGCGTGGGAGTATGTTTGACACACTGTTGCATGTATGTATTTGCATATGTACGTGCGCATGTATGTGCATGTGTAGTGACGTATCACTGGCATAGTGAGCACTTCCAGGAGTGTGTGCCAAGCATCTGCCTACGTGTCTGGTGAAGTGTCAAAGGCCTTCTGCCCACGCTAAAGAAAGATCTGGAGTATAGCAGCTTGACGGGAGGGCATGGCCTCTTTGTTGGCACTAATTCAGCTTCCTTCATGCTGATGAGAACTGATCCAAGAACAGAATTCTTTTTGCTTATGCTTACCTGAGCATGAAACGCCTGATCTAGGGTCAGTAGTCAAAAATTGTGTTTTACAAAGCGGCCACTAGGTGGAGACAGCTGTAATGGAGCAAAAGAGCCAGCGCTGATACTGCTTGGTCATGATGAACTAATCTTTGGCCGATGATACCCTGAGATTTCTTTCTTTTAGCTGATGTTACAGCACCATATGGGTGGATACCATACGATCTTGACTGTGGTTTACAATTTCAGGCTGACGGTGGTTAAAAGAAAAAAAAAAATCAAACTCATCATCTGATAGCAATCAGAGATGCAGCATCAGGTTTGTTTGACAAAATCAAGTCAAATGCAATGCTAATGGAATAGAGGAAATTTGTATTGTAAAAAAAAAAAAAATAGTGTTAGAGTTTATAGCTAAATATGGCAGCTATTCTAAGTCCATTTTTATCGCATATAGGCCATTCAAACACACAGGAGAAGAAAGAAAGAGGAACCGAATCAAATGCCAGGACCCAGAGGTCAGCATTTAGATGGAATGGATGATTGCTATATATATATATATATATATATATATAAAATCCATTCTGAATGAAAAATAATAAACAAATGCAAATGTAACGCATATACACAGGAATTTTGTAACAAAATATTAATAATCCTAAAAAAAAAAAAATTCATGCAAAACATCATTTAGTATTTGAGATGTGACCTGAAACATTCACTCACAAAAACTTTAAGCACTCTACTTCTTCCTTTCAACCACTCCTTAAAAAACAAGCCCTCAACAAAACTGCCTTTAGGGAAATAATTCCATCATCCTCATGTGTAATATTTAATTACGCAAGCACTTAACACATGATAAAAAAAATTTAACACTTAACCAATTGTTGCATAAGCATTCACCAACAGATGTACTGACAAAGCTGAGTTAAAAACACATATCCTATGCAAATAATATACTGTGATAAATGCACCAAAATTAAATATGTATTATCAAACTGCTTATATTATATTATTATATTATACGCCTATTCTAATACAGAAATTATGTGACTCCATCCAGTCATATCTAATATATCTTAATATAAACTCAGAAATAAATTGCCTTATTAAAAAATAAAAACTAGCTGAGCTGCTCATTAGTATATTTCCTTTCCTAACAGGCTCAAGCAGCGTTCAGCAAACCTGCTCGGTAATGCAACCGCCTGCATCTTCTGTTGTTAGCTTGTGGCATGAGTCAGCAGTTTATGCTATTTAGCCTGACTGAAAGCATTTTTACTGGTTACGGAAAGTCATCTGAATGATATGGTTAGAAATGCAAGAGCTAGAGGTAATGAGAAGGAAATACTCTAACTTTTTTTTAAATGAGGCAGTGCTACAGGGGAAAAAGCATTTTAAAGAACTGGCCATGGACAATAGACTTCATTGATTTCTCTGTATGGTTTCACTCCTTTTAGCTTGTTTACTTTGCATCGGGGGCATGCAGATGACAAAGAGAGGAAGGAGAAAGAGAGAGGGGATGGTTTTAAATATGGGATGAGGGTAGCTTTCCTCTGGCTGAAATGACCCAGTGGAATTGACCTGATTTTCACTCGCCCCAAAAGGCTTTGGATTCCAACTAGACAAACACCCTGCCTGGGTCCTTTCATTAGTTGGAAAACAAGTCGATACTGTACCGCCAAGGAAGTTTCTACAACAATAATCTCCACTCACCACCAAAACAAAACAAAATAAGTATGTAAAGGGACTGTCTGTAGCAGAACAATTATTTTCAGAATTTACCGGAATCATTTCAGTTCTGTCCAAAAGAAAGAGTCCAGCAGAAATGACTCATTGTTATGCATTACAAGTCTCAATAAAAATGTTGGCTAAATGGTTCAAGGAAGTAATTTGACTTGGAATTTCTTGCTCACATTGTTTCTTTCATTGACAAAATGGCTAAAACAAAAAAGCTGTGCTGGGTAAGCTGTGGTGGATTTTTAAAACTCCATTAATATGGAAGTTTGGCCTTCTTGCCTATAGCGTTTTACATTTCCTGTGAAAGTTTACTGCGTTATACTGACCGAACCGCTTCCTCTGCATAAGGAACGCGTTGTGCTCTCTGGCACGGCGGAATCAAAGCATTTTCACCGACCGCTGCCAAGTCGAGCTTGTGTCATTACTCTGTGAAAATGTATCCTCTTTATGCTGGTCACTTTGAAAGCTAAGCCACCATAGCACTCCAACTCTCTCACACACAAACACACTCAGACCTCACTCTTGATAGATGAGGTTTTGAGTAGGGTGGAACACAGTGCCCGTGGAGAGTTGCTCTTTGTCAATGGCATCCCGAGTGAGATATGAGTTCACATTAGGCAGCGGAGGTCTCGGGTAGGGGCCTTGCCAGCTTTGCTTGCCCGGACGCATTCCTCTCCCATTCAGCACTTTGGGAACCGGGAACTCGGGATACAAATATCGGCCATCGCCGCGCTCTCCCTGCCAACCTGAGAAGCCCTGGGAAGAGAGGAAGGATCTCTCACAAAGCCAAGGTTTGAATAAAGGCTTTTAAACCATAAGTACCAGAGTTTTTCTTGAACACAAAGGGGTATTTAGTGCTTTGAATATCATAAATGGTTGTGGGTTACAAGGAAGGCTTAGCATGTTTGAAGCCAGAGAGGAAAGATGAAAGAGAATGATTTGTTGGCTACTGGGTGATCAAGTTTGAGAGCTAGGGATGAACTTCAAAGTCAACATGAAACGGCATTCAAAACACGTTTTATTTTCACAGTGTAAGTATTTCCAAGTAAAACAGGTTATTCGGCGAGGAAAAAATGTTTTATTTACTGGAAATTGACTGGATTGTGAAAAGTGGACCACTTTCAAAGACGATGAAGATCAAGTTCTCAATGTATCCTAATGTCAAATCCTGCTTCAGTGAGCTCCAATCACAATTAAGCAAACCTAAACAAGCTAATCAAGAGGTGTTTGATTCAAACAAAAGTGCCTTGCAAACTGGACTTCACAGGGTATTCCTGCACTCTTAAAAGTGCTGGGTTATTTCTGTAAACACATTGTTGGGTTAATTGTGCTGGGTCATAATTCTGGGTTGTTTGAGGTACTGTAAACACATAGTTGGGTTGTTATTGCTGGGTCAAATGACTGCAAGGGGTTCTTTCACCACTGAACACCTGGGTTGGGTTATTTTGACCCAACCGGTTTGTTTATTTTTCCTCCTCATCGAATTTTCTGGGTTCTTCACTCATCTCGTCGTCAGACGGTCAAGCAACTGGCAGCAAGCAGGATTATAAGGTAAATTAATATGATAATATGATTATTTACCTCTATTTTTATAAGCTGTGGTGAGAGCACACTGATTTCACTGTTAATGTGGTATTTGATCTGTCGCTGTGCGGGTTAAAGTTAGCGTTATTCTGTGAATGAAGTAGCCGCCTACATTTTTTGTTGACAAAAAAGGCCTCAGCAATCTCTTTATCGTTATATAAAAGTTATAAATATAGGCTATAAGTTATGTGTGTGTGTGCGTGCGTGCGTGTGTGTGTGAGCGAGCGTGCGCATGTGCAAAGTTTTATATTTTAACGCCTCTGTGTGGCTTTGTAATGTTTTGTCATAATTAGATCATTTCGTACTAAAATGTATCTTTTAAGGTCTTTTTTTTTTTGAGTAAATGTCTGCGACAATAACTTATTTTCGCGCTCTTTTTTTCCTCAGGTAACGTTAGCTGCATTAGCTACCCTTAACGTTAAACCACAATATTGCAGGTATGTAATATTATTCTTAAATGGTATGTAATATTCTTAAATATTTTACTTAAAATGTTGTCTAAAGTTAGACTTAATCTCTCATGTGTTTGAGGTCCTTCCTCTGTTTTAGTGAATGCTTTTATTGCTTTAATCAGAACACAAGTTTATCCAGGTTAGCAGTAAGTTAGAGAGGCTATGCCTGCGTCCCAATGTGCATACTATCCATCCTAAACTCTATGTGATAGTAGTAATTTTCAATACTATTTAGGGCAGATAGGGTGGATAGGATGCACATTGGGACGCAGGGCATGTAATGTGTTCTTTATGTTACTGTTAGAAATAACAATTTGTATTTGAGATTGATGAATAATAGGCAGATCACTAGATTTCCAGGCTTGCATACTGTATGGTTTTGCTAGCTTTTAACCCAGTTTTTCATCCTTATTTTACAGAATTTGTTTTGCCTTCCAAAAAAATTTGAGAAATGGTGGATTCGCAGCAATGGGTCTACAAGCATCCCAGAAATCTTGAAGGAGTTCCCCAGGCTTCTAGAAAAACTTGGCATGGTAAGAAATAATTTAGATTTTATGGTTTCGTTTACAGAAATTTGGTTAAATTGTTAGTGGCGTTGTGCAGATAGACGATAGTATAGTGTATTGACGATAGTCAGAGATATCGCTGAGAGCTGATGTCGATAGTCAAGGCGATATTACAGGAGCTGTCCCACATCTTTAAAATTTGAGCACATTTTTTTCTGTGAGTGTACACAGCAGCAGCACCTCTGCCAGAACATCACTAACATCACTAACATCTTTGATTGTGAGATCAGTTTCACAGCTTGCACTGTATTATTCTTATGGTTTAGATGCTGAAAGGGAGAGTGCTTTCAAAGTCCTGCCCGCTCTGCTTCCCCAATCAATACACAAGAACGGAGGAAAGGTCTTCAGACCCACAACCAGAATCCTGGAAGTCATTCATCTGACGTACAACCTGTAAGTTTCTTTTACTTTTTCTACTCTATACACAGTAGGGTACAACGGGGCTAAAGGCCCACCTTAAAGGAACACTCCACTTTTTTTGGAAATAGGCTCATTCTCCAACTCCCTCAGGGTTAATAAGTTGAGTTTTACCGTTTTTGAATCCATTCAGCCGATCTCCGGATCTGGCGATAGCACTTTTAGCATAGCTTAGCATAGATCATTGAATCCGATTAGACCAGTAGCATCGCGTTCAAAAACGATCAAAGAGTTTCGATAGTTTTCCTATTTAAAACTTGACTCTTCTGTAGTTATATTGTGTACTAAGACTGGCAGAAAATGAAAAGTTGCAATTTTCTAGTCCTATTTGGCTAGGAACTATACTCCCAGTCCGGCGTAATAATCAAGGAACTTTGCTGCCGTAACATGGCCGCAGCAGGCGTAGTGATATTACGCAGCGCCTGAAAGTAGTCCCCAGCTAGGTAACTAGTTATAATATAGCTGTCTAGAAAATCGCAACTTTTCATTTTCCGCCGGTCTTAGTACACGATATAACTACAGAAGAGTCAAGTTTTAAATAGGAAAACTATCGAAACTCTTTGATCGTTTTTGAACGCGATGTTACTGGTCTAATAGGATTCAATGATCTATGCTAAGCTATGCTAAAAGTGCTATTGCCAGATCTGGAGCTCGGCTGAATGGATTCAAAAACGGTAAAACTCAACTTATTAACTCTGGGGGAGTTGGAGAATGAGCCTATTTCCAAAAAAAGTGGAGTGTTCCTTTAAGAGAAAATGTGGTATTCACTGCGCTGCGCAATTAAAATGTATAATTGCTGAAAAAATATATACGTTGTATTGAACATTAATGGAGCAACAGATTTTGTGTGAATAAATCATTCAAGTTGTTTATTTTGTTTAAAAATCTTATAAATGTATGAGGTGACAAAGGGGGCCTTTTACCCCACACACGGAGCTCACGATATTGATACAAATACTTCAGCTAAAATAATGTTGTTTTTAAAGTTAATACTTGTTAAAAACAATCACTTTAGCAAAGTTTGTTCTGTTTTCTGCTTAATTTAAAAAAGAAAAAGAAAAAAAGTGTTCATTAAATATAGGCCTACTGTCATTAAAATATGTTAATATAAAAAATATATTTTAAAATACAGAAATAAAGTCATTTTAATAAGTAAAGATTCTGAAAGTATTGAAGGAGATTCAATAATAATTGAAAAAATATTTACAGTAGTAGGCTAACAACAAATGATATTTTATTATATGATAAATATCATGTTTTTAAATATGATGGTTTAATTTTGAACATTGTGATTATCTTTAATATGGATACATACATAATATGTATGATATTTATAACAACATAATAGATGATATTTACCATCTGAATCTAACCATGTCATGTGAACAAATAGAAAAGTCAGCGATCTATTAATTATCATGTTAATTACTGTGTCTTTAGCCCCAACAGCAGAGGCGCTTTTTACCCTAAATACCATACCTTTACATATTCTTTCTTTATTTAAAAACTGTTGCTTTAATTATCTTAAACAAAACTGAAAATCATAAAGAAGGCCTTTGTCTCAAAATATATGCATTATTTTTAGCGATTCTCATTTGCTACTTAAATCTACATTTTAAAAAACATAAAATATAAGATCAAGTAAGCACAGAATCAACTTTGCACTGCTGCGCACGATCGCGTCAAAGATCAGACAAATAAACACGTGCATGTTGAAAAGCTAATGTTTTGCAAAGTGCTACGCCACGTTTTTGTTCCATCTAGTGGTTTAGATGAAAATAATATCAAAGGTGCCTTTTATCCCGGGGCGCCTTTAGCCCCGTTGTACCCTATTGTGCAAAAGTTTTAGGCCACTAGTATTTTCAACAGTTAAAAGTGGTTTTAAGTCAGTTATTTCTATCTTTTGCTGTAGTGTGTCAGTAGGAAATATCAGTTTACATTTCCAAACATTCATTTTGTCATTAATTGTAATAATCCAGTGGATGTCTGACCACAGCCAGTGCTCCACACAGATCGGATCTGATCATCATCAAGTCTGTCTGGAGTGACATGAAGAAACTGAGACAAACTAAATCCAAAAGAACTGTGTCAACATCTCCAAGCCACTTCAAGAACCTACCTGCAAAGCTACAGTACTGTTAAAAGTGTTAGACACTTGTGAAAAAATGCTGTAAAATGAGGATGCTGTCAAAAATAATGTCATAAATAGATTTTCTTTATCAATTAACTTCTATTAACTAAATTAAATCAATATTTGGTGTGATCATCCTTTAAATCTAAAGCAGCTTTTGCCCTCGGTGCACTTGAGCAGAGTTTCTCAGGAGCTTTGCAGGAGGTTTCTTGAAGCATTTTGGAGACGTTGCCACAGTTCTTCTGGATTTAGTCTGTCTCAGTTTATTCTGTTTCTTCATGTCATTCCAATCCAGACAGACTGGATGATGACCAGATCAGATCAAACAAAAATGTCACTGGATTATTACAATTAATTGCAAAATGAATGTTTGGAAATGTAAACTGATATTTCCTACAGACACATTACAGCAAAAGATAGAAATAACTGACTTAAAATCACTTTTTTATTTAGCTGGCTAAAATACTAGTGGCCTAAAACTTTTGCACAGTACTATATAATATACTGGAGGCTTTAAATACCCCATAATTTATGCCATGTTGGTTGGATGAAATTTAGGTAGACAACCAAGAAGTGCCAGTAAGCAGAAAGAAACCTAAATCAGTAACACAATAAATATTTAGTTTGAGCAACCTTTACCAGACCCAGTTCACAGGAAAACTCAGATGGTTTGGCTGATTTCCATAAAATACACTTAAACGTTATTTAAGTCAACTTAAATGTTACAACTTGTAAAAATGTAAGTTATGTTGCAAGGCTAAGTGTTGTGTAATTAACAGGTGGGGACCAACATGGTGATGCATTCCTGCATATTTTGTGCCTTGGTGACGAGACGACATCCCACACCTTCACCATTGTTTCGGGCCATGCCGTTGAAATGGACTTGTTGCTTGAGGCTGTTTATCTTTTTCAAGTCCTTTTTTGTGCTTGATGTTATCTACACTAACATCTTCCTTCCTGGGAATTTATCCAGCATGCAGTATATCATATCGATGGACATGAGTCTTCATGTGTGAAGTATTTGAGGGCAACAGTTTTTTCTGGCCACTTGTAACGTTTTAATTTTTTGTCACATGTATTGTCTGTTGTAGGTCTCTTTGTTTGGCTTAGTTTTAATGGCACAATGTTTGGACTGATTCTCATGTGGCAATAATCAATTTTATAGTGTTATGATGCTGCGATGTTGACAAAGAATAGGAGTCTACAGTACCTAGTTTACAAAGTTTTGTTTTTTAAAGAAACTGATCTACAAAAAAACATTTTATTTGTGTCTGTAGGGATTGGGTGTAATGTGTAACAGTATAGCACCCATTCAAAAAATGTTTTTAAAAAGAAAAGTGAAAACTCATTAAATTGATATTTACAGTTGCATTTTTTTGTGTTGTGTAATTGTATTACAGAAAATAATAATTTTACATTTCTTTGTGATTGTTATTTATTATTATTAGTAGTAATATTGGTAAATGTTTAACCCAGCAACACAGTTAACCTGACCCACTGGTTGGGTTAAATAAACAACCCAGCATTCTGGGTCAAATGGCTCAACCCAACACTTGGGTCAAAACAACCCAGCGCGTGTTCTGTCCCATAGTTACCCAGCGACTGGGTTAAGGTTGGGTTATTTTTTAACCCAGCCTTTTTAGAGTGTGCCATTTCAATCCGAAGAGAGTAAACTTGTTCAGTTTGAAGGCCACTGTAAACGGCATAGGGAATGAGGGTACAACGATACATCACAGCAAGTGGAGAGGAAAATTTAGCCGCCTGTCTTTGCTCATCACCACACTACTTTAAGAAGTTTGTCTAAAATGAGTAGCAAGGTGTTCTGAATGAACGCATTTTGTCAGGTGACGTGAACTAAAACAGGTATCTTGTGCTCAGAGAGTAGGGAACAGCTTACACTGCATAGAGACACTGCAACTGCAGCTAAGGTCTTGAAGATTACTAGAAACTTCCAAGCAAGTGTGTCAGAGCAGGTTGGAAGTAAGCTCTGCAGGACACTGGACTTCCAGGAGCAGGATTGGACTCCCCTGCAGCTTTATTTTCAAATCTAGGGTCTATATAAATCAACTACTGTATCAATTTAGATTTCATGTAGATTTGAAATAGCTCCCAGTTAATCCGCACTGCAATATGTCGTAGCCTGTGCTTTACCTCTCCCTCTGTTTTTTATGATGTCCTATATTTTTCACATCTCATGCTCCCTCTACGGCTCTCTTGCCATACATCATCTCTGAAGTCTTGTTAGTCTCTTTTTATTCACTCATTCTGTCCTTTTTCCTGCTCAGGGTAATGGCGGCAGCCTCTGCTTCTGTACCGCTTCTCCTGCGTCATCGCTCACTTCCCCTCCCGTTCACCGTCGGATGTAAACACACGCAGTCACATGGGAGCAGTACATCATGACCACACACACACACACACACACACACACACACACGCACGTACACGCACACTTACACACACACACACATACCACCCAAAGCCGGAAACGCAGGTTTCACAGCTGAGTGTGAATCACAAACACTCATACGCACCAAACAAACTCCTAATCATGAACGCACACACCTTTGAACATCATGACGACTTGCTAATTCAAACCCCAACAACCTGACGCACACAGACGCCCCAAATGAAATGCATGTTACAGTGAGCATGCATATAAATAGTGCCATCTTCATCAGGAAATGAAAAACACATGCTTTTATTTTTGAACTGTTCTCTAGAAGCGTACATTTAATCTTGGGTTTCCAGTAAAATGTTTGCATTAGCTGACGTGCCACAGTTGACTCATCAAAAGAGGAAGCTGTTAAACGTCAGGCCACCAGGGCTTTAAAGTGAGTTGAAACTGCACAATGTTTTTGACTGGAGGTTCCCCAACACAGGTTGGATGAGGGATGTATGGTGAGAGACCACAAATTAGACCACACTTATTTTCTAGAGAAAGTCCAGAATAGCTTGTTTCATTTCTGCAGCTCTTGTGGTCTGCATTTCTATCAATAAGCCTTGTACATCGTGGCTGATGACGCACTTCATGATGTGTGTTTGTTTTTGGAGAGCGGGAACACACATTAATGTGCACACACAAACATCCACAACAGGCCTCTCCCATGCGTCAGCAGCTCCTGGTTCATTTTAAATGCAATGTTAATCTTATTGTTTTCCTCCATGCAGTGGTGAGTAAATGTGCCTGGTTAATTCACCCCAGAGTGGAAATAACTCCTTACACCACACTGATCCACTTAACACTCCTCAGAACAACATGACCTCGAGTCGGTTTTTCCCATTCACAAATGCAAGCCAGTCTCATAAATACCATCCTTTTTGGGGAATGTTTACAAGGTATGGAACAGTCAGGAAAGCCCTAAAAATTCTGTCACTTAGATCAAGTGACTTACAATTCAAAGGACGTCAAGTCAAGTGACTTGACACACAGCCAAAAGGTTTCCAAGCCAACATAAGTTGGAACGGAAGCCAGCGTTTGGCTTGCTTTGTTATTTAAGGGACATGCAAGGCACAGATGGAGTTTTGGTAGTTATGATGTTTTTTATGAGTACATTGTGAACTTATCCCCTTGTCTTTACAACATTAACAACCATTTTTGTTGTATGAGATCACTTAAATCTAGGGTGACCAGACAATGACCTGGTGTAAAAAGAAGGTAAATATGTTCCTGTTTCAGCTGTTCTGCTCACTGGCTTAAGTATCCTCAACTGAATGACACTGAAGAAAAAAAAGCTGTTTCATTGCCATTGCAAGATGATTTGCCAATGTTTTAATGATAAAACATCCTTCAGTGAATCAGCTTGCAATGTATGGTTGCCATAACAATAACTCTTCACACCTGCTGCTGCTCACTGCCATCCTCTCTGTAAAAGCACTTTCTCAAGATAGAAAATGGCTAAACAAGTAAGCATTTTCAACAACGACCTGCAAGGAGTCAGATTGGTTCACACAACACATAAAAATGCAAGTAAGATGTTTTGCCATCACTGGATTTGCTCATTTTAACCTGCCCACAGAGGTAAATCTAATATTGCAGACCATATTATTTACATACATTGTGTGCATGGTTCTAACACTTATTATATAACATTTGATAATTTGGGATCCAATTTTTGTGATTATTTTGTTTCAAATAATTTGAAACAAAATAATGTGTCAGTTTTTCGAAATTGAGATTTATACAACATCTGAAAGCTGAATGAATAAGCTTTCCACTGATGGGTTGTTAGAACCGGACAATATTTGGCCGAGATACAACTATTTGAAAATCTGGAATCTGAGGGTGCAAAAAATAATCAAAATAATGAGAAAATTGCCTTTAAAGTTGTCCAAATGAATTCTTAGCAATGCATATTACTAATCAAAAACGACGTTTTGATATATTTACAGTAGAAAATTTACAAAATATCTTTATGGAATATGATCTTTACTTAATATACTAATGATTTTTGCCATAAAAGGAAAATCTATCATTTTGACCCATACAGTGTATTTTTGGCTATTGCTACAAATATACCCCAGCGACTTAAGACTGCTTTTGTGGTCCAGGGTCACATTTTAGATCCCTTAATCCTACTCCATACCTAAACTTAACAACTACTTTACTAACTATTTACAAGCAGCAAATTAGGAGTTTATTAAGAGAAAACACTTAATTAATAGTGAAAATGTGTTCCCTATTCTAAAGTTTTATTTATTTATTTCTATAATATTTTTTATTCTGTTCCGATTTTGGGTAAACTAAACATCCACTGACATTAATTTAAAAATATGAATTTATCCTTTTTTCCCCTTTTTTATGAGATCATATTTCTTCAGAGTCATTAGTCACATGGAATTTACAGCTCAGATGATTGGCTCAAAACAACCTGGCAGCAGAATGACTGTCCATAACCAAAGATGGCAGATTTCAAATTGCATACTGCGCCAGCTGAACAAGTGCGATGAACAAGTGAGATGAACGGGAATGGATACCTCTCCCCAGTTATTATGTGAACCTCTTTGGTTCACACACACACACACACACACACACACACACACACACACACACTAGCCTTAACCTAAAAACATATTAGATGTATCTACATGTGTCCTTCCTAAATCTCCAAAGTTACTAAATTGATGAGACTTACATAATTCAGGCATGCCCCAAAATATTTATAAAGTTGCCCATTATTTAGCCTACATTACCGCTTTCTGAGTTAGAAGTTGACTGATCATCATTGGCGGAAGGTTCAATGTCAACGTCAATCCTCTTAAATACGCCCTTTACCTGCGCGGTTGCTTAGCGACCTACTTTATGACAACCTGTTTACGTCACTAACAATAAATCAAAACCATATTTCTGTCAGCTGCCTCCGGTTTGCCGCGCTTCCCTGTCCGTCTAAACGCTACAGGCTCAGCCTACATGTTGCGCGTGTTATCGTCTTGGAAGCGCGCACGCTCAGGTTGTTGTCAGGTGCTCGGGTTGTTTTTCGTTCCTCCGCGACAACAAGGTAGTGGCGTCGCACGTTATTGCGGAAAAAATAGCTTAACACCCCCTGACCAACAAGAGTATAATTCGAATTCTTTAAAATATGGATCCACACACAGCTGTTGCCTGTTTAATCCCAAAAGTGTATGCTAGGAAATCGCTCAACGTATTTAGAAAATAAGCGCTTGGTTCTGGACTTGCGCACTCACGGAACGCTCTGAAATAGATTCTAGAACGTGTAGTTATTTAAACACACACTAAACTAATTTAACACTCATTTAAAACGCTATATGCGCGAAGTACAACATAAACGCATGACTTTATATTCCTTTACATACAATGACGCGGCAAATCCAATGTCAACAAAATATTAACGGTAAATTCCTATGGGCTTATATAACATATACATACGTAAACATATTAAATGACATCAAAGTGAATGTAAAATCTCAACAGTCTTACTTGTTTATGAGAGGCATCGAGTCGGCTCCTCATTTCTGCGAAGTTTTGCTTCATATCGCCGAAGCGCCTGTTCCGCTTTATCTTGTGTAATAATGATGACGATGGTACTGAAATAACTTCTAAAAGTGCGCGAGGCTTTACTGTTTTAGATCTCAAGTGATCCCTCTCTCATTTCTGCACGCTTTAAACATCAATATATTCAGTTGATCGTCAATATCGGTCGGTTGTATGTACGCAGACATAGGTTATAGCCCGCTCGGTTGCTGTGACATCCTTCGGCAACTGCGCACTTACAGGGGGCGTGATGTTGTTCTTTAACAGAAGTGCTCAGCTTAGAGGTTTTAAACAAGACATCATCCGTACGCAGCATTAAACGCAGGGCTAAAAATTCATATTTCCCCACGTTCACCCGTAACTTTGGATTTTAATCTGCGCAACAGAGCCCGGAATGCGGACGTTGGCAAGGCTTGGTAGAGTGAAAGAATATTGCATGTGGCTCATCATCAAAATATCTCCTCTTAGCAACAAGAGGCGCGTTCTTGAACATGCACATAGCCTACATTTCCAATAGCCTAAGGCGTCATTGTACACACTTACTTTGTTGCTCATAACAATCCACACATTTCTCAGTTCTCACATGCGCGCGAGGAGTTTGCGGTAATGTCTTTCATCGCATGAAGGAGCCGCAGATAACTTCATGCGTCCTCTTGCGTTTCTGTCAAGTGCGTATTATGCGTGGTAGCAGGTGCAGTCCGGTCCGCACTACGAAACCATCACTGGGTGATGTTGGGAACACTGCAGCTCCAGTAGCTCCAACTCTGAAAATGGGGCGTGTACTGGCCGACTGCGTTGCTTTACAGTCTTATTTTGTAGCCATGGACACACACACACACACACACACACACACACACACACACACACACACTTAGCTTTTCTGTTCGCTGTTTCATTATATCATGTCCATCATGTGACATAGTGCGGCCTCCCTCAATGGAAACTTAAAGGGACCTCCCACCAAACTGCTGCTGGATCTCATTCGCAACCCGTCCCGAATGGGACACTCTTTAAACTCAGGCCAAGCTGTTTGCTTAAACATGCACTAAACACTATAAAGTATTTAAAACATGTATCAAATTGTTTATTTAACAGCATCTATCAAAAATGTTATGAATATTCTACTATGAATCTATTTTTTATTATTTATAAATGTAATAAAATCAAGAATCCAATATATTTTATTTCCCAACAACATTTTATTTAAATATCATAAAATAAATATATCTTTAGAACATATGTATTTTGCATTTTTGGAATAAAATACATTAAATAATTGATCATGCATTTCTGTGCCTGGGTCATCCACAAGTTATGATTAAGGTTTAAATAGGTTTAAATGGTCTTTTTCATTATTATTTTACTCTGTAATGATTTTAATCAAGGCGTAGAGGTTTGTTGTCCTGTGACAGAAATTAGAAGAAATATTAATAATATGAAAAGCTAAAAATGTTCTCTTTATAGACTGAAGGACTGAATGGTGCTGCTTTAAGTTAGGCTATATTCCACACCTTCATGTTTGCAAAAATGGTAGGGTGCAACAGCTTGCCACGGGGGACAACTTTGTATTTACCCCTAAAAAGTTTGTACATTAAGATACATATTGTTATGCACTTTGAAAAGGTACATAGTGTACAAAGTTTTTTAGACCTCTAAAGGTACAATTTTTGCCATTTATCTAACAGTGGCAATAACTTTTTTTCACTCACAGGTTTACGAAATTGTGACACACAAACGGTCCCCATCCATTTGCGGTAAATTAAAAGAGCTCTTGCCAAGATCTGGCCGTGCACTTAGCTGAAATGACATTATCTCTCATTCCTTACATCAGCTCGTTTCCGGTAAAAGACAGCATCAGCGTGCTATGATCAACTAAAGGCGGAATGCATTTATCTAGAAGGTCATTGTGTTCTTCGGCAGTCTCGAATAATTAGCCTCAATGATAAGGCATTATGACAGGCACGCCAATCATATTTGTTACCTTTTAAAGAAATAGTTCAACCAAAAATTTATATTTGATGAATATGTACTCACCCTCAGGTCATCCAAGATGTAAATAAATTTGTTTCTTCACTGAAACAGATTTGGAAAAATTTACCATTGCATTATTTACTCACCAGTGGATCATCTGCAGTGAATGGGTGCCGTCAGAATGAGAGTCCAAACAGTTGATAAAAACATCACAATTATCCACAAATAATCCACACAACTCCAGTCCAACAATTTAAGTCTTATGAAGTGAAACGCTGCATTTGTAATAAACAAATGCATCTTTAAGACGTTTGTAATTTCAAACCATTTCTGGCTAAAATATGAGTCCATATGATATGAGTCTATTCGGAATATTTCTAACATTCTGATGGCACCCATTCACATCTTTGATTTCCTAAGGATGAGTAAAATTTCAGCAAATTTTCATTTTTTGGTCTATCTATCTATCTATCTATCTATCTATCTATCTATCTATCTATCTATCTATCTATCTATCTATCCATCCATCCATCCATCCATCCATCCATCCATCCATCCATCCATCCATCCATCCATCCATCCATTCCAACTTCTTCAAAGATGACTTCTCTTCATTGCATTTTCTTGTCACATCAAAGAGCCCGTGAGATCATGTGAAAACTGAAGCCCACTGCTAATCAGCAGATAAAAGACCCTCGATTGCATGGAATTAGAGAGGATTACAGTTCACTCAAACAATACAGCACCTCCGCCCCCTCATCCCTTGCTTGGCTCCTTGGCTATGAGGATGGGATCGCCCCTTGGGCGGGTAGCCTCTTGGAGTATAGCCACTGGTTCATTTGCTTGTGTCAAGAATAGCCCACTTTCAGGCTTAGCAGCAGTAAATTTGCTCTGAGCCTCATTATAGTGATTAATAATAGTTCAGCCATTGCTGGATGATTCATTTAAAGTATTAGTGTAATCTAGGTCCTATGAAAATATTAGGTGATAAAGAACAGGGAAAAGTTTTTCTAGTTTACAACAGCCTACATAATGAGTGTAAAGTTTTTTAAAGGAGACATATTATGCCCCTTTTTATAATATGTAATATAAGTCTCTGATGTCCCCAGAATGTGTCTGTGAAGTTTCAGCACAAAACACCCCACAGATCATTTATATCATCATTTTGAAAATGCCTATTTTGAGTGGAAGCAGAAACACACTGTTTTTCGTGCCTGCCTCTTTAAATGCAAATGAGCTCCCCACCCACTTTTCCAGAATAGAGCTACACCATTACAGCTCATACCTGCTAAAAACATCTGTTTTGGTTCTGGTTATCACGTTTATTGCACTGAAATCATATGTTTTAAACCAAATTAGTTTAAACTTCTGATATACAGTTTTCTGAGTGCACACATTCGAAGCACACATACAGAAAGCGGCTGTCACAGGCATGTGAGTACTAAACTAAGTTCTCATTCACACACAAGTTTACGTTAAAAACACACGAGTCAAACAGTCGGTTATGTCTGTGAAGGTAAATAGCTGGGAAATAAATTGCATGCAGTAAATAAATCAATAAATCCACTGCTCTCTTGTCTCCTCTGAGGCTGGGAATCTAAATAGTGTTCTGTGCTCGTCTGTGCAGCCAAAGACAGAAGAGTTAACATGTTTTGCTCAAACTTTCACCATGCCATTAGAACTGATATGAGGAGCATCTCGCTGCAGAACACAAGATCCAGGGGGCATGGTTGGATCCAGTTCCAATTCCTCCCTCCTTACATATACCCCTGACCAGAGGTGGGTAGAGTACCCAAAAACTGTACTCAAGTAAAAGTAAAAGTACTTGAAGAAATATTTACTCAAGTAAAAGTAAAAGTAATAGTCTGAATAGTTACTTGAGTAAGAGTAAAAAAGTATCGGATAAAATAACTACTCAAGTAGTTAGTTACTAGTTACTTTGGATCATATACTGAATATAGTCTATTTTTATTTAGATATATAGATATTTAGATGCATTTTTATACACACACACACACACACACACACACTGCCGTTCAAAATACTTTTAATGTTTTTTTTTTTTTAATGTAATTTATTTCAGTGATGCAAATCAGAATTTTTATCAGCCTGATTTATTATCAATGCTGTTCTTTTTTTAGCTTTCTATTCATAAAAGAATCCTGAACAAAATGTCACAGGTTCCAAAAAATACTAAGCAGCAAAACTGTTCCCTGTTGAAAAAACCAGCATATGCTGGTATAGTATGTTTTGTAGCATGGGATGCTGGTTTGAGCTGATTTAAGCTGGTCCTTTGCTGGTTTAAGCTGGTCCTACGCTGGTCCGACCAGCTCAAGACCAGCACATGACCAGCATAAACCAGCATCAAAACATACCTAACCAGCATATGCTGTTTTTTTGTTTTTGTTTTTTTTCAACAACACTGGTAATAAATCAATATATTTGAATGATTTGTGAAGGATCATATGACTCTAAAATATAATTTAATTTAACTCAGTGATGCAAATCAGAATTTGTATCAGCTGTTACTCCAGTTTTCAAAGTTTAATTATGTATTATAAATGTATATAACCTCTGACACGGAGAAGAGTGAAAACTCCTCACGTGACCGCTACAGAACATCTGAACATAACGAAACAAATGCACATTGACGGATCTTCTTCCGTCTGTTCTGCAAAATGTAAACAAATGTAGCCGTTATTTCTGCAAGCGTAAATATTGTGAAAATAGCAATATTAATTGTGTCTAGGCAAGGCATTCCTCCTGGAACTAACGCGGGTTTGGCGGGTGTTTATTTCATACTCTGTGACAGCTTATTTAATGAATAAATTATACATTGTATTTAACGTGTAAGGTACATGTACAACAAACTGGTAATGTTATAGTGGTATCGTGTACTGTAATCGAATCTATACCTGTGGAACCGACAGCACACGCGGTGTTCGTCTAATAAAGATCTTCATAGCAAACCATAGCCTTTGCAGATTTGCTTTCAACTGACTGTAGATCCAAAGCCACGTCTTCAACGCTCTTGATGTTACAACTCTGAGTGAGAGCCGCTTCAGACGACTCAGCGCGTGCGGCAGGGAAGTGAACGAATCACTCAAACTGATTCGCGAACCGATTCACTAGTCTGCCTACTGGTTTGATCAAGCCTTCCAACAGAATCGACTCAAAAGAATGAATCATTCGCGAACGGGCATCGCTCATTGCCCAGAAAAAAAGTAGACTGCGCGTTTGCAATAAATTCAAGGATTTTTAACTTGTATGCATTAAGATAAAGTAACGAGAGGAGCGTCGCCCACAGTAACGAAGTAAAAGTACCGTTTTTTCACTAAAAATGTACTTGAGTAAGAGTAAAAGTAGCCATTTTAAAATATACTCTAAAAGTATTAGTTACCCAAAAAATTTACTCAAGTAAATGTAAGGAAGTAAATGTAACTCGTTACTACCCACCTCTGCCCCTGTCCCCTAAACCCGCCCATCTCCACCCCCTAGATGTGGATCCATTCACGCCCCCTGGCTCTTGTGTTGTGCAGTAAGCCCTACTTGACTGATACACTGTTGTCGCTTGCGAAATAAAAATAACGGCGCCGTGGGTGGAAATTTACAGATTAAGGGGTGGTAATATTATAATGAGATCCCTTTGCAACGTCACTAGGGTAGCGAAATCAGACATGCTCGATTTTTCAGGAGATGGTTCTCATTGCAGAACACAAGGTCCAGGGGGCAAGGTTGGATTTAGATCCAACTCCTCCCACCTTACATATACCTAAACCTACCCATCTCCACCCCTAAACCTACCACCTCAACCCCCTAGATGTGGATCCAACCCCGCCCCCTGGATCTTTGTTCTGCAGTGAGGGGCTACTGTTTTTCAGACGCTTGAAGAAAAAGGCTTACCAAAACAAAGTAACTGGGTTAATCTTTTTCACCTTTCCTTGGTTGTTAGATGCACCAGGGACCTGATTATAGCACTTAAAACCTGGAAAAGTAGCTATAATAAAAGCACTATGTTATGAGAATGAATATATGTGTTCTATGAGCATTTATTTATTTTATTTTATTTCTTATTATTTTTTTCCTAAGGGCCACATAATGCTTTAGTCATGTTCCACTTTAAGATTGCGTTCCTGCTCTCTCTCTGTGTGTGTGTGTGTGAGAGAGTGTGTGTGTGTGTGAGAGTGTGAATAGGCTATGTATGCATGTATATTCGTGTGTGTAAGTGTTTCGTTCGTGCATCAAGATGGCGGTGGCTCCTGACAGCAGAGTTCTCTCCTACAGTGTTTATAAATGGAGCTCGTACTCCTCTACATATTTACCCGAGTGAGTAACGCACATTAAACACTCACGTTGAGACTTTATATCTGCTCTTAAGTATACATACACAGTTTATAATGCTGTAATCAAATCTATGGCTTTATCTAACCAACGGGCCGGGGTGCAGCAGACGGGTACATAAAGCAGCCGCAAATGTGTAAACTGCAAGCAACAAAGCAAACGAATATCTTATTTTACATATTAATGTGCATTTAGATCTGCAAAAGTCGGGAAACGGCTATAACATGTATGGAAATGTGCAGATGTGACAGTCATGTTAGCATGCTAGGTTAGGCTAGTATGAAGCAGCTCATGTGAGTTTATACTAATAAAAACGCCTGAAGTACACCTAATGTTTTTTATTTTTCATATCATTATATAGATCACGATGTTCTTTTAAGAACCTGACAGGTGTCTTACTGCACTGTGTTTATTTATACTTAAAATATAAATCCGAACTGCAGTATGTAGCCGGTTAGCTAAATGGCTAATTTTAGTTTACTATTGAGCTGTAGAAGTAAACAAACCGCAAATCGCTGAATGCTATTTAAATCGGTGTTTATTTAAAATATGTTTTCGAAATACAGCTTAATTAGACTACCAGTAACGTTACTGTTTTAAAATACATAAATGCATAAAGATGCTATGGTGACTAACGTTAATGCTAAACTGTTGGTATATGACACTGAGAGTCACAGACTATTTTTATCCCCTCTTTTAAGCTTCTGTTTTTGTTAATCTGCAATATTATATAACAATACGTCCATGGCAAAATGTATTTAACAGGGGCATTTGTACGAAATATGCTGTTATTATAGCTATCTAACAAGGCACAAAGCAGCAGAGTTTCGAAACAAGTGAGCTGCCTATCTAGACAGCCTATGAAACGCGGTCTCTCACTTAGTTTTGAAACACAGCCAATGTGGTCTAACCCATAATATCCATGCAATTTGTGTTATGTAAAATGGATCACGTGTTACTAATTTGCATACCTTCTTTGTAATCCTTGTGTTAGATATGACAGCTAGAGGAAAATGTGCTGTTAGACTGACATTAACAGTGCACTCGTTCATGCATTAGTCGGTGGTGAAGCATATATTGTTGTGACACCCGTGTACTCTTGCCAGTTTATTTTTGCCCTTCACCTTAAGCTTACATGCTTTATGAACTTTATCTAGCAAGCAGAACTGTGTTGGACTTGGCATAATCCAATTGCAAGCATGATTGTATAAACAAGGCACATTTGTGCATGAATTCATCTGTGAGCATGCATCACAATTAGAAAGTTGTCAGCACTGGATGCTTGTGCATTCATGGTATCAGCATAATTCTATGGAAGATCTGCACTACGTTTCCATTTTGCATGCAAGAAAAAGTGTGAAAAAAAGTTTTAAAGAATGTTTGTGGTGCCTTACGCTTTGCTTTAACTCTTTCATATTTTGTTTGTTTGCAGGAATATTTTAGTGGACAAACCTAACGATCAGTCTTCCAGGTGGTCATCTGAGAGCAACTACCCTCCACAGGTAAATTCTGCTTATGCCTTTCAGTGTTGAGCTGAGCTGGATAATAGTTCCTGTATCAGGGTTATTATTGTTAACAAAAACATTACTAAACTAACTAAATTGAACATGAAAACACAAGACATAAAAAAGCTAATTCTAAATATTAATAAAACCATAACAGTATATCAATGATACTAAAATAACACTGTCTTTATTCAGATTTTCAGATTATTTGTTCTGCAAATGCTTTGCAGACAGATTCAGTGCTCATTTATTATGTGATCATTTTTAATAATAATAATAAAAACACATTCCATTATTAAGTGCATTTCTCACGCTCAGAGTGCTACAATGCAATGTAAAAGTAAAACATCTCAAAATAAAATAGCAATAATAATAATTTTAAAAAATGGGGGAAAAGTATCAAACGGTCTCTGTGACTTAACAAGTATTGGTGTTTGGCTTCAGAGATGTCTGTTTCAGTGTTGATATTAGCATGCCTTGTTATGTTGAAATTTTCATTCATTGACACAGTGCCTTGCTTTCATCTTCTTTTGGAAAGAGGAAGCATCTTTACTTTGCCGGCCTTGTGGCACAGACCATTGCAGCGCAGACAGACTTGCGGTTAGGCAATAAGGAAATCGAAAGTGCGTGTTGGCGGTACAGTAACACGCGCCCTCAACTTTTAACCTCCAGCCCAACTCAAAGCCTTGTGTTTTCTCACTTGTGTCCTTCCACTCTCATCCTTTCACTTAAAAAAGTACAGTTACCCTCTGCAGAGATCAGAGCTTTCGGAAATCATATTTCCTGTCATTATTCGGGGTTTTTTTTTTTCTTCTTCCAGAAATGACCTCTCTACATGTTGTAAATCATTATAGAAAGTTCAATCAATATTTCATCTGTGGGTTAAATGCTGAATGTTGGAAAACTTTTTAGTGCAGTCAGTCTGTGTGAAATATTTTCCTCACCCTTCCCGTCTTCAATGACAGTAGCCCATTCATTTTTAGGGTCTCTATGCAAGCTGCGTTTGTTCCCAGCAATAATTTACAAGCTGTGATTACGGGCTGTTCTGCCATAGATGTCTACAGATGATTGAATTGTTTTCATGAGGGCAGCATGAGTAATAACCCCTCCTTTTCACCTGCACCTGGAGAGGGTGTTGTCACTCGCAATCTCTGGCCATTTTGATCTAGTGTGTCTTTATATGCACCAGAAACACAAGAACATATCTTCCTTGTGTTTTAGAATGTTCACAGAAGATCGTAAGATCCCTTAATATATTAATAAGAAAATGAGGAATTTTAAATCCAAAATGGATAGTGAAAGATACTGTCAAGGAGGAAAAAATACCAGAAAAGTGGCCCGTACAACTTGTTGCTCTGTTTTCCAAGTTTTGTGAGGACATACACTATTGTTCAATTGTTTGGGGTTGGTAAGATTTTTTGGAAGGAGTCTCTTTTGCTTATAAAGGCTGCATTTATTTGATCAAAAATACAGTAAAAAGAGTAATGTTTTAAAATATTATTGCAATTTAAAAGAACTGTTTTGTAGTTTTTTTATGTGATTAATTCCTGTGATGCAAAGCTGAATTTTCAGCACTCAATGCTCCAGTCTGGAGTGTCACATGATCCTTCAGGAATCATTCTAAATATGCTGATTTGGTCAGAAACATTTTTGTCATCAGTGTTGAAAACAGCTGTGCTGCTTAATTTTTGCGGAAACAATAAGTAGAATAGAAAGTTAAAAAGAACAAAATTGATCTGAAATCAAAATAATATACACATTATAAATGTCTATAGTGTCATTCTAAATTAATTTATAATACATCCTTTATGAATAAAAGTACTTATTTCATTTATTATTATTATTATTATTTTAAATTTGACCAACCCCATACTTTTGAACTGTAATATATGCTAGTTTTGAGGGGGAACTTTTATTTCCCCTTTTTTGCTTTTATCACAAAGCATACTTGATGTGTGACTTTAAACATGCGTAATGATAAATGATATTAGAAATGGGTCTATATTTACTGATGTGGTAAATGTAAAGCTTTTAAATGAATTGTAAAGTAATTAATATGTTATGGATGACAGTTTTTGATGAAATCGATTGTCGTGGCTAGAACATTTTGGATTAGAGTTGCTTTGGTGTAACAATTTTTATTTCTTTTCTGCTACTCAGTACTTGATCTTAAAACTGGAGAGACCAGCTATCGTTCTGAGCATCACCTATGGCAAATATGAGAAAACCCACGTGTGCAACCTGAAGAAGTTCAAAGTGTTCGGAGGCATGAGTGAAGAAAACATGACGGAACTCTTGTCTAGGTGAGACTGGTTGGAGAATGTTAGTTTGTGATTACAATCTACTTACAGGCTAATCTTTATGTCAGATAAGCTTTACAGACTCATAGATTTTAGAGCATCTCGAGAGCAGGTGACCGGATATACTTAACTTAGTAATAGAGCACCAGAACACAAACATTTAGTGAAATGGCTTATTGTGTTTCTTGCGACGTGAGTAATGTTTGGGGAAATGGCTTCTTGTGATGTGATGAGGTCATTGACTGTCTTCCTTATTTAATCCTAGTGGCCTTAAGAATGACTTCAACAAGGAGACATTCACGCTAAAGCACAAGATCGATGAGCAGATGTTTCCCTGCAGGTTCATTAAAATAGGTGAGTGTTTACAGAAAGAGCAAACTAAAGACACGGTGAACTCATGTGGTGACACATTTAGGGGAAAGATCAGTCATCACATGATTTCAGAGGAAGACAATGAGTTGAGTGAGTGATTGAATGACTCTGCAAGTCTTTGATGGAACAAACAAGTGCTTGTGTGAACGCTGCACTCTTTTGACCAGAGGTTTTTCTCTTGCGATATTGCAAGCTGTGTGTTTCTTTTGAGAATGGAAAATTTGACATCTTTTTTTTTTTTTTTAAAGCAAAGTGTGAATGTCCTCTCTTGATGCTGTCTGTGTGTGTTTGGTTGGTTATGTGCAGTGCCTCTGATGTCATGGGGGCCCAGTTTTAACTTCAGCATCTGGTATATTGAGTTACACGGCATAGAAGATCCAGACGTTGTCCAGCCCTGCCTTAACTGGTACAGTAAGGTGAGTTGTGTCCGAACATCCACATCCATCTTTGAGGATGAATGTCACAATCCATCCCAAAATCAAAAGAAGCATTCTAAGGCCATTAAAAATGTTCTTATTTTAAAAATGATCCCGTCTGTATGCAATGATACAGAATGAGATGAAATTCTGGATCTAAAAATGGGTGGCAAATACGCATACACACACACACACACACACACACACACACACACACACACACGTCTATCTTAAAAGAATGTGAAAGTTAACATGCTGCATCAATATAAATTGATTATTTCAGATTATGCCATTATTAACCACCCACTGCTTAAAGAAGATCACACAAGTCACGCAGCATGTGAATTAAAGTAATATATATTTCCTGTTTTTTTCGTAATCTGTATTTCAGTAAACTGCGTCACTGTCTTTGTTCGTCATAACCATTAACCGTTTTTAAATTGCCAAGTTGTTCCAGTAAGAAAAAACATTCTTGTTTTTATAACACTCGCACTCCATTTGCACAGGCAGTTTCACGCAGTATTAAACTTGGATTGATGACACGTTGCAGCTAAAGTGCTTTGTTTTTTTTCCCGACAGTACCGTGAACAGGAGGCCATCCGCCTGTGCCTGAAACACTTCCGGCAGCACAACTACACAGAGGCCTTCGAGTCCCTGCAGAAGAAAACACGGATCGCTCTGGAGCATCCCATGCTCACGCACCTCCATGAGCGGCTGGTCCTCAGAGGAGACTTTGACGCCTGCGAGGAGCTCATAGACAAAGCTGTGAGAGGTACCTCACCCTGTGTTTCATCATATGGATCTGTGCCACATTCATTAAGTAGGGAATGTGGGCATGTTGGTTCACTGTAGGCAACTGAATGGTTCTGGATTATAATCGTGTTACGTTGCAAGCCAGTACATCCTTGTTGACATTTTATGTCAAATAAAGATGATCTCCACTCAAACGGTCTGTTTCACTTGACGCAGACTAGACATTATTTTTTAGAAGTGTTATATTTTTAAAATACACTGCCCTCACTGTTTATTATGGCACACTCTCATATTATGGCACAACTGCAGTATTATACAGCAGATTGTACTTCAAAAAGACTTCTCATATTCTCACTATTTGAATAGTGATTGTTTACTGCTTTGCAAAACTTGTTTTTCAAATACTCCCACTTGAACTAATGTTTGCTTGTTGTACTGACTGAAGGGTGCAGGTTAAAAAATAAGGAACTATGGATTTTATATATTTCAACATTCCCATACATTTTAAATAACACTGAGTCATAATGATAGAAAAAACACCAACATGCTGCTTTTTGACACAAACCTGTGGGTGGTTTCACAGTTGAGAGCTATAGTTTCCATAACCGTGTTGGTCATATGTCAGTAATGTGCAACTTTAAAGTTCACCTGGTTATGATTCAACCTGCAGAATGTGTGTCCGCAAAACACTTTTCATGCAAGCTATTACATTTACATTTAGTCGCTTAGCAGATGCTTTTATCCAAAGCGACTTTCAAATGAGGACAATAGAAGCAATCAAAACCAACAAAAGAGCAAGTGCTATGACAAGTCTCGGTTAACCTAACGCAGTACAGGTTTTTTCTATTAGCAAGACATTTGCATAAATGTTTTTTAAAATTCCAAGTAAGTAAACCTTGGAATATTTAAATTTATTTGAAAATGGTGTGGTACTCAGTAGGTACGTTTACATGGAGCATTGTATTCCAAAAGTCCAATGTTTAAAAGTCCAATCTGAATGAAAATGCTCCATGTAAACACATCAATTGGTATAAAAATGCCCAAACAGATTAAAGTTTCAATCGGGTTGAGAGGGGTGGGATAAACCTTTTCTAATCCGTTCGATATGACATGTAAACACTTGATCGGATTGAAAACAGAAACTGGAAAGTTTTGCTCATATGCAATGACGTAGAAATGGCGTAATGATGCAGGACACGTGGAACGAGCCAATGTTGTTGTTGTTGAATATAATAAATGACGGACGTGTCACTTTATTTAGCATTTATGTAACATTGAAGCAAAGAGAGACAGTCCATGGGTATTACAATGAATGGGAGGAAGTGCAACTCTCAATAAGGTCTCTCTTGTGAAGGACGTCCCGTTTTTTTTTTTGCCATCCTTTGCACAGAAACCCGGAAAATATATTTTTTTTGTGCAGTTTTAGCTCAAGAAATTTGATGAAACATCTGCTGTCAGGTTTAATTGGTATAAAATACGTCATTTTATTGTGACCTTGGTGAGTGATATTAGAGACTTGTTAACAAAACAAATAGTCAAGAACTAACACTGTTTAAAGATTTTTAGAAGGAATCCGCTTCTGCGTCCAGTATTAGAATGGGATAGGAGAAAGTATTTTACGTGGCGTTCGCAGTTGTGTTTCATGTTCTTACATGTTCTCTTTTGTGATCACAGTGTAAATTTTCAGTAATTAGAACCTAATGTACACTTGGATTGTTTCCCGCTCAGGGAGCATGCATTAGCAAATTAAAGTGCAAACTTGACTCTTTATCTGTTCTCTTCCAGATGGTTTGTTTAATCAGTACATCAGCCAGCAGGATTATAAGCCACGCTGGAGTCAGATCATCCCCAAATGTAACAAAGGTACGACAGAACACACAAGTGGCGGCCTTTTGCTCTGAATCTGAATGCTGGACTCCAGGGAATCCTCGTCTGCTGTATTAAATGACTTAAGGGCTGTGTTGATATTCAGTGTGTGTCTTGTTCCTGACACACACAACTTTCAATTCACTTCTGTTCTTCTCCTTTTTTCTGATTAGGTGATGGTGATGATAACAGGCCAGGCATGAGAGGAGGTCATCAGATGGTCATTGATGTTCAGACAGGTACGTTTTCGTCAGATGGCTGATTTGCAAAGTTTCTGATTGGGCGGTTATCGCAGCACTATTTAGCTTGTCCTGTCTTGCTTGTAGTGGAATGCAAGCTAAGACTGCATTTAGCCCCGCTGTTGTGAGTTAAGGGTTGTTTTAAATGTGCGTGTGAATCTGCGAGCTGCTTGTTAGAGGAACAATCGATCCCCACAGCACCTCATGTGGCCCTGTGCATTCAAACTGACCTCAAGTAACCCGCTGTACAGCTCAGCTGACGCTCAATAGCTCAAACAACTGTCTCTGCTTATCACCATGGCGACATCAGCCTTCCAACCTCAGCACACATCTGCCTTTCAAGAATATGATGATTTATAACAGCTTTTAAAATACCATAATAGTTTTTATCCTTCGATTTCATATTGAATTTTTTACAAAGGTGTAAAACGTCTCAGCCACTCACTGCTGCTTTCTCTTTCTGTTTTTTGAATTCACCTCTTTGTTCGGCAGAAACCGTGTATCTGTTTGGTGGCTGGGATGGAACGCAGGACTTGGCTGATTTCTGGGCGTACAGTGTGAAGGAGAACCAATGGGCCTGTATCTCCAGGGATACAGAGAAAGAGGTAAGAGAGAAAGTAAAAGAGGAATTTCTTTCGATTGAGACTCAGCTGATTGGCACAAAAATCCCCTAGATGTTTCCATCATGTCATTGAGTTTCACATACTTCGCTGCGCTTTCTGTGCAAAGTTCACTGAGTGATATGTACTCCTTCATCTGTAGGTTATTTAGATGGGGATTTTTGACTAAATGGTTTTTGTACAGTCGTGGCCAAAAGTTTTGAGAATTACATAAATATTAGTTTTCACAAAGTTTGCTGCTAAACTGCTTTTAGATATTTGTTTCAGTTGTTTCTGTGATGTACTGAAATATAATTACAAGCACTTCATACGTTTCAAAGGATTTTATTGACAATTACATGACATTTATACAAAGAGTCAGTATTTGCAGTGTTGGCCGTTCTTTTTCAGGACCTCTGCAATTCGACTGGGCATGCTCTCAATCAACTTCTGGGCCAAATCCTGACTGATAGCAACCCATTCTTTCATAATCACTTCTTGGAGTTTGTCAGAATTAGTGGGTTTTTGTTTGTCCACCCGCCTCTTGAGGATTGACCACAAGTTCTCAATGGGATTAAGATCTGGGGAGTTTCCAGGCCATGGACCCAAAATTTCAACGTTCTGGTCCCCGAGCCACTTAGTTATCACTTTTGCCTTATGGCACGGTGCTCCATCGTGCTGGAAAATGCATTGTTCTTCACCAAACTGTTGTTGGATTGTTGGAAGAAGTTGCTGTTGGAGGGTGTTTTGGTACCATTCTTTATTCATGGCTGTGTTTTGGGGCAGAATTGTGAGTGAGCCCACTCCCTTGGATGAGAAGCAACCCCACACATGAATGGTCTCAGGATGCTTTACTGTTGGCATGACACAGGACTGATGGTAGCGCTCACCTTTTCTTCTCCTGACAAGCCTTTTTCCAGATGCCCCAAACAATCGGAAAGGGGCTTCATCGGAGAATATGACTTTGCCCCAGTCCTCAGCAGTCCATTCACGATACTTTCTGCAGAAGATCAATCTGTCCCTGATGTTTTTCCTGGAGAGAAGTGGCTTCTTTGCTGGCCTTCTTGACACCAGGCCATCCTCCAAAAGTCTTGGCCTCACTGTGCGTGCAGATGCACTCACACCTGCCCGCTGCCATTCCTGAGCAAGCTCTGCACTGGAGGTGCCCTGATCCCACAGCTGAATCAACTTTAGGAGACCAAAGTTTTGAGAATGACACAAAAACATCCTCCGAGAGCAACTTCTCCCAACCATCCAAGAACAGTTTGATGACGAACAATGCCTTTTCCAGCATGATGGAGCACCTTGCCATAAGGCAAAAGTGATAAGTAAGTGGCCTGGGGAACAAAACATTGAAATTTTGGGTCCATGACCAGGAAACTCCCCAGAACTTAATCCCATTGAGAACTTGCAGTCAATCCTCAAGAGGCGGGTGGACAAACAAAAACCCACAAATTCTGACAAACTCCCAGCATTGATTATGTAAGAATGGGCTGCCATCAGTCAGGATGTAGCCCAGTAGTTGATTGACAGCATGCCAGGACGAATTGCAGAGGTCTTGAAAAAGAAGGGTCAACACTGCAAATATTGAGTCTTTGCTTAAACTTAATGTAATTGTCAATGAAAGCCATTGGCACTTATGAAATGCTTGTAATTTTACTTCAGTATACCATAGTAACATCTGACAAAAAGATCTAAAAACACTGAAGCAGCAGACTTTGTGAAAATTAATATTTATGACATTCTCAAAACTTTTGGCCACGACTGTAGTTTGTGAATGAGGAAGAGAATGAAGTGATTGTAATGGAAAATATGTAGAGTGACACCGCAGTGCTGATGGAAGTTATAATAGAGATTTCTTTGGCTGCTTAAATCTGCATAAAGTCTGGTACACTCTCCAGCATAGACTAAGAGCTGCCCATTAATGCAGGAAGGGCCTGCCTGCCTGATATATGATACGGCCAACCGCAGTTGTTTGCCTTATGGGATGTTTCAGGGGTGGGTATATCTGAATGAATGATCTCACAAAAGTAGACCAGCGCTCACAAATGGCTATGCAGACTACAAAGAATTTTTGTCCATCCAAAAATTATTTATTTTTTCAGTGTTTTATTTTATTTTTCACAAGTGTAACTGACAACAGTGTGTAATTTACTTATCTAGTTTACGTGCCCATAGATTTGATAACTGTAATCTTGGATATTCCAGTGATTAGTTCTTCCTCAGAGCACACATTATCGAGTCCTAGTACCTTGTAAAAACATTATTCACTGAGAGACTAATTAAAGGGATAGTTCACTCAAAAATGAAAATTCTGTCATTAATTACTCACCCTTGTGTCGTTACAAACCCGTAAGTCCTCCGTTCATCTTCGGAACACAAATTAAGATATTTTTGATGAAATCCGAGAGCTTTCTGACCCTCCATAGACAGCAACACAGCTGACACGTTCAAGGCCCAGAAAGGTAGTAAAGATGCATGCGAAATTGTTGAATGAAGTCTTTATTTTTGTTTACTTTGTGCACAAAAAGTATTCAGATTTCATCAAAAATATCTTCATTTCTGTTCCGAAGATGAACAAAGGTCTTACGGGTTTAGAATGACATGAGGGTGAGTAATTAATGACACACTTTTCATTTTTGGGTGAACTAACCCTAAAAAGGTTTTGTATTACTTGAGGAAAAATGCAATTTTGACGAAAAAAACAAACAAAAAAAAACATTTTGTGTGCTGTATCAGTTGATCTATAGGTGATCTGACTACGAGGTGAAAACTATAAAGGTTGTGATATATTTCTTTTAGAATGGTCCCAGTGCTCGGTCGTGTCACAAAATGTGCATCGACTCTCAGCGGAGGCAAATCTACACGCTGGGCCGTTATCTGGACTCCTCTGTCAGAAACAGCAAGTCACTGAAGAGTGACTTCTACTGCTATGATATCGATGCCAATACGTGGACTCTCCTAAGCGAAGACACATCCGCTGATGGAGGACCCAAACTTGTGTTCGACCACCAGGTATGCATTTTAAATGGATATATGCCCACATACCACCAGGAGTCTCCCTTGTACAGGTTTATGATGAACAGTTCAGTATCTCTCGGGTATTTGGACAAACCATCTATCTTTCTCTCTCTCAGATGTGCATGGACTCTGAGAAACACATGATTTACACTTTTGGTGGTCGGATTCTGACATGTAACGGCAGCGTGGATGACGGCCGGACGTCAGAACCTCAGTTCAGCGGGCTTTACGCATTTCACTGTCAAGCTGGCAGCTGGAGTCTGCTCAGAGAAGACTCGTGTAATGCCGGTCCGGAGGACATCCAGTCACGCATCGGACACTGCATGCTCTTCCACACGGTCTGTCTCCTTAGTAATGACCCATATAGCGCTCAGAGCTGCAGCTCTGATATGTTGCATGCTGACCTCATATTTTTGATAGATGCATTTGTGGCATTTCCGGTATGAATTAGGACTACACATATACATATACATACATACACACACACAAACACACACACATATATATATATATATATATATATTAGGGGTGTAACGGTACACGTATTCGTACCGAACCGTTTCGGGGTTTTTTTTTTTTTCAGGAAATTCAAATAATAAATGGCGTTTTGACAGTCTTTGATGTGGCATGACAGATTGCTGTATAAGCGCCTTGGAGAGCCGCTTCTGGGACGGTTCAGAAACGTGCTGGTATAAACACAACACAAGCATTGACTCGAGTGGCCGCGATCAGCTCTGGTTCCTGTGTCTGTACGTACTGAACCGTCATATTTGTGAAACGTTACACCCCTAATATATATGTACATACCTGTTAATAAGAAAGTTGATTACAAAAATGGTTTTAAGACAGACGATTGTTAAGTTTTTGAATTTATTGCTGTTTATTGGTAAGTGGAATTTATGGGTGGTATTGACAATTTTTCTTTTCTCTCCCACAGAGAAATCGCTGCCTGTACGTTTTTGGAGGTCAGAGGTCCAAAACGTACTTGAATGATTTCTTCAGTTACGACGTTGATGGTGACCACGTGGAGATCATCTCAGATGGCACCAAGAAGGACTCGGGCATGGGTATGATGTCATTAGCAAGATGATTTTTTTTGTCATACTGTAACAATAGCTATGTTTCCATCACCCTGCTTTTATGCGCATTTTGATGTATCACATCTGAAACGAGTAATGGAAATGCCATATTTTGAGGAAAAATCCATTGAGGTGGTTTTTGACTTGTGCGAAAAACGGTTAATGTGAATAATGGGAAATTGAAACGCATTTTGCAAATAAATTCCTCCATGTGCATCAAAAAAAGTCATGTGACTTTGTGCTATGGGATGGCAAAACCTGACTAATCAGCAAACCGATCTCCTTGCACAGCATCTGAAATGTAATGGTCATTCTTAAATGCCCGAGCAAAGTCCGCCATCAAAGTATTTCTGTATAACTGCATCCGAACTGTGTTACACGACTGCGTTCCCAAACGGCAGGCATCCGACTCCGAAAGCAATGACTGCATTTATTGTTTCGTCTGCTCACTCTAAGGCACCAGCAATTTATTATAAATGAAAATTATTATATTCAGTGGCTTCTCCTACTTTTTTTTTTTTTTTTTTTTTTTTTGTTATATTTAGTTCCAGTTTATCAGGAAGTGACGATTTTGTTCTCTTTGGCTCGTTGGATGGAAACGGTGTTTATTCGCAATATTTTTTTTTTTTTTTTTTTAATGCGATATTCCAAATTTGCGCTTAAATTAAATTCGCAACTTTGGATGGAAACCCAGCTAATGGCTCTTACAAAGCCGGGCCCTGAGAAGACGCTCCTTAAAAGGAGAGCAGAGGAATCTTAAGCATGAAGGTGACATCATGTTCAGAAATAGAGTTGAATCAGGTGGGGATTATGTCACTGCTGCGGCCAGTTACGTGTAGCTGAGGCGAACATGTGATCTGTTGCAGTCTTACTGTTCAACAGCTAAATCAACTTGACATCATCTGTCTCCCTGATACTGATATTCACAGATCTGCAGGTCTGGATGATAGTGATGAACGTTTCTCGTGAGAATAGTCCTGATGAGGGCTAAATATTACAGCACTTTCCTGAGCAGGGAGACAAGGTTTTTGAGGTTACAACATGCTGCTGTACAAAGAACACCCATTTTGACTCTCATCAGGATATTCTCTTCTGAAGACTCGGCATGAAATGTACATTTTAATATTTAAAGTCTTCTCTGTTAGATTTGCAGCCTTGGATGACTCTGGTTATGTAAAACTATATATTTCTTTTCTTGAGAAAATGCTAGTCTCACAGGCACTACGTTAAGGGTATTCAAGGGTATTGCTAGGTGGTTACTTACTAACCCAAGTCTCAATTATATTCTGGTCCCACAGATTCCTCCCTTATTGAATATCAGGGCTTTTTTTTTTACCTGTGATTTATTAAAGTAACAGCACACATTTCGTTAAGGTGAAGTAGCACAATTTGAGCTATTTTATGGCTGTTTTTTTTGTAGAAACACAGCAGTGTTATTTACTGAAACTAAAACGATTAAAAATCCTTTTCGGAGTAAAGCTGAAATAAAATATAAATATTAGATTAAAAACCTAATTTAAGATTAAGAAATGTTGACAGCTAAATAGGTATTCCAATTTGAATAAAAGTTAGTGCTGTCAAACGATTAATCGCATCCAAAATAAAAGTTTTTGTTTACATAATGTGTGTGTACTGTGTATATTTATGTATGTATTAAATACACACACATGTATATTTATATTCATTTAATTTATATTATATATAGATATGTTTAATATATGAACATAACATATTTTCCTTAAATAGATGCATGCATGTGTATTTATATATGCATAATAAATATACAGTACACATGCATATTATGTAAACAAAAAAAACTTTCATTTTGGATGTGATTAATCGCGATTAATCATTTGACAGCAATAATAAATGTATTAAACTGAAATAAAAATAAATAAATAGACAAGAAAATGACAATCACATAACAAAATGACTAAAACTTAAAAATGTAAAAAGAGCACTATCAAAAGTATAAAAATAAAAGCTCATTCAAAATACTATCAAATGCTATAATAGTATATACATAATAACTAAAATAACCCTGAAACACCTGCGTCTTCACAGCGTCTGCCCTCTCTCGGCACAAATCAGCATTAAACGCTTATCAATTTGAAGTTCTCAGAACTTCGATTGGCTTCTGAAGAACTGAGTGAGTTCTTAGAAAATACTTCATGCCCACGCACTTGTGGTGATTTGCTCACCTAACACACACTCGTTTGATTACTCACGTTAGCCACACATGCATACAAATGAAACTCGCTCGCACAATCAAGACTTATAACAAAGCAGACTTTGTAAAACGTCTGTGATCAGCTTGGAGAAGAATTTGGTGAGCAGACAGGTCATAATGTCTGCACTCCCACATAATGTCCCCCCAATTTTTCTTCGCTTTCTCTATAATCAGTAACGATAGCATGATACTGTGTCAAGCTTGAAGGAACATACCAAATCGAACAGCCAGTTCACAGAGTAGAGAGGCACAGAAGGTGAACGAGTGTGAGAGCTCTGTGAAGCCTGAGAGAGACTGTGCAGACACAGGCCTGTGACACACTTCCTGTTCCCATAAACAGATTGTGTAAAATCTCAATGGGCGACTTGACGCAATGAGAGAGTATAAAAAGACCTCTCTGTTCTCTCTGTTATCGCGTTAGAGAGAGATGTGTGTGCGACGAGGACAGGGGGTGACAGAAAGGGAACAAGAGCTAGAAGGCAGCGGAGAGAGACAAAAATAAGACTGAACAAAACACAATTTACCAGGAAGGAAACGGTGAGCCCAAACAGTAGGTTCACAACCAGACCTTAAAGGAATAGTATCCCCACCCACCCAAAAATAATTGATCAATTTATCGTTCCAAACCAGGGTGATGTTTTTTTTTTTTTTTTAAGCATAAAAACAATACAAAATGTGTGTAAATAAAATGGAATTACAGGCCTTTCAAATGACCTAAAGCTATCCTGGGACTTTATCCTGTTTATTTTACAACTACTGTGAAATTTAGTGCATAAATACACAAATTCTAAATAAACAAATAAGGAGAATGACATTTATATGGGTTGAAATTTTAGGAAAATTGAAGAGAATAGATACCATGGAGTGATACAAGAGAAATGAACTAATTGAAAAATAACTACCTGGGTCACATGTGAATTATGCAGTTTTTTGCGATTTCAAGTTTTCCTTTCTCTTTGGGGTGTTACAAGCTGTTCGTGCATAGATGAGATCCCTAAAGTTGCAATGACTAAAGTCTCAAAACCAAAGAGATATTCTTTTAAAGTTAAGACTCTTCCACGCCCCCCTAAAACGGCTCATTCAAACACGCCCCCACGTGTCTACGTCACGGTGTGGAAATATTTGCACAATGCTGCCCAAATGTTGACGGAAAGAAAGGCGGCGTAGTTTCAGTAACCGCAGTGGTGTTGATGCAGCTGTGTCAGGGAGACGCTGCAAATACATACGAGCCTCATCACTGTGTCTGTCACACGACTCTGTTCCCCATTTGGGCTTGAACTGATAAAACTAACTTGAAAGCTGAAGCTCGCGATTATGGTAAGGGGCGTTACATTTCCGACGCGTGCTTGTGGTGTTCGGCCAATCACAATGCACTGGGTCAGTTGGCCAATCAGAGCAAACTGCACTTGTTGGATGGAGGGGCTTTGTAGGCGGGGCATAGCGGAACTATGATAATGTACAGTATTTGAAAAATAATGTTTTTTTAACATTAAAGCATGTCAACATATTCTGTTACACCAAATACACAAAATAATGATCTTTAAAATAGCATCATATGACCCCTTTAAGTATAATTTACTACTAATAAAAAAAATAATTTTAAATATAAATGTTTATAAATATAAAAACAAATAAATATTTTTATTTAATAGTAATTCAGTTCTAAAAGATTATAAATAAGATAATAAATTCAAAATTAATAAAATGATAAGATTAAATAAATTATGTAAATTCACTTGCTAATGCTATATTTATATCAATATAAAATATAATGTTTTAAATATTTTGTTATATTAATATAGTATTAATCAAATATTTTAGAACATTATTAAAAATGAATGCTTAAAAATATTTAATATTATATCTGTGGTTATATTAATGTACTAAAGAAATAATGCAAAACTTCATGGCCGATTTAAACCAAAAAAACAAAAAAGCAAAAAATTGGTAATTTATTCACCATTTCCGGGTGGGGCAAAAAAAAATTTTTTTTACCTTTGGTACAGCATTTATCAAGTCTGGCTGAAACCATAGAAAAAACAGAGGTGATTTGCATCGTTATGTCCAATGATTACACCAAGCTGCTACATCATAATGCTTTAAACAGTTTATGCCTTCTCTTAATGATCTAAGCTTAAGTCTGTGTTTATGTTGCAGTACCAATGACAGGATTCACTCAGCGTGCCACCATCGACCCAGAGCTCAATGAGATCCACGTTCTATCAGGACTCAGCAAAGACAAAGACAAACGTGAGGAGAATGTACGCAACTCCTTCTGGATCTACGACATTGCACGCAACAACTGGTGCGTGAGTTCTTGGACACGCTGTTCATCTGTACAGCACTGCACATTGAATGCTAATGAGTACACTAGACCTGTGTTTATATGCTGTGTCCCAGAGGACTGCCTGCATCGGTAATCCACAGAGCGCCTTCAGGCGCTTCATTCCTGAGGTTTTAGATTGCCATACACTGCTGGAAAAGAAGGAAATCTTCAGTTATGATGAAAAAACATGCTCTTTCTTTCCTGGACTGCATGTTCTCTTTTGAACAGTGCATTGAACATACATTGCAGAGCCAATGACGTAAATGCGTTATACAAAACCCCCCTTATATAAATTGTTCTTAGCTTGCACACGCATTCACATATATTGAATAAAGCCAGAGCGAAAGTTGTATTTCAAAGGCCTGTCTGACCTTCAGAAAGGGAGTTGGTGACCATCAAACAGGAACAGAATGTTCTCTGCTTGTGTGTGGGTCTAGCCGCCCGTGTCTGCGCGTGTGTGTGTGTGTGTTAAATGTGCTTTGCACTTAAACTGGGGGAGAAAAACCCTTTGTTCTGTACACTAATTGAAGCAGTTGGCTTATGGCTTCTGAAAAATCAGTCTGTCAGTGTTTCCTTTGGATCTGGTGTACTGGTTTCTGTCATTTTGTTTATTTGACTTGATTTGGGTGGGTGCGTGTGTGTACACTTTTCTAGGGCAGTATGCAGAGTTTAGTATGAAAGACTAAATCTGTGTGTTTGTCTGCAGGTCATGTGTTTATAAGAATGACCAGGCGGTGAAAGAAAACCCCACTAAGGCCCTACAGGAAGAGGAACCTTGTCCTCGTTTTGCTCATCAACTAGTCTATGACGAGTTGCACAAGGTAATGTAGACTTCCAAACCCATTGTAAATATGAATTGAACGTTTATGAACAGTGTGGTAGCAATCTGACCTGATAACCCAAAGTTTGTGGGTGTCAGCCCACACTCACCTCAAGGAAGTCAACAGGAACTTAAAATCGAACCCTATTTATTTCTTAATACTTGTCTAATTTTATTTAATCTTTGTTATGTTTTGTTAAATATCCTGTAACTTTAATAAAATGTTTATAGTTTTAAAAAAATATATAATGTAAAAATGTAATATTTAATATAAAAAATTCAATCAAATTATTACAATGTTTATACTTTTATACTATATTATACTTTAGTGTTAATATATAGTATTACTAATAATAATAGTATTAATATAAAATTAGGCCATTGAAGTCTTATTAACTAGCTATTTAATCATTTATTTAGTGAAATTTAACTCACTGAAATAATTATTTTTACCTGATTATTCAAAAAGGTGTCTGGTCTGTTGTGTATCTTAATTTCCTTTTTTCTTTTTTTAAGACTGATAATAATTCTGTAGCCCAAAATGATTGCAAATTACCAGATGCAACAGCTTTCAAATTATAAGGTTGTAACCTTTGAACATTCGCTAAAGACATCTAAATATAAATTATATTTACCTCAGGCACTTTGACAGCTTGAGCTGATAAAACACTCATTTCCTTAATTGCTATACTGATTAATCAAAGCAATTAGCAGGGGATTGACATGATGATATGGTACACAGGTGCATTACCTTTTCGGTGGAAACCCAGGGAAGTCCAGCTCACCCAAAATGAGATTGGATGATTTCTGGTCCCTAAAGCTGTGCCGGCCTTCCAAAGAATATCTGCTTCGACACTGCAAATACCTTATTCGCAAATACAGGTACAAATATACTTTCATATGAGTACAAAAGTGATTCACCTGTTAGTCTGCTTCTCAGTGCCTCATTATTCTGACCTCACAGTTCTTGATTAGAAAATTGTGCTTGAGAATAATGTTTACTGAATTAGGTTGTCTGGTCTCTCTCTGTCTGAAGCCAAAGAAAACTGTCAGATGCTCTTCGTTTCCAAACATTGCTAGGAAAGTGTTTAGATATCTATCCCATGTTAAATACTTTGTGTCGAATGTTAATATGAAGAACATGATTTTGCTCTGATCCGCTGTGATCTGAATGTAAACCATTAGGACCCAGCTGTATTGTTATGTAATTGCAGTGTCATGCAGCACTGCAGTTAGTGATTAAATTACAGTAGTAGTTTTCCATTGGTGCATGCGATTTATGCACTTTTAGTGCCATCTGGTGGCCATATTTGGTTACTCAATGGAATAGTAGTGTACCTAGAAAAAAAGAAGAAAAGAAAACAGAGTTTTTAAGGCAAATGTTCACCTTCTGCTTGCTGCCTGTGTGTTTGCAGGTTTGAGGAGAAGGCTCAGACTGAGCCCTTGAATGCACTTAAATATCTACAGAATGATCTGTCTCTTACCGTGGACCACACTGACCCCGATGAGACAAAAGAGGTCAGGACCCACCAAAAAGAAACTGTTACATTTAACGATTAAGCTTGTAATTAACAAACCCCTTTAAACGTTTGCTGTTGATTTTGACAGTTTGTACACTTACATGTATTTTAATAGTTTGATTTCAGCTGAACTAAAACAAATATCATGTCAGATACTGAAAATGTATTGGGTCCAATGCATAATTAAAAATACTTTTTGTGTTGGTTTCCTGTAGTTCCAGCTCTTACCCTCTGCTCTGTTCAAGTCCAGCTCAGACTTCATTCCTCTAGGTGAGAGCACTGTTTGATGAACACGTTTGTCCCCTAATCACGTTCTTCTACAACTGTGGATATCAGTGCAGAAGCTTCTGAGATGTGCTTTGTTACTTAATGATTTTTTTTCTTTCTTTTTTTTTCTTCATCACAGGCTTTTCAGATGTGGATCAGACGTACGCCCAGCGCACACAGCTGTTCGACACGCTTGTCAATTTCTTCCCTGACAATATGACCCCGCCTAAGGGTAACCTTGTCGACCTCATCACCCTGTAGCCACGCCCCACACAGTAGACCACACCCTCTTTAGACCTCTCGGACTCCTCCCACCCAAAACAGAAGTTATTTTTCTACATTTTCCACCCGAGGTGTGCCGTGCCCACCTACTGTGTTTCCTCCTACAGAAGTAATGCCACTTAAACGTCGTTGAGACTTACTTAAAATGCAGAAATATAATTTTCTACTCTGGAGTGCCAGGGTTGTGCTTTTTTATTTTTGATTTTAATAAGGTGTCAGAATTAGGTTTAAATTTGCATATCTGCCAAATTGTGCACTGACTTGATTTTTCTTTTTCTTTTTTAAGCAAACTTAAGCTTAATTTCGAGTCTGAGTTTATCATTCAAATTTTCTTTCATACAGGTTGAAATGTAGGTGAGTTGTAAATCCGATCAATTTACATCATGAAGGGGTGGAATTGATTTATGAACTGTGTGATCATCATGGGTTCCTTTTTGCCTTGCTATTTTAAATCACATTTTTATGGACAAACACATGTGCGCTGAGCCAGTGGAGGCCGAAGGCAAAGATCAGAGCGCCCTCTAGAGTCAGTTCTCTCTCTCTAGTAAATCAATTCTCTTCACTCTCAATACTGGATTTGAATACTGGCTTCCATCTAAACCTGCTGCTGCTGCTGCTATTGGATGCTGCCATGACATTAGTGCTTTCTTTGACTCTTTAATAGTGATGAAACACCCGATTCCATAACTAAGTTCTCATCCACAGATATTAAAAGGAATATAGTGACATGTTTGAGGTGTAATGCACACATTTAGGTACACAAGAACTGTTTTCCACTGTGTGTGTTGGAACGCAAATATTATGATCCTTCATGGCAACACTTTGTACTTTATAACAGGTCATTACACTTGTATCCATTAGCGAATGGATTAGCGAACACTTTGCTGCAATTAGACAAACCGAAGACGTAGATGATTTGATTTTTTTTGAAGTGTAGATTGCTGTTTACTTCAGGCTGTGGCTGCTTTTGTCTGAACTCAGTATAGTTCTGTGTTACATAGACTGTTCAGCTTACTGGTACCAACTCAAAGGAGCCTTATCGGGACCACCGAAGATAGAAGAGACCCCTCACTATTTATTATTAATATTATAATTATTATTATTTCTCGGTGAATTTGAGCCCTGAATGTCATGTCTTATGTTCTGTCTCTCTCTATGATGTCATAGAGACGTCTATATGTGCCCTTCATTCCGTGTGAGCTTCCGGATTGTTTACAATTCTGGACAGATGAAAGTGTGTTGGATGATAGTCTTCCATCTGGATTGCTTAGTGTCCATTTGTGCAGTGTTAGTTTAACAGCAGTTATTTGTCTCCCTGTGCACGAGTAGGAAGTGTTTGCTCTGCAAAAAAACAAAAAGAAAAAAAAATAGATCCAGTAATTGGATCGCTCTTAAATTTGCTGTAGTTTTGGCTTCACCCACGCAGAAACCAAAGGCGAGCTCAAAGAACCATGGGACAGTACATTATGCTTCACCCTGCTGATTGTGTCCTCCCAAGTGTCACATCTCAATTCCCTGAACTCAGTATTAGCTGTAATTTGGCTCTGTGGAGACGCACTCACGGCGCACTGGAGTGTGGAAGTTTGTGATTGGCCCATTTGTAATTTCTAAGATTCACTGCGCTTTATTTCTTTCCTGGCGTTGAAGCAATTTAGGTGTATACAATTTGGAAACCAGGGCTTACTTTTGCCTTGATATAGCCGTAGATATAGCATTGTCTTTGTGCCAGGAAGAAAGTTCCTGAAAAAAAAGAGGTATGAAAACAACACGAGAGGATCGACACTTACAACCGGAGACTTTTTGTCGCACTTAATGCCAAATACGTTTTCTTGTTTTCGGTGTACATTTCTGCAGTGTCAGAGATGAAATGACTTTTCTTTTCCTCTCTCCTGGAAATCCTCATCTCGCCGAGCCCCCTCTGCTCTTGAGCGAGGGTACGTTGAGATGTCAGCACTACACTGTGGCTCTCATGAATGTGTAGAACCTATTAAAGAACTGCATTGTATGTAATGTACATAAAGAATAAAGATTGTATTTTGTTCAAGTTTTCTTAAATATTGTCTTGGTCTTCCTTGAACATAGACCTATAAAACTTTATTTGACAGGGTTCCCGCGGGTCCTTAAAAAGTCTTAAATTGTACAGGAAAGTCTTAATTATGATTTCAAGAGGTCTTAAATTTGGGTACAGACCAGAATCGCGAATCAGCAGCTTAAATGTGCCGATTAAACTTCAAAAAGCTCTAAATGAATATGAGCGCTGCACTCAAAGTCCGGTGCTGTGCTGCTTTGTGTTCTGCCGTTACCTTGGAAACCGTTTGAAAGCGCCTCCTGCTGGCAGAGAATGAATGTGCATGTTCAATAAGGCTGTTGTTGTGAGCAGGGTATTCCTGCAATACTGGAGGCTGTAGTTTCAGAACCGGATTTCTATAGTTTTTTTGTTTGTTTTTTAATTATTTTATTTTATTTATTTTTGTGTGTGTATGTATTATGTCAGTTCTTCCAGACAGTTCTATCAAACCTTTACAATTAATCCAGAACGCTGCAGCAAGATTAATTTTTAACGAGCCAGAAAGAACGAAGAAAGTCACACCTCTGTTTATCAGTTTGCACTGGCTACCAATAGCTGCTCGCATAAAATTCAAGGCATTAATGTTTGCCTACAAAAACCAGCACTGGCTCTGCACCCCTTTACCTAAACTCATTACTTCAGACTTATGTGCCTCTAGAAGCTTGTGTTCTGCAAGTGAACATCGCTTTATTGTTCTTCCCAAAGAGGCACAAAATCACTTTCACAGACTTTTGCATTAACTGTTCTCTCTTGGTGGAATGACCTGCCCAACTCAATCCCAGCAGTCCTTAGCCATCTTCAAGAATCGGCTAAAAACACATCTCTTCCATCTTTATTTGACTCTCTAACTCTAGCACTCTGTTCTATTTCTACTCTTTTTAAAAAAAAAAAAAAAAAAAAAAAAAAAAACTTGTCCCTTTTTAGACTTGCACTCTATCCATTTACTGCTTGTTTTCATAAAAAAAAAAAAAAACTAACACTAGCTTTTCTAATCTTTTTGTATTCTGTCTGTTTTCTTTTTATTTATTATATAATTTAAAAAAACGTGTACTGCACTAAGCTAAATGAGACTTGTTATAGCACTTGCATATCATTGCTCTTTTGTTGATTTTGATTGCTTCTATTGTCCTCATTTATAAGTCGCTTTGGATAAAAGCATCTGCTAAATGACCAAATATTAGTGGCTCATACTATTTTACAGCACTTGCTATTCAACTCTGTATATTATTATTTTTAAGGAATTATGTAGCCGTTTAATTGTATACTCTTAATTATTGTCCTCCTAACCAACTCCTTACCCTAAACATATTTCAATATATTCTGGTTTTAAATTCAGTTTTCTTGGAAAGACTTTCTTGCAAGACTTCAGTTCATTAGCCGCAGTGCTTCACGTCTGATGTGTGACTCATTTAAAGTGCAGTAAATGATAAAACACTCGCGGTACAAATTGGTGGGATTTATTAGTACTTTAATAAATGTAAAATAATTAAAATACAAATGCTAATTTACAACATCCAGCAGCACAATAAACTGTTTTGCACAGCTAAAAAGGCTAAATGGAGATTGCTGACTCCCCCCTCAAACGGTTCACGCTAGCTCTTACATTAAAAATAAGATGGAAAGATAAAATATGAATAGTTTCCATGGACCTAGTCTTTGCATCTGTTTGTTTGATGTTTGAATCAGGTCTCCTCTGTTGGAGTAGATAGCGCTGTCCCAAATAACAGGGTTCTAGAACTGCAGCCTCCGGTATTGCAAGAACATTGGGTTGTTTTTGTTCAGACCAATGTGAAAATCGACCCATGTTTTCACTCTGCAACTGATGGATCAATAAGATTATTCATTATAAAAATCTAAACAGTAAAATGTATTTGTTATTTAATTAATATAATAATTTATTGATAATTGTTTAAATTAATATAATTAAAACTTTTGACTCATCCATTTTCTTAAAAAATGGTTTAAAGGCTGAAATGTGAAGTGTATAATTTTATAAAACTTTGTTTTCCTGAAAACTTGTATCTGAACTGTAAATCATGCTTTTTACAGTCATTTTACTGGTTAATAGTTTACCATAGACATTGCCCTACCCCTCTCTTATGGTATTAATTTTATATGTGCAGGTCTTAAAAAAGGTCTTTAGTCTTAAATTTGAGCTTAAAAATTCTGCAGAAAACCTGTTTGAACAAACCAACGAAGTTATATTCATCTAAGAATCCTGAAAAAAGTGTCATGGTTTCCACAGAACAATTAAGCAGCACAACCATTAATAAGAAATATTACTTGAGCAGTGAATGGTTTCTGAAGGAACATATGAGACTGAAGACTGGAGTAATCGCTGCTGAAAACTCAGTTGAAAAATATATTAAAATATAAACTTATTTTAAATCATCATTTATTTCACTGTAATTATTGTAAATATTTGTAGTTATTTTTGTTGTATTTTTATAATAAATGAACTTCTTTCAAAACCATTGAAAAATCTTACAGACCCCAAACCTTTGAACAAAAGTATATGCATTGTGTTATCATTTAAGATGAAGTGCCTCGACATGTCGACTAAGACGCCACACTTTAAAAACAACTTTTTTTTATTTATATTAGAAATCATGGCCATCCCCATCCAATTTGACAGAGATGAAGCTTCCAGTGTATCAGACCCCTGTCGTTTGCACAAAGCAGCAAACTGACTTCAAATACAAAATACAACTATAAATTCAACCTTAATACTTTGGTGGAAGTACAACAGCTAAACTGAGACAGCAGTGAATCCCTTATATTGAAAATTTGTGTAGTGCATGCAAATACAATAAAAAAAAAAATGTTTTGATGAAATCAACATTAAAACAATTAAATAAAACATCCCCAAAGAAAAAGGTGATCTTTCTGATTAAAGACAATGACGCATTATGATTTTATACCTGTAACTAAACGTCTGTAACTAAAAGAATGTTAGTGAGTTGTGTTGGATTTAGTGTCAAATGTTTCAGGTTAACAAGACCGAAAACCTTCATACTGTCATGATTACCAACACGGAGACATGAGTGGAGCAGATGGAAGATAATGAAAAGATTATCTGCCAATCATGGGGTCACATACTTTTGACCCATAGTCTAATTTACCAGGATGAATGATCCATTGGTCCAAGTGTAATTTGGTGCCTATGAGTGTTAATCATTTCTAAACAGAAAACAAACAAATTATGGAAGAAGCTTAAAAATAAGCATTATATACAAGCACAACAATTACATTCTGCTCAAGAAATAATACGAAAGTTCCACTGGATAAATGTGATTTCTGGGTCTCAAAAATTTCAATACAATTTATGCTCAGTTTTATCAGGTAGAAACAACTTTGTGAGTGTTCTCCCCATAACATCATTTAAAAAAAATAATAATAATCAAATCAATGTAAATATCACAGAAATCCACTGGTCAGAATCTGTGAACCTTGAATCCTCAAGTAATTAGCATGTGAAACTTAAACTTGACATTGCTTGACAGCATCATAAGGCACACTCAAAGACAATGCCTTATTTTGGCCAGCTTCACATTTAGAGAATGCAGATGCATTGCAGTGGGAAAAATGTTCAAATATGGCAAACAAAATCTAAATTCTGTTTTCATTCAACACTGAAAATGATTGGACCAAATATAAATCATAAATGGGCTATTTTACCTAATGTTTGTTATCTATGTTCATCAAATTGTTTATTAGAAGAAGAAATGTTAAGGCACAAAGAGAGGCCACAGATTGTACATTGACATTGCATTTACCGATTTTCCCTTCCTCTTACACAGTGACACACAAAACGTAAAAACCTTTCCACTATTTCTAGCACATACTTGACATTCAACTACTTAATTACAGCATATACATCCAGGCACCAAATGAAACCATTGTCGTTTGATAGTCTTTGTCAATCTCTGCTTTCTCTACATTCTGGCTTTTTTATAACAATTTACCGTTATGAGAGCAGCAGGCTTCCTTCTCCAGACAGTTCATCTGATGCCATTACAAGTGCGTGTCTTCTTCATCAGGTATGTCCTCTTTCAGCAGGTTGTCTATGGGGACGATCCAGCTGTCGTTGAACTCCCCGTTCATTGTCAGTTTTTTCTCTTGCATCTCCGGCTGTACCTCCATCACCTCCAGTGTGGGATTGTCATGATAACCATTCTCCACTGTCTGGAGCTCTTCTGTCAGGTGTTGCTGCCGAGGGAAAGTACATATTGGGATGTTAAACCACGTAACGCTTTGGAATTCAGAACGTAACTTTCAACTTTGAATTGAATTATTCAGAACATTCATCATTCGTAGATAAATGTATTGAAAGTAGGACCCAAATCAAGAAATGTGAGTCTGATTCACCTTCGTGTTTGGAATCGAGCATTACCTGGTTCTTCCTGTAGGATCTGCGATGATAAGTGCAGTATGCTGCAAAGCAGCACAGAATGAGCACCAAAGCGCCACAGGAAGCCAAGATGGCAATCAACGTGTCTGGTATCATGTCCTTGTTGACATCCCCTTTCTGCAAAGTATCATTGTCTGCAACTCTACTGACAGGTAATTCGTAGTTTTCTGGCGGTATCTCTTGGTCAGCTGGAAATAGAAAAGGAAGTGAATTACTATACATTTTTTGTACTTATCTTATTAAAGATAATATGGCAAGCACTGAATCCAGCAGTTCCTCTATATATAATAAGGCTTTAATGCGTTTGGAATCCATAACATTTCCCTCACCATCTATTATTACTTTTGCAATTAATTGTTTGCCATGAATTGTCATGGTCACCGTGCAATTTCCTTTCATCTTCTGACCCAGCGTCTTACAGGCTCGATGCACGATGTTCTCCTGTGTGAACAAAATAAATATTAAAATGGTAGCACTTCTTGTTTTACTGCATGTTTTGATCATTTTTAAGGAGAATCAGGATAGATTTTGTGAGGTCATTCACTTTTCGTACTGTTGTTCATCAAGAAATGTTTTCTGGCTCCATTTAATAGATTGTTCGGTATGGAAGCCCGTTTCTGCCATGGAATAAAAAATAAAAAGGTAACTGCAAGTCCGAATTGTGAGGGGGTTAAAAAAGTATAAAATGAGATTTTTGACTTTTTCCTCAGAATTCTCAGTTTGGAATTCGCTTGCAGTTCTGAATTCTTTTTTTTTTTAAAGAAAATTGCAAAATATAAACTCAGAATTGCAAGGAAATAAGTCTGAATTATGAGGTAAGTCACAATTACCATTTTATATTTGTTATTGTGTGGCGAAAACAGGCTTCCTTAGTTTTGTGATTGATTTTACTATTATGTAAGAGATTATAGAGATTCTTGATTTTCTTGTTAGTGAATTTTAGAATGTAAATGAGCTCTCTGTGACCAGGGGCCTGTTCTTCGTACGTTGCTAACTCAGTTAGCTGGATTTGATTGCTGACGATTTTGCTTGATCTTGGATTGTTTGGTTCTTCAAAGCTCATCCCGGAGTTGCTGTCATAGCAACAGGTCCATCAGCTTAAACCTGCTCAGGAGCAGGTTTATTTCATGTAAACAGGATTAGATTGCATCTTTTTAAGTGGAATTAATACTTAAAATCTGTCCCAGCCAGCACTACTTTATTAGAAGAGTACCCTACTGATCCAGGGACAATAATTTAAAATAATAATCATTTAAAATATATTTTGAAAATAATATAATAATGTTGTGTAGTCTATAATACTACAGACACAGCCAGTTTTACTCATTGATATATTTATTCATGATAAAATAATTACTTTATAAATATATTGGAGTCTTACAGTTAATCTGAGTCGTGCATTAATTTGAGTGGTGACAGTTATTACGGGAGTGGCTTGATGGAGCGCAGGAGATGCAGAACATCATGGCTCTTAAGAAACTTTAATTAATGCTGTCACATAACAAATATGCTTCAAATATAAAATTAAATGAATTGCTAATTACAACATTAAAATAAAAATGTAAAGCCTGTACAAATACTAGAAATTGTGAATATAAATAATTGGGAATCATGCAAAAAATAAATAAATAAATAAAAACGATGTACATTTCATTTATCTATTATAACATTTATGTAGTTTCGTTCGCTTGGCTGTTTCCTTATAAAGCTCCAGAAATGTGTCAACTTTTTCGTCAGGTGTCTTTAATGATGTGATGTCATTACGTTGCTGTCTTGCTGCCAGCCAATCGCTGCATTGCTGATTGTGGTTTTGAGTATCGATACATCTGCCCTTTTCGGGGGAACACGAGAATGCGCAGTAATCTTAGACAATTTAATCCAGATATTTTAATAAAATCCGCAAATTCGTTTGAAGAACCAAATTAGCCAGAGATCAGTTATCAGGATTAGAAGATCTGGAATCTTTCAAATAATCTCAGATCTATTAAGCGAGGTATGAAGAACGGACCCCAGGACTGGAGTTATTGTCAATGTTATTGTCATTTATGCGCTCACCTCAGTGCTGCTGCTCAGATCAATGGAATGCTGCAGAAGAGATAATCAACAAGATCATTTTCAGCATCAGGATCAAGAATATAACAGTATATAAGGAAAAAACATGAATGTTAGTATTTTACATTAAAGGGTTTTTGGGGAGTAGAGGTGCTAGTTGTAATAGCTTCTTTATTTAGCTGGCTTGTTAACGAGGCAGTAGTTGTTTGTGCTTTCATGGTCCCAAGACTTTGAGAAGCAGTAGATTTAGAGTCTGATGTTGCTGTAACTGGTAATGCAGCTGAAAAGTAACATGAAAAGGAGACACTTTTTAATAGTTCACACTAAATTACACTCTGTCATCCTTTGCTCGCCCTTTTGTCATTCTGAACTTATGCTTCTGTGGAACACAGCAGAATATATTTTGAGAACTCAATGCTCTTTCCCATACATTACAACAAGTATGTAGTGGCCGTGAGTTGTCAAGTAAAAAAAAACAAAAAAACATAGAAATCACATGCTTTTGTGTGAAATTAAATTCAAATTGTTACTAACTGGAAGTCTTACCCTCAAATCTCAGTTGCATACAGTATGTACACATTCATGTTGGATATCTAACAGTGATGCCAAACTGCATTGGTAGCTTTGTAACTTTGTTTTGTATTGTGTTGTCACACTGAATATAAAAGTACAGCTTGAACATTCTTCAAAAGTGCTGCTTTTGTGTCCAGTGGAAGAAAGTAAGTCATACGAGTTTGGAATGACATGAAGGTGAGTAAATAACCACAGAATTTTCTTGTATTTCCATTAATAAATATTCAAGCATTGATTTGTTGTGCAGTCATAAAGATTGTACTAAAGTAATTCCTGCAACTTACTATTTCCGGAAACAGCAGATGGGTTTGTCTTTGTAGACAAGAGTTGGGTGGAGCTAACTTCTGCAGAAATAGTGGTTGTAGGTTTATTTAAGTTGGTGGTACCTTGGTTGGGAACGGTTGTGATGACAGCTGTAGTTGAATTTTGAGGACTGTTGTTGGCTGTAGTGCCTGCGGTGGTGGGTTGAATTTGGGTTGTGGAAAGAGCATTTTGTGAGGGTGAGGGTGGGTTACTGGATGGGTTTTGGATAGCCAATGTCAAAGATGACTCATTCTGAACTGTTGAAGTGGCTGTAGTGGTGGGTTGTGCAGTGGGTGTAGTGGAATCCGTTGAGGGTTTAGTGGACTCCACTGTGGAGGGTGTGGCAGTGAGTATAGTGGACCACAATGTAGTGGGTAGAGCGGAGGATATAGTGGACTCCAATGATTTGAGAGGAGTGGTGGCTTTTGTGGAATCTTCTGTAGCAGCTTTCCCTGTGGAGACTGTAACGTTATTGGAATCATCAGCATTGCACTGCATGCCATGCAGGAGGGCACCTATGAAGAACAAAGAAAACTGACAGTTAAGAAAGAGTGTAAGAATATACTGCTTTGCAAACTCTGGAAGGGCCTCATTTATAAAGTGTGCGTACGCTCAGATTTGATCTTAGAGTGTGCTTAAATCCACGCCAACTGTCATATTTTTAAAAACTGGCTTTTTCTTGTTCGAGTACTGCAGGTTTTTGAAAATGTAAGCTGTTCTTGCAGCTCGTTGTTCTAAATGAAAGAATTTGGATGATGACTGGTGATCTTTTACGTTAATGACATTAATTAGGAGTCGTTTACAAGGCAGAGAGCTGAAACCATTCATTTGCACACAAGTTCAAGATAATTGAGATTCATAGATTTCACATCTGAAAGAGACACGTACGTGCGTTTTCTGAATTTTATTAATCACACGTATCAGAGATATTTGAGAGATGATCGTAAGATCAATTTTAGGATTGTTTCTGTGCAATATTTTATAATTGAAGCCCAAAATTTCAAGATGATTCTGTGCAATTGCTATAATGCCTTTTGAATATTATAGAAAAGAGTGAAAATGCTTTCATGCACACTGTAAAAAACCCAACTTTCGAAAAGTTCTTCTAACCAATGTAAAAAAGAATTTTTAGTAGGAGAGGTTGTAAGGTTGTTTACCTTACTTAGATACTCAAGTATTTGTTCACAACATATCCAAATGTTCTCCCAACTTTTCAAATTGAGTCATCTGAACAAACAAATTTACATTGAACAATATTGCACAAGTTCCCAGCATGCATTGCAGCTTGAAAACATTTTATGTTCATTATTATTAAAATATTATCATTGTTTTAAATTTTCCTGGCTTAATTTATGCTGCTGCTTCTAGCATAAATGTTTGCCTTTAGTTTTAAGAGGCAAATACTACTCATATTATGTAAAAGGCTTTGAAAATAAACATAAATCTAAAAGAAAGAGGATGCTAAAACATCTTTGGTTGCTCTAACAGATCTTTTAACACTCAGTAGACAGACTTGTATTCATTAGATGAACTAAAGTTTTTAAGTTGTCGGTTGCTAGTTGAGTTCATTTAAAAAGTTGATTGTGATAGGTTGCCTTATTTTTTTTTGAGTTAGGTCAACTTTTTTTTTTTTTTACAGTGCATGCAAACAAGAAGCTTCTTTGCTGATGAGTTACTGCTAACTTGCTGCAACAATCGTTTGAATGGAACAATTTCTAGTGTGTTCCTTCAACTGACAAAAGTAACAACCAAATTTGACTACTTTTCTGGGAGTAAACCATGAATTAAGAGCTAAGCTCTGAGTCAGTCTTCATCTGGATCATCTATTGTATGTGAATATCAAGTATCATGACTTAAAATGTTGTTCTTTTGTGTGAAATGTCCTAATTCCTGTATTATTGCGTCATTAGCAAAATTTCATTGGCAGTGATTTAATGGTAGGCTCAGGTTTTAAGTAATTCAAATAGATCATCTTGTATTTATTTTAAACGCATATATGTGGAGCAGTTGTCTTTCCTCTCAAGGAGAAGACAACCTCGAAAAATAATGATATTGAATTCTGTCAAGCTGTGATTTTATTGTTTTTGTCTTTATGTATGCACCTCATATTGCTATTATAATGTCTTGATGTCACACCATAGAGGGAGTTTATCTCTGTTTTTAGTGAGCTGGACAGGACACTCCATACAATAACTTAGGAAGTAACACACCTACTCTTATGGGCGGAACCACAGATGCCAAAACAATGGTGTCCAAATCTGCTTCATAGTCTCTTGAGGCTTAAACAATAGCCTTTCCTTAATTTGAGGCTCTCAAGTTCATAATTATATATTTGGTCATCTACAGATTTCTAGCTACTGACCGAGTATTTATCAGAGGTACACTTGCTTTAATATTATTTTACAAATTATATCCTGTGCAGAAAAAGAAAGACAAACCAAATGTAAGCTGATATTGCTTTTAAAACATCATCGGCTCATTCTAGACACCACAGCGACTGTTTATATCAATCGGTCCAAGACTTTATGAAATAAGTGACCTAAACTTCTACATCTACACAATTAATTTCCACTGTTGGTGCTTTTTACCAGAACTGGCCACCCAGCATGAGGATCTTGTAAATCTTATCCCACTGGCATGTCAGAACAATCAGTAGTGGTTGTTGTAGGAACAGGGCATTGTTGCTGTCGGGATGGGGGGTCTTGATGAGAGGCTGTTTATCTTGGTTGGTGAGCCAATGTTGTCTTTCATTTAGCCCTCTGTCTAATCACCATCTTATCACAGCCTTGCGTTTCCAAAAATATGGCTGCTGCTAATCACTACTCCAGACCTAACTAAGGCTTTTTCGCTGCACTCTATTGGACCTTGTTTCTAAGAATCAAATTAATTACCATGAAACTGCACATTTATTTGAGTAAAGGAAAGTGTAAGATTGGTGTTTTGACTCTTATCGTCCTTCATCATCACCCTGTGGTTTCCATTAGTTCCATCGTTAGGACTGACCCTCGTTGACCCTGCTGTCAGTTGCGGTCTGTTTATTACCCACTGACAGGGCTGCTGGTCATAACACTATCAATGCAGAGACTGTGTGGAGAAAACCCAGACATATCACCTGCGTAGATACATTGTTCTCATGGGTAACCCCTCACAGAGGCATACGCTCTTATATCGGTCCTACAGACTCCCACACTCTCACTTAGATTCTGGAGGAACTGTTTCAGTAATCCCAGATAACAAGAGCTCAACTCACTCGTCTTAAAGACGGGATCAGATCAAATGGAGGAGATCCTGTTTTTGTAGCCTGAAATATTGTCTTTTCCTCATGAATTGTGTCTCTCAGGATTGTTGCCAGAACGTTGGTTAGAAGTTTTGTTTGGAATAATTAACATTTTTAAATGTTTTTAAAAGAAATCTATAACGCTCACCAAGGCTGACAACTGTAATATTGTGAAATATTATTGCAGTTTAAAATAACTGTTTTCTATTTTAATATATTTTAACATGTAATTTATTCCAGTGATTGGAAAGCTGAATTTTCAGCACGTCACATGATCCTTCCAAAATCATTGTAAAATTTGGTGCTCTATTATTAATAGTAGTTCATACTATTATCGATGATTACGTTTTTGCTGCTTAATATTTTTGTGGAAACCGTGATAAATCTTTTGGCTGCTGAAACTTCAGCTTTGCCATGACAGAAATAAATGATTTTACAATTAAAATCATTTAAATTTGAAATTACATTTTGTAATATTATTACAATGGAACTATTTATTGTTATAATTTTAATAAATAGAAAACTGTTATTTTGTAAACTGTAATAATATTTCACAATAATACTCTTTTTGCTGTATTTTTGATCAAATAAATGCAGCCTTGGTGAAAATAAGACTTTTTTCAAATACATAATTATTCCATACTTTTGACTGGTAGTGAAAATGCCAATGTTAACTCCAATTAGTTTGTGTTGACTCAGTTTATCCAGCTTTGTCTAAAAGTAAAAAATCTTTCATTTGAAGGGGCAGTTTTGTTGCCAGGAGTGTTATGTTTTAAGGGCATTAATAAAGTTGTAAATTGTTCCTTAATTGCAGTTTGGGGATTAATAAAGTTGTACTACATTGTATTGTACTAATTTCTTTGAATAGGACGTGCACACCCTCAGTCTTCCACCCCCCTACCCAGCTGTGTGCAGGACCTCTTTGGGCCCCTAGCTTGCCCCCTCTCCCCAGGATAGTGTCCTATTCAGGGGTAACTCGGCCCAATGGGAGGGGGGCAGGGAAGATGGGGATTGGGGGCTCCTTTATGGAGCTGAGTCACAACTAACCCCCTCTATTGAGGTGAGGAGAGAGACTGTGAATATAAAAATGCACACAATGAATGAAAGACGGACAGAAGAAAGGAAAAAAGAGTCTGAGAGGGCTGGACAGAGGCCGAACAAGGTCAGCGGGCATTTATGTGCCTGACTCGAACGCATTCCTCATGACACACATTATCAGATGTCATTATGGCGTACCAATAGAACTGTATCAAATTTTTTGAGGACTAAATACTCAGAGTGTGAAGTATCAAAGCTGAACTGCCACATTTTTTTTTATTGAAGGATAAAAAGTTTTTGAATAATTGAAAGCACTCTGTATTTATGAGCTGCATTTGAGCTCATCTGCTGGAGAATGTGTGTGTTTTTTTTTAAGAAAGACTAGCTGCTAATGGTGCAAAGTATCCGTGATAAAGTGAAAGATTCATGGGTAGAGAGGGGAGGCCAGGTTAGAGGTTGGATTAGAGAAGGGAGTTGAAGATCGTGGCAGTGCCAGTTGCAGACGTTATACATAATAAGCAGATCAGAAAAGGAGGGGAGAATGACGGAGGGGCCATCTTTACAATCTCAAGATACGGAGGCCAGCCTCTCCCGCTCTTTCCCTTATACATCGCCTTTATAAATATTAGACGCTCTCACATTAAGCAGAGAATTACATTACTGCTAGGTGCCACAATAAGACTAAAAGAAATCAGAATTGGAGTTTTGTGGCTTTAGTCCATGAATAGTTACTAATACTTTGAGGCCATGATGCTAGTTGGGTCAAAATAAAGTTTTAGCTGATAAAAAATATACAGTGGGGAAAAAAAACGATTTGATCCCCTGCTGATTTTGTACGTTTGCCCACTGACAAAGAATTGATCATTCTATTATTTTAATGGTAGGTTTATTTAAACAGTGAGAGACAGAATAAAATCCAGAAAAATGCATTTTAAAAAAAGTTATAAATTGATTTGCATTTTAATGAGTCAAATAAATATTTGATCCCCTATCAGTCAACAAGATTTCTGGATCCCAGGTGTCTTTTATAAAGGTAATGAGCTGAGATTAGGAGCACTCTCTTAAAGGGAATGGGCTACAAGACCATCGCCAAGCAGCTTGGTGAGAAAGTGACAACAGTTGGTGCGATTATTTGCAAATGGAAGAAACACAAAATGTTGAGTGTGTTGTGGTCAGATGAGACCAAAATTGAGCTCTCTGGCATCAACTCAACTCGCCGTGTTTGGAGGAGGAGGAGGAATGCTGTCTATGACCCCAGGAACACCATACCCTCCATCAAACATGGAGGTGGAAACATTATGCTTTGGGGGTGTTCTTCTGCTGAGGGTGCAGGACAACTGCACCGCATCAAAGGGACGATGGAGGGGGCCATGTACCGTCAGGGCCAGGGCATTGAAGCCAGCCAGGGCTTTGAAAATGGGTCGTGGATGGGTATTCCAGCATGACAATGACCCAAAACACACGGCCAAGGCAACAAAGGAGTGGCTCAAGAAGAAGCACATTAAGGTCCTGGAGTGGCTTAGCCAGTCTCCAGACCTTAATCCCATAGAAAATCTGTGGAGGGAGCTGAAGGTTCGAGTTGCCAAACGTCAGCCCCGAAACCTTAATGACTTGGAGAGGATCTGCAAAGAGATGTGGGATAAAATCCCTCCTGAGATGTAAGATGTGTGCTAACCTGGTGCCCAACTACAAGAAACGTCTGACCTCTGTGATTGCCAACAAGGGTTTTGCTACCAAGTACTAAGTCATGTTTTGCGAAGGGGTCAAATACTTATTTGACTCGTTAAAATGCAAATCAATTTATAACTTTTTTGAAATGCATTTTTCTGGATTTTGTTGTTGTTGTTGTTGTTATTCTGTCTCTAAAATAAACCTACCATTAAAATTATAGTCTGATCATTTCTTTGTCAGTGGGCAAACCTACAAAATCAGCAGGGGATCAAATCATTTTTTCCTCCACTGTACTCAAATAAATTCTGTTCTTTTGAGTTTTCTATTCATCAAAGTATGCTGAAAAAAAGGTTGGTTTCCACAAAAAAATATTACTTGTTTTCAGCACTAATAATATTTAAGAAGCATTATTAATAATTGAGCACCAAATCAGCATTACAATGATTTCTGTAGGATCATGTGACACTGAAGACTGGAGTAATGAAGCTGAAAATTCAGCTTTGTTATCACAGGAATAAATTTAATTGCAAAATACACTAAAATAAAAATCAGTTGTTTTAAATTGTAATAATATTTGACAATATTATTCATTTTTTTCTCAGTATTGTTGATCGAATAAATGCAGCAACATTAAGAAATATAACTGATCCTGAACTTTTGAGCTTGAGGTTTGTGAGGTTTGTTTCCAGATTTAAAAAAATAAATAAATAAATAAAACTTTGATTTTTAAAGTATTTATGTCATTAAATACACCATTTATTTCATTTTTAATTTTCTTTTTCATTATTATTATTGCGGTATAAAATTACTCATACCATAATTGTTTTGGATCAAAAGCTTCTAGTTCATAGCTGTAATGCAAAGTAAAGTGGCTATTTGAAATGAGACAAGCCCTTTGCTAAACCCCACCCAAACTTCCTGTGCAAAAAGGAAACACCTCAACAACAACAAAAAAACATGCATATCAAGGCTTTTCTTGAGGTCTTTAAAACACTACGCCCCCTCAGGTTTCTCATCTACTCTTGCGTCATATAAATCAGTGTTTCATTCCTTGAATATTCTCTTTTATCAGGAAAAAGTTGGATCATTTGCCTGAGAGATGTAGTAAGAGGAACGGAGCAGATGAGAGAGGAAAGAAGTGCCACACCTTCCCTGGGAACAGGGATGTTGACAGAATACTTTCCAACCCATTGTTCTGCACTTTCCCAAGCCTTGTTTAAGACAGCTCAATCAGGCTGCATCCAGACCAGAGCACTGCCAAAGGATACTTTATTGCAGTCCGTGTATTTTAGCTGATTTAAATGTTGAGGCTTTCTTGACAGTAGAGGATGGAGGAAACCTTATGCAACTCAAGGAAGCCCTCAAAACTCAGGTTTATCAACACAGGGAGCCTTTATAAATACTCGGAAGTAAACAACATGGCCTAAATTTGATAAGTACTTAAGTTCAGAAAAGCTGAGATTACAACATCCTATTTTTTTGCACTACAAGAAAGCAATTTCAAACAATTAATCAGACCTTTTTAGAAAAGGCTGACTGAGACCGAGTAGAGTCAAATGTGCTTATGGTGCTTTTTACAAGGTTGGCTAAACAAAACATGAGCGCTTTTCTAATGACTGTCAGGCTGATGTCTGGACAGGCAGGTGCACCGCACTGATAATTAAAGAATAACAGTCCTCCCTCACATCCCTCTTGAGTCTGAGATGCACTTCATCTGCAATTGTGTCACTGTTTGTAATTTCAGCAAAGCAGCTGACAGAAATGTTGAGTGGCACAGATGCTGCACTTCCCAGAGCTCTTTGCAGGATTTTTTTACACATACACATGTGGTCAGGTGCTGTTACATTAATAGCCATCACTGTCAGCAAAATGTGAGTTGTTTGATGATAACCTTCTTTGAGTTGTAAACATAATGCTGAACAGATAGTAGCTGGTGTGAATTCAAAACTGAATTTATAGGAGAATGTTGTTTAAAATTTTAAAAAGATTATGGGAATGTTACTATTGAATGTTCTCTGAATGAACATTTCTAATAATAATAATGTCCAACTAAAAAAAAAAAACGTTCCATGACCCTGGACCACAAAACCAGTCTTAAGTGTCAATTTTTCAAAATTGAGATACATGCATCATCTGAAAGCTGAATAAATAAGTGACAATCTGACAATATTTGAATATCTGGAATCTGAGGGTGCAAGAAAATCAAAATATTGAGAAAATCGCCTTTAAAGTTGTCCAAATGAATTCTTAGCAATGCATATTACTAATCAAAAACAGTAGTAAATTTACAAAATATCTTCATGGAATATGATCTTTACTTAATATCCTAATGATTTTTGGCATAAAAGAAAAATCTATCATTTTGACCCATACAGTGTATTTTTGGCTATTGCTACAAATATACCCCAGCGACTTCAGACTGCTTTTGTGGACCAGGGTCACATATTAAAATTACTGGAAGAATGCTTGTTCATAACTTTGAGAGATCTTTGCCAGAACATTATCTCCAAAGTTCTGAAAACGTTCATCGTTAGCTGGGAAGTGTTTGGCATTTGATTTTGTTTGAAAAACACCACAAACAGATGTTTCCCCTTAAACAACTCAGTTTCTGATACAATTTTGTTTATTTTTCGCCACTTCTAAGTGTGAACTAAATGTTAAAGTAGGACCTGTAGGCTATTCCTGCTGGAGAAACTGACTGAGTAGTTCACACCTAACGGTTTAAATCATTATCGTTGGGAATTATGTGAGAGCTGAAAGAATTTAAATCATTTAAATATTTAAACAAGTTCTGAATTCACAAACAGTTTATATTCAAACGAGGTGTTTGAATTATCAACCCGCGTTAGATTGACGCCACTAATTATTAATTATGATAGCGTAAATGTTTAAGTTTAATTAACATCTAAGCAGCATGCTAACGCATATGATCGTAAACTCACCTAATACAATGAGCGTCCATGAGATTGCCATTTTCAGTCCGTCAGTTTGATGCTCGCTGCTCGTTCAGTGACTTCAGGAAAAGTTTTGCATGAAAATGTGGAGACGCCGATCGGTTCCGCTTATCGTCTTGAGTTTGTATCTGAACCTTTTTTTGCAGTTGGTTTTTTTTTTTATCTTAAAGCCAAGAGGAGTCCTTTTGTTTGAGCTGCTTCTTCTCTGAGTCTCTACCCCACCCTGAGGGTCCGGGGATTTGGGGGGCAAAGTTTTGCTGGGTTTCCTTGGCTGCGCGGATTGTGATGTATTGAATGCGCGGAGTCGTCTGGAGTAACGTGCTGTGCGCGGATCTCGGGGCAGGTCTGAGATGCAGCAGCTCGCGCAGGGGGGACTCAACGGAGAGGGCTGGGCTGGGCTGGGCAGACACAGGACTAGCCCATCAATACTACTGTCTATGGCTAACATCATGCATGTCACTGTATTAATTCTTAAAATCAACATCCTGAGCTTTTCTGTGTTTCTTAATATTTAATAGTGTGCCCGATATATTATTATTATTATTATTATTATAACACTAATAATGTTTATAATATAATTAGGTTTATAATAATACTTATGACAAAATAAATAATACATTATTATTATAGTAAAATAATATTTTTACAAATTGTATAGTATATTAATAATACAATTTTAATAATAATATATTAATTGTATAAATGTAATATAGTAATATAAGAGTTAATAATAGAATAAAATATTTTTGTCCATGAAGACCCATGAATAATATTGTCTACTTTAGTTATGTCTGAAATCATACGTCACTGATTTAAGTCCTGATGTATCATTAAATCAACTTTTCTGTATTTCTAAATATTTAATGGTCTTACTAGCATATAATAATAATACTAAATAAATGAGTAAAAATAGAAAATCAATAAAATTGTATATTGCATATTATGTATATCACCAATATAATATTACTAATAATATATCATTTTATTATAAAATAATAAAAAATTAAATGCATATTTTTATTTTATTATGAATGTAATAATAATAATATATTATTATTATTACATTTATTCTACCTTTTTATATTATAATATTATGATAAATATGATATATAATTTCTACCAGTTGTATATTGCATATAATATAATATAACTAATAATAGCCTATATAATATTACTATTAATTACATAATTTAATCAAATATTTATGTTTAAAATTGCTAATTTAATGTCATTTTATGAAGTAATAATGTCACAAATTAATTTAATTTAATTTAATTTTTGCTGATAAAATAACAAAGGAATTACAATATACATCATTTTACTGTATAGTCTTACAGACTTTTTTATTATATATAATTAATCAGTATATTAGTGTCAGAAATTTCCCCTGTATGTGAATGTGTCCCATATTTTGTCCGCAACCGAAGGGGTTAATTGGTCTGAGAAAGCTATGTGTAAGCGCAGCTGGCATGGAGTTTGCTGTGTGGATTGTGAAGGCCAGATCTGACACTGCCAGCACAACACCAGAGTCACCAAGCCAATAACCATGACAACCAGATTTCAAAAGCTCCCGTTTTAGTCCGGGAAATTCATGTTTACTTTTAAGTGCCATAAAAGACAATACCTCCATTCAGTTTTGGTTTTATGAACCGTGACCTTTTGTGACCTCCACTCATGGGCATCTACTTATGCTCCATTAATTATAGCATTAGCTCAGTGTGGGCCCAGAGAAGGCCCTCTGTTGTAACCAGTCAATAGGAAACGTTAGATCAGAGCAGTGACACAACTCCTGTCATGCCATTTGTGATTGTTATGAATGGTAGAGGGGAAATGTTTTGGGTGCTGCACAAAGGGAGATAAACACATGGGTGTTGGTCGTATTTCCTGGGCGTCTCTCTCAGTCTTGAAATAGTTGCTATGATAGCCTGTTTGCCCTCTTAACGCTCCAAACACGAAACGTTTGGAGACTGAATCCATTGTTGTGTGGAGAAGCAAATTGGTTTAAAATGTCTTTCAAGTGCTTCTGTTCTTTATCTTACGCTTTAGTTGAGTCGAGACGTGTGTGTTGTGTCTGTGTTGTCAAGTGTAAATGCTCCATGATTCTCACAATTGTGTCGTAATGCCAGCAGCTGGGCAAAAGAATGTAGTGTTTATATTGGTATTGGACTTGAAGTCCACGTTTTTTTTCTTTCTGAGCATGCCACTCAGTAGCCTTATGACTCTATTACTTTATTTTATTTTATTTATTACAGTCCATTTTTCCATTTTATTATATTGTATTTAATTTTTAATTTTATTTATCTAATTATTTATCTTGACTTGCCAGTTTCTACAGCCCATTTTTGCACTTTATTATATTATATTATATTTAATTTTAATTTGATTTAATTATTTATTTTGACTTACCAGTTTCTACAGACCATTTCGACCCTACATATACCATTCTGCATACATTATTTATTTATTTATTGACGGCATTTTCTACAGGCCATTTTTTATTTTATTTTCCATTATTTTGTTGTATTTTATGTTTGATTTTATTTATTTTTGTTTAATATTACTTATGATTTCTTTCTTTTTTTGACTAGACAGTTTCTAAAGGAATTGTGGTGGCACACTGTTTTCACCATTCTGCATACATGAACTCCTCAAATAAATGTAGTGTCTATCTTATTTTTTTAAATTTTACATTTTTTATTATATGCATACAAAATGTATTTCATGCACATAAAATATATAAAATATACTGTTTTGACTTAACAGTGTCTACAAGTCTATAAGCCATTGGGGCCCTACACTCAATTGGAAAAAAAATACATTCCCCAGCATTTTTATCTAGTTTATGACCATTTTACAGTGATTTTACCATTGAGTGTTTATGGTTGAGTTAAATTTCAGGTTGTTTGGGCTGGAAAAGTTGACTTCACAGAAGAAAATGGTTTTGAAACTCCACTCACACACACATCCAGCTCTATCTTGTAGCGTAAAGCATTTGTAACTAGAGAACTATGTTGGGCCAGATTTTGGAGGGTGCCCTTCTGACACTCTTCGCAGCGCGGCGAGTGACGGATCGCATGTTAAACAGCTCGGGGGTCGCAAGGCTGGAGGCCGGCACTCTCACGTCTGGCTTCACGCCTCCCATCCATCGTTAGCTCAGTGGTGCGAGGGTTTGTCACAGGGAGAGCGCGCGCTCACCCTGCCTCATTAAAGAGCCACAATGGTAAGAGCATTCCAAGAATGCGGGCGCTCATTCACTCTCACTCTTTAGATGCGCTGAGACGCCGTGCCAAGCACTGACAGGGCAGGGCCAAGCCTCCCCCATGATGAATACCATTTCTAAAGCTTCTTTATTGAATTTATCTTGAGATTTATGGCACGCGTTCTTCAGATATGTGGAAAGTGTGTAGTGTGTACTGTAGATATGTACTGCTCACATTCCATGTTCCAGTTATCTGAGATCGTTTAGTGACTCAAAACGCAAGCAACTTCAAATGTTTGAACATTACTAAGTGATTCATCCTGCAATGAAGACAATTTAAATAAAATACTTTATTAATTCACATAGAGGGTAGTTTTTTCGTCTTTTAAAGGAATAGTTCAATTAGAATTTTTTTTTTTTTAAGCTGAACAAAACAGAAAATATGACAAGATGACCAAATGTTGAAACTTTCTAAAAGAAAAGATCCATAAACACATACAAATAATAAAAAAAGAAAAATAATAATAACAAACAAACATGAATAAATAAATCACATTAAAAACATGAATTAATGAGCATATAAACAAACTATATGAATAGTATATAGATAGATACAATAATGTGTATAGGTAAAATAATGAATGTAGGTAATAATTTATTGCAACATAACATATTATTATTATTATTATTATTATTATTATTATTTATATTTGTGATCCAAGCACACACACAAAAAAAAATCTAGGTATTTTAATCTAGGTAATTTCCTAATTTAATGTACTATTTTCATTTAATGATTACAATTTTATTTATTTATTTTTTGCTTTTATGTATTTATTTATTTTTCATCATATTTTGAGTTTGCCAGGGGCAGTACCCATTGACTTAAAAGAAAAACTATCAGGACAGCTGCCTGCTATATAACTTTGTGTTCCATGAGTCCACATATAATATTTTTAAATTAAATTAAATTAAATTAAATTAAATTAAATTAAATTAAATTAAATTAAATTAAATTAAATTAAATTAAATTAAATTAAATTAAATTAAATTAAATTAAATTAAATTAAATTAAATTAAATTAAATTAAATTAAATTAAATTAAATTAATAAATCTTTGCTTTTTGATATATATTTTTTAATTGTATTGTTATTTTTTTGTTAATATTTTGAGTTTGACAGGTGCACTACCCATTTACTTTGGTAAAAGAAAAACTATCAAGACAGCTACCTGCTAAATAACTTATATAAATCTTTTTTATTATTATTATTATTTAATTTTATTTTATTTCTTCAGAAAATCACAATTTTTTTCTTTACTTCACAAAATTAAAATACCAGAAATGATTTACACGTTCTTCTCTTCAAGACTTCATCATAGCATGGCATACTCCCTCATGGGAAAGTCTTTAGCAGTTTTCCTGGAGGGATACCTGGTCTGTCAGTGAGTATAGATAGTTATGGTGTAATGATAAATGGAAAGACTGAGCAATGCTCTTAGAGACACAGGTGGTCTGTCTGTGTGTGTGTGTGTGTGTGTGTGTGTGTGTGTGTGTGTGTGTGTGTGTGTGTGTGTGTGTGTGTACATTAAAACTCAAACCTTAAAATGGTAGAACAGTCAACATGACACACAAGAATGCAGCAGATTCCAACAGGGCTGACATGTTAGACATTCTGCATGGCGTCTCTTTAATGATCAAAATAACATTTGCATAATCTTGCCTGTGTTGTTTGAACTCTCCCTTTTACTGTGAGATAAATGTATGCATGTCCTTGAAAGTGTGTGATTTATGAGTCGACAGGACACAGAACACTCTGCACCTCCTTATCAGCAGCCTGGTACCAACCGGAGTCAATCCCCGGGAGGAAAAACAGCACCTCGTGTGTGTGAGAAAGTGTTTGAAAGGGGAACTCCTCCAATGTTATGATCTAGTTTATTTTTCACATCTGTTGCTGACAGTACCACTCTCCACAAATCCTTTGTTTACTTCTACCTCTTTTTCAGTCCAAAGCACTCATTTATGTTCGAAGTGTTTAAAACCCATTATAAACAGAAAAACACATTATAGTACTATAATGTGTAAAGAAATGTGTTTCAGATCCTCTGTGTCTGCTGTTGGAAAAGCAACCTATATGTAAGATACTGCACTATATGTAAGATACTGGTTATTGAGGAATCTATGTATCTATCTGTGTTTGTGTGTGTGTGTGTGTGTGTGTGTGTGTGTGTGTGTGTGTGTGTGTGTGTGTGTGTGTGTGTGTGTGTGTGTGTGTGTGTGTGTGTGTGTGTGTGTGTGTGTGTGTGTGTGTGTGTGTGTAATTGTCCTGACTAATATTGGCATCCCTGGTAAATATGAGCAAAGATGGCTGTAAAAATAAATCTGCATACATCTCTGTTTATCATTTTTATCTTTCATTCCAAAAATTCACAAAATTCTACATTTTAAAACAATGGAAACTGGGGAGGGGGGAGGGGGCGGGAATCTCATTATTAAAGAAATCTTTTCTCTAGTTGAAATTGGCCGCAATTATTGGCACCCAATTATTACAACATCCTTTTTCCAAAATAACAGCTGAGTTTTCTCCTCTAATACCTGACCAATTAGTGGAACACCTGGCAAGAGATCAGAGACCATTCCTTCATCCAGAATCACTCCAGATCCTTCAGATTCATAGCTCCATGTTGGTGCTTCTTCTCTTCAGTTCACCCACTCTTTTTCTATAGGGTTCAGGTCAGAGGACTGGGACAGCCATGGTATAAGCTTGGTTTTGTGCTCAGTCATGACACATTTTTTGTGTTGATTTTGATGTTTGTTTTGGATCATTGTCCTGATGGAAGATCCAAACATGGTCCATTATAAGATTTCTAACAGAGGCAGTCAGATTTAGTTTTTTATCTGTTGGTATTTGATGGAATCCATGATGGCATGCATCTGAACAAGATGTCCAGGACCTCCGGCAGAAAAACATGCCCACAAAATTAAAGATCCAACAGTATATTTAACCGTGGACATGGGGTTCTTTTCATCTCTGGTTATATTAAACCCATCTGGTGGGTTTGCTGCCAAGAAGCTCTTTTTTTTTTTAGTATCATCTGACCATAGAAGCCAGAGCCATTTGAAGTTCCAGTCGTGTCTGATAACTGAATATGCTGGAGTTTGTTTTTGGATGAGCTAGGAGAATTTTCCTTGAAACCCTCCCAAACAACATGTGGTGATATAGGAGCAGTTTGATTTTTTTATTTTTTTTCCCCTGGCTTTCTTACCCCAAGACTCAACTAATCTCTGAAATTCCCCAGCTGTGATACTTGGAGAGTCTTTGGTCACTCAAACTCTCCTTCTCACCATGCATTAGGACGATATAGACACACGTCATCTACCACGCAGATTTGTAACATCTTTAGTTGATTGGAACCTCTTAATTATTGCCCTGATGGGGGAAATGGGGATTTTCAATGCTTTAACTCTTTTTTTACAGCCACTTTCTATTTTTTCAACAGCCATGTTCTGCACATCAGAACTGTATTCTTGGTTTTACTCTTTGTAAAACCAAAGAAAAAATGATTAAGGAAATTTGGCCTTTGTGTTCCTCATATTTATAATGCTGTGGAACAGGAAGTCATGGCCTGACAATTTCATGCTCCTATTCACCCTGGGGTTCTAAAAAAAAAAAAAAAAAAATTAAATGTGAGTGGGAATATACTTCATAGATATTTTACTCATAAGAATTTCTAGAGTGCCAATAATTGTGGCCAACATGCATTGGGTAAAACATTTATTTCATAATGTGAGTTTCCGCCAACTTTCAATTGTTTTACTCTAATGATAAATTAGAATTTTGTGAAGGAAAAATAAAAAAGTAAACGATGCAGATTTATTTTCACAGCTGCCTTTGCGCATATTTACCAAGGGTGCCAAATATTATATCATAATTGGCCACGTCACGTCACTTTCACTTAAATATCTATTATAGTTTCAACAGATGATTTTTTTTCATTGTATATATATTCATTCCAATTTCACCATAGCTTTGAGCCTAAAAAAAAACAAAAACAATTTAACATCAATGTCTTTGAGAGCATATACATCTAAGTGGCATTGTGTGACAAACAAAAGATTATTGATGGGATTTTGCTATTTCACAGATGGTATTTGCAAAAAGTGACATTTAAATTGTGATGCATCTTCAGATGAGTGACCAGACCAAGATCTAGGATGGGAGCATTTACCATGAACAGTGGAACAAGCTCTTAACCCCTACAAGGAAATAATCAGTGTGTAGGTGTTTAGATATGACCTTTGACCTGTAGAAGGATCATCTATCTTTCTTTGGTCTGATAGCCAGGAGCCTGTAGATTATCTCAGAATGCTACTGTGGAGCAGATGGAGCCAGGAAAGGAGATCCACACCAGCCGCCTTCATGACAATGTGGCTCCGTCGTTGGGTCGGGTCATCCTTTGATGGGCCCCCATCCTGGGGATGTCTGAAAAGGAGGATGCAGTTGGTCTGTGTTATTTTTAGCCGGTCCCTGACTTTAAGGGATCAATGTGACCTGACAGGAGTGTTTCGCATACATTTAACACTTCAAGTATACTAACAGGAGGAAGGAAAGAGCAGGATGAAGCGGAAACTATTTTTTTTTGTAGGGGTGGGGGGTGGGGGGTCTTCAGACTTCCATTAGTCAGATCCAGAAGCATTTACAGTTTTTCTCGATTGCTAACACAGTATAACTGATTCATTTGGCCCAATTTTCCAAACCATTCATACAGTTCTTGAAACAAAGACACGTTTCTCAAAACTTTTAACACATTCCACCTGCTTTCACACATGCTCCAATTTTCTCAATGTTTTCTGCAAAACTCTACACAATAACAGCATCATTTCGCAAAGGTTTAACTATGTTATCTTTTAGAAAACTCAAAAACACAACATAACTACCTCAAGAATCACAAAATGAACACGAGTCAACTGTCTAGGGGAGGCAGAGAAAGTCTTTTCTCAGAAGACTAAGAAACTGTTATAGTATAACAAATAAAGATATTACCAATACTGTAATGCAACTTGGCAGAGGATGCTGAATTTATTTAATTATTGCTGTACAGAAACTGACAGGATATTCCAATGTGTGTTTACTGCATATTCAGTTGTTTGGTTTTTGTACTTTTCTCTTCTAGTGCTTTTCATCTACTGTAAGATAACTTTACAGTAGTGTAATGAAAGTAAACTTTTCTTAAAGTTTATTGGTGAATTTTACTGCATCTGCACAACTCTATTTATGCTGCAGACTGTAACAGACATTGACTTGCAAGATGTTTCCTGTTTCCCAAAAGGAGGTTGTTGTGACAGTGTTTTGAATTGATCTTCTCTAGTCAGGAAAATAGTCTGTGTATTTGACAGCTTTGTGTGTCATCTGAGGCCAAAGATTAGATTCTGACAAAAGACTAAAATGTTTGAGTTTGACCTGGAAGTTTGAGGTTTGCAAGTTGGTGTGTTGTTTTGAGATTGTGTTTATAGTTGTGAGAAAATGGTGAATTGTTTCATGAATTGTGTGTTAGCAATCGAGAAAAACTGTAAGTTGTATTTATTCACAGAGTGGGAGTGGCACAGGAAGCTGCCAACGGGAGCTTCCCCAGAAATAGTTGCTGCGCGATCCCTTCGTTTCTATAGGAGGAAATGGTGAGTGTGGGCGTGGGCCTTCCAGAGGCCACTTCCAGTCTGGTGCTTTGAGGTAATGCACATAGTTAAAGAGAAACTCACATAATCCATCCATCGGAAGAATGACTAGTCCACACTGCTCAGAGAAATGATCTGTCAGTTACAGAATGTTTCTGCTATAGCATGAATTGAACTCAGTCGAAATCACTGAAAATGAGTTTGATTCTTTCCATAGATTTGATTTAATCAATGCAAATCACACAATGGCAGTAAGATTGTTGAAGCATTTACTTTAATTACGTAGTATGAAAAAAAAATCTATTTTGAGCTGTCAAGTTGTCTAAATTGTCATTTCTGAAGTGGGAATATTTTTCTTTCAACTATAGAAATATATATACTACCATTCATAACTTTGGGGTCATTACGATTTTTAATAAATGTATACTTTTATTCAGATGCATTAAATTAATTAAAAGTGACAGTAAAGACATTTATAATGTTACCAAAAAAATTACATTTCACATAAATTTAAAAAAAAGTTCCACGCTTATGCTACTCAGGTGTATTCAAAATACAATAATACAGTAAAAAAAAATCAATAAAATTTATTGAATATTTTTATGCAAATATTCAATAAATGCAGCCTTAGTGAACTGAACATTTTTAGAGAGATGCATCCATATGACAATCAACGATTATGAAAAAAAATTGTGATTAATGTATTTTAGAAATATGGAAAATGTAGAAAGGTGTGGCTTCCTAGTTCCCCTTGGGATGCCATTATAGAGAGGAAGGGAGGGTGATGGAGGGATGGCAGAGGAATTGTCGGAATGATTGGGTAAGCAGCTATTTATATACAGTAGTACCATTAGCTTTTCCATTGACATTCTAATTTATGGACAAGCGCCTCCTGAACTATTGTTAGGAAGTTCACTTTAAAGGTATAAAAGGGGCTTCAAATCACACACACGTTTGGATTTAAGCCACATAGACAGTATTTTCCTGTCCTTTCCCTTCATCTCGCGGTAAGCATGTTTTACACATTCCACCTCTGGGAAATCTCTTTCTGTCCCCCAGTCAGTCTCTCTCTCAGAGTATCAGGATGCTCTAATTAGTTATCCCTATAATCTGTATAGAATGCCAGTATCTAGAGTTACCTTGTTGTTTTTTCATCTATAGGGGACCCTGACTCTTTCTATCTTTTATTTGAAGCCAGCACATCCCCCACAGACGTCTCTCTCCCACTATGCTCTGACCCTGGATCTATGTGTGGAATTCTCTCTTCATTTATCTGCGTGGGCCTCGTCCTCTCCCATATCCTTTTACTTTTTCACATTCCTGATCCTGGTACTGTTGCTTCCTAAATTATGTCAATAAGTATAATCCACGACTGGCACACAATTGAGCAGATCTCTTTAGGGAATAGCTCACCGAAAAATGAAAATTCATCACGCCATTTCAAACTGATGGATGGATGAATTCCTGATTTGGAAGTGAAAGTGGACCAGCAGATCAGCAGATCATACTTGGAAATAAGCCTATAGAATCCCGGGACAGACAATGGCAAATTTAACTGTCAAAGTTATCAGATTAAATGTCACAACCTCCATTAAGAAGAACTTATTATTTTTGGACACTGCTAATTGTTGCTGTTTACATTGAGTATTTGCTACCAAGAGTAACACATAACTAAGCAAATAGGCCTATTCTATTGCCAAATTAAAAATGCTGTTTTGTGATGTCTTAACCAGCATTGCCCTCACCACTTTTTAGAATAAAATATCTACTAATAAATGACTGAATGAAAATAATGCAAGAGAAATGAACTGAGTGAAAGGACAAATCTGTGAGCCGGTTTTGTTTGTCAATGAGCTGGATGTAATATGTGTAGTTTAGTGACATTAAAACATTGTCACTGAGCTGTCAGTGTCATCTGCAGAAGCTGTGTTTAAAACGGTCTGCACGTGTTGTTTGAATAAGCGTCAAACTGACCGTAAAGCTGCTTAGTGGCGCGGATGAAAAATTGGACTCCAGTTTCTAGTTTAGTAGAAGACGAGCTCTAAGTTTTAAGCTTAATATATTTGACAATAAATATGAATTTGTCAAGGTCTCTACCAGTTTAGATAAATGCACCAGACCCAGCTCTCAACTGATGGGTAAGACAGATAAAGTGTTGTATTGAACTGAAAAGCACATGGTCAATGTTAAACACATAAAATATAGAAAAAATGATTATCCGAGACTCTGTTAGTTTGGTAAAGTAGATGTATTTGTTTTGATTGATTTAAATGAATCATGTCTGTTCACAGTTAAACAATGATTTCAATGTGTTGGTGTGTCTTATTGTTTACAAACTCAGGCAGCTTTTATAATAAAGCTTGATTGGAAGCAGGACAGATTTGGACAAACTGTTTTAGAGCATCTGCATCTTTCAGCATCTGAAATCTTTTTCTCTCATTTCGGTTTTCTCCATCAGGAAGCTTTTGGTGAGGCTCTTTCCCTGTCACTGATGGGACGTTGTATGGTCATGAGGTTAAAGATGGAGGAAGAAGATTTTGGCTTCTGAAGACCTACAAATTCATGTTAAACCGTGGATTGATCACTGATCATTAATTGGTTATTTAGTTAAATGATCATTAAATTAAAAAATTACTATTAATTTGTAATCTATGAACTGATAAAACAACTACATTTTATATTGTGTCTAATGGAATCTTTTTTTTACTGATTAACACGTACATTGCACATGCATCAGTGTATCAGGGACTATGATGTCACTTTGTAGGCAAAAACCCGGAAGCCAGTTAGCATTTTAGCACTTCCGGTTCCATCGTCCCAGAGTCAGTTTTTTTAATGGGATTTTGGTTAAATCCCTTAAGTAAGGTCCGTGGCTCACACGGGGGCAAGATACTTTCACGTTTTATTCTACGACATAAAACACACCAGTTACACCCCAATCGTGATTTTTTTTTTTCACGGGGGTGGGGGGTGGGGGGTTCTGAGTAAAGAAACCGCTGTACTTATTCAATCAACAGTTCTTTATTTACCTTAGACTCCAGAAGCCTTAATAGCGTATTTGAAAGAAAATCTAGTTCCTACATTATTTTTCTATACATCTACTCACTGGAGTGTCTAACATGGAATATGCCCTTTTAAGGACTTGGCATTCTCCGTCAACCTGTGTTGTGTGAACAGAACCGCAAGTGAACAACTTATTTATGTGGCGCTTCTGTGACTCATATGGACATGGGCCGTGCATCCACAGACACGTGTATCATCTGAAGTTTCTTCTTCTGTTTTTTAAACAGCTTCAAATTGTCAATGTGGATGAAAGTGAAGCGCGCTGCTGCTGCTAGTGGAGCGGATGGAAAACTATTAAAGTGTCCGTTAACATCTATAATGTAGAACTGACTGAAATAACGACTAAAATGATCAATTTGGTCTAATATTGGCTTTTTTTCTGATTAATATAAAAGGCATATGCATGAGATCAGATCAGTGTATCAGCTCTCTCTTGTGGACAGTAAGTGTATACCTGCATTAGAAGCTCTCTGCCACTTACCTGTTATAATTTCACTGTCTGTGAATGTACTTTAACTCTCTAAAGTGGCACCACGATATTGGGAATGCACTGAAACATATTTATATTTCAATAAAAGCAGAATATTTCACAAGCACACTTATACTATATGTACTATAATAGTATACGTGCTTGTGGAATATTCTGTATGTAAAATATTCTAGGCTCCAGGGCAAGATTTGAAGAACACTGATTAATTTATGAATGAAAAAGAGGGACTAGTTGATATGTTGTTTTGTTTTTTCACGGCAGAGTGATTATAACACAACTTTGTCAGATTTTTATGTATTTTTTTCTTCGGAAAAGCATGGGCATGACATTTGAAATCATTAAAAATTGCGCCCCATTTACTTCCACTCAAAGTGCCTCACCGCAACATTAATTTTTGAATATATTTATTTAAATGTACATTTTTATTGTTATTTATTTATTTCACTTAATTTGATTCATATTAAACACAGGCATGGCATCTTTGTTTTTAAATCATTCAGAAATACACCCCCGGTGTGTCTTCTTTAAATAGCTCGCTGTTGAGTGTTGTACTCGTTTACGGCCATACCACCCTGAACACGCCCGATCTCGTCCGATCTCGGAAGCTAAGCAGGGTCGGGCCTGGTTAGTACTTGGATGGGAGACCGCCTGGGAATACCAGGTGCCGTAAACTTTTGCTTTTCCTTCACTAGACAGCTAAGACACTTTCCCAAGCCTCAGCGTTCATGCTTTCTCCTTTACCCTTTTAAACTGATTGCTGCTGCTGCTGCTGCTGCTGCTGCTGCTGCTTTTTGGCTTTCTCTGTGCCTCTTTTCTGCTTTCGGTGCGACAAAAGACAGCTCAGCCTCGTTATTCTTCCTTTCTCCTCCAGGGGGCGATAGACAGGCTTTCTCTCTCTCTACAGCGACCTCTGGAGCGCTGCATCTTCTTTTGGAAACGACGCTCCTCTCTTCAACTTGAGAGCTTCTCAAACTTGTTTGTCAGCCGAACCCCTTGTAAACTACATAGATGTACCCTCTTAGATTTTAAGTTCAAATTTCAATAATTTAACAACATTTCATGTTTCCCTGATTTGGGTGAGTGGTCAAATGACTTGCAAGTAAACAAATAAAATATTTCAGCTTTTTTTTTTTTTTTTTTTCTTTTTTAGGTACTTGGAAACAGGACAAGAATATTTCATCAGCTCAAAAAAACAAAACAAAACACAAGCATTTAGGAAACCTAGGCCTGACCAACATTAGGCCCCCGTTTACTTCCACTCAGGGTGCCTCACTGCAACATTCGTATTTGGCTTTTTCTGTTTCAGGAATCCTCAGATATGGCCCACGAGACCAACTTTCCTGCAGAGTTCAGCTCTAACCCTACTCAAACACACCTGAGCATCTTCAGGATCTTTAGAAAATCACAGGAAGGTGAGTATAATCAGGGTTGAAGCTAAAGTCTGCAGCGTATTCTATATACTGTAATATAGTCACCAGGGACACTTTTTTCATTCAGTAACGAAACCAGCGAGACATTCAGATCGGCCACCGCAAACATTAACAGAACTGTATCATCATTTTGTTGAAGGATTGGGAAAAAAATATTAAACATTCCTTTGCTGGAGCTTGATCTTTTGGCATTTTGTCTAAATTAAATTATTTTAGAGAGCATTTTGACGTGAAACACTGAAATATTAACTTCTACAAAATCAATAAAGAATATAGCTTTATTGGTAAATGCAAAATTATTGCAGAAATGCTTTTTTGGCCATGTAGACAAGTTAGATGAGCTGCAGACAAATCACAAATCCTTTGTTTTTACTCTTTAAATACATTTACTGTATGGAATCATGCACTTAGAACTGAATCAAATCAACAATGCAACATAATAAGGTTTACAGAAAGGCACTTAATAATGGACAGATTGAAAATTGTTTGATAACCTCTTGATTTGTTGGATAATTGTTTTTGCCTTGACTACTTAAAACAGTGTTTCTTCTTAATCCGGGTCCTGCACGTTCGTTTTCCTCTCTAATCTGACTCACTCAGTTCATGCAGTTTATACAGAGTTGAATCAGGTGAGAGAGACAAATTAATATGCAGCGCTGGACCAGAATCAGAAAATTCAGACCTAAACAACTGAACTGTGTACACTGAACAACACCGGGTCCGGTATGGCAGACTTTGATTTAGTGCACCTACTTTAGAGCAGCTCGATAAATGTCGATAATCGATCAATTAGTGTCAAGTAGGTGGTGAGGATTTATTATTCAACATTTCTCAGAAAATCAGTGTGAGAAACTGCTGTGGGAACAGTTGATTAGATGTGTTTAGTGCAAAATTATTTGCATATAGTTCACATACAGACATAACGCTAATTCCTTTGTCTGTAAATAGAAAGTTACTCATATATATAGACAATAACTACATTGAATACACTTCTTTGTACTAAAAGTATTTTTTTCTGTAGTGCTTAAAGTAAAAAAAGGGTGTTTAGGTGGTGTTACTGAGTGGTCTTACTTGAAAAATAATTAAAGGGGTTGTAATTTGGCAGTGAAGCAATTTGTTTTACATTTTTATTACCGTAATATTAAAAAAAACTGTTACTCACCAAATCAATGAGGTGTAACTACCATGCAAGAAGTCATTTTGTTGTTAAAACAAAACAAACAGAAATATCCCTTTAGTATTTTTTCCCTTTGACATACATACATATTATGTTTTTCTTTACCTTTTCATGTTTTTACCCTTTTATGAAAAGGACATTACTAGCACTACCAAAACATTATGATGAGGTACTCTTTTTAGACTAGTTTATAACTAAATTCATTATCAAATATTCACTTATGTTTGCAAATAAATATTACACAATGGAATCAACTATCATTTTTCGATCAGCCTGACTGCGACCTGTAAAACAGACACGCCCTTCTTCCTGTTTTACACGTTGCTATTGGTTTAAAATTATGTCACGCCCTTTAGGTAAAGCATCCAATCGTATCATATAGTATAAGTGTGCTTGTGAAATATTCTGTATGTAAAATACTGTATTCTAGGCACCAGGGCAAGATTTGAAGAACACTGATTTATTTATGAATGAAAAAGAGGGACTAGTTGAGACTATGTTGTTTTGTTTTTTCACTGCAGAGTGATTATAACACAACTTTGCCAGATTTTTATGTATTTTTTTTTCTTCCGAAAAGCATGGGCATGACATTTGAAATCATTAAAAATTGCGCCCCCATTTATTTCCACTCAAAGTGCCTCACCGCAACATTGATTTTTGAATTTATTTATTTAAATGTACATTTTTATTGTTATTTATTTATTTCACTTAATTTGATTCATATTAAACACAGGCATGGCATATTTGTTGTTAAATCATTCAGAAATACACCCCCGGTGTGTCTTCTTTAAATAGCTCGCTGTTGAGTGTTGTACTCGTTTACGGCCATACCACCCTGAACACGCCCGATCTCGTCCGATCTCGGAAGCTAAGCAGGGTCGGGCCTGGTTAGTACTTGGATGGGAGACCGCCTGGGAATACCAGGTGCCGTAAGCTTTTGCTTTTCCTTCACTAGACAGCTAAGACACTTTCCCAAGCCTCAGCGTTCATGCTTTCTCCTTTACCCTTTTAAACTGATTGCTGCTGCTGCTTTTTGGCTTTCTCTGTGCCTCTTTTCTGCTTTCGGTGCGACAAAAGACAGCTCAGCCTCGTTATTCTTCCTTGCTCCTCCAGGGGGCGATAGACAGGCTTTCTCTCTCTTTCTACAGCGACCTCTGGAGCGCTGCATCTTCTTTTGGAAACGACGCTCCTCTCTTCAACTTGAGAGCTTCTCAAACTTGTTTGTCAGCCGAACCCCTTGTAAACTACATAGATGTACCCTCTTAGATTTTAAGTTCAAATTTCAATAATTTAACAACAAAACACATTCTCAATTTCATGTTTCCCTGATTTTGGCGAGTGGTTAAATGACTTGCAAGTAAACAAATAAAATATTTCAGCTTTTTTTTTTTTTTTTTTCTTTTTTAGGTACTTGGAAACAGGACAAGAATATTTCATCAGCTCAAAAAAACAAAACAAAACACAAGCATTAACCTAAGAGCTAACATTTATTTATTTTAGGAAACCTAGGCATGACCAACATTAGGCCCCCGTTTACTTCCACTCAGGGTGCCTCATTGCAACATTCGTATTTGGCTTTTTCTGTTTCAGGAATCCTCAGATATGGCCCACGAGACCAACTTTCCTGCAGAGTTCAGCTCTAACCCTACTCAAACACACCTGAGCATCTTCAGGATCTTTAGAAAATCACAGGAAGGTGAGTATAATCAGGGTTGAAGCTAAAGTCTGCAGCGTATTCTATATACTGTAATATAGTCACCAGGGACACTTTTTTCATTCAGTAACGAAACCAGCGAGACATTCAGATCGGCCACCGCAAACATTAACAGAACTGTATCATCATTTTGTTGAAGGATTGGGAAAAAAATATTAAACATTCCTTTGCTGGAGCTTGATCTTTTGGCATTTTGTCTAAATTAAATTATTTTAGAGAGCATTTTGACGTGAAACACTGAAATATTAACTTCTACAAAATAAAGAATATAGCTTTATTTGTAAATGCAAAATTATTGCAGAAATGCTTTTTTGGCCATGTAGACAAGTTAGATGAGCTGCAGACAAATCACAAATCCTTTGTTTTTACTCTTTAAATACATTTACTGTATGGAATCATGCACTTAGAACTGAATCAAATCAACAATGCAACATAATAAGGTTTACAGAAAGGCACTTAATAATGGACAGATTGAAAATTGTTTGATAACCTCTTGATTTGTTGGATACTTGTTTTTGCCTTGACTACTTAAGACAGTGGTTCTTCTTAATCCGGGTCCTGCACGTTCGTTTTCCTCTCTAATCTGACTCACTCAGTTCATGCAGTTTATACAGAGTTGAATCAGGTGAGAGAGACAAATTAATATGCAGCGCTGGACCAGAATCAGAAAATTCAGACCTAAACAACTGAACTGTGTACACTGAACAACACCGGGTCCGGTATGGCAGACTTTGATTTAGTGCACCTACTTTAGAGCAGCTCGATAAATGTCGATAATCGATCAATTAGTGTCAAGTAGGTGGTGAGGATTTATTATTCAACATTTCTCAGAAAATCAGTGTGAGAAACTGCTGTGGGAACAGTTGATTAGATGTGTTTAGTGCAAAATTATTTGCATATAGTGCACATACAGACATAACGCTAATTCCTTTGTCTGTAAATAGAAAGTTACTCATATATATAGACAATAACTACATTGAATACACTTCTTTGTACTAAAAGTATTTTTTTCTGTAGTGCTTAAAGTAAAAAAAGGGTGTTTAGGTGGTGTTACTGAGTGGTCTTACTTGAAAAATAATTAAAGGGGTTGTAATTTGGCAGTGAAGCAATTTGTTTTACATTTTTATTACCGTAATATTAAAAAAACTGTTACTCACCAAATCAATGAGGTGTAACTGCCATGCAAGAAGTCATTTTGTTGTTAAAACAAAACAAACAGAAATATCCCTTTAGTATTTTTTCCCTTTGACATACATACATATTATGTTTTTCTTTACCTTTTCATGTTTTTACCCTTTTATGAAAAGGACATTACTAGCACTACCAAAACATTATGATGAGGTACTCTTTTTAGACTAGTTTATAACTAAATTCATTATCAAATATTCACTTATGTTTGCAAATAAATATTACACAATGGAATCAACTATCATTTTTCGATCAGCCTGACTGCGACCTGTAAAACAGACACGCCCTTCTTCCTGTTTTACACGTTGCTATTGGTTTAAAATTATGTCACGCCCTTTAGGTAAAGCATCCAATCGTATCATATAGTATAAGTGTGCTTGTGAAATATTCTGTATGTAAAATACTGTATTCTAGGCACCAGGGCAAGATTTGAAGAACACTGATTTATTTATGAATGAAAAAGAGGGACTAGTTGAGACTATGTTGTTTTGTTTTTTCACTGCAGAGTGATTATAACACAACTTTGCCAGATTTTTATGTATTTTTTTTTCTTCCGAAAAGCATGGGCATGACATTTGAAATCATTAAAAATTGCGCCCCCATTTATTTCCACTCAAAGTGCCTCACCGCAACATTGATTTTTGAATTTATTTATTTAAATGTACATTTTTATTGTTATTTATTTATTTCACTTAATTTGATTCATATTAAACACAGGCATGGCATTTTTGTTGTTAAATCATTCAGAAATACACTCCCGGTGTGTCTTCTTTAAATAGCTCGCTGTCGAGTGTTGTACTCGTTTACGGCCATACCACCCTGAACACGCCCGATCTCGTCCGATCTCGGAAGCTAAGCAGGGTCGGGCCTGGTTAGTACTTGGATGGGAGACCGCCTGGGAATACCAGGTGCCGTAAGCTTTTGCTTTTCCTTCACTAGACAGCTAAGACACTTTCCCAAGCCTCAGCGTTCATGCTTTCTCCTTTACCCTTTTAAACTGATTGCTGCTGCTGCTTTTTGGCTTTCTCTGTGCCTCTTTTCTGCTTTCGGTGCGACAAAAGACAGCTCAGCCTCGTTATTCTTCCTTGCTCCTCCAGGGGGCGATAGACAGGCTTTCTCTCTCTTTCTACAGCGACCTCTGGAGCGCTGCATCTTCTTTTGGAAACGACGCTCCTCTCTTCAACTTGAGAGCTTCTCAAACTTGTTTGTCAGCCGAACCCCTTGTAAACTACATAGATGTACCCTCTTAGATTTTAAGTTCAAATTTCAATAATTTAACAACAAAACACATTCTCAATTTCATGTTTCCCTGATTTTGGCGAGTGGTTAAATGACTTGCAAGTAAACAAATAAAATATTTCAGCTTTTTTTTTTTTTTTTTTCTTTTTTAGGTACTTGGAAACAGGACAAGAATATTTCATCAGCTCAAAAAAACAAAACAAAACACAAGCATTAACCTATTTATTTATTTTAGGAAACCTAGGCATGACCAACATTAGGCCCCCGTTTACTTCCACTCAGGGTGCCTCACTGCAACATTCGTATTTGGCTTTTTCTGTTTCAGGAATCCTCAGATATGGCCCACGAGACCAACTTTCCTGCAGAGTTCAGCTCTAACCCTACTCAAACACACCTGAGCATCTTCAGGATCTTTAGAAAATCACAGGAAGGTGAGTATAATCAGGGTTGAAGCTAAAGTCTGCAGCGTATTCTATATACTGTAATATAGTCACCAGGGACACTTTTTTCATTCAGTAACGAAACCAGCGAGACATTCAGATCGGCCACCGCAAACATTAACAGAACTGTATCATCATTTTGTTGAAGGATTGGGAAAAAAATATTAAACATTCCTTTGCTGGAGCTTGATCTTTTGGCATTTTGTCTAAATTAAATTATTTTAGAGAGCATTTTGACGTGAAACACTGAAATATTAACTTCTACAAAATAAAGAATATAGCTTTATTTGTAAATGCAAAATTATTGCAGAAATGCTTTTTTGGCCATGTAGACAAGTTAGATGAGCTGCAGACAAATCACAAATCCTTTGTTTTTACTCTTTAAATACATTTACTGTATGGAATCATGCACTTAGAACTGAATCAAATCAACAATGCAACATAATAAGGTTTACAGAAAGGCACTTAATAATGGACAGATTGAAAATTGTTTGATAACCTCTTGATTTGTTGGATACTTGTTTTTGCCTTGACTACTTAAGACAGTGGTTCTTCTTAATCCGGGTCCTGCACGTTCGTTTTCCTCTCTAATCTGACTCACTCAGTTCATGCAGTTTATACAGAGTTGAATCAGGTGAGAGAGACAAATTAATATGCAGCGCTGGACCAGAATCAGAAAATTCAGACCTAAACAACTGAACTGTGTACACTGAACAACACCGGGTCCGGTATGGCAGACTTTGATTTAGTGCACCTACTTTAGAGCAGCTCGATAAATGTCGATAATCGATCAATTAGTGTCAAGTAGGTGGTGAGGATTTATTATTCAACATTTCTCAGAAAATCAGTGTGAGAAACTGCTGTGGGAACAGTTGATTAGATGTGTTTAGTGCAAAATTATTTGCATATAGTGCACATACAGACATAACGCTAATTCCTTTGTCTGTAAATAGAAAGTTACTCATATATATAGACAATAACTACATTGAATACACTTCTTTGTACTAAAAGTATTTTTTTCTGTAGTGCTTAAAGTAAAAAAAGGGTGTTTAGGTGGTGTTACTGAGTGGTCTTACTTGAAAAATAATTAAAGGGGTTGTAATTTGGCAGTGAAGCAATTTGTTTTACATTTTTATTACCGTAATATTAAAAAAACTGTTACTCACCAAATCAATGAGGTGTAACTGCCATGCAAGAAGTCATTTTGTTGTTAAAACAAAACAAACAGAAATATCCCTTTAGTATTTTTTCCCTTTGACATACATACATATTATGTTTTTCTTTACCTTTTCATGTTTTTACCCTTTTATGAAAAGGACATTACTAGCACTACCAAAACATTATGATGAGGTACTCTTTTTAGACTAGTTTATAACTAAATTCATTATCAAATATTCACTTATGTTTGCAAATAAATATTACACAATGGAATCAACTATCATTTTTCGATCAGCCTGACTGCGACCTGTAAAACAGACACGCCCTTCTTCCTGTTTTACACGTTGCTATTGGTTTAAAATTATGTCACGCCCTTTAGGTAAAGCATCCAATCGTATCATATAGTATAAGTGTGCTTGTGAAATATTCTGTATGTAAAATACTGTATTCTAGGCACCAGGGCAAGATTTGAAGAACACTGATTTATTTATGAATGAAAAAGAGGGACTAGTTGAGACTATGTTGTTTTGTTTTTTCACTGCAGAGTGATTATAACACAACTTTGCCAGATTTTTATGTATTTTTTTTTCTTCCGAAAAGCATGGGCATGACATTTGAAATCATTAAAAATTGCGCCCCCATTTATTTCCACTCAAAGTGCCTCACCGCAACATTGATTTTTGAATTTATTTATTTAAATGTACATTTTTATTGTTATTTATTTATTTCACTTAATTTGATTCATATTAAACACAGGCATGGCATATTTGTTGTTAAATCATTCAGAAATACACCCCCGGTGTGTCTTCTTTAAATAGCTCGCTGTTGAGTGTTGTACTCGTTTACGGCCATACCACCCTGAACACGCCCGATCTCGTCCGATCTCGGAAGCTAAGCAGGGTCGGGCCTGGTTAGTACTTGGATGGGAGACCGCCTGGGAATACCAGGTGCCGTAAGCTTTTGCTTTTCCTTCACTAGACAGCTAAGACACTTTCCCAAGCCTCAGCGTTCATGCTTTCTCCTTTACCCTTTTAAACTGATTGCTGCTGCTGCTTTTTGGCTTTCTCTGTGCCTCTTTTCTGCTTTCGGTGCGACAAAAGACAGCTCAGCCTCGTTATTCTTCCTTGCTCCTCCAGGGGGCGATAGACAGGCTTTCTCTCTCTTTCTACAGCGACCTCTGGAGCGCTGCATCTTCTTTTGGAAACGACGCTCCTCTCTTCAACTTGAGAGCTTCTCAAACTTGTTTGTCAGCCGAACCCCTTGTAAACTACATAGATGTACCCTCTTAGATTTTAAGTTCAAATTTCAATAATTTAACAACAAAACACATTCTCAATTTCATGTTTCCCTGATTTTGGCGAGTGGTTAAATGACTTGCAAGTAAACAAATAAAATATTTCAGCTTTTTTTTTTTTTTTTTTCTTTTTTAGGTACTTGGAAACAGGACAAGAATATTTCATCAGCTCAAAAAAACAAAACAAAACACAAGCATTAACCTATTTATTTATTTTAGGAAACCTAGGCATGACCAACATTAGGCCCCCGTTTACTTCCACTCAGGGTGCCTCACTGCAACATTCGTATTTGGCTTTTTCTGTTTCAGGAATCCTCAGATATGGCCCACGAGACCAACTTTCCTGCAGAGTTCAGCTCTAACCCTACTCAAACACACCTGAGCATCTTCAGGATCTTTAGAAAATCACAGTAAGGTGAGTATAATCAGGGTTGAAGCTAAAGTCTGCAGCGTATTCTATATACTGTAATATAGTCACCAGGGACACTTTTTTCATTCAGTAACGAAACCAGCGAGACATTCAGATCGGCCACCGCAAACATTAACAGAACTGTATCATCATTTTGTTGAAGGATTGGGAAAAAAATATTAAACATTCCTTTGCTGGAGCTTGATCTTTTGGCATTTTGTCTAAATTAAATTATTTTAGAGAGCATTTTGACGTGAAACACTGAAATATTAACTTCTACAAAATAAAGAATATAGCTTTATTTGTAAATGCAAAATTATTGCAGAAATGCTTTTTTGGCCATGTAGACAAGTTAGATGAGCTGCAGACAAATCACAAATCCTTTGTTTTTACTCTTTAAATACATTTACTGTATGGAATCATGCACTTAGAACTGAATCAAATCAACAATGCAACATAATAAGGTTTACAGAAAGGCACTTAATAATGGACAGATTGAAAATTGTTTGATAACCTCTTGATTTGTTGGATACTTGTTTTTGCCTTGACTACTTAAGACAGTGGTTCTTCTTAATCCGGGTCCTGCACGTTCGTTTTCCTCTCTAATCTGACTCACTCAGTTCATGCAGTTTATACAGAGTTGAATCAGGTGAGAGAGACAAATTAATATGCAGCGCTGGACCAGAATCAGAAAATTCAGACCTAAACAACTGAACTGTGTACACTGAACAACACCGGGTCCGGTATGGCAGACTTTGATTTAGTGCACCTACTTTAGAGCAGCTCGATAAATGTCGATAATCGATCAATTAGTGTCAAGTAGGTGGTGAGGATTTATTATTCAACATTTCTCAGAAAATCAGTGTGAGAAACTGCTGTGGGAACAGTTGATTAGATGTGTTTAGTGCAAAATTATTTGCATATAGTGCACATACAGACATAACGCTAATTCCTTTGTCTGTAAATAGAAAGTTACTCATATATATAGACAATAACTACATTGAATACACTTCTTTGTACTAAAAGTATTTTTTTCTGTAGTGCTTAAAGTAAAAAAAGGGTGTTTAGGTGGTGTTACTGAGTGGTCTTACTTGAAAAATAATTAAAGGGGTTGTAATTTGGCAGTGAAGCAATTTGTTTTACATTTTTATTACCGTAATATTAAAAAAACTGTTACTCACCAAATCAATGAGGTGTAACTGCCATGCAAGAAGTCATTTTGTTGTTAAAACAAAACAAACAGAAATATCCCTTTAGTATTTTTTCCCTTTGACATACATACATATTATGTTTTTCTTTACCTTTTCATGTTTTTACCCTTTTATGAAAAGGACATTACTAGCACTACCAAAACATTATGATGAGGTACTCTTTTTAGACTAGTTTATAACTAAATTCATTATCAAATATTCACTTATGTTTGCAAATAAATATTACACAATGGAATCAACTATCATTTTTCGATCAGCCTGACTGCGACCTGTAAAACAGACACGCCCTTCTTCCTGTTTTACACGTTGCTATTGGTTTAAAATTATGTCACGCCCTTTAGGTAAAGCATCCAATCGTATCATATAGTATAAGTGTGCTTGTGAAATATTCTGTATGTAAAATACTGTATTCTAGGCACCAGGGCAAGATTTGAAGAACACTGATTTATTTATGAATGAAAAAGAGGGACTAGTTGAGACTATGTTGTTTTGTTTTTTCACTGCAGAGTGATTATAACACAACTTTGCCAGATTTTTATGTATTTTTTTTTCTTCCGAAAAGCATGGGCATGACATTTGAAATCATTAAAAATTGCGCCCCCATTTATTTCCACTCAAAGTGCCTCACCGCAACATTGATTTTTGAATTTATTTATTTAAATGTACATTTTTATTGTTATTTATTTATTTCACTTAATTTGATTCATATTAAACACAGGCATGGCATTTTTGTTGTTAAATCATTCAGAAATACACTCCCGGTGTGTCTTCTTTAAATAGCTCGCTGTCGAGTGTTGTACTCGTTTACGGCCATACCACCCTGAACACGCCCGATCTCGTCCGATCTCGGAAGCTAAGCAGGGTCGGGCCTGGTTAGTACTTGGATGGGAGACCGCCTGGGAATACCAGGTGCCGTAAGCTTTTGCTTTTCCTTCACTAGACAGCTAAGACACTTTCCCAAGCCTCAGCGTTCATGCTTTCTCCTTTACCCTTTTAAACTGATTGCTGCTGCTGCTTTTTGGCTTTCTCTGTGCCTCTTTTCTGCTTTCGGTGCGACAAAAGACAGCTCAGCCTCGTTATTCTTCCTTGCTCCTCCAGGGGGCGATAGACAGGCTTTCTCTCTCTCTACAGCGACCTCTGGAGCGCTGCATCTTCTTTTGGAAACGACGCTCCTCTCTTCAACTTGAGAGCTTCTCAAACTTGTTTGTCAGCCGAACCCCTTGTAAACTACATAGATGTACCCTCTTAGATTTTAAGTTCAAATTTCAATAATTTAACAACAAAACACATTCTCAATTTCATGTTTCCCTGATTTTGGCGAGTGGTTAAATGACTTGCAAGTAAACAAATAAAATATTTCAGCTTTTTTTTTTTTTTTTTTCTTTTTTAGGTACTTGGAAACAGGACAAGAATATTTCATCAGCTCAAAAAAACAAAACAAAACACAAGCATTAACCTATTTATTTATTTTAGGAAACCTAGGCATGACCAACATTAGGCCCCCGTTTACTTCCACTCAGGGTGCCTCACTGCAACATTCGTATTTGGCTTTTTCTGTTTCAGGAATCCTCAGATATGGCCCACGAGACCAACTTTCCTGCAGAGTTCAGCTCTAACCCTACTCAAACACACCTGAGCATCTTCAGGATCTTTAGAAAATCACAGGAAGGTGAGTATAATCAGGGTTGAAGCTAAAGTCTGCAGCGTATTCTATATACTGTAATATAGTCACCAGGGACACTTTTTTCATTCAGTAACGAAACCAGCGAGACATTCAGATCGGCCACCGCAAACATTAACAGAACTGTATCATCATTTTGTTGAAGGATTGGGAAAAAAATATTAAACATTCCTTTGCTGGAGCTTGATCTTTTGGCATTTTGTCTAAATTAAATTATTTTAGAGAGCATTTTGACGTGAAACACTGAAATATTAACTTCTACAAAATAAAGAATATAGCTTTATTTGTAAATGCAAAATTATTGCAGAAATGCTTTTTTGGCCATGTAGACAAGTTAGATGAGCTGCAGACAAATCACAAATCCTTTGTTTTTACTCTTTAAATACATTTACTGTATGGAATCATGCACTTAGAACTGAATCAAATCAACAATGCAACATAATAAGGTTTACAGAAAGGCACTTAATAATGGACAGATTGAAAATTGTTTGATAACCTCTTGATTTGTTGGATACTTGTTTTTGCCTTGACTACTTAAGACAGTGGTTCTTCTTAATCCGGGTCCTGCACGTTCGTTTTCCTCTCTAATCTGACTCACTCAGTTCATGCAGTTTATACAGAGTTGAATCAGGTGAGAGAGACAAATTAATATGCAGCGCTGGACCAGAATCAGAAAATTCAGACCTAAACAACTGAACTGTGTACACTGAACAACACCGGGTCCGGTATGGCAGACTTTGATTTAGTGCACCTACTTTAGAGCAGCTCGATAAATGTCGATAATCGATCAATTAGTGTCAAGTAGGTGGTGAGGATTTATTATTCAACATTTCTCAGAAAATCAGTGTGAGAAACTGCTGTGGGAACAGTTGATTAGATGTGTTTAGTGCAAAATTATTTGCATATAGTGCACATACAGACATAACGCTAATTCCTTTGTCTGTAAATAGAAAGTTACTCATATATATAGACAATAACTACATTGAATACACTTCTTTGTACTAAAAGTATTTTTTTCTGTAGTGCTTAAAGTAAAAAAAGGGTGTTTAGGTGGTGTTACTGAGTGGTCTTACTTGAAAAATAATTAAAGGGGTTGTAATTTGGCAGTGAAGCAATTTGTTTTACATTTTTATTACCGTAATATTAAAAAAACTGTTACTCACCAAATCAATGAGGTGTAACTGCCATGCAAGAAGTCATTTTGTTGTTAAAACAAAACAAACAGAAATATCCCTTTAGTATTTTTTCCCTTTGACATACATACATATTATGTTTTTCTTTACCTTTTCATGTTTTTACCCTTTTATGAAAAGGACATTACTAGCACTACCAAAACATTATGATGAGGTACTCTTTTTAGACTAGTTTATAACTAAATTCATTATCAAATATTCACTTATGTTTGCAAATAAATATTACACAATGGAATCAACTATCATTTTTCGATCAGCCTGACTGCGACCTGTAAAACAGACACGCCCTTCTTCCTGTTTTACACGTTGCTATTGGTTTAAAATTATGTCACGCCCTTTAGGTAAAGCATCCAATCGTATCATATAGTATAAGTGTGCTTGTGAAATATTCTGTATGTAAAATACTGTATTCTAGGCACCAGGGCAAGATTTGAAGAACACTGATTTATTTATGAATGAAAAAGAGGGACTAGTTGAGACTATGTTGTTTTGTTTTTTCACTGCAGAGTGATTATAACACAACTTTGCCAGATTTTTATGTATTTTTTTTTCTTCCGAAAAGCATGGGCATGACATTTGAAATCATTAAAAATTGCGCCCCCATTTATTTCCACTCAAAGTGCCTCACCGCAACATTGATTTTTGAATTTATTTATTTAAATGTACATTTTTATTGTTATTTATTTATTTCACTTAATTTGATTCATATTAAACACAGGCATGGCATATTTGTTGTTAAATCATTCAGAAATACACCCCCGGTGTGTCTTCTTTAAATAGCTCGCTGTTGAGTGTTGTACTCGTTTACGGCCATACCACCCTGAACACGCCCGATCTCGTCCGATCTCGGAAGCTAAGCAGGGTCGGGCCTGGTTAGTACTTGGATGGGAGACCGCCTGGGAATACCAGGTGCCGTAAGCTTTTGCTTTTCCTTCACTAGACAGCTAAGACACTTTCCCAAGCCTCAGCGTTCATGCTTTCTCCTTTACCCTTTTAAACTGATTGCTGCTGCTGCTTTTTGGCTTTCTCTGTGCCTCTTTTCTGCTTTCGGTGCGACAAAAGACAGCTCAGCCTCGTTATTCTTCCTTGCTCCTCCAGGGGGCGATAGACAGGCTTTCTCTCTCTTTCTACAGCGACCTCTGGAGCGCTGCATCTTCTTTTGGAAACGACGCTCCTCTCTTCAACTTGAGAGCTTCTCAAACTTGTTTGTCAGCCGAACCCCTTGTAAACTACATAGATGTACCCTCTTAGATTTTAAGTTCAAATTTCAATAATTTAACAACATTTCATGTTTCCCTGATTTGGGTGAGTGGTCAAATGACTTGCAAGTAAACAAATAAAATATTTCAGCTTTTTTTTTTTTTTTTTTCTTTTTTAGGTACTTGGAAACAGGACAAGAATATTTCATCAGCTCAAAAAAACAAAACAAAACACAAGCATTAACCTAAGAGCTAACATTTATTTATTTTAGGAAACCTAGGCCTGACCAACATTAGGCCCCCCTTTACTTCCACTCAGGGTGCCTCACTGCAACATTCGTATTTGGCTTTTTCTGTTTCAGGAATCCTCAGATATGGCCCACGAGACCAACTTTCCTGCAGAGTTCAGCTCTAACCCTACTCAAACACACCTGAGCATCTTCAGGATCTTTAGAAAATCACAGGAAGGTGAGTATAATCAGGGTTGAAGCTAAAGTCTGCAGCGTATTCTATATACTGTAATATAGTCACCAGGGACACTTTTTTCATTCAGTAACGAAACCAGCGAGACATTCAGATCGGCCACCGCAAACATTAACAGAACTGTATCATCATTTTGTTGAAGGATTGGGCAAAAAATATTAAACATTCCTTTGCTGGAGCTTGATCTTTTGGCATTTTGTCTAAATTAAATTATTTTAGAGAGCATTTTGACGTGAAACACTGAAATATTAACTTCTACAAAATCAATAAAGAATATAGCTTTATTGGTAAATGCAAAATTATTGCAGAAATGCTTTTTTGGCCATGTAGACAAGTTAGATGAGCTGCAGACAAATCACAAATCCTTTGTTTTTACTCTTTAAATACATTTACTGTATGGAATCATGCACTTAGAACTGAATCAAATCAACAATGCAACATAATAAGGTTTACAGAAAGGCACTTAATAATGGACAGATTGAAAATTGTTTGATAACCTTTTGATTTGTTGGATAATTGTTTTTGCCTTGACTACTTAAAACAGTGTTTCTTCTTAATCCGGGTCCTGCACGTTCGTTTTCCTCTCTAATCTGACTCACTCAGTTCATGCAGTTTATACAGAGTTGAATCAGGTGAGAGAGACAAATTAATATGCAGCGCTGGACCAGAATCAGAAAATTCAGACCTAAACAACTGAACTGTGTACACTGAGCAACACCGGGTCCGGTATGGCAGACTTTGATTTAGTGCACCTACTTTAGAGCAGCTCGATAAATGTCGATAATCGATCAATTAGTGTCAAGTAGGTGGTGAGGATTTATTATTCAACATTTCTCAGAAAATCAGTGTGAGAAACTGCTGTGGGAACAGTTGATTAGATGTGTTTAGTGCAAAATTATTTGCATATAGTGCACATACAGACATAACGCTAATTCCTTTGTCTGTAAATAGAAAGTTACTCATATATATAGACAATAACTACATTGAATACACTTCTTTGTACTAAAAGTATTTTTTTCTGTAGTGCTTAAAGTAAAAAAAGGGTGTTTAGGTGGTGTTACTGAGTGGTCTTACTTGAAAAATAATTAAAGGGGTTGTAATTTGGCAGTGAAGCAATTTGTTTTACATTTTTATTACCGTAATATTAAAAAAAACTGTTACTCACCAAATCAATGAGGTGTAACTACCATGCAAGAAGTCATTTTGTTGTTAAAACAAAACAAACAGAAATATCCCTTTAGTATTTTTTCCCTTTGACATACATACATATTATGTTTTTCTTTACCTTTTCATGTTTTTACCCTTTTATGAAAAGGACATTACTAGCACTACCAAAACATTATGATGAGGTACTCTTTTTAGACTAGTTTATAACTAAATTCATTATCAAATATTCACTTATGTTTGCAAATAAATATTACACAATGGAATCAACTATCATTTTTCGATCAGCCTGACTGCGACCTGTAAAACAGACACGCCCTTCTTCCTGTTTTACACGTTGCTATTGGTTTAAAATTATGTCACGCCCTTTAGGTAAAGCATCCAATCGTATCATATAGTATAAGTGTGCTTGTGAAATATTCTGTATGTAAAATACTGTATTCTAGGCACCAGGGCAAGATTTGAAGAACACTGATTTATTTATGAATGAAAAAGAGGGACTAGTTGAGACTATGTTGTTTTGTTTTTTCACTGCAGAGTGATTATAACACAACTTTGCCAGATTTTTATGTATTTTTTTTTCTTCCGAAAAGCATGGGCATGACATTTGAAATCATTAAAAATTGCGCCCCCATTTATTTCCACTCAAAGTGCCTCACCGCAACATTGATTTTTGAATTTATTTATTTAAATGTACATTTTTATTGTTATTTATTTATTTCACTTAATTTGATTCATATTAAACACAGGCATGGCATTTTTGTTGTTAAATCATTCAGAAATACACCCCCGGTGTGTCTTCTTTAAATAGCTCGCTGTTGAGTGTTGTACTCGTTTACGGCCATACCACCCTGAACACGCCCGATCTCGTCCGATCTCGGAAGCTAAGCAGGGTCGGGCCTGGTTAGTACTTGGATGGGAGACCGCCTGGGAATACCAGGTGCCGTAAGCTTTTGCTTTTCCTTCACTAGACAGCTAAGACACTTTCCCAAGCCTCAGCGTTCATGCTTTCTCCTTTACCCTTTTAAACTGATTGCTGCTGCTGCTTTTTGGCTTTCTCTGTGCCTCTTTTCTGCTTTCGGTGCGACAAAAGACAGCTCAGCCTCGTTATTATTCCTTTCTCCTCCAGGGGGCGATAGACAGGCTTTCTCTCTCTCTACAGCGACCTCTGGAGCGCTGCATCTTCTTTTGGAAACGACGCTCCTCTCTTCAACTTGAGAGCTTCTCAAACTTGTTTGTCAGCCGAACCCCTTGTAAACTACATAGATGTACCCTCTTAGATTTTAAGTTCAAATTTCAATAATTTAACAACATTTCATGTTTCCCTGATTTGGGTGAGTGGTCAAATGACTTGCAAGTAAACAAATAAAATATTTCAGCTTTTTTTTTTTTTTTTTTCTTTTTTAGGTACTTGGAAACAGGACAAGAATATTTCATCAGCTCAAAAAAACAAAACAAAACACAAGCATTAACCTATTTATTTATTTTAGGAAACCTAGGCATGACCAACATTAGGCCCCCGTTTACTTCCACTCAGGGTGCCTCACTGCAACATTCGTATTTGGCTTTTTCTGTTTCAGGAATCCTCAGATATGGCCCACGAGACCAACTTTCCTGCAGAGTTCAGCTCTAACCCTACTCAAACACACCTGAGCATCTTCAGGATCTTTAGAAAATCACAGGAAGGTGAGTATAATCAGGGTTGAAGCTAAAGTCTGCAGCGTATTCTATATACTGTAATATAGTCACCAGGGACACTTTTTTCATTCAGTAACGAAACCAGCGAGACATTCAGATCGGCCACCGCAAACATTAACAGAACTGTATCATCATTTTGTTGAAGGATTGGGAAAAAAATATTAAACATTCCTTTGCTGGAGCTTGATCTTTTGGCATTTTGTCTAAATTAAATTATTTTAGAGAGCATTTTGACGTGAAACACTGAAATATTAACTTCTACAAAATAAAGAATATAGCTTTATTTGTAAATGCAAAATTATTGCAGAAATGCTTTTTTGGCCATGTAGACAAGTTAGATGAGCTGCAGACAAATCACAAATCCTTTGTTTTTACTCTTTAAATACATTTACTGTATGGAATCATGCACTTAGAACTGAATCAAATCAACAATGCAACATAATAAGGTTTACAGAAAGGCACTTAATAATGGACAGATTGAAAATTGTTTGATAACCTCTTGATTTGTTGGATACTTGTTTTTGCCTTGACTACTTAAGACAGTGGTTCTTCTTAATCCGGGTCCTGCACGTTCGTTTTCCTCTCTAATCTGACTCACTCAGTTCATGCAGTTTATACAGAGTTGAATCAGGTGAGAGAGACAAATTAATATGCAGCGCTGGACCAGAATCAGAAAATTCAGACCTAAACAACTGAACTGTGTACACTGAACAACACCGGGTCCGGTATGGCAGACTTTGATTTAGTGCACCTACTTTAGAGCAGCTCGATAAATGTCGATAATCGATCAATTAGTGTCAAGTAGGTGGTGAGGATTTATTATTCAACATTTCTCAGAAAATCAGTGTGAGAAACTGCTGTGGGAACAGTTGATTAGATGTGTTTAGTGCAAAATTATTTGCATATAGTGCACATACAGACATAACGCTAATTCCTTTGTCTGTAAATAGAAAGTTACTCATATATATAGACAATAACTACATTGAATACACTTCTTTGTACTAAAAGTATTTTTTTCTGTAGTGCTTAAAGTAAAAAAAGGGTGTTTAGGTGGTGTTACTGAGTGGTCTTACTTGAAAAATAATTAAAGGGGTTGTAATTTGGCAGTGAAGCAATTTGTTTTACATTTTTATTACCGTAATATTAAAAAAACTGTTACTCACCAAATCAATGAGGTGTAACTGCCATGCAAGAAGTCATTTTGTTGTTAAAACAAAACAAACAGAAATATCCCTTTAGTATTTTTTCCCTTTGACATACATACATATTATGTTTTTCTTTACCTTTTCATGTTTTTACCCTTTTATGAAAAGGACATTACTAGCACTACCAAAACATTATGATGAGGTACTCTTTTTAGACTAGTTTATAACTAAATTCATTATCAAATATTCACTTATGTTTGCAAATAAATATTACACAATGGAATCAACTATCATTTTTCGATCAGCCTGACTGCGACCTGTAAAACAGACACGCCCTTCTTCCTGTTTTACACGTTGCTATTGGTTTAAAATTATGTCACGCCCTTTAGGTAAAGCATCCAATCGTATCATATAGTATAAGTGTGCTTGTGAAATATTCTGTATGTAAAATACTGTATTCTAGGCACCAGGGCAAGATTTGAAGAACACTGATTTATTTATGAATGAAAAAGAGGGACTAGTTGAGACTATGTTGTTTTGTTTTTTCACTGCAGAGTGATTATAACACAACTTTGCCAGATTTTTATGTATTTTTTTTTCTTCCGAAAAGCATGGGCATGACATTTGAAATCATTAAAAATTGCGCCCCCATTTATTTCCACTCAAAGTGCCTCACCGCAACATTGATTTTTGAATTTATTTATTTAAATGTACATTTTTATTGTTATTTATTTATTTCACTTAATTTGATTCATATTAAACACAGGCATGGCATATTTGTTGTTAAATCATTCAGAAATACACCCCCGGTGTGTCTTCTTTAAATAGCTCGCTGTTGAGTGTTGTACTCGTTTACGGCCATACCACCCTGAACACGCCCGATCTCGTCCGATCTCGGAAGCTAAGCAGGGTCGGGCCTGGTTAGTACTTGGATGGGAGACCGCCTGGGAATACCAGGTGCCGTAAGCTTTTGCTTTTCCTTCACTAGACAGCTAAGACACTTTCCCAAGCCTCAGCGTTCATGCTTTCTCCTTTACCCTTTTAAACTGATTGCTGCTGCTGCTTTTTGGCTTTCTCTGTGCCTCTTTTCTGCTTTCGGTGCGACAAAAGACAGCTCAGCCTCGTTATTCTTCCTTGCTCCTCCAGGGGGCGATAGACAGGCTTTCTCTCTCTTTCTACAGCGACCTCTGGAGCGCTGCATCTTCTTTTGGAAACGACGCTCCTCTCTTCAACTTGAGAGCTTCTCAAACTTGTTTGTCAGCCGAACCCCTTGTAAACTACATAGATGTACCCTCTTAGATTTTAAGTTCAAATTTCAATAATTTAACAACAAAACACATTCTCAATTTCATGTTTCCCTGATTTTGGCGAGTGGTTAAATGACTTGCAAGTAAACAAATAAAATATTTCAGCTTTTTTTTTTTTTTTTTTCTTTTTTAGGTACTTGGAAACAGGACAAGAATATTTCATCAGCTCAAAAAAACAAAACAAAACACAAGCATTAACCTATTTATTTATTTTAGGAAACCTAGGCATGACCAACATTAGGCCCCCGTTTACTTCCACTCAGGGTGCCTCACTGCAACATTCGTATTTGGCTTTTTCTGTTTCAGGAATCCTCAGATATGGCCCACGAGACCAACTTTCCTGCAGAGTTCAGCTCTAACCCTACTCAAACACACCTGAGCATCTTCAGGATCTTTAGAAAATCACAGTAAGGTGAGTATAATCAGGGTTGAAGCTAAAGTCTGCAGCGTATTCTATATACTGTAATATAGTCACCAGGGACACTTTTTTCATTCAGTAACGAAACCAGCGAGACATTCAGATCGGCCACCGCAAACATTAACAGAACTGTATCATCATTTTGTTGAAGGATTGGGAAAAAAATATTAAACATTCCTTTGCTGGAGCTTGATCTTTTGGCATTTTGTCTAAATTAAATTATTTTAGAGAGCATTTTGACGTGAAACACTGAAATATTAACTTCTACAAAATAAAGAATATAGCTTTATTTGTAAATGCAAAATTATTGCAGAAATGCTTTTTTGGCCATGTAGACAAGTTAGATGAGCTGCAGACAAATCACAAATCCTTTGTTTTTACTCTTTAAATACATTTACTGTATGGAATCATGCACTTAGAACTGAATCAAATCAACAATGCAACATAATAAGGTTTACAGAAAGGCACTTAATAATGGACAGATTGAAAATTGTTTGATAACCTCTTGATTTGTTGGATACTTGTTTTTGCCTTGACTACTTAAGACAGTGGTTCTTCTTAATCCGGGTCCTGCACGTTCGTTTTCCTCTCTAATCTGACTCACTCAGTTCATGCAGTTTATACAGAGTTGAATCAGGTGAGAGAGACAAATTAATATGCAGCGCTGGACCAGAATCAGAAAATTCAGACCTAAACAACTGAACTGTGTACACTGAACAACACCGGGTCCGGTATGGCAGACTTTGATTTAGTGCACCTACTTTAGAGCAGCTCGATAAATGTCGATAATCGATCAATTAGTGTCAAGTAGGTGGTGAGGATTTATTATTCAACATTTCTCAGAAAATCAGTGTGAGAAACTGCTGTGGGAACAGTTGATTAGATGTGTTTAGTGCAAAATTATTTGCATATAGTGCACATACAGACATAACGCTAATTCCTTTGTCTGTAAATAGAAAGTTACTCATATATATAGACAATAACTACATTGAATACACTTCTTTGTACTAAAAGTATTTTTTTCTGTAGTGCTTAAAGTAAAAAAAGGGTGTTTAGGTGGTGTTACTGAGTGGTCTTACTTGAAAAATAATTAAAGGGGTTGTAATTTGGCAGTGAAGCAATTTGTTTTACATTTTTATTACCGTAATATTAAAAAAACTGTTACTCACCAAATCAATGAGGTGTAACTGCCATGCAAGAAGTCATTTTGTTGTTAAAACAAAACAAACAGAAATATCCCTTTAGTATTTTTTCCCTTTGACATACATACATATTATGTTTTTCTTTACCTTTTCATGTTTTTACCCTTTTATGAAAAGGACATTACTAGCACTACCAAAACATTATGATGAGGTACTCTTTTTAGACTAGTTTATAACTAAATTCATTATCAAATATTCACTTATGTTTGCAAATAAATATTACACAATGGAATCAACTATCATTTTTCGATCAGCCTGACTGCGACCTGTAAAACAGACACGCCCTTCTTCCTGTTTTACACGTTGCTATTGGTTTAAAATTATGTCACGCCCTTTAGGTAAAGCATCCAATCGTATCATATAGTATAAGTGTGCTTGTGAAATATTCTGTATGTAAAATACTGTATTCTAGGCACCAGGGCAAGATTTGAAGAACACTGATTTATTTATGAATGAAAAAGAGGGACTAGTTGAGACTATGTTGTTTTGTTTTTTCACTGCAGAGTGATTATAACACAACTTTGCCAGATTTTTATGTATTTTTTTTTCTTCCGAAAAGCATGGGCATGACATTTGAAATCATTAAAAATTGCGCCCCCATTTATTTCCACTCAAAGTGCCTCACCGCAACATTGATTTTTGAATTTATTTATTTAAATGTACATTTTTATTGTTATTTATTTATTTCACTTAATTTGATTCATATTAAACACAGGCATGGCATTTTTGTTGTTAAATCATTCAGAAATACACTCCCGGTGTGTCTTCTTTAAATAGCTCGCTGTCGAGTGTTGTACTCGTTTACGGCCATACCACCCTGAACACGCCCGATCTCGTCCGATCTCGGAAGCTAAGCAGGGTCGGGCCTGGTTAGTACTTGGATGGGAGACCGCCTGGGAATACCAGGTGCCGTAAGCTTTTGCTTTTCCTTCACTAGACAGCTAAGACACTTTCCCAAGCCTCAGCGTTCATGCTTTCTCCTTTACCCTTTTAAACTGATTGCTGCTGCTGCTTTTTGGCTTTCTCTGTGCCTCTTTTCTGCTTTCGGTGCGACAAAAGACAGCTCAGCCTCGTTATTCTTCCTTGCTCCTCCAGGGGGCGATAGACAGGCTTTCTCTCTCTCTACAGCGACCTCTGGAGCGCTGCATCTTCTTTTGGAAACGACGCTCCTCTCTTCAACTTGAGAGCTTCTCAAACTTGTTTGTCAGCCGAACCCCTTGTAAACTACATAGATGTACCCTCTTAGATTTTAAGTTCAAATTTCAATAATTTAACAACAAAACACATTCTCAATTTCATGTTTCCCTGATTTTGGCGAGTGGTTAAATGACTTGCAAGTAAACAAATAAAATATTTCAGCTTTTTTTTTTTTTTTTTTCTTTTTTAGGTACTTGGAAACAGGACAAGAATATTTCATCAGCTCAAAAAAACAAAACAAAACACAAGCATTAACCTATTTATTTATTTTAGGAAACCTAGGCATGACCAACATTAGGCCCCCGTTTACTTCCACTCAGGGTGCCTCACTGCAACATTCGTATTTGGCTTTTTCTGTTTCAGGAATCCTCAGATATGGCCCACGAGACCAACTTTCCTGCAGAGTTCAGCTCTAACCCTACTCAAACACACCTGAGCATCTTCAGGATCTTTAGAAAATCACAGGAAGGTGAGTATAATCAGGGTTGAAGCTAAAGTCTGCAGCGTATTCTATATACTGTAATATAGTCACCAGGGACACTTTTTTCATTCAGTAACGAAACCAGCGAGACATTCAGATCGGCCACCGCAAACATTAACAGAACTGTATCATCATTTTGTTGAAGGATTGGGAAAAAAATATTAAACATTCCTTTGCTGGAGCTTGATCTTTTGGCATTTTGTCTAAATTAAATTATTTTAGAGAGCATTTTGACGTGAAACACTGAAATATTAACTTCTACAAAATAAAGAATATAGCTTTATTTGTAAATGCAAAATTATTGCAGAAATGCTTTTTTGGCCATGTAGACAAGTTAGATGAGCTGCAGACAAATCACAAATCCTTTGTTTTTACTCTTTAAATACATTTACTGTATGGAATCATGCACTTAGAACTGAATCAAATCAACAATGCAACATAATAAGGTTTACAGAAAGGCACTTAATAATGGACAGATTGAAAATTGTTTGATAACCTCTTGATTTGTTGGATACTTGTTTTTGCCTTGACTACTTAAGACAGTGGTTCTTCTTAATCCGGGTCCTGCACGTTCGTTTTCCTCTCTAATCTGACTCACTCAGTTCATGCAGTTTATACAGAGTTGAATCAGGTGAGAGAGACAAATTAATATGCAGCGCTGGACCAGAATCAGAAAATTCAGACCTAAACAACTGAACTGTGTACACTGAACAACACCGGGTCCGGTATGGCAGACTTTGATTTAGTGCACCTACTTTAGAGCAGCTCGATAAATGTCGATAATCGATCAATTAGTGTCAAGTAGGTGGTGAGGATTTATTATTCAACATTTCTCAGAAAATCAGTGTGAGAAACTGCTGTGGGAACAGTTGATTAGATGTGTTTAGTGCAAAATTATTTGCATATAGTGCACATACAGACATAACGCTAATTCCTTTGTCTGTAAATAGAAAGTTACTCATATATATAGACAATAACTACATTGAATACACTTCTTTGTACTAAAAGTATTTTTTTCTGTAGTGCTTAAAGTAAAAAAAGGGTGTTTAGGTGGTGTTACTGAGTGGTCTTACTTGAAAAATAATTAAAGGGGTTGTAATTTGGCAGTGAAGCAATTTGTTTTACATTTTTATTACCGTAATATTAAAAAAACTGTTACTCACCAAATCAATGAGGTGTAACTGCCATGCAAGAAGTCATTTTGTTGTTAAAACAAAACAAACAGAAATATCCCTTTAGTATTTTTTCCCTTTGACATACATACATATTATGTTTTTCTTTACCTTTTCATGTTTTTACCCTTTTATGAAAAGGACATTACTAGCACTACCAAAACATTATGATGAGGTACTCTTTTTAGACTAGTTTATAACTAAATTCATTATCAAATATTCACTTATGTTTGCAAATAAATATTACACAATGGAATCAACTATCATTTTTCGATCAGCCTGACTGCGACCTGTAAAACAGACACGCCCTTCTTCCTGTTTTACACGTTGCTATTGGTTTAAAATTATGTCACGCCCTTTAGGTAAAGCATCCAATCGTATCATATAGTATAAGTGTGCTTGTGAAATATTCTGTATGTAAAATACTGTATTCTAGGCACCAGGGCAAGATTTGAAGAACACTGATTTATTTATGAATGAAAAAGAGGGACTAGTTGAGACTATGTTGTTTTGTTTTTTCACTGCAGAGTGATTATAACACAACTTTGCCAGATTTTTATGTATTTTTTTTTCTTCCGAAAAGCATGGGCATGACATTTGAAATCATTAAAAATTGCGCCCCCATTTATTTCCACTCAAAGTGCCTCACCGCAACATTGATTTTTGAATTTATTTATTTAAATGTACATTTTTATTGTTATTTATTTATTTCACTTAATTTGATTCATATTAAACACAGGCATGGCATATTTGTTGTTAAATCATTCAGAAATACACCCCCGGTGTGTCTTCTTTAAATAGCTCGCTGTTGAGTGTTGTACTCGTTTACGGCCATACCACCCTGAACACGCCCGATCTCGTCCGATCTCGGAAGCTAAGCAGGGTCGGGCCTGGTTAGTACTTGGATGGGAGACCGCCTGGGAATACCAGGTGCCGTAAGCTTTTGCTTTTCCTTCACTAGACAGCTAAGACACTTTCCCAAGCCTCAGCGTTCATGCTTTCTCCTTTACCCTTTTAAACTGATTGCTGCTGCTGCTTTTTGGCTTTCTCTGTGCCTCTTTTCTGCTTTCGGTGCGACAAAAGACAGCTCAGCCTCGTTATTCTTCCTTGCTCCTCCAGGGGGCGATAGACAGGCTTTCTCTCTCTTTCTACAGCGACCTCTGGAGCGCTGCATCTTCTTTTGGAAACGACGCTCCTCTCTTCAACTTGAGAGCTTCTCAAACTTGTTTGTCAGCCGAACCCCTTGTAAACTACATAGATGTACCCTCTTAGATTTTAAGTTCAAATTTCAATAATTTAACAACATTTCATGTTTCCCTGATTTGGGTGAGTGGTCAAATGACTTGCAAGTAAACAAATAAAATATTTCAGCTTTTTTTTTTTTTTTTTTCTTTTTTAGGTACTTGGAAACAGGACAAGAATATTTCATCAGCTCAAAAAAACAAAACAAAACACAAGCATTAACCTAAGAGCTAACATTTATTTATTTTAGGAAACCTAGGCCTGACCAACATTAGGCCCCCCTTTACTTCCACTCAGGGTGCCTCACTGCAACATTCGTATTTGGCTTTTTCTGTTTCAGGAATCCTCAGATATGGCCCACGAGACCAACTTTCCTGCAGAGTTCAGCTCTAACCCTACTCAAACACACCTGAGCATCTTCAGGATCTTTAGAAAATCACAGGAAGGTGAGTATAATCAGGGTTGAAGCTAAAGTCTGCAGCGTATTCTATATACTGTAATATAGTCACCAGGGACACTTTTTTCATTCAGTAACGAAACCAGCGAGACATTCAGATCGGCCACCGCAAACATTAACAGAACTGTATCATCATTTTGTTGAAGGATTGGGCAAAAAATATTAAACATTCCTTTGCTGGAGCTTGATCTTTTGGCATTTTGTCTAAATTAAATTATTTTAGAGAGCATTTTGACGTGAAACACTGAAATATTAACTTCTACAAAATCAATAAAGAATATAGCTTTATTGGTAAATGCAAAATTATTGCAGAAATGCTTTTTTGGCCATGTAGACAAGTTAGATGAGCTGCAGACAAATCACAAATCCTTTGTTTTTACTCTTTAAATACATTTACTGTATGGAATCATGCACTTAGAACTGAATCAAATCAACAATGCAACATAATAAGGTTTACAGAAAGGCACTTAATAATGGACAGATTGAAAATTGTTTGATAACCTTTTGATTTGTTGGATAATTGTTTTTGCCTTGACTACTTAAAACAGTGTTTCTTCTTAATCCGGGTCCTGCACGTTCGTTTTCCTCTCTAATCTGACTCACTCAGTTCATGCAGTTTATACAGAGTTGAATCAGGTGAGAGAGACAAATTAATATGCAGCGCTGGACCAGAATCAGAAAATTCAGACCTAAACAACTGAACTGTGTACACTGAGCAACACCGGGTCCGGTATGGCAGACTTTGATTTAGTGCACCTACTTTAGAGCAGCTCGATAAATGTCGATAATCGATCAATTAGTGTCAAGTAGGTGGTGAGGATTTATTATTCAACATTTCTCAGAAAATCAGTGTGAGAAACTGCTGTGGGAACAGTTGATTAGATGTGTTTAGTGCAAAATTATTTGCATATAGTGCACATACAGACATAACGCTAATTCCTTTGTCTGTAAATAGAAAGTTACTCATATATATAGACAATAACTACATTGAATACACTTCTTTGTACTAAAAGTATTTTTTTCTGTAGTGCTTAAAGTAAAAAAAGGGTGTTTAGGTGGTGTTACTGAGTGGTCTTACTTGAAAAATAATTAAAGGGGTTGTAATTTGGCAGTGAAGCAATTTGTTTTACATTTTTATTACCGTAATATTAAAAAAAACTGTTACTCACCAAATCAATGAGGTGTAACTACCATGCAAGAAGTCATTTTGTTGTTAAAACAAAACAAACAGAAATATCCCTTTAGTATTTTTTCCCTTTGACATACATACATATTATGTTTTTCTTTACCTTTTCATGTTTTTACCCTTTTATGAAAAGGACATTACTAGCACTACCAAAACATTATGATGAGGTACTCTTTTTAGACTAGTTTATAACTAAATTCATTATCAAATATTCACTTATGTTTGCAAATAAATATTACACAATGGAATCAACTATCATTTTTCGATCAGCCTGACTGCGACCTGTAAAACAGACACGCCCTTCTTCCTGTTTTACACGTTGCTATTGGTTTAAAATTATGTCACGCCCTTTAGGTAAAGCATCCAATCGTATCATATAGTATAAGTGTGCTTGTGAAATATTCTGTATGTAAAATACTGTATTCTAGGCACCAGGGCAAGATTTGAAGAACACTGATTTATTTATGAATGAAAAAGAGGGACTAGTTGAGACTATGTTGTTTTGTTTTTTCACTGCAGAGTGATTATAACACAACTTTGCCAGATTTTTATGTATTTTTTTTTCTTCCGAAAAGCATGGGCATGACATTTGAAATCATTAAAAATTGCGCCCCCATTTATTTCCACTCAAAGTGCCTCACCGCAACATTGATTTTTGAATTTATTTATTTAAATGTACATTTTTATTGTTATTTATTTATTTCACTTAATTTGATTCATATTAAACACAGGCATGGCATTTTTGTTGTTAAATCATTCAGAAATACACCCCCGGTGTGTCTTCTTTAAATAGCTCGCTGTTGAGTGTTGTACTCGTTTACGGCCATACCACCCTGAACACGCCCGATCTCGTCCGATCTCGGAAGCTAAGCAGGGTCGGGCCTGGTTAGTACTTGGATGGGAGACCGCCTGGGAATACCAGGTGCCGTAAGCTTTTGCTTTTCCTTCACTAGACAGCTAAGACACTTTCCCAAGCCTCAGCGTTCATGCTTTCTCCTTTACCCTTTTAAACTGATTGCTGCTGCTGCTTTTTGGCTTTCTCTGTGCCTCTTTTCTGCTTTCGGTGCGACAAAAGACAGCTCAGCCTCGTTATTATTCCTTTCTCCTCCAGGGGGCGATAGACAGGCTTTCTCTCTCTCTACAGCGACCTCTGGAGCGCTGCATCTTCTTTTGGAAACGACGCTCCTCTCTTCAACTTGAGAGCTTCTCAAACTTGTTTGTCAGCCGAACCCCTTGTAAACTACATAGATGTACCCTCTTAGATTTTAAGTTCAAATTTCAATAATTTAACAACATTTCATGTTTCCCTGATTTGGGTGAGTGGTCAAATGACTTGCAAGTAAACAAATAAAATATTTCAGCTTTTTTTTTTTTTTTTTTCTTTTTTAGGTACTTGGAAACAGGACAAGAATATTTCATCAGCTCAAAAAAACAAAACAAAACACAAGCATTAACCTATTTATTTATTTTAGGAAACCTAGGCATGACCAACATTAGGCCCCCGTTTACTTCCACTCAGGGTGCCTCACTGCAACATTCGTATTTGGCTTTTTCTGTTTCAGGAATCCTCAGATATGGCCCACGAGACCAACTTTCCTGCAGAGTTCAGCTCTAACCCTACTCAAACACACCTGAGCATCTTCAGGATCTTTAGAAAATCACAGGAAGGTGAGTATAATCAGGGTTGAAGCTAAAGTCTGCAGCGTATTCTATATACTGTAATATAGTCACCAGGGACACTTTTTTCATTCAGTAACGAAACCAGCGAGACATTCAGATCGGCCACCGCAAACATTAACAGAACTGTATCATCATTTTGTTGAAGGATTGGGAAAAAAATATTAAACATTCCTTTGCTGGAGCTTGATCTTTTGGCATTTTGTCTAAATTAAATTATTTTAGAGAGCATTTTGACGTGAAACACTGAAATATTAACTTCTACAAAATAAAGAATATAGCTTTATTTGTAAATGCAAAATTATTGCAGAAATGCTTTTTTGGCCATGTAGACAAGTTAGATGAGCTGCAGACAAATCACAAATCCTTTGTTTTTACTCTTTAAATACATTTACTGTATGGAATCATGCACTTAGAACTGAATCAAATCAACAATGCAACATAATAAGGTTTACAGAAAGGCACTTAATAATGGACAGATTGAAAATTGTTTGATAACCTCTTGATTTGTTGGATACTTGTTTTTGCCTTGACTACTTAAGACAGTGGTTCTTCTTAATCCGGGTCCTGCACGTTCGTTTTCCTCTCTAATCTGACTCACTCAGTTCATGCAGTTTATACAGAGTTGAATCAGGTGAGAGAGACAAATTAATATGCAGCGCTGGACCAGAATCAGAAAATTCAGACCTAAACAACTGAACTGTGTACACTGAACAACACCGGGTCCGGTATGGCAGACTTTGATTTAGTGCACCTACTTTAGAGCAGCTCGATAAATGTCGATAATCGATCAATTAGTGTCAAGTAGGTGGTGAGGATTTATTATTCAACATTTCTCAGAAAATCAGTGTGAGAAACTGCTGTGGGAACAGTTGATTAGATGTGTTTAGTGCAAAATTATTTGCATATAGTGCACATACAGACATAACGCTAATTCCTTTGTCTGTAAATAGAAAGTTACTCATATATATAGACAATAACTACATTGAATACACTTCTTTGTACTAAAAGTATTTTTTTCTGTAGTGCTTAAAGTAAAAAAAGGGTGTTTAGGTGGTGTTACTGAGTGGTCTTACTTGAAAAATAATTAAAGGGGTTGTAATTTGGCAGTGAAGCAATTTGTTTTACATTTTTATTACCGTAATATTAAAAAAACTGTTACTCACCAAATCAATGAGGTGTAACTGCCATGCAAGAAGTCATTTTGTTGTTAAAACAAAACAAACAGAAATATCCCTTTAGTATTTTTTCCCTTTGACATACATACATATTATGTTTTTCTTTACCTTTTCATGTTTTTACCCTTTTATGAAAAGGACATTACTAGCACTACCAAAACATTATGATGAGGTACTCTTTTTAGACTAGTTTATAACTAAATTCATTATCAAATATTCACTTATGTTTGCAAATAAATATTACACAATGGAATCAACTATCATTTTTCGATCAGCCTGACTGCGACCTGTAAAACAGACACGCCCTTCTTCCTGTTTTACACGTTGCTATTGGTTTAAAATTATGTCACGCCCTTTAGGTAAAGCATCCAATCGTATCATATAGTATAAGTGTGCTTGTGAAATATTCTGTATGTAAAATACTGTATTCTAGGCACCAGGGCAAGATTTGAAGAACACTGATTTATTTATGAATGAAAAAGAGGGACTAGTTGAGACTATGTTGTTTTGTTTTTTCACTGCAGAGTGATTATAACACAACTTTGCCAGATTTTTATGTATTTTTTTTTCTTCCGAAAAGCATGGGCATGACATTTGAAATCATTAAAAATTGCGCCCCCATTTATTTCCACTCAAAGTGCCTCACCGCAACATTGATTTTTGAATTTATTTATTTAAATGTACATTTTTATTGTTATTTATTTATTTCACTTAATTTGATTCATATTAAACACAGGCATGGCATATTTGTTGTTAAATCATTCAGAAATACACCCCCGGTGTGTCTTCTTTAAATAGCTCGCTGTTGAGTGTTGTACTCGTTTACGGCCATACCACCCTGAACACGCCCGATCTCGTCCGATCTCGGAAGCTAAGCAGGGTCGGGCCTGGTTAGTACTTGGATGGGAGACTGCCTGGGAATACCAGGTGCCGTAAGCTTTTGCTTTTCCTTCACTAGACAGCTAAGACACTTTCCCAAGCCTCAGCGTTCATGCTTTCTCCTTTACCCTTTTAAACTGATTGCTGCTGCTGCTTTTTGGCTTTCTCTGTGCCTCTTTTCTGCTTTCGGTGCGACAAAAGACAGCTCAGCCTCGTTATTCTTCCTTGCTCCTCCAGGGGGCGATAGACAGGCTTTCTCTCTCTTTCTACAGCGACCTCTGGAGCGCTGCATCTTCTTTTGGAAACGACGCTCCTCTCTTCAACTTGAGAGCTTCTCAAACTTGTTTGTCAGCCGAACCCCTTGTAAACTACATAGATGTACCCTCTTAGATTTTAAGTTCAAATTTCAATAATTTAACAACAAAACACATTCTCAATTTCATGTTTCCCTGATTTTGGCGAGTGGTTAAATGACTTGCAAGTAAACAAATAAAATATTTCAGCTTTTTTTTTTTTTTTTTTCTTTTTTAGGTACTTGGAAACAGGACAAGAATATTTCATCAGCTCAAAAAAACAAAACAAAACACAAGCATTAACCTATTTATTTATTTTAGGAAACCTAGGCATGACCAACATTAGGCCCCCGTTTACTTCCACTCAGGGTGCCTCACTGCAACATTCGTATTTGGCTTTTTCTGTTTCAGGAATCCTCAGATATGGCCCACGAGACCAACTTTCCTGCAGAGTTCAGCTCTAACCCTACTCAAACACACCTGAGCATCTTCAGGATCTTTAGAAAATCACAGGAAGGTGAGTATAATCAGGGTTGAAGCTAAAGTCTGCAGCGTATTCTATATACTGTAATATAGTCACCAGGGACACTTTTTTCATTCAGTAACGAAACCAGCGAGACATTCAGATCGGCCACCGCAAACATTAACAGAACTGTATCATCATTTTGTTGAAGGATTGGGAAAAAAATATTAAACATTCCTTTGCTGGAGCTTGATCTTTTGGCATTTTGTCTAAATTAAATTATTTTAGAGAGCATTTTGACGTGAAACACTGAAATATTAACTTCTACAAAATAAAGAATATAGCTTTATTTGTAAATGCAAAATTATTGCAGAAATGCTTTTTTGGCCATGTAGACAAGTTAGATGAGCTGCAGACAAATCACAAATCCTTTGTTTTTACTCTTTAAATACATTTACTGTATGGAATCATGCACTTAGAACTGAATCAAATCAACAATGCAACATAATAAGGTTTACAGAAAGGCACTTAATAATGGACAGATTGAAAATTGTTTGATAACCTCTTGATTTGTTGGATACTTGTTTTTGCCTTGACTACTTAAGACAGTGGTTCTTCTTAATCCGGGTCCTGCACGTTCGTTTTCCTCTCTAATCTGACTCACTCAGTTCATGCAGTTTATACAGAGTTGAATCAGGTGAGAGAGACAAATTAATATGCAGCGCTGGACCAGAATCAGAAAATTCAGACCTAAACAACTGAACTGTGTACACTGAACAACACCGGGTCCGGTATGGCAGACTTTGATTTAGTGCACCTACTTTAGAGCAGCTCGATAAATGTCGATAATCGATCAATTAGTGTCAAGTAGGTGGTGAGGATTTATTATTCAACATTTCTCAGAAAATCAGTGTGAGAAACTGCTGTGGGAACAGTTGATTAGATGTGTTTAGTGCAAAATTATTTGCATATAGTGCACATACAGACATAACGCTAATTCCTTTGTCTGTAAATAGAAAGTTACTCATATATATAGACAATAACTACATTGAATACACTTCTTTGTACTAAAAGTATTTTTTTCTGTAGTGCTTAAAGTAAAAAAAGGGTGTTTAGGTGGTGTTACTGAGTGGTCTTACTTGAAAAATAATTAAAGGGGTTGTAATTTGGCAGTGAAGCAATTTGTTTTACATTTTTATTACCGTAATATTAAAAAAACTGTTACTCACCAAATCAATGAGGTGTAACTGCCATGCAAGAAGTCATTTTGTTGTTAAAACAAAACAAACAGAAATATCCCTTTAGTATTTTTTCCCTTTGACATACATACATATTATGTTTTTCTTTACCTTTTCATGTTTTTACCCTTTTATGAAAAGGACATTACTAGCACTACCAAAACATTATGATGAGGTACTCTTTTTAGACTAGTTTATAACTAAATTCATTATCAAATATTCACTTATGTTTGCAAATAAATATTACACAATGGAATCAACTATCATTTTTCGATCAGCCTGACTGCGACCTGTAAAACAGACACGCCCTTCTTCCTGTTTTACACGTTGCTATTGGTTTAAAATTATGTCACGCCCTTTAGGTAAAGCATCCAATCGTATCATATAGTATAAGTGTGCTTGTGAAATATTCTGTATGTAAAATACTGTATTCTAGGCACCAGGGCAAGATTTGAAGAACACTGATTTATTTATGAATGAAAAAGAGGGACTAGTTGAGACTATGTTGTTTTGTTTTTTCACTGCAGAGTGATTATAACACAACTTTGCCAGATTTTTATGTATTTTTTTTTCTTCCGAAAAGCATGGGCATGACATTTGAAATCATTAAAAATTGCGCCCCCATTTATTTCCACTCAAAGTGCCTCACCGCAACATTGATTTTTGAATTTATTTATTTAAATGTACATTTTTATTGTTATTTATTTATTTCACTTAATTTGATTCATATTAAACACAGGCATGGCATTTTTGTTGTTAAATCATTCAGAAATACACTCCCGGTGTGTCTTCTTTAAATAGCTCGCTGTCGAGTGTTGTACTCGTTTACGGCCATACCACCCTGAACACGCCCGATCTCGTCCGATCTCGGAAGCTAAGCAGGGTCGGGCCTGGTTAGTACTTGGATGGGAGACCGCCTGGGAATACCAGGTGCCGTAAGCTTTTGCTTTTCCTTCACTAGACAGCTAAGACACTTTCCCAAGCCTCAGCGTTCATGCTTTCTCCTTTACCCTTTTAAACTGATTGCTGCTGCTGCTTTTTGGCTTTCTCTGTGCCTCTTTTCTGCTTTCGGTGCGACAAAAGACAGCTCAGCCTCGTTATTCTTCCTTGCTCCTCCAGGGGGCGATAGACAGGCTTTCTCTCTCTCTACAGCGACCTCTGGAGCGCTGCATCTTCTTTTGGAAACGACGCTCCTCTCTTCAACTTGAGAGCTTCTCAAACTTGTTTGTCAGCCGAACCCCTTGTAAACTACATAGATGTACCCTCTTAGATTTTAAGTTCAAATTTCAATAATTTAACAACAAAACACATTCTCAATTTCATGTTTCCCTGATTTTGGCGAGTGGTTAAATGACTTGCAAGTAAACAAATAAAATATTTCAGCTTTTTTTTTTTTTTTTTTCTTTTTTAGGTACTTGGAAACAGGACAAGAATATTTCATCAGCTCAAAAAAACAAAACAAAACACAAGCATTAACCTATTTATTTATTTTAGGAAACCTAGGCATGACCAACATTAGGCCCCCGTTTACTTCCACTCAGGGTGCCTCACTGCAACATTCGTATTTGGCTTTTTCTGTTTCAGGAATCCTCAGATATGGCCCACGAGACCAACTTTCCTGCAGAGTTCAGCTCTAACCCTACTCAAACACACCTGAGCATCTTCAGGATCTTTAGAAAATCACAGGAAGGTGAGTATAATCAGGGTTGAAGCTAAAGTCTGCAGCGTATTCTATATACTGTAATATAGTCACCAGGGACACTTTTTTCATTCAGTAACGAAACCAGCGAGACATTCAGATCGGCCACCGCAAACATTAACAGAACTGTATCATCATTTTGTTGAAGGATTGGGAAAAAAATATTAAACATTCCTTTGCTGGAGCTTGATCTTTTGGCATTTTGTCTAAATTAAATTATTTTAGAGAGCATTTTGACGTGAAACACTGAAATATTAACTTCTACAAAATAAAGAATATAGCTTTATTTGTAAATGCAAAATTATTGCAGAAATGCTTTTTTGGCCATGTAGACAAGTTAGATGAGCTGCAGACAAATCACAAATCCTTTGTTTTTACTCTTTAAATACATTTACTGTATGGAATCATGCACTTAGAACTGAATCAAATCAACAATGCAACATAATAAGGTTTACAGAAAGGCACTTAATAATGGACAGATTGAAAATTGTTTGATAACCTCTTGATTTGTTGGATACTTGTTTTTGCCTTGACTACTTAAGACAGTGGTTCTTCTTAATCCGGGTCCTGCACGTTCGTTTTCCTCTCTAATCTGACTCACTCAGTTCATGCAGTTTATACAGAGTTGAATCAGGTGAGAGAGACAAATTAATATGCAGCGCTGGACCAGAATCAGAAAATTCAGACCTAAACAACTGAACTGTGTACACTGAACAACACCGGGTCCGGTATGGCAGACTTTGATTTAGTGCACCTACTTTAGAGCAGCTCGATAAATGTCGATAATCGATCAATTAGTGTCAAGTAGGTGGTGAGGATTTATTATTCAACATTTCTCAGAAAATCAGTGTGAGAAACTGCTGTGGGAACAGTTGATTAGATGTGTTTAGTGCAAAATTATTTGCATATAGTGCACATACAGACATAACGCTAATTCCTTTGTCTGTAAATAGAAAGTTACTCATATATATAGACAATAACTACATTGAATACACTTCTTTGTACTAAAAGTATTTTTTTCTGTAGTGCTTAAAGTAAAAAAAGGGTGTTTAGGTGGTGTTACTGAGTGGTCTTACTTGAAAAATAATTAAAGGGGTTGTAATTTGGCAGTGAAGCAATTTGTTTTACATTTTTATTACCGTAATATTAAAAAAACTGTTACTCACCAAATCAATGAGGTGTAACTGCCATGCAAGAAGTCATTTTGTTGTTAAAACAAAACAAACAGAAATATCCCTTTAGTATTTTTTCCCTTTGACATACATACATATTATGTTTTTCTTTACCTTTTCATGTTTTTACCCTTTTATGAAAAGGACATTACTAGCACTACCAAAACATTATGATGAGGTACTCTTTTTAGACTAGTTTATAACTAAATTCATTATCAAATATTCACTTATGTTTGCAAATAAATATTACACAATGGAATCAACTATCATTTTTCGATCAGCCTGACTGCGACCTGTAAAACAGACACGCCCTTCTTCCTGTTTTACACGTTGCTATTGGTTTAAAATTATGTCACGCCCTTTAGGTAAAGCATCCAATCGTATCATATAGTATAAGTGTGCTTGTGAAATATTCTGTATGTAAAATACTGTATTCTAGGCACCAGGGCAAGATTTGAAGAACACTGATTTATTTATGAATGAAAAAGAGGGACTAGTTGAGACTATGTTGTTTTGTTTTTTCACTGCAGAGTGATTATAACACAACTTTGCCAGATTTTTATGTATTTTTTTTTCTTCCGAAAAGCATGGGCATGACATTTGAAATCATTAAAAATTGCGCCCCCATTTATTTCCACTCAAAGTGCCTCACCGCAACATTGATTTTTGAATTTATTTATTTAAATGTACATTTTTATTGTTATTTATTTATTTCACTTAATTTGATTCATATTAAACACAGGCATGGCATATTTGTTGTTAAATCATTCAGAAATACACCCCCGGTGTGTCTTCTTTAAATAGCTCGCTGTTGAGTGTTGTACTCGTTTACGGCCATACCACCCTGAACACGCCCGATCTCGTCCGATCTCGGAAGCTAAGCAGGGTCGGGCCTGGTTAGTACTTGGATGGGAGACCGCCTGGGAATACCAGGTGCCGTAAGCTTTTGCTTTTCCTTCACTAGACAGCTAAGACACTTTCCCAAGCCTCAGCGTTCATGCTTTCTCCTTTACCCTTTTAAACTGATTGCTGCTGCTGCTTTTTGGCTTTCTCTGTGCCTCTTTTCTGCTTTCGGTGCGACAAAAGACAGCTCAGCCTCGTTATTCTTCCTTGCTCCTCCAGGGGGCGATAGACAGGCTTTCTCTCTCTTTCTACAGCGACCTCTGGAGCGCTGCATCTTCTTTTGGAAACGACGCTCCTCTCTTCAACTTGAGAGCTTCTCAAACTTGTTTGTCAGCCGAACCCCTTGTAAACTACATAGATGTACCCTCTTAGATTTTAAGTTCAAATTTCAATAATTTAACAACATTTCATGTTTCCCTGATTTGGGTGAGTGGTCAAATGACTTGCAAGTAAACAAATAAAATATTTCAGCTTTTTTTTTTTTTTTTTTCTTTTTTAGGTACTTGGAAACAGGACAAGAATATTTCATCAGCTCAAAAAAACAAAACAAAACACAAGCATTAACCTAAGAGCTAACATTTATTTATTTTAGGAAACCTAGGCCTGACCAACATTAGGCCCCCCTTTACTTCCACTCAGGGTGCCTCACTGCAACATTCGTATTTGGCTTTTTCTGTTTCAGGAATCCTCAGATATGGCCCACGAGACCAACTTTCCTGCAGAGTTCAGCTCTAACCCTACTCAAACACACCTGAGCATCTTCAGGATCTTTAGAAAATCACAGGAAGGTGAGTATAATCAGGGTTGAAGCTAAAGTCTGCAGCGTATTCTATATACTGTAATATAGTCACCAGGGACACTTTTTTCATTCAGTAACGAAACCAGCGAGACATTCAGATCGGCCACCGCAAACATTAACAGAACTGTATCATCATTTTGTTGAAGGATTGGGCAAAAAATATTAAACATTCCTTTGCTGGAGCTTGATCTTTTGGCATTTTGTCTAAATTAAATTATTTTAGAGAGCATTTTGACGTGAAACACTGAAATATTAACTTCTACAAAATCAATAAAGAATATAGCTTTATTGGTAAATGCAAAATTATTGCAGAAATGCTTTTTTGGCCATGTAGACAAGTTAGATGAGCTGCAGACAAATCACAAATCCTTTGTTTTTACTCTTTAAATACATTTACTGTATGGAATCATGCACTTAGAACTGAATCAAATCAACAATGCAACATAATAAGGTTTACAGAAAGGCACTTAATAATGGACAGATTGAAAATTGTTTGATAACCTTTTGATTTGTTGGATAATTGTTTTTGCCTTGACTACTTAAAACAGTGTTTCTTCTTAATCCGGGTCCTGCACGTTCGTTTTCCTCTCTAATCTGACTCACTCAGTTCATGCAGTTTATACAGAGTTGAATCAGGTGAGAGAGACAAATTAATATGCAGCGCTGGACCAGAATCAGAAAATTCAGACCTAAACAACTGAACTGTGTACACTGAGCAACACCGGGTCCGGTATGGCAGACTTTGATTTAGTGCACCTACTTTAGAGCAGCTCGATAAATGTCGATAATCGATCAATTAGTGTCAAGTAGGTGGTGAGGATTTATTATTCAACATTTCTCAGAAAATCAGTGTGAGAAACTGCTGTGGGAACAGTTGATTAGATGTGTTTAGTGCAAAATTATTTGCATATAGTGCACATACAGACATAACGCTAATTCCTTTGTCTGTAAATAGAAAGTTACTCATATATATAGACAATAACTACATTGAATACACTTCTTTGTACTAAAAGTATTTTTTTCTGTAGTGCTTAAAGTAAAAAAAGGGTGTTTAGGTGGTGTTACTGAGTGGTCTTACTTGAAAAATAATTAAAGGGGTTGTAATTTGGCAGTGAAGCAATTTGTTTTACATTTTTATTACCGTAATATTAAAAAAAACTGTTACTCACCAAATCAATGAGGTGTAACTACCATGCAAGAAGTCATTTTGTTGTTAAAACAAAACAAACAGAAATATCCCTTTAGTATTTTTTCCCTTTGACATACATACATATTATGTTTTTCTTTACCTTTTCATGTTTTTACCCTTTTATGAAAAGGACATTACTAGCACTACCAAAACATTATGATGAGGTACTCTTTTTAGACTAGTTTATAACTAAATTCATTATCAAATATTCACTTATGTTTGCAAATAAATATTACACAATGGAATCAACTATCATTTTTCGATCAGCCTGACTGCGACCTGTAAAACAGACACGCCCTTCTTCCTGTTTTACACGTTGCTATTGGTTTAAAATTATGTCACGCCCTTTAGGTAAAGCATCCAATCGTATCATATAGTATAAGTGTGCTTGTGAAATATTCTGTATGTAAAATACTGTATTCTAGGCACCAGGGCAAGATTTGAAGAACACTGATTTATTTATGAATGAAAAAGAGGGACTAGTTGAGACTATGTTGTTTTGTTTTTTCACTGCAGAGTGATTATAACACAACTTTGCCAGATTTTTATGTATTTTTTTTTCTTCCGAAAAGCATGGGCATGACATTTGAAATCATTAAAAATTGCGCCCCCATTTATTTCCACTCAAAGTGCCTCACCGCAACATTGATTTTTGAATTTATTTATTTAAATGTACATTTTTATTGTTATTTATTTATTTCACTTAATTTGATTCATATTAAACACAGGCATGGCATTTTTGTTGTTAAATCATTCAGAAATACACCCCCGGTGTGTCTTCTTTAAATAGCTCGCTGTTGAGTGTTGTACTCGTTTACGGCCATACCACCCTGAACACGCCCGATCTCGTCCGATCTCGGAAGCTAAGCAGGGTCGGGCCTGGTTAGTACTTGGATGGGAGACCGCCTGGGAATACCAGGTGCCGTAAGCTTTTGCTTTTCCTTCACTAGACAGCTAAGACACTTTCCCAAGCCTCAGCGTTCATGCTTTCTCCTTTACCCTTTTAAACTGATTGCTGCTGCTGCTTTTTGGCTTTCTCTGTGCCTCTTTTCTGCTTTCGGTGCGACAAAAGACAGCTCAGCCTCGTTATTCTTCCTTGCTCCTCCAGGGGGCGATAGACAGGCTTTCTCTCTCTTTCTACAGCGACCTCTGGAGCGCTGCATCTTCTTTTGGAAACGACGCTCCTCTCTTCAACTTGAGAGCTTCTCAAACTTGTTTGTCAGCCGAACCCCTTGTAAACTACATAGATGTACCCTCTTAGATTTTAAGTTCAAATTTCAATAATTTAACAACAAAACACATTCTCAATTTCATGTTTCCCTGATTTTGGCGAGTGGTTAAATGACTTGCAAGTAAACAAATAAAATATTTCAGCTTTTTTTTTTTTTTTTTTCTTTTTTAGGTACTTGGAAACAGGACAAGAATATTTCATCAGCTCAAAAAAACAAAACAAAACACAAGCATTAACCTATTTATTTATTTTAGGAAACCTAGGCATGACCAACATTAGGCCCCCGTTTACTTCCACTCAGGGTGCCTCACTGCAACATTCGTATTTGGCTTTTTCTGTTTCAGGAATCCTCAGATATGGCCCACGAGACCAACTTTCCTGCAGAGTTCAGCTCTAACCCTACTCAAACACACCTGAGCATCTTCAGGATCTTTAGAAAATCACAGGAAGGTGAGTATAATCAGGGTTGAAGCTAAAGTCTGCAGCGTATTCTATATACTGTAATATAGTCACCAGGGACACTTTTTTCATTCAGTAACGAAACCAGCGAGACATTCAGATCGGCCACCGCAAACATTAACAGAACTGTATCATCATTTTGTTGAAGGATTGGGAAAAAAATATTAAACATTCCTTTGCTGGAGCTTGATCTTTTGGCATTTTGTCTAAATTAAATTATTTTAGAGAGCATTTTGACGTGAAACACTGAAATATTAACTTCTACAAAATAAAGAATATAGCTTTATTTGTAAATGCAAAATTATTGCAGAAATGCTTTTTTGGCCATGTAGACAAGTTAGATGAGCTGCAGACAAATCACAAATCCTTTGTTTTTACTCTTTAAATACATTTACTGTATGGAATCATGCACTTAGAACTGAATCAAATCAACAATGCAACATAATAAGGTTTACAGAAAGGCACTTAATAATGGACAGATTGAAAATTGTTTGATAACCTCTTGATTTGTTGGATACTTGTTTTTGCCTTGACTACTTAAGACAGTGGTTCTTCTTAATCCGGGTCCTGCACGTTCGTTTTCCTCTCTAATCTGACTCACTCAGTTCATGCAGTTTATACAGAGTTGAATCAGGTGAGAGAGACAAATTAATATGCAGCGCTGGACCAGAATCAGAAAATTCAGACCTAAACAACTGAACTGTGTACACTGAACAACACCGGGTCCGGTATGGCAGACTTTGATTTAGTGCACCTACTTTAGAGCAGCTCGATAAATGTCGATAATCGATCAATTAGTGTCAAGTAGGTGGTGAGGATTTATTATTCAACATTTCTCAGAAAATCAGTGTGAGAAACTGCTGTGGGAACAGTTGATTAGATGTGTTTAGTGCAAAATTATTTGCATATAGTGCACATACAGACATAACGCTAATTCCTTTGTCTGTAAATAGAAAGTTACTCATATATATAGACAATAACTACATTGAATACACTTCTTTGTACTAAAAGTATTTTTTTCTGTAGTGCTTAAAGTAAAAAAAGGGTGTTTAGGTGGTGTTACTGAGTGGTCTTACTTGAAAAATAATTAAAGGGGTTGTAATTTGGCAGTGAAGCAAGTTGTTTTACATTTTTATTACCGTAATATTAAAAAAACTGTTACTCACCAAATCAATGAGGTGTAACTGCCATGCAAGAAGTCATTTTGTTGTTAAAACAAAACAAACAGAAATATCCCTTTAGTATTTTTTCCCTTTGACATACATACATATTATGTTTTTCTTTACCTTTTCATGTTTTTACCCTTTTATGAAAAGGACATTACTAGCACTACCAAAACATTATGATGAGGTACTCTTTTTAGACTAGTTTATAACTAAATTCATTATCAAATATTCACTTATGTTTGCAAATAAATATTACACAATGGAATCAACTATCATTTTTCGATCAGCCTGACTGCGACCTGTAAAACAGACACGCCCTTCTTCCTGTTTTACACGTTGCTATTGGTTTAAAATTATGTCACGCCCTTTAGGTAAAGCATCCAATCGTATCATATAGTATAAGTGTGCTTGTGAAATATTCTGTATGTAAAATACTGTATTCTAGGCACCAGGGCAAGATTTGAAGAACACTGATTTATTTATGAATGAAAAAGAGGGACTAGTTGAGACTATGTTGTTTTGTTTTTTCACTGCAGAGTGATTATAACACAACTTTGCCAGATTTTTATGTATTTTTTTTTCTTCCGAAAAGCATGGGCATGACATTTGAAATCATTAAAAATTGCGCCCCCATTTATTTCCACTCAAAGTGCCTCACCGCAACATTGATTTTTGAATTTATTTATTTAAATGTACATTTTTATTGTTATTTATTTATTTCACTTAATTTGATTCATATTAAACACAGGCATGGCATTTTTGTTGTTAAATCATTCAGAAATACACCCCCGGTGTGTCTTCTTTAAATAGCTCGCTGTTGAGTGTTGTACTCGTTTACGGCCATACCACCCTGAACACGCCCGATCTCGTCCGATCTCGGAAGCTAAGCAGGGTCGGGCCTGGTTAGTACTTGGATGGGAGACCGCCTGGGAATACCAGGTGCCGTAAGCTTTTGCTTTTCCTTCACTAGACAGCTAAGACACTTTCCCAAGCCTCAGCGTTCATGCTTTCTCCTTTACCCTTTTAAACTGATTGCTGCTGCTGCTTTTTGGCTTTCTCTGTGCCTCTTTTCTGCTTTCGGTGCGACAAAAGACAGCTCAGCCTCGTTATTCTTCCTTGCTCCTCCAGGGGGCGATAGACAGGCTTTCTCTCTCTTTCTACAGCGACCTCTGGAGCGCTGCATCTTCTTTTGGAAACGACGCTCCTCTCTTCAACTTGAGAGCTTCTCAAACTTGTTTGTCAGCCGAACCCCTTGTAAACTACATAGATGTACCCTCTTAGATTTTAAGTTCAAATTTCAATAATTTAACAACAAAACACATTCTCAATTTCATGTTTCCCTGATTTTGGCGAGTGGTTAAATGACTTGCAAGTAAACAAATAAAATATTTCAGCTTTTTTTTTTTTTTTTTTCTTTTTTAGGTACTTGGAAACAGGACAAGAATATTTCATCAGCTCAAAAAAACAAAACAAAACACAAGCATTAACCTATTTATTTATTTTAGGAAACCTAGGCATGACCAACATTAGGCCCCCGTTTACTTCCACTCAGGGTGCCTCACTGCAACATTCGTATTTGGCTTTTTCTGTTTCAGGAATCCTCAGATATGGCCCACGAGACCAACTTTCCTGCAGAGTTCAGCTCTAACCCTACTCAAACACACCTGAGCATCTTCAGGATCTTTAGAAAATCACAGGAAGGTGAGTATAATCAGGGTTGAAGCTAAAGTCTGCAGCGTATTCTATATACTGTAATATAGTCACCAGGGACACTTTTTTCATTCAGTAACGAAACCAGCGAGACATTCAGATCGGCCACCGCAAACATTAACAGAACTGTATCATCATTTTGTTGAAGGATTGGGAAAAAAATATTAAACATTCCTTTGCTGGAGCTTGATCTTTTGGCATTTTGTCTAAATTAAATTATTTTAGAGAGCATTTTGACGTGAAACACTGAAATATTAACTTCTACAAAATAAAGAATATAGCTTTATTTGTAAATGCAAAATTATTGCAGAAATGCTTTTTTGGCCATGTAGACAAGTTAGATGAGCTGCAGACAAATCACAAATCCTTTGTTTTTACTCTTTAAATACATTTACTGTATGGAATCATGCACTTAGAACTGAATCAAATCAACAATGCAACATAATAAGGTTTACAGAAAGGCACTTAATAATGGACAGATTGAAAATTGTTTGATAACCTCTTGATTTGTTGGATACTTGTTTTTGCCTTGACTACTTAAGACAGTGGTTCTTCTTAATCCGGGTCCTGCACGTTCGTTTTCCTCTCTAATCTGACTCACTCAGTTCATGCAGTTTATACAGAGTTGAATCAGGTGAGAGAGACAAATTAATATGCAGCGCTGGACCAGAATCAGAAAATTCAGACCTAAACAACTGAACTGTGTACACTGAACAACACCGGGTCCGGTATGGCAGACTTTGATTTAGTGCACCTACTTTAGAGCAGCTCGATAAATGTCGATAATCGATCAATTAGTGTCAAGTAGGTGGTGAGGATTTATTATTCAACATTTCTCAGAAAATCAGTGTGAGAAACTGCTGTGGGAACAGTTGATTAGATGTGTTTAGTGCAAAATTATTTGCATATAGTGCACATACAGACATAACGCTAATTCCTTTGTCTGTAAATAGAAAGTTACTCATATATATAGACAATAACTACATTGAATACACTTCTTTGTACTAAAAGTATTTTTTTCTGTAGTGCTTAAAGTAAAAAAAGGGTGTTTAGGTGGTGTTACTGAGTGGTCTTACTTGAAAAATAATTAAAGGGGTTGTAATTTGGCAGTGAAGCAATTTGTTTTACATTTTTATTACCGTAATATTAAAAAAACTGTTACTCACCAAATCAATGAGGTGTAACTGCCATGCAAGAAGTCATTTTGTTGTTAAAACAAAACAAACAGAAATATCCCTTTAGTATTTTTTCCCTTTGACATACATACATATTATGTTTTTCTTTACCTTTTCATGTTTTTACCCTTTTATGAAAAGGACATTACTAGCACTACCAAAACATTATGATGAGGTACTCTTTTTAGACTAGTTTATAACTAAATTCATTATCAAATATTCACTTATGTTTGCAAATAAATATTACACAATGGAATCAACTATCATTTTTCGATCAGCCTGACTGCGACCTGTAAAACAGACACGCCCTTCTTCCTGTTTTACACGTTGCTATTGGTTTAAAATTATGTCACGCCCTTTAGGTAAAGCATCCAATCGTATCATATAGTATAAGTGTGCTTGTGAAATATTCTGTATGTAAAATACTGTATTCTAGGCACCAGGGCAAGATTTGAAGAACACTGATTTATTTATGAATGAAAAAGAGGGACTAGTTGAGACTATGTTGTTTTGTTTTTTCACTGCAGAGTGATTATAACACAACTTTGCCAGATTTTTATGTATTTTTTTTTCTTCCGAAAAGCATGGGCATGACATTTGAAATCATTAAAAATTGCGCCCCCATTTATTTCCACTCAAAGTGCCTCACCGCAACATTGATTTTTGAATTTATTTATTTAAATGTACATTTTTATTGTTATTTATTTATTTCACTTAATTTGATTCATATTAAACACAGGCATGGCATTTTTGTTGTTAAATCATTCAGAAATACACTCCCGGTGTGTCTTCTTTAAATAGCTCGCTGTCGAGTGTTGTACTCGTTTACGGCCATACCACCCTGAACACGCCCGATCTCGTCCGATCTCGGAAGCTAAGCAGGGTCGGGCCTGGTTAGTACTTGGATGGGAGACCGCCTGGGAATACCAGGTGCCGTAAGCTTTTGCTTTTCCTTCACTAGACAGCTAAGACACTTTCCCAAGCCTCAGCGTTCATGCTTTCTCCTTTACCCTTTTAAACTGATTGCTGCTGCTGCTTTTTGGCTTTCTCTGTGCCTCTTTTCTGCTTTCGGTGCGACAAAAGACAGCTCAGCCTCGTTATTCTTCCTTGCTCCTCCAGGGGGCGATAGACAGGCTTTCTCTCTCTCTACAGCGACCTCTGGAGCGCTGCATCTTCTTTTGGAAACGACGCTCCTCTCTTCAACTTGAGAGCTTCTCAAACTTGTTTGTCAGCCGAACCCCTTGTAAACTACATAGATGTACCCTCTTAGATTTTAAGTTCAAATTTCAATAATTTAACAACATTTCATGTTTCCCTGATTTGGGTGAGTGGTCAAATGACTTGCAAGTAAACAAATAAAATATTTCAGCTTTTTTTTTTTTTTTTTTCTTTTTTAGGTACTTGGAAACAGGACAAGAATATTTCATCAGCTCAAAAAAACAAAACAAAACACAAGCATTAACCTAAGAGCTAACATTTATTTATTTTAGGAAACCTAGGCCTGACCAACATTAGGCCCCCCTTTACTTCCACTCAGGGTGCCTCACTGCAACATTCGTATTTGGCTTTTTCTGTTTCAGGAATCCTCAGATATGGCCCACGAGACCAACTTTCCTGCAGAGTTCAGCTCTAACCCTACTCAAACACACCTGAGCATCTTCAGGATCTTTAGAAAATCACAGGAAGGTGAGTATAATCAGGGTTGAAGCTAAAGTCTGCAGCGTATTCTATATACTGTAATATAGTCACCAGGGACACTTTTTTCATTCAGTAACGAAACCAGCGAGACATTCAGATCGGCCACCGCAAACATTAACAGAACTGTATCATCATTTTGTTGAAGGATTGGGCAAAAAATATTAAACATTCCTTTGCTGGAGCTTGATCTTTTGGCATTTTGTCTAAATTAAATTATTTTAGAGAGCATTTTGACGTGAAACACTGAAATATTAACTTCTACAAAATCAATAAAGAATATAGCTTTATTGGTAAATGCAAAATTATTGCAGAAATGCTTTTTTGGCCATGTAGACAAGTTAGATGAGCTGCAGACAAATCACAAATCCTTTGTTTTTACTCTTTAAATACATTTACTGTATGGAATCATGCACTTAGAACTGAATCAAATCAACAATGCAACATAATAAGGTTTACAGAAAGGCACTTAATAATGGACAGATTGAAAATTGTTTGATAACCTTTTGATTTGTTGGATAATTGTTTTTGCCTTGACTACTTAAAACAGTGTTTCTTCTTAATCCGGGTCCTGCACGTTCGTTTTCCTCTCTAATCTGACTCACTCAGTTCATGCAGTTTATACAGAGTTGAATCAGGTGAGAGAGACAAATTAATATGCAGCGCTGGACCAGAATCAGAAAATTCAGACCTAAACAACTGAACTGTGTACACTGAGCAACACCGGGTCCGGTATGGCAGACTTTGATTTAGTGCACCTACTTTAGAGCAGCTCGATAAATGTCGATAATCGATCAATTAGTGTCAAGTAGGTGGTGAGGATTTATTATTCAACATTTCTCAGAAAATCAGTGTGAGAAACTGCTGTGGGAACAGTTGATTAGATGTGTTTAGTGCAAAATTATTTGCATATAGTGCACATACAGACATAACGCTAATTCCTTTGTCTGTAAATAGAAAGTTACTCATATATATAGACAATAACTACATTGAATACACTTCTTTGTACTAAAAGTATTTTTTTCTGTAGTGCTTAAAGTAAAAAAAGGGTGTTTAGGTGGTGTTACTGAGTGGTCTTACTTGAAAAATAATTAAAGGGGTTGTAATTTGGCAGTGAAGCAATTTGTTTTACATTTTTATTACCGTAATATTAAAAAAACTGTTACTCACCAAATCAATGAGGTGTAACTGCCATGCAAGAAGTCATTTTGTTGTTAAAACAAAACAAACAGAAATATCCCTTTAGTATTTTTTCCCTTTGACATACATACATATTATGTTTTTCTTTACCTTTTCATGTTTTTACCCTTTTATGAAAAGGACATTACTAGCACTACCAAAACATTATGATGAGGTACTCTTTTTAGACTAGTTTATAACTAAATTCATTATCAAATATTCACTTATGTTTGCAAATAAATATTACACAATGGAATCAACTATCATTTTTCGATCAGCCTGACTGCGACCTGTAAAACAGACACGCCCTTCTTCCTGTTTTACACGTTGCTATTGGTTTAAAATTATGTCACGCCCTTTAGGTAAAGCATCCAATCGTATCATATAGTATAAGTGTGCTTGTGAAATATTCTGTATGTAAAATACTGTATTCTAGGCACCAGGGCAAGATTTGAAGAACACTGATTTATTTATGAATGAAAAAGAGGGACTAGTTGAGACTATGTTGTTTTGTTTTTTCACTGCAGAGTGATTATAACACAACTTTGCCAGATTTTTATGTATTTTTTTTTCTTCCGAAAAGCATGGGCATGACATTTGAAATCATTAAAAATTGCGCCCCCATTTATTTCCACTCAAAGTGCCTCACCGCAACATTGATTTTTGAATTTATTTATTTAAATGTACATTTTTATTGTTATTTATTTATTTCACTTAATTTGATTCATATTAAACACAGGCATGGCATATTTGTTGTTAAATCATTCAGAAATACACCCCCGGTGTGTCTTCTTTAAATAGCTCGCTGTCGAGTGTTGTACTCGTTTACGGCCATACCACCCTGAACACGCCCGATCTCGTCCGATCTCGGAAGCTAAGCAGGGTCGGGCCTGGTTAGTACTTGGATGGGAGACCGCCTGGGAATACCAGGTGCCGTAAGCTTTTGCTTTTCCTTCACTAGACAGCTAAGACACTTTCCCAAGCCTCAGCGTTCATGCTTTCTCCTTTACCCTTTTAAACTGATTGCTGCTGCTGCTTTTTGGCTTTCTCTGTGCCTCTTTTCTGCTTTCGGTGCGACAAAAGACAGCTCAGCCTCGTTATTCTTCCTTGCTCCTCCAGGGGGCGATAGACAGGCTTTCTCTCTCTTTCTACAGCGACCTCTGGAGCGCTGCATCTTCTTTTGGAAACGACGCTCCTCTCTTCAACTTGAGAGCTTCTCAAACTTGTTTGTCAGCCGAACCCCTTGTAAACTACATAGATGTACCCTCTTAGATTTTAAGTTCAAATTTCAATAATTTAACAACAAAACACATTCTCAATTTCATGTTTCCCTGATTTTGGCGAGTGGTTAAATGACTTGCAAGTAAACAAATAAAATATTTCAGCTTTTTTTTTTTTTTTTTTCTTTTTTAGGTACTTGGAAACAGGACAAGAATATTTCATCAGCTCAAAAAAACAAAACAAAACACAAGCATTAACCTAAGAGCTAACATTTATTTATTTTAGGAAACCTAGGCATGACCAACATTAGGCCCCCGTTTACTTCCACTCAGGGTGCCTCATTGCAACATTCGTATTTGGCTTTTTCTGTTTCAGGAATCCTCAGATATGGCCCACGAGACCAACTTTCCTGCAGAGTTCAGCTCTAACCCTACTCAAACACACCTGAGCATCTTCAGGATCTTTAGAAAATCACAGGAAGGTGAGTATAATCAGGGTTGAAGCTAAAGTCTGCAGCGTATTCTATATACTGTAATATAGTCACCAGGGACACTTTTTTCATTCAGTAACGAAACCAGCGAGACATTCAGATCGGCCACCGCAAACATTAACAGAACTGTATCATCATTTTGTTGAAGGATTGGGAAAAAAATATTAAACATTCCTTTGCTGGAGCTTGATCTTTTGGCATTTTGTCTAAATTAAATTATTTTAGAGAGCATTTTGACGTGAAACACTGAAATATTAACTTCTACAAAATAAAGAATATAGCTTTATTTGTAAATGCAAAATTATTGCAGAAATGCTTTTTTGGCCATGTAGACAAGTTAGATGAGCTGCAGACAAATCACAAATCCTTTGTTTTTACTCTTTAAATACATTTACTGTATGGAATCATGCACTTAGAACTGAATCAAATCAACAATGCAACATAATAAGGTTTACAGAAAGGCACTTAATAATGGACAGATTGAAAATTGTTTGATAACCTCTTGATTTGTTGGATACTTGTTTTTGCCTTGACTACTTAAGACAGTGGTTCTTCTTAATCCGGGTCCTGCACGTTCGTTTTCCTCTCTAATCTGACTCACTCAGTTCATGCAGTTTATACAGAGTTGAATCAGGTGAGAGAGACAAATTAATATGCAGCGCTGGACCAGAATCAGAAAATTCAGACCTAAACAACTGAACTGTGTACACTGAACAACACCGGGTCCGGTATGGCAGACTTTGATTTAGTGCACCTACTTTAGAGCAGCTCGATAAATGTCGATAATCGATCAATTAGTGTCAAGTAGGTGGTGAGGATTTATTATTCAACATTTCTCAGAAAATCAGTGTGAGAAACTGCTGTGGGAACAGTTGATTAGATGTGTTTAGTGCAAAATTATTTGCATATAGTGCACATACAGACATAACGCTAATTCCTTTGTCTGTAAATAGAAAGTTACTCATATATATAGACAATAACTACATTGAATACACTTCTTTGTACTAAAAGTATTTTTTTCTGTAGTGCTTAAAGTAAAAAAAGGGTGTTTAGGTGGTGTTACTGAGTGGTCTTACTTGAAAAATAATTAAAGGGGTTGTAATTTGGCAGTGAAGCAATTTGTTTTACATTTTTATTACCGTAATATTAAAAAAACTGTTACTCACCAAATCAATGAGGTGTAACTGCCATGCAAGAAGTCATTTTGTTGTTAAAACAAAACAAACAGAAATATCCCTTTAGTATTTTTTCCCTTTGACATACATACATATTATGTTTTTCTTTACCTTTTCATGTTTTTACCCTTTTATGAAAAGGACATTACTAGCACTACCAAAACATTATGATGAGGTACTCTTTTTAGACTAGTTTATAACTAAATTCATTATCAAATATTCACTTATGTTTGCAAATAAATATTACACAATGGAATCAACTATCATTTTTCGATCAGCCTGACTGCGACCTGTAAAACAGACACGCCCTTCTTCCTGTTTTACACGTTGCTATTGGTTTAAAATTATGTCACGCCCTTTAGGTAAAGCATCCAATCGTATCATATAGTATAAGTGTGCTTGTGAAATATTCTGTATGTAAAATACTGTATTCTAGGCACCAGGGCAAGATTTGAAGAACACTGATTTATTTATGAATGAAAAAGAGGGACTAGTTGAGACTATGTTGTTTTGTTTTTTCACTGCAGAGTGATTATAACACAACTTTGCCAGATTTTTATGTATTTTTTTTTCTTCCGAAAAGCATGGGCATGACATTTGAAATCATTAAAAATTGCGCCCCCATTTATTTCCACTCAAAGTGCCTCACCGCAACATTGATTTTTGAATTTATTTATTTAAATGTACATTTTTATTGTTATTTATTTATTTCACTTAATTTGATTCATATTAAACACAGGCATGGCATATTTGTTGTTAAATCATTCAGAAATACACCCCCGGTGTGTCTTCTTTAAATAGCTCGCTGTCGAGTGTTGTACTCGTTTACGGCCATACCACCCTGAACACGCCCGATCTCGTCCGATCTCGGAAGCTAAGCAGGGTCGGGCCTGGTTAGTACTTGGATGGGAGACCGCCTGGGAATACCAGGTGCCGTAAGCTTTTGCTTTTCCTTCACTAGACAGCTAAGACACTTTCCCAAGCCTCAGCGTTCATGCTTTCTCCTTTACCCTTTTAAACTGATTGCTGCTGCTGCTTTTTGGCTTTCTCTGTGCCTCTTTTCTGCTTTCGGTGCGACAAAAGACAGCTCAGCCTCGTTATTCTTCCTTGCTCCTCCAGGGGGCGATAGACAGGCTTTCTCTCTCTTTCTACAGCGACCTCTGGAGCGCTGCATCTTCTTTTGGAAACGACGCTCCTCTCTTCAACTTGAGAGCTTCTCAAACTTGTTTGTCAGCCGAACCCCTTGTAAACTACATAGATGTACCCTCTTAGATTTTAAGTTCAAATTTCAATAATTTAACAACAAAACACATTCTCAATTTCATGTTTCCCTGATTTTGGCGAGTGGTTAAATGACTTGCAAGTAAACAAATAAAATATTTCAGCTTTTTTTTTTTTTTTTTTCTTTTTTAGGTACTTGGAAACAGGACAAGAATATTTCATCAGCTCAAAAAAACAAAACAAAACACAAGCATTAACCTAAGAGCTAACATTTATTTATTTTAGGAAACCTAGGCATGACCAACATTAGGCCCCCGTTTACTTCCACTCAGGGTGCCTCATTGCAACATTCGTATTTGGCTTTTTCTGTTTCAGGAATCCTCAGATATGGCCCACGAGACCAACTTTCCTGCAGAGTTCAGCTCTAACCCTACTCAAACACACCTGAGCATCTTCAGGATCTTTAGAAAATCACAGGAAGGTGAGTATAATCAGGGTTGAAGCTAAAGTCTGCAGCGTATTCTATATACTGTAATATAGTCACCAGGGACACTTTTTTCATTCAGTAACGAAACCAGCGAGACATTCAGATCGGCCACCGCAAACATTAACAGAACTGTATCATCATTTTGTTGAAGGATTGGGAAAAAAATATTAAACATTCCTTTGCTGGAGCTTGATCTTTTGGCATTTTGTCTAAATTAAATTATTTTAGAGAGCATTTTGACGTGAAACACTGAAATATTAACTTCTACAAAATAAAGAATATAGCTTTATTTGTAAATGCAAAATTATTGCAGAAATGCTTTTTTGGCCATGTAGACAAGTTAGATGAGCTGCAGACAAATCACAAATCCTTTGTTTTTACTCTTTAAATACATTTACTGTATGGAATCATGCACTTAGAACTGAATCAAATCAACAATGCAACATAATAAGGTTTACAGAAAGGCACTTAATAATGGACAGATTGAAAATTGTTTGATAACCTCTTGATTTGTTGGATACTTGTTTTTGCCTTGACTACTTAAGACAGTGGTTCTTCTTAATCCGGGTCCTGCACGTTCGTTTTCCTCTCTAATCTGACTCACTCAGTTCATGCAGTTTATACAGAGTTGAATCAGGTGAGAGAGACAAATTAATATGCAGCGCTGGACCAGAATCAGAAAATTCAGACCTAAACAACTGAACTGTGTACACTGAACAACACCGGGTCCGGTATGGCAGACTTTGATTTAGTGCACCTACTTTAGAGCAGCTCGATAAATGTCGATAATCGATCAATTAGTGTCAAGTAGGTGGTGAGGATTTATTATTCAACATTTCTCAGAAAATCAGTGTGAGAAACTGCTGTGGGAACAGTTGATTAGATGTGTTTAGTGCAAAATTATTTGCATATAGTGCACATACAGACATAACGCTAATTCCTTTGTCTGTAAATAGAAAGTTACTCATATATATAGACAATAACTACATTGAATACACTTCTTTGTACTAAAAGTATTTTTTTCTGTAGTGCTTAAAGTAAAAAAAGGGTGTTTAGGTGGTGTTACTGAGTGGTCTTACTTGAAAAATAATTAAAGGGGTTGTAATTTGGCAGTGAAGCAATTTGTTTTACATTTTTATTACCGTAATATTAAAAAAACTGTTACTCACCAAATCAATGAGGTGTAACTGCCATGCAAGAAGTCATTTTGTTGTTAAAACAAAACAAACAGAAATATCCCTTTAGTATTTTTTCCCTTTGACATACATACATATTATGTTTTTCTTTACCTTTTCATGTTTTTACCCTTTTATGAAAAGGACATTACTAGCACTACCAAAACATTATGATGAGGTACTCTTTTTAGACTAGTTTATAACTAAATTCATTATCAAATATTCACTTATGTTTGCAAATAAATATTACACAATGGAATCAACTATCATTTTTCGATCAGCCTGACTGCGACCTGTAAAACAGACACGCCCTTCTTCCTGTTTTACACGTTGCTATTGGTTTAAAATTATGTCACGCCCTTTAGGTAAAGCATCCAATCGTATCATATAGTATAAGTGTGCTTGTGAAATATTCTGTATGTAAAATACTGTATTCTAGGCACCAGGGCAAGATTTGAAGAACACTGATTTATTTATGAATGAAAAAGAGGGACTAGTTGAGACTATGTTGTTTTGTTTTTTCACTGCAGAGTGATTATAACACAACTTTGCCAGATTTTTATGTATTTTTTTTTCTTCCGAAAAGCATGGGCATGACATTTGAAATCATTAAAAATTGCGCCCCCATTTATTTCCACTCAAAGTGCCTCACCGCAACATTGATTTTTGAATTTATTTATTTAAATGTACATTTTTATTGTTATTTATTTATTTCACTTAATTTGATTCATATTAAACACAGGCATGGCATATTTGTTGTTAAATCATTCAGAAATACACCCCCGGTGTGTCTTCTTTAAATAGCTCGCTGTCGAGTGTTGTACTCGTTTACGGCCATACCACCCTGAACACGCCCGATCTCGTCCGATCTCGGAAGCTAAGCAGGGTCGGGCCTGGTTAGTACTTGGATGGGAGACCGCCTGGGAATACCAGGTGCCGTAAGCTTTTGCTTTTCCTTCACTAGACAGCTAAGACACTTTCCCAAGCCTCAGCGTTCATGCTTTCTCCTTTACCCTTTTAAACTGATTGCTGCTGCTGCTTTTTGGCTTTCTCTGTGCCTCTTTTCTGCTTTCGGTGCGACAAAAGACAGCTCAGCCTCGTTATTCTTCCTTGCTCCTCCAGGGGGCGATAGACAGGCTTTCTCTCTCTTTCTACAGCGACCTCTGGAGCGCTGCATCTTCTTTTGGAAACGACGCTCCTCTCTTCAACTTGAGAGCTTCTCAAACTTGTTTGTCAGCCGAACCCCTTGTAAACTACATAGATGTACCCTCTTAGATTTTAAGTTCAAATTTCAATAATTTAACAACAAAACACATTCTCAATTTCATGTTTCCCTGATTTTGGCGAGTGGTTAAATGACTTGCAAGTAAACAAATAAAATATTTCAGCTTTTTTTTTTTTTTTTTTCTTTTTTAGGTACTTGGAAACAGGACAAGAATATTTCATCAGCTCAAAAAAACAAAACAAAACACAAGCATTAACCTAAGAGCTAACATTTATTTATTTTAGGAAACCTAGGCATGACCAACATTAGGCCCCCGTTTACTTCCACTCAGGGTGCCTCATTGCAACATTCGTATTTGGCTTTTTCTGTTTCAGGAATCCTCAGATATGGCCCACGAGACCAACTTTCCTGCAGAGTTCAGCTCTAACCCTACTCAAACACACCTGAGCATCTTCAGGATCTTTAGAAAATCACAGGAAGGTGAGTATAATCAGGGTTGAAGCTAAAGTCTGCAGCGTATTCTATATACTGTAATATAGTCACCAGGGACACTTTTTTCATTCAGTAACGAAACCAGCGAGACATTCAGATCGGCCACCGCAAACATTAACAGAACTGTATCATCATTTTGTTGAAGGATTGGGCAAAAAATATTAAACATTCCTTTGCTGGAGCTTGATCTTTTGGCATTTTGTCTAAATTAAATTATTTTAGAGAGCATTTTGACGTGAAACACTGAAATATTAACTTCTACAAAATCAATAAAGAATATAGCTTTATTGGTAAATGCAAAATTATTGCAGAAATGCTTTTTTGGCCATGTAGACAAGTTAGATGAGCTGCAGACAAATCACAAATCCTTTGTTTTTACTCTTTAAATACATTTACTGTATGGAATCATGCACTTAGAACTGAATCAAATCAACAATGCAACATAATAAGGTTTACAGAAAGGCACTTAATAATGGACAGATTGAAAATTGTTTGATAACCTTTTGATTTGTTGGATAATTGTTTTTGCCTTGACTACTTAAAACAGTGTTTCTTCTTAATCCGGGTCCTGCACGTTCGTTTTCCTCTCTAATCTGACTCACTCAGTTCATGCAGTTTATACAGAGTTGAATCAGGTGAGAGAGACAAATTAATATGCAGCGCTGGACCAGAATCAGAAAATTCAGACCTAAACAACTGAACTGTGTACACTGAGCAACACCGGGTCCGGTATGGCAGACTTTGATTTAGTGCACCTACTTTAGAGCAGCTCGATAAATGTCGATAATCGATCAATTAGTGTCAAGTAGGTGGTGAGGATTTATTATTCAACATTTCTCAGAAAATCAGTGTGAGAAACTGCTGTGGGAACAGTTGATTAGATGTGTTTAGTGCAAAATTATTTGCATATAGTGCACATACAGACATAACGCTAATTCCTTTGTCTGTAAATAGAAAGTTACTCATATATATAGACAATAACTACATTGAATACACTTCTTTGTACTAAAAGTATTTTTTTCTGTAGTGCTTAAAGTAAAAAAAGGGTGTTTAGGTGGTGTTACTGAGTGGTCTTACTTGAAAAATAATTAAAGGGGTTGTAATTTGGCAGTGAAGCAATTTGTTTTACATTTTTATTACCGTAATATTAAAAAAAACTGTTACTCACCAAATCAATGAGGTGTAACTACCATGCAAGAAGTCATTTTGTTGTTAAAACAAAACAAACAGAAATATCCCTTTAGTATTTTTTCCCTTTGACATACATACATATTATGTTTTTCTTTACCTTTTCATGTTTTTACCCTTTTATGAAAAGGACATTACTAGCACTACCAAAACATTATGATGAGGTACTCTTTTTAGACTAGTTTATAACTAAATTCATTATCAAATATTCACTTATGTTTGCAAATAAATATTACACAATGGAATCAACTATCATTTTTCGATCAGCCTGACTGCGACCTGTAAAACAGACACGCCCTTCTTCCTGTTTTACACGTTGCTATTGGTTTAAAATTATGTCACGCCCTTTAGGTAAAGCATCCAATCGTATCATATAGTATAAGTGTGCTTGTGAAATATTCTGTATGTAAAATACTGTATTCTAGGCACCAGGGCAAGATTTGAAGAACACTGATTTATTTATGAATGAAAAAGAGGGACTAGTTGAGACTATGTTGTTTTGTTTTTTCACTGCAGAGTGATTATAACACAACTTTGCCAGATTTTTATGTATTTTTTTTTCTTCCGAAAAGCATGGGCATGACATTTGAAATCATTAAAAATTGCGCCCCCATTTATTTCCACTCAAAGTGCCTCACCGCAACATTGATTTTTGAATTTATTTATTTAAATGTACATTTTTATTGTTATTTATTTATTTCACTTAATTTGATTCATATTAAACACAGGCATGGCATTTTTGTTGTTAAATCATTCAGAAATACACCCCCGGTGTGTCTTCTTTAAATAGCTCGCTGTTGAGTGTTGTACTCGTTTACGGCCATACCACCCTGAACACGCCCGATCTCGTCCGATCTCGGAAGCTAAGCAGGGTCGGGCCTGGTTAGTACTTGGATGGGAGACCGCCTGGGAATACCAGGTGCCGTAAGCTTTTGCTTTTCCTTCACTAGACAGCTAAGACACTTTCCCAAGCCTCAGCGTTCATGCTTTCTCCTTTACCCTTTTAAACTGATTGCTGCTGCTGCTTTTTGGCTTTCTCTGTGCCTCTTTTCTGCTTTCGGTGCGACAAAAGACAGCTCAGCCTCGTTATTCTTCCTTGCTCCTCCAGGGGGCGATAGACAGGCTTTCTCTCTCTTTCTACAGCGACCTCTGGAGCGCTGCATCTTCTTTTGGAAACGACGCTCCTCTCTTCAACTTGAGAGCTTCTCAAACTTGTTTGTCAGCCGAACCCCTTGTAAACTACATAGATGTACCCTCTTAGATTTTAAGTTCAAATTTCAATAATTTAACAACATTTCATGTTTCCCTGATTTGGGTGAGTGGTCAAATGACTTGCAAGTAAACAAATAAAATATTTCAGCTTTTTTTTTTTTTTTTTTCTTTTTTAGGTACTTGGAAACAGGACAAGAATATTTCATCAGCTCAAAAAAACAAAACAAAACACAAGCATTAACCTAAGAGCTAACATTTATTTATTTTAGGAAACCTAGGCCTGACCAACATTAGGCCCCCCTTTACTTCCACTCAGGGTGCCTCACTGCAACATTCGTATTTGGCTTTTTCTGTTTCAGGAATCCTCAGATATGGCCCACGAGACCAACTTTCCTGCAGAGTTCAGCTCTAACCCTACTCAAACACACCTGAGCATCTTCAGGATCTTTAGAAAATCACAGGAAGGTGAGTATAATCAGGGTTGAAGCTAAAGTCTGCAGCGTATTCTATATACTGTAATATAGTCACCAGGGACACTTTTTTCATTCAGTAACGAAACCAGCGAGACATTCAGATCGGCCACCGCAAACATTAACAGAACTGTATCATCATTTTGTTGAAGGATTGGGAAAAAAATATTAAACATTCCTTTGCTGGAGCTTGATCTTTTGGCATTTTGTCTAAATTAAATTATTTTAGAGAGCATTTTGACGTGAAACACTGAAATATTAACTTCTACAAAATCAATAAAGAATATAGCTTTATTGGTAAATGCAAAATTATTGCAGAAATGCTTTTTTGGCCATGTAGACAAGTTAGATGAGCTGCAGACAAATCACAAATCCTTTGTTTTTACTCTTTAAATACATTTACTGTATGGAATCATGCACTTAGAACTGAATCAAATCAACAATGCAACATAATAAGGTTTACAGAAAGGCACTTAATAATGGACAGATTGAAAATTGTTTGATAACCTTTTGATTTGTTGGATAATTGTTTTTGCCTTGACTACTTAAAACAGTGTTTCTTCTTAATCCGGGTCCTGCACGTTCGTTTTCCTCTCTAATCTGACTCACTCAGTTCATGCAGTTTATACAGAGTTGAATCAGGTGAGAGAGACAAATTAATATGCAGCGCTGGACCAGAATCAGAAAATTCAGACCTAAACAACTGAACTGTGTACACTGAGCAACACCGGGTCCGGTATGGCAGACTTTGATTTAGTGCACCTACTTTAGAGCAGCTCGATAAATGTCGATAATCGATCAATTAGTGTCAAGTAGGTGGTGAGGATTTATTATTCAACATTTCTCAGAAAATCAGTGTGAGAAACTGCTGTGGGAACAGTTGATTAGATGTGTTTAGTGCAAAATTATTTGCATATAGTGCACATACAGACATAACGCTAATTCCTTTGTCTGTAAATAGAAAGTTACTCATATATATAGACAATAACTACATTGAATACACTTCTTTGTACTAAAAGTATTTTTTTCTGTAGTGCTTAAAGTAAAAAAAGGGTGTTTAGGTGGTGTTACTGAGTGGTCTTACTTGAAAAATAATTAAAGGGGTTGTAATTTGGCAGTGAAGCAATTTGTTTTACATTTTTATTACCGTAATATTAAAAAAAACTGTTACTCACCAAATCAATGAGGTGTAACTACCATGCAAGAAGTCATTTTGTTGTTAAAACAAAACAAACAGAAATATCCCTTTAGTATTTTTTCCCTTTGACATACATACATATTATGTTTTTCTTTACCTTTTCATGTTTTTACCCTTTTATGAAAAGGACATTACTAGCACTACCAAAACATTATGATGAGGTACTCTTTTTAGACTAGTTTATAACTAAATTCATTATCAAATATTCACTTATGTTTGCAAATAAATATTACACAATGGAATCAACTATCATTTTTCGATCAGCCTGACTGCGACCTGTAAAACAGACACGCCCTTCTTCCTGTTTTACACGTTGCTATTGGTTTAAAATTATGTCACGCCCTTTAGGTAAAGCATCCAATCGTATCATATAGTATAAGTGTGCTTGTGAAATATTCTGTATGTAAAATACTGTATTCTAGGCACCAGGGCAAGATTTGAAGAACACTGATTTATTTATGAATGAAAAAGAGGGACTAGTTGAGACTATGTTGTTTTGTTTTTTCACTGCAGAGTGATTATAACACAACTTTGCCAGATTTTTATGTATTTTTTTTTCTTCCGAAAAGCATGGGCATGACATTTGAAATCATTAAAAATTGCGCCCCCATTTATTTCCACTCAAAGTGCCTCACCGCAACATTGATTTTTGAATTTATTTATTTAAATGTACATTTTTATTGTTATTTATTTATTTCACTTAATTTGATTCATATTAAACACAGGCATGGCATATTTGTTGTTAAATCATTCAGAAATACACCCCCGGTGTGTCTTCTTTAAATAGCTCGCTGTTGAGTGTTGTACTCGTTTACGGCCATACCACCCTGAACACGCCCGATCTCGTCCGATCTCGGAAGCTAAGCAGGGTCGGGCCTGGTTAGTACTTGGATGGGAGACCGCCTGGGAATACCAGGTGCCGTAAGCTTTTGCTTTTCCTTCACTAGACAGCGAAGACACTTTCCCAAGCCTCAGCGTTCATGCTTTCTCCTTTACCCTTTTAAACTGATTGCTGCTGCTGCTGCTGCTGCTGCTGCTGCTGCTTTTTGGCTTTCTCTGTGCCTCTTTTCTGCTTTCGGTGCGACAAAAGACAGATCAGCCTCGTTATTCTTCCTTTCTCCTCCAGGGGGCGATAGACTTTTTTATATATATATATATATATATATTTTTAACTTTTTTATAACTTTTTTAGGTACTTGGAAACAGGACAAGAGTATTTCATCAGCTCAAAAAAAAAAAAAAAAAAAAAAAAAAAAACACAAGCATTTATTTATTTTAGGAAACCTAGGCATGACCAACATTAGGCCCCCCTTTACTTCCACTCAGGGTGGAACGTTCATATTTGGCTTTTTCTGTTTCAGGAATCCTCAGATATGGCCCACAAGACCAACTTTCCTGCAGAGTTCAGCTCTAACCCTACTCAAACACACCTGAGCATCTTCAGGATCTTTAGAAAATCACAGGAAGGTGAGTATAATCAGGGTTGGAGCTAAAGTCTGCAGCGCATTCTACAGGTGCATCTCAATAAATTAGAATGTTGTAAAAAAGTTCATTTTTTTCTTGTAAGTTATTTCAAAAAGTGAAACTTTCATATATTTTAGATTCATTGAATGTAAAGTAAAATATTTCAAAAGTTTTTTTTTTGTTTGTTTTAATTTGGATGATTAGAGCTTACAGCTCATGAAAGTCAAAAATCAGTATCTCAAAATAATAGAATATTTACATTTGAGTTTCAATAAATGACCATCCTTACAGTACAAATTCCGGGTATCTCTTGTTCTTTGAAACCACAATAATGGTGAAGACTGCTGACTTGGCAATGATCCAGAAGACGATCATTGATGCCCTCCACAAAGAGGGTAAGTCACAGAGGGTCATTACTGAAAGGGGTGTCTGTTTACAGAGTGCTGTATCAAAGCATATTAAATGCAAAGTTGACTGGAAGGAAGAAATTGGGTAGGAAAAGGTGCACAAGCAACAGGGATGACTGCAAGCTTGAGAATACAGTCAAGCAAAGCCAATTCAAACACTTGGGAGAGCTTCACAAGGAGAGAACTGAAGCTGGAGTCAGAGCGTCAAGAGTCACCACACTCAGATGTCTTCAGGAAAAGGGCTACTAAGCCACTTCTGAACCAGAGACAACGTCAGAAGCGTCTTACCTGGGCTGTGGAGAAAAAGAACTGGACTGTTGCTCGGTGGTCCAAAGTCCTCTTTTCAGATGAAAATAAATTTTGCATTTCATTTGGAAATTAAGGTCCCAGAGTCTGGAGGAAGAGTGGAGAGTCACAGAATCCATGTTGCTTGAAGTCCAGTGTGAAGTTTCCACAGTCTGTGATGATTTGGGCTGCCATGTCATCTGCTGGTGTTGGTCCACTGTGTTTTCTAATGTCCACAGTCAACGCAGCCATCTACCAGGAAATTTTAGAGCACTTCATGCTTCCTTCTGCTGACAAGCTTTATGGAGATGCTGATTTCATTTTCCAGCAGGATTTGGCACCTGCCCACACTGCCAAAGGTACCAAAAGCTGGTTCAATGACCATAGTGTTACTGTGCTTGATTGGCCAGCAAACCCCCCTGACCTGAACCCCATAGAGAATCTATGGGGTATTGTCAAGAGGAAGATGAGACACCAGACCCAACAATGCAGATGAGCTGAAGGCCGCTATCAAAGCACCTCAGCAGTGCCACAAACTGATCACCTCCATGCCACGCCGAATTGACCATATGCACGGAGCGCTTTTTAGAACTTCCGGATAAAGATAAGCCAGCTCTTAATCTTCAGGTGAAGCTCATTTTATATGTGCTATATATAGGTAGAGACAAATAAACACTATCGTCAGGCGGTTAGGCGGTCTTAATGGTATTCTCAATAATCAATATCTTACCTTCATAGCTATAAACACATTTTTAAAGCCTTTTAAAGCCTTTATTATTTCTCAACTCTGTGCAGTAAAATTCGCATTATTAAAGGTTCACTTTTCATTCATGAAGACGACATGAAGAAATGTGCCAAAAACGTGTCTCGGCGAAAAATAAAGACTTTAGATGAAATTACCGTTATAACCAGGAGATGGCAGTATAGAATCAATCATTAGCTGCAGCTGCCATTTCAACTACCTAGTTTTTTCACGTCTTCTGATTTATTATAAAATAATTATTATAACAAATTTAGTACTTTATCGCACTGAAGTATGAAGTATAGCAAGTGCAGGAAGTCACAAAGTCATTTAAAGAAATAAATAAATAAGGCCAGTCGACAGCCTATAATGCTAAATTATTTAAATACCTAATACATCGTTTAAGTTTTATCCAACACAGACCTGTAGTTTTGTTAGTCTGAATTTAATCTAAATCACTTAATGCACAGTTCTATTCTGACATCGGCTGGTCAGATGATTCATTCCGTTGCCGCTGTCAATCATAGCAATGACTCGCCGCATAATTTAATGGATTCACTCGCATAAATTAAACATTCGCGTTTGTCATTCCTGAAACAGAATAGGTGAACATTTGGTCCTCTTAGACAAATAAAACTTTTCTCCAAATTGTGAATGGATTATGTAGAGAAACCGAGTAAAGGAGGCTCCTCTTACGGCACAGTACACTTGACCGGAAATGACTGAGCTGGCTTATCTACAACAAGGAAGTAACCGTGCATAAGGTCAATTGAGGCAGTAATTAAAGCAAAAAGAGCCCCTATTGAGCACATATACAGTAAATGAACATACTTTCCAGAAAGCCAACAATTCACTAAAAATGTTTTTTTTTATTGGTCTTATGAAGTATTCTAATTTGTTGAGATAGTGAATTGGTGGGTTTTTGTTAAATGTGAGCCAAAATCATCACAATTAAAAGAACCAAAGACTTTAACTACTTCAGTCTGTGTACATTGAATTTATTTAATACACGAGTTTAACATTTCAGTTAAATTACTGAAATAAATGAACTTTTCCACGACATTCTAATTTATTGAGATGCACCTGTATATACTGTAATAGCTGAGTCACCAGAGACACTTTTTTGTTTTGTTTGCGTGTCTTCATTTCGCGCGTTACATTGTTACGCCAGCAGGAGGCGACAAACGACTGTCTTTATGAACGAGTCATTTGAGTCGATTCTATGAGCAAATTCGTTCGAAACACAGGTTCATTCAGTAAGGAAACCAGCGAGACATTCAGATCGGCCACCGCAACATTAACAGAACTGTATCATCATTTTGTTGAAGGATTGGGCAATAAATATTAAACATTCCTTTGTTGGAGATTGATCTTTTGGCTTTTTGTAGAAAAACATTTTTTTAGAGAGCATTTTGACATGAAACACTGACTTCTACAAAATCAATAAAGAATATAGCTTTATTGGTAAATGCAAAATTATTGCAGAAATGTTTTTTTGGCCATGTAGACAAGTTATATGAGCTACAAACAAATCACAAATCCTTTGTTTTTACTCTTTAAATACATTTACTGTATGGAATCATGCACTTAGAACTGAATCAAATCAACAATGCAACATAATAAGGTTTACAGAAAGGCACTTAATAATCTACAGATTGAAAGTTGTTTGATAACCTCTTGATTTTTTGGATAATTGTTTTTAAAACAGTGGTTCTTCTTAATCCTGGTCCTGCACGTTTGTTTTCCTCTCTAATCTGACTCACTCAGTTCATGCAGTTTATACAGAGTTGAATCAGGTGAGAGAGACAAATTAATATGCAGCGCTGGACCAGAATCAGAAAATTCAGACCTAAACAACTGAACTGTGTACACTGAGCAACACCGGGTCCGGTATGGCAGACTTTGATTTAGTGCACCTACTTTAGAGCAGCTCGATAAATGCGATAAATCGATCAATTAGTGTCAAGTAGGTGGTGAGGATTTATTATTCAACATTTCTCAGAAAATCAGTGTGAGAAACTGCTGTGGGAACAGTTGATTAGATGTGTTTAGTGCAAAATTATTTGCATATAGTTCACATACAGACAAAACGCTTTTGTCTGTAAACAGAAAGTTACTTATATATATAGACAATAACTACATTGAATAAACTTCTTTAAGCACTACAGAAAAAAAATACTTTTAGTATAAAGTAAAAAAAGGTGTTTAGGTGGTGTTACTGAGTGGTCTTACTTGAAAAATAATTAAAGGGGTTGTAATTTGGCAGTGAAGCAATTTGTTTTACATTTTTATTAATATTAAAAAACTGTTGCCCACCAAATCAATGAGGTGTAACTACCATGCAAGAAGTCATTTTGTTGTTAAAATAAAAGAAACCGAAATATCCCTTTAGTATTTTTTCCCTTTGACATACATACATATTATGATTTTCTTTACCTTTTCATGTTTTTACCCTTTTATGAAAAGGACATTACTAGCACTACCAAAACATTATGATGAGGTACTCTTTTTAGACTAGTTTATAACTAAATTCATTATCAAATATTCACTTATGTTTGCAAATAAATATTACACAATGGAATCAACTATCATTTTTCGATCAGCCTGACTGCGACCTGTAAAACAGACACGCCCTTCTTCCTGTTTTACACGTTGCTATTGGTTTAAAATTATGTCACGCCCTTTAGGTAAAGCATCCAATCGTATCATATAGTATAAGTGTGCTTGTGAAATATTCTGTATGTAAAATACTGTATTCTAGGCACCAGGGCAAGATTTGAAGAACACTGATTTATTTATGAATGAAAAAGAGGGACTAGTTGAGACTATGTTGTTTTGTTTTTTCACGGCAGAGTGATTATAACACAACTTTGTCAGATTTTTATGTATTTTTTTCTTCGGAAAAGCATGGGCATGACATTTGAAATCATTAAAAATTGCGCCCCATTTACTTCCACTCAAAGTGCCTCACCGCAACATTGATTTTTGAATTTATTTATTTAAATGTTTATTTTTATTGTTATTTATTTATTTCACTTAATTTGATTCATATTAAACACAGGCATGGCATTTTTGTTGTTAAATCATTCAGAAATACACCCCCGGTGTGTCTTCTTTAAATAGCTCGCTGTCGAGTGTTGTACTCGTTTACGGCCATACCACCCTGAACACGCCCGATCTCGTCCGATCTCGGAAGCTAAGCAGGGTCGGGCCTGGTTAGTACTTGGATGGGAGACCGCCTGGGAATACCAGGTGCCGTAAGCTTTTGCTTTTCCTTCACTAGACAGCTAAGACACTTTCCCAAGCCTCAGCGTTCATGCTTTCTCCTTTACCCTTTTAAACTGATTGCTGCTGCTGCTTTTTGGCTTTCTCTGTGCCTCTTTTCTGCTTTCGGTGCGACAAAAGACAGATCAGCCTCGTTATTCTTCCTTGCTCCTCCAGGGGGCGATAGACAGGCTTTCTCTCTCTTTCTACAGCGACCTCTGGAGCGCTGCATCTTCTTAGAGTATTTCATCAGCTCAAAAACAAAAAAACCAAGCATTAACCTAAGAGCTAACATTTATTTATTTTAGGAAACCATACGCATGGCCAAAATTAGGCCCCCCTTTACTTCCACTCAGGGTGCCTCACTGCAACATTCGTATTTGGCTTTTTCTGTTTCAGGAATCCTCAGATATGGCCCACGAGACCAACTTTCCTGCAGAAACCCTACTCAAACACACCTGAGCATCTTCAGGATCTTTAGAAAAATCACAGGAAGGCGAGTATAATCAGGGTTGAAGCTAAAGTCTGCAGCGCATTCTATATACTGTAATAACTGAGTCACCAGCTTTTTTACAGTATGGTCACCAGGGACACTTTTTGTTTGTTTGCGTGTCTTCATTTCGCGCGTTACATTGTTACGCCAGCAGGAGGCGACAAACAACTGTCTTTATGAACGAGTTATTTGAGTCGATTCTATGAGCAAATTCGTTCGAAACACAGGTTCATTCAGTAACGAAACCAGCGAGACATTCAGATCGGCCACCGCGAACATTAACATTAACATTATCATTTTGTTGAAGGATTGGGCAATAAATATTAAACATTCCTTTGTTGGAGATTGATCTTTTGGCATTTTGTAGAAATAAAATTATTTTAGAGAGCATTTTGACATGAAACACTGAAATATTAACTTCTACAAAATCAATAAAGAATATAGCTTTATTGGTAAATGCAAAAGTATTGCAGAAATGCTTTTTTGGCCATGTAGACAAGTTAGATGAGCTGCAGACAAATCACAAATCCTTTGTTTTTACTCTTTAAATACATTTACTGTATGGAATCATGCACTTAGAACTGAATCAAATCAACAATGCAACATAATAAGGTTTACAGAAAGGCACTTAATAATGGACAGATTGAAAATTGTTTGATAACCTCTTGATTTGTTGGATACTTGTTTTTGCCTTGACTACTTAAGACAGTGGTTCTTCTTAATCCGGGTCCTGCACGTTCGTTTTCCTCTCTAATCTGACTCACTCAGTTCATGCAGTTTATACAGAGTTGAATCAGGTGAGAGAGACAAATTAATATGCAGCGCTGGACCAGAATCAGAAAATTCAGACCTAAACAACTGAACTGTGTACACTGAACAACACCGGGTCACATTTCAGCATCCATGTTACAGAAGAATTACATTAATATGTCTAGTGTAAAACTAACGCACAACACAAACCTTGTACTTAATTTGATGAACAGCTTGTTTCTGCAAATGTAAAAATGACGTGTAACATGGACACAATAATTGTAAATTATTATCCATCACCAATATCTGTTGAGGCTCATAAGATGCATAAATTAAGCAAGTGAAAAATCTTGACACATTAAATGACTTCATTCCAATATCATCCAGCATCTGCTGAAATAAAATAAATAAATGCAAAACTTTTTGTTTGCATTTAAGGCAAAGCACAAAACATTAACAAAAAAAAAAAAAAACATCAGCAAATGACTTGATTGGCAGGTACATCTTGCATGCAGAGGTTTCACAGGAACACAGTTGCTACATTTTGATATAAAGTGAAAGGCAAAGGCTTTTTTTTTTGCATTATTATAGATCCTTTTCAGTTAGTGTGCATGTGGAATATATAAGAGCATCGGGCAGGTGGTAGCATGGCTATAATTTTGACTGCTTGGTTTCAGGTGACATCTTTCTAGAAGGTGAAGCGCCTGTCATTGGAATGGCCCACCTTGTCCAGGCTGGGGTTGCAGGCGAACTGAATCATGGGAGGAGGTCCGCACATGAGGATGAGTGTGTCCTCTGCGGGTGGAGGAAGGTGGTTTCTCACCATGTCCTCATTGATGAAGCCTTGGCTGTACTCCCAACCTAACACATGAAGTTGATTATTTCAGCTTGTCACCTTCTGCTTGATTTTTAATGTCTGGTTGAACTTGAGAAACCTCGGTTTAGGTGACTTACTCATTTTGCTAAACAGCATCTACAAAAACAAGAAGTTCTTACCGTCTGGAGCCCTGTCGACAGTGAACCATAACTTAAAACGTGTCGGGTGATTGGCCATAACCTCTTCTAAGTCAGGACGTAGGAGAATGTCTTTTTCTGTCTGTTGGAGAAGACAAAACGAGTAGTGAGTGGGAATAATTATTAGTTTAAAATATAGTAGTCAACATTTGAGGTGGATCAAAAAAGTTCAAAGTTGTCCTAAGACAAGAACTGGTATTGTTTTGGTTTTAGGACAACTTTGATGAAAGTTTTTTTTTTTTTTTTTTTATCCACTTCAAATGTTGACTACTGTACGTTCCATGACAACAAACACACTGAACCAAAGAGATGCATTTCTGTGCGTAATTGCATATATTTTTGTGCATAATTAGTACTTATGCATGGGCATTAAAATGGATGAAAATCCTTGGCTCACCTGGTTTGCGAAAAGTAAGTAACACACGGTCTCATCCTTTGGATCTTTCATGATCGCTCGGATTATCTGGAGCATAGGTGTAATGCCTAAAAAAAAATAAATAAAGATGAACTCGCAAGAGAATTCTTACAATTGCTCTGACAAAAAGGCTCAGGTGCTTACCTGTTCCTCCAGCAATCATGCCAACATGTTTTGCAGTTGTAGTCACAGGTTCTGATTTCTTATCAGGCTTGATTGCAAATGATCCTGCAGAAAAGATTATACAGTAAGTCACAATGTGCATATCGTTATGTTTAACAGTCAAATATTTTTATGCTTTCAGAATGTTCATGTGTGTGCATTTTCCTTGCAACAGTAGATGTTTTCATAGCATTGTCCTGACTCACAGTGGATTTCAAAACTACAAACCTCTGCCTTTGTAAACCAGCAGTCCACTTGGTCCTCTGAAATCAATTGTGTCACCAATACGAAGGCTCTCCAAGTATTGAGACATCTTCCCACCCTCAGGGAACTTTGGATGGACATTTTTGTAGTATATCTGAAATGAGAGGCAACAAAATGTTTAAACTTGAAAGAACTTCAAAGACATATTGAAGATGTTTGTTTTACGGTTATATTTATAGTATGTTATACCTTCACAACCAGATCAACAAAGCCTTTGTCATCATCACTAGACACAGGGGTGTAAGGCCTCACCACAAGGTTGCCATCAATCCTGGCAGACAGGTAGATGTGTTGTCCTACATATGCAATGCATAAACGTTAAATGTAGCACAAAAACAAGTCAAAAGTTGTTGTTTTTTTTACATGCTTTAAAGACATTGCCTTATATTTGCCTGGTATTTTTTGCCTTGTACTTGTATGTGATGGAACTTAAAAACAACAGTCAAACAGGCTTAATACTGCACTCACCGATAGGAAGTCCAAGAACATGTTCCGGTGATTTTAAAGCAAAGCGAAACTTTCTTGTATCATGACTGATAATCTTAAAAGAGAGAAATTAAAATTAAATAAGCTGTTACTGCTAATAAAACCTATTTATATGCAAGTAAAAAAAAAAACACACATTTTAAAATATCCTCACCTCTTTGTCCACAAGACGCAATGCATACTTCTCATTAGGGTCTTCAAGAGTAATGGCAGGTCTTCTTTTTATGCCAAGGAGCCTCCGGATAAAATCAAACACAAGCCGAAAGCTGCCAGAGATGAGCTATGGACAGGGAAATTAAGGGGCATTTTCTAATTATGCAGTAATGTACCAAACAGGTCAATGTACAAAATTATAATGGGCGTGTGCTGCACAAAGGCTAAAAACAAACTGTGATGGGTGTGAGACTGTCAACAAACCGTCAGAATAAAGTTAAAGCGATGAAATGCATTTTAAACATCTGTATACATTACAGTACGCTATGTCAAAATATAGTTGCATGCTGCAAAAACGACGTTCTGCAAGCATTTATTAAATACGTATATACTCACGTTTAAGATGAAGGACATTTTCTCCTGTGGTGTTTATCGAGACTCTATCAAGCAACGAAGACGGATAACAACAACACTACGGACTACGGATAACTTTATTAGAAAGTGAGCTGCCTGTCAAAACAATAGCTTCCTGGAGAGGGAGGGGCTAAGTGCTGGCGACGTCGTTACGTAATGATTCAAAACCTTTGCGAATCGTTTGTTATGAATCATCAGTAAACGAGGCTTCGCTACGTCTTGACTGTTCAATGTCAATGATTCATTCGCCGCGAGGCGCGAGATCTCAGTTAACGCATGAACCGGCGTCTTTGGTTTTCAGTTTAATAATGTAGACATTTTAATTACACATTAGTATAATATAGTAGCAGTTAATTGTCTCTTATTGGGTATTTCACACTGTTGAAGCACTGACTACAGAGTCAACTGGTGTCTGGTGCTATTCATCATTTTGAAGGATGAATACGGTGCTATTCCATGGTGTCTGGTGCTATTCATCGTTTCACCAGACGACCTCAATGTACTCCTAAATATTACTCTAGAAAAGGAGTAAATTTCACTTGAGTACAAAGTGAAATGATAAAATGTTATACTTCCGTTCCACCACAAATCAGTTAGGCTGCTTGTGTTAGGATGCCCTAATGAAATACTGCAGGAAAATAAATGGACTGCTTTTTATAAGTTATATTTTATTTTAAGTTATAAATTTTAAGTTAAGTTTTAATCTGTACTGTCAACAACTGTATCACAAATATTATCAAGCTTTTCGAAACTTTGAATCAGTTGCTTTGCAGAATTGATTCACAGCTCCGAAACACCACACACTGGAGATGCCTGCTGGTTAAAATGGTGTAAATATACCACGAAAAAAAAAAATCAGCATAAACAGGCACAAAAACACCGTTTACAAAACAGTTGCAAATTGAAAGTGTAGTCTAATAAATGCAAAAATGCATGTGTTATGATGTTAAATTGTATGGTTTATTTTGTTTGAGCTTGGTTAATAAAGCTAATAAGAGAATATAAACTACAACTCTTCCTTTTTATTGTACACGTGTGATTAAAATACCTACAAATGTAATCTGATCTGAGATAAAAAAAAATAAAATAAATAAAAATAAATAAATAAATTAAATAAATAAATAATAATAATAAAAAAATAAACATTTGACACTGGTTCATTGTTTCATATAGACATCATCGCCCTCTAGAGCTGAAACCTTTTCTAAGCTTTGCTCAAAACACCTGCGACGCCTGCTGGTCAAAACTGTGTAAGATCTCAGGACAAAACATGCTAAACAGCTTTAACACCTTACCTTTAAAACAACGGAAAACATCTTTTAGAGAAAAGAAAAAAAACCCATTGCATTGCATTAAATATAAAATGCAATAAATCATCAAATAACATCAAATATCAAGTCTGTATGGGTTCATGTATTAGCTATTTGCAGGGTTTTGCTTGTTTTATGAAGAGTTTGTCGAAATATAAATGATTCGTTCGATATAAATGACATTAGTTCGAAATATAAATGATATTTTACACTGCTGGGGGGGGGGGGGGGGGGGGGGGCTGACGGATAGGCTAATATGTCCTGGCAGAAAATACTAGCATATTTTTCTTAAAATAAATGACACTGAAAAAGTAACAAAAACGGATATTTATTCTTTAGGGTATAGAGAAATAATACACACTAATCTGGTAATATGTAAAAACATTATTCTCTGGATCAGACTGATCCAATCTAGAAAACCAGCACACAAGTAAAATGGATTACCTAAACCATGGGATTCCAAATCCGGATCATTCTGATCCAGATTAAAGTTTTTGCTAACTTGTCTCGGGACTTCAAATGTGTGAATCAGAAGGGAGACATCCAAAATGTGTGCTTCTGGGGGTCCAGGACCAATTAAATACACAGTGGGCAATCAATCAAAACAAATATCAGGTGTAAGTTGTATTGATTAACGAGTTTAATCTCGCGTTCAGATCTAAACAAAACGTAATGCTTGATTAAACTCGCTGAATTTCAGTATTATTGCTACCTTCCAATAAAATTAGAGGTTTGATTCTGTCGTTTAAATCCAAATGGTTCTGATTCCAGAAAATTCATGCTAATATTATAATTACACTTTTCTTTCATAGGCCTATAATGAATTTAAAATGTAACAGAACTAGATTTAGATTAGAATACAGAAACTCCTTTAACTAATAAACGGATGTATAATAAATTCTCCAGTAGGTGGTGCCATTTAGCAAGTTTAATTATTTCTTTTCTTCCATTTAATTAAAATCTGGAAACTCATTAACATTACATAACATGACCATTTTCTGACACAATTCCATTTTATGTATTTAACCTGTAAACTCAAGAATAACCTATTTTTATCCTTTCAAAACGTACAAAAGGTAATCAATCAATCAAGACTCGACAGTTTATCACAGAAATTTAATGACGACCCAACACAGTGGTCAATCGTGGTCATTTCTATTGACTGTACACAAATGCATGTCATTGAACAAAATGTACTGTAGCACAAGTGTATCGTTCTTGTTTTTTCGATTGTTAAACTCAACCACATCCCTTATATTTACACCATGTTCTATAGATATTTCTCTATATATCTTTTGTACAATGTACAATGTTTCAATCAGGTGAAATAATAATAGCAAACAAATTCCGTTAGACTCTGATCCAGCCAAAGCATGCAGGTTTTTGTCGAATAGACATGTCAAAAGGTGTGCATTAGTGGAAAGTTAAAGCATGTTGAACAGCCTTGAAGCAGAAAAAGCTGAAGCCAAGAAATACAGAGCAAGTCTCTCTTTTTTTTTTATGTGAGGAGGTGTACAGCTTTTACAAACACTTCATGACATTGGCCTCTGCTTTACATTTGGCTACATGGAGAAGCATCCATGCTAAGCACAAGTAATAGGCCAGACGAGAAAACTAACCTTGCATGGACATATTTGTGCCAAGTATTGCTTTTACAAATCCAGTTTTGCGAACACAAATGGTGGGGTTTACTAAAGACATTGCAAATAAGCAGTTCCGATCTTTTAAAATTACATGAAGATGATTTATCCGTGTCAGTTTTTGTGTTAGCTTATCAAAGCAATGGCATTTTGCAAATGCGAGGACATAGATACAGTTACATTATGACTTATTATCTCTGTTACACAAAATAGCAGACAGGGATTTCACAATAAATGTACTTTGTAAGAAAATAAAGTAACTATGCTAAGTTTCTTTAAAATAAATGTATCTTCACAGTTTTAAATTATTTGCATCATGATATTGTTATTCCATAGTCAGCTACATATCAATAAACTATGTATTTCACTGGGTAAATTTAGTAATAATCCAACCTTTCATGTTACATGAGGATGTTCATAACCAAGTTATTCCATTGCCGTACATGAAATAGAAATTATACAACACATCTCTAATCAAAACAGGACTCTTGGACAGCACTACCAGCATGTGTAAGATGCGTACCAATATTATCCAATATTCATATCTCATGTGTGCCAATAAATGGAGTATTTGGTTGAAATTCTAATGTCATAATCTTTGGATGAGATGCCTTATATACTTCAAAATCTGTTACTTTGGGTTCAGCCTGGCCAACAAAATCTTCTGCTGGTAACACCAGTACAGTCCAGTACAGTTTCGAACTTACCAACATCCTGAAGGGTTACAGACAAACACAGGAAAATCTGGAACATGCACACTTAAAACAGCTTGTTTTGAGCTGGCTTCACATTTTTCACATTGAACAAAAGCAGTGCAGCAGGTGAAGACCGGGAATATGTACATCGGGTCACGAAGGTTGCGACCAGTGCAATGGCATCTCTCATAACGCACGATTTCGACAGACTCGCAAGCAACGAAGACCTCAAAGGACAGTAGAGTCCTGCACAAAGGGCGTAAATCTGCATCCACAAAAAGGAAAATGAGCTTTTTTGTATTTTACAGAAGTTCCAGACAGGATCCATGCAGGTTATTTGACACAGATCGTTGGTTACGCGACCTCAAGGCAAGGATGAACTGCTCAGTTTGAAGTGTACTAAGCACAGTGGTAGATTAGAGGGGTTTTAAATCAAATAGCTCAGAACTAATGCACTGGTGGACACAATGAACTTTCGGTGAGACCTATAAACTAAAAGCAACATGTTTAGTCTACCATTGGTTGGATAATTTGTGTTGGATCAGCCTACAAATGACTGAAGGTAGCAAATCTCTATTCCTTAAAACCGCAAAGCATTAAACACAAGTGCTAGGATTTCAACAGCCGGCATATAATTGTTCAGTGACACAAATACCAAAAGTTGTAGTTGGATGTGAGTATTAAGTATACAAAACACCTCCTTTGTAAAACTCTACACCTAATGGATGTTGTTGTCCAACTCGAACACAAATGGCTGGGGGAACTTGATGGCAGCATCACCTAACTTAACATGCATTGTTTGTTTAGCGTTAAGTGTCACTTGGAGGGAATGTTACACAGATTTAAGGTTCAGAAGGCAGGCTAACAATATTACGTCAATTGGAGAGTTATATATATACTTGTGTGTGTGTTACTAAAACTGTCCTCGGCAGGTAGCATGACAATCGTTCCCCTAAAAATGAACCCGATCCATCTGCATGCATCGCCGAGGCAGTAATGACATCAGGAGCCACGGTTTCCCTGGGCACTAACATTGGTTGGGCGTCACAATGTTGTCAAAACAATATTTCCACAACGTAAACGTAGCCCTTGGAATGGTATGAGTTCAGCAGGCTGACGTTTCTGCAACGCTGTGGAGATGTTAGCCTGTGGAGTGAAATGCAATCTACAGTACATCCCGTCGGAGAGGTGCTGGTCATGACGGCGGTGATGTTTGAAATGTCTCCAACCGGTTGGCACACAATAATGGAGCTCTCGATGAAAGCCAGCATGGAGCGGTTGATGTGAGTTTGGCGAAAGCGTCAGACGATGGAGCCCTTGGAAGTGGAGAGATGGATGGAGCGGATCCGCAGGGCCAGGGTTCTCTCGAGGTCGTGGAGGACGTCGTAGGACGGGCCTGGACCGGGGCTCTCCGCGGGAACCTCATACAGTAGCTGCTTAAAGTTCTCCAGCTCGATCAGGAGCACCATGTTCTTCAGGAAGTAGCCCTCGATGAAGGCTGCCAACTCCAGAGCCCCCAGGAACTGAGGATGCGTGAAACATAATGAGAGATTTCAGTGCTATTCTTAAATTATGTTAATGCTCTGAATTTTATTTTCTTGATTAAGTTGTATTTAATCCTGAATTCTGAAGCCCTGCAAAGGTATCCAGTATCCTGAGGTCCACAATAAAAAAACATGCAGTACTATAACATAATGTACAGAAACGTTCATTCTGAGGGAAATGGTTAAAAATATTAGCACACACACTTATGCATTTTTTGTCTTTTTTGTCTTAATTTTTTTGTAGTATATTTCTAAAGACTAAAGACAAGTAGAGCAAATTAAGCTGGTGACATTTGCACAGATTGTCGAGTAATTAATAAAGCAGGTTGCATTCTCGTTGGTGTGCTGTATTAGACTAATTAATGTTATTAACCTCATGAATATGCAAATACGAATGTTAATCCAGGGTTTTACAAATATACAGTGTGCAATGTCCAAACCTGACTACACAGATAAAATGACTAATCCAGGGAAATGTATAAACAAGACAAAACATGGAGCAAGATAACCTAGGATTATGTTTGGCAATTGGCTAAACTGCAAAAATAATAAATGAGTGAATAAATATACAATTTACATAAGTCATTTTCCCTATTCAGCCTGTGCTCTTTTTTTGCATAGTGTAATAATAATTATACATATAAATACATGTATAATATTTATTATTTTTAAATACAATTCAAATGACATCATTTAATATTATATTACTATTATTATATTTATTATTAGTAGTAATAAAAATAATAAATAAATGTATACTGCACAAAATAATAATAATAATGGATTAAATACAAGAATTTATTGCTTTTATTAAAAACAATAAAATAATAGATAAATATTTGTATATTATTAACCCTTGTGCAACCTTTTCAGTTTTTTTTTTAGTTTTTTTTTTTTTATCATTTTGCCTGTGTTATTGGCAGCTGCATAAGTTCTGGCACAGGTGTTTATTTTTATTGGAATTCTACTATTTCACCCTCATTTCCTTTAATAAATCTATTTTGTGCTAGGTACAAAAATAGTTCCTCTCAGGACCTTTTGGACAAAAATGTCCCCATTGAAACCCATTAAAACTGCTATTTTTAAATCACAGTGCCGTTCAACTGTGAAATGATGCAATTTTTGTTAATAGGCTTTCATTCTGTTGGCACGGCTTCAAAATAATTTTTTTTACTATATTTTACCAGATGGTGCCATTTTGTTCAGGTTTGGCCTATAAAGCAAATACTCGCTTTATTCCTTTATTCCTTATTTCTGCTTCTGCATATTATAAAGCCAATTGGATAAATAATGCAGCTATAATTATGTGGGTGTGTTGGTATGGATGTCAGGGTGTGGTTTGTATGTGTGTCATAAAAAAAAACAATTGTGTGTGTGTTCTTGTAATATTTGAGAGAGAGAATCTCTACTGCAAATCACAAATCCAACCACTGTGTGCACCAGCAGAGTTTTGCTGGCATCTAATGGAGAAAATGTGGTACTGCACCCAAACAAAATATTACTGAAAGCTCATTTTTTGACATATCAACCTCAAATTTGGAAAACAACTTATTTAGATTTATGGCTTTGATTTTCTAGCAGGTTTAGAGTTATAAAATATATATTTTATATAAAATCTTGTTTATAAATCATTTTCATAAATTAAACCTGTATAACCTTTTTTTTTGGTTTCACTTTTTAAACTTTTTTTTTTTTTTTACTTCAACAACAATCTGTCTTCTTTAAAATGAGACCAAACTTAAGTCTGTGCTCTCAAGCTTCAAATCTTTATAACCATTCTTTGACATGGACATTTTTGTCCACAATGGACCCATGTGTAACTTTTTTTTATTGGTGCACAAGGGTTAATATAATTCAAATTATATAAGATTATTAATAAAAACAAAGAATGCACAAATGTATAGCGCACAAAATAAATAATTATTAATATTATTGTATCATTAGTGCAAATGATTAAATACAAGGTTTTATAGCTTTTATTAAAAAGAATAAGCTAATAGATAAATATAGATATAAATAATAATAATAATTATTATTTAATAAAAGAAAGAAAGAAAGAAAGAAAGAAAGAAAGTATACTGTACAAAATAAATAAATAAATGATTGAATGGGGAAATTTGTAAGTGTGAAAATTCTAATAGATAGTCATAAATGAATGGTTCAGAGTACCTTGGCATGTTTGTAAATGTCCACACAGGTGTCAGTTGTGATGTTCTTGGAGCAGATGATTTCACAGTGTCTTTGGAGAGCTTCAAGTTGGAAGAACTTGGCTGCAGACAGGAGCTTTGAAGCAGAGGGACCGACAATGAGCCAAACTCATCAAGCTTTCAGGTTTATCACAAGCAAGAGCAATCACGTAATTAAATTTAAAATACATAAGCATTTATCACAATTTCTGCTGCAGTTCTACGTGCTAGAGAGCCTCCATCTGGTAAAGATGGAGACAAATGAGCGATGATATATTCGTATATTTTTCTAAAGTGTTTTCCATGAGAAATCTTCCCCATGTTATCAGACCGTAACTCATTCATTCATCACATTCAACATCCTCTCAAGTCATCAGTCATTAAGTCATCATTAGTCTGTGGGTGGGGAAAAATGGTTTAGGGTAGGAGGAATTATGATCATAAAAGAGGAAAGAGAAGGGAATATTTAATACCTCCATCACTTCAGTGTTCCTGATGTGCAGTGACTCAGTGCCGCCACAGTAGAGGTACTGCATTACCAGCTGAAACACAACAAAACCTTCTCAAACTTCTGAGAAACATTTCCAGACAGACGAGCTAAGCACTAGTCACAAATGCACAGGCACATTTTGTCATTAAGCTGAATTGTGCTGACAGAGGTAGGAATTAGGCTAGCGTCGTTTGACTGTAATACCGACACGAGTTTGAGTGGAATTTCTGAGTCAGTAGATTCCAACCTGAAAAATGTTGTACTTGACATGACTGATCTCGATGCACGTGTTCTCAGCCGCTGGTCTGTTAGAGAGCAGAGACTTAAACCTGGAGGTCAGAAAGACGTAAAGACAAACATTAAAAGCTGTATTATTACTAAATCAAGCATTCATAGAGCTCAGTAAAGATATAATATGTAAGATATGTAGTTATTCTGAAAACCATGCAGTGGTGCATGAGTTCTAGAGCGGTCGAAGAGCAGGCTGTGATGTTACTGCGTGATAATGAACTCATGAATATGAATAAGCTCATTCTGACATTACCCTCCTAGGCCATCCAGTTACTTTGTGTGAATTCATATTCTTGTAGACCTTGCAGATTTGAAAAGGTCTTATGTCTGCTCAGACATTTTTAAATGAAATTTTATTATTTAAATGTTATCTTGAGATAGAGTAGAGCCCATTTACAATAGATAGATAGATAGATAGATAGATATAATTTAAATGATATATATATATATATGCTTTCCTCTCTCTCTCTCTCTCTCTATCTTTATATATAATTTAAATATTAACTGAAATTATTTTGAGATGGCAAAATTTAAATGTCAGATATCATAATAGATAAATAATGTAAATAATAATAAATAAATGTAAATTTAATCTGGCTATACACACACACACACACACACACACGTCACATACATATACATATAAAACTGATTTTTATATCTGTCATACATATAATTTTTATATAATTCACTTCCTTGTGATTTGTGAGAATTTTGTTCCATTCAATTCATGAGCACAAATGCTGCTGTTTGAAATAATATCAGGAGCTAAAACTACTGTGAACTGTAAGTTTAAAATAAATAAGTGCCTCTATTGTGGGCCAACTAATTTGAAATCTGTGCTAAAAGTGACTCCCATGTTCTGGCACCCCTGCTGTGTAATAAACTCCACAATATGAAGACATACCTTGGTGAGGCAGTGAAGAGCAGCACTTTATGGGCATAAAAGGGCTTTCCGTCCACCAGAAACGTCACGTCAGACATCTCTTTATTATTGAGAAAGTGTGGATCTGTAGGAAGCAACAAACCAAAAGATGATGTCCCCATGTCGGAGATGCAATATTACACAACAGTGATTACACAAGCTTCTTCATTATTCAGTAACACCATGTCTTGTGTTTGACAGGCTGTCATCAACACATTACAAGAAAGAGCATGAAATATGTCTGTTTTATAATTGCAATAGCTTAACCAAAATATAGATGGCACTAGTGTTCCTCCAAAACTTAAATTTGAACAAAATTAAATATTCTTTAATTGCATTTTCGTGTCTCCTGAGAGAAACTGTCTGAAAAGTGTCCTTCTGTGCTCTAAAACGGTAGTTTGAATGGATTTAACAAGTGAACTTCACCAATTCACTCAGATAAATTGAATCCTTGTGCAGCACAAGCTAATTTGGCCTCTTATGTTGAACTGAATTGAATAGATAGCTCTGGTCGTCTCTATTTTTGATTATCAGAGCAAGAATAGACCAAATTACTGGCCATATTGTGTCTAAAAAGTAAGTTATGCTATTTAACTTGCTTATAAAACTGTTGTGCACAAGCAGTTTTGCTGATGTACTGAACTGCGGCTCTTGCTTGTTTGAGATTATTCAATTATTGATATTGTAAGTAGAGGCAGGGCAGAGCTGGAGTCGCTTTTGAAGATGAACTTAACAGGGGGGCTGCAACTGCAATACTCACCCAAACGAGATGTTTGCTTCTTTTTGATCTCGGTGAGTTTGGGGATTGGGAAAGGCCCGTAGCATTGGGTAAAGATGACTGACAGCTGCTGGCTGATCACTTCGTTCTGTAGAGCACACAAACACACACGCTGTAGTTAGACCTTGATTTCTGTTTTCTAAAAGTAAAACGCATCCAGGCCTACGGTAATACTAACACGGCACTTATTATGAGCTCTGTAATTAGAGGATTTATCATGTTAATTACTGAGAAAGCTGGAAATGGTGTGGCTGACGTTGATTGCTTGTTCGCTCGGAGTCAGGGACTGACACGCAGTGATAACAATAATGCTGAGACTTACGAGGGACATTAAATTCTGAAGTACCGCGAAATAATTTAATATTTAATATGACAATGAAACTATGCTGTAATATCAGACAGACTAAAACACATACTGTAAAATAAGATACAAATTGAATGTTTTAAATGACATTTGTGTATAATTTACATTAAAAAATAACTTAAAATAGTTATTTTAAATTAAAATATTTGAAAACATTAGCTGGGGTAGATTAAAGTATTGTAACATATTTCTTTAATGTAAATTATGAAAAAATGTAATGCAATTTAATACATAGATTTTGCCTAGTGTGTAATTCTGTGGCACTATGAAACATGTTTGAGTGGGATCTGTTTAAAATAAAATAAATAACATAAAATAAGTTGAAAAACTTGCCTTTGCTACATTAAATTAAGTACCAAAATTACTAAAACTAAAACTGAAATAAAATAAAGCTTAATAGAAACATGTTTGGGTGAGATTGTATTCTTTTTTTTTTCTTTTTTTTTTTTTACAAAAAAAAAAATAAATAAATAAAAATAAATAAATAAATAAATAAATAAATATTAGTTGAGAACTTAAACTACAATTAGAAAAGTTGCCTTTGCTACATTAAATTAAGTATCAAAATTACTAAAACTAAATCTGAAATAAAATAAAGCTAAATAGAAACATGTTTGGGTGAGATTGTGTTTTTTTATAAAATAAAATAAAATATTAGTTGGAAAAACTTAAACTCCAATTTGAAAAGTTGCCTTTGCTACATTAAATTAAGTACCAAAATTACTAAAACTAGATCTGAAATAAACTAAAGCTAAACAGAAATATTTAAAAGATAATAAAACATTACACAAGAACATAACTAAAATGAAAACTGAAAATATAAAAATAAAAGCTAATTCTAAACATTATTAAATACTATAACTGTATATAAATAATACTAAAATAAAACTAATGTCAGACACGTGGGGTGTAGTGGCTTCACACTTAAACAGAAACAAACAGGAATTGCAGAAGTGACTAAAACTCTAAAAGTAAAATAAAAGACTGAAACTGGCTCAGACTGTAATAAAGCCCAGAGAATGGACCTTGCTGGCTCGAAGGATCTGAAACATGAGTGGCAGTCCGTGCGTGATGAGTTCCTCCGTGTACTCGTCTTCTTTAATGCAGCTGAAGTCCTTCAGCAGGCCTTGAATCAGCGGCCGCCGCTGCTGCACAAAGCACGTTCGGAGGGACTCCAGCCACGTGTGCAGGGTCCAGGGCACACCTGTATATGGAATCAAAGAATCAGTTTATGTATGTGACACTGCAGAATCGATCTGTCCATCAACCTGCACAAAATATAGAGCCTGTCCCATCCATCAATCTGTCAATCTTCTGTAAGGAGAACATGTGTTGCATATTGCAACTACACTAAAAGTCTAGGGTCGGTATGATTTTTTCATGTTTTTGAAAGAACACAGTCTAAAAAAATTCAGTAACAGTAATATGTGTCACATGATCCTTCAGAAATCATTCTAATATGCTGATTTACTGCTTATTTCTTATTGATATCAATCTTGAAAACAGTTGTGCTGCTTAATATTTTCGTGAAAATGCACAAATATTAATTTTTTTTTTTTTCAAAAATCCTTTTTTTTCTATGATTCTTTGATAAATAAAGTTCAAAAATCTGCATTTATTTGAAATAGAAACCTTTTGTAACATTATAAATGCCTTTACTTCATCTTTGCAGAATAAGAGTATTAATTTCTTTCAGAAGAAAAAAATCTTACTAATCCCAAACTTTTGAATGGTAGTGTAAATGGTGCTAGTAGATAAATATGGTGCATAGTGATTTCTTCAAAGAAAACAAAGCAAAATAAACGATAGATACTCGAGTCTTGCTGGCTACTAAGGGCCTCAAACATCTTTCAAAGAGTGTCTTTCAAAGATTTGATGCCACTAACCTGGTAAACTTTGGCAAGTGATTAGTTCAGCCTCAAAAATGTGTCATCTTGAGTATTAATCACAATGGACTGATAAAGAATGGGCTTTGTGCGCTTATGCAGGAAGTTGCATAAGCCCGTAATATTGGAAATTTCAACTAGTGCTTGTCATTTGTATGTGCAATATGCATCAGATGGCATCTGAGGCTGAGACTAATCGCTGCATGACAGAAGTGAGCCAGGCGGTTGATGTCTGTGGTAACCGTGCAGTGTTTTTACTAACCCAGGCTGCGGATGTCTATGGTAATGTCCACATGGCCGTGCTCGGCACTGTGGTACATGGCCTCGCGGAGGGCCCTTAGTTTGGCCTTGCCTGTCCGGAGGGTAGCTTCGTTCTGTGGCGCTCTCCTCTCTACGGTCTCGGAGCCCTCAGCTAGGATCTCCTCCAGAGACAGCACGTCCCCCTTGTCCTTTTCCACCTGGGACAGAAGCTTCCGGAACACGTTCCTGCAGGAGCAAGTGCATGTAACAAACTCACTCAGGTATTCATACTCATTAAAAGAATAGTTCACTCACAAATGCACCACCGTGTAAAGGATTGAAATGTTTATTTATTTTATTCTTTTTTTCAAATAACATTTTATTCAGCAAGGATGCATTAAATTGTCATAAGTGACAGTACAACCACTTAAAATGTTACAAAAGATTCACATTTCAAATAAATGCTGTTCTTTTGAACTTTCTATTCATCAAAAAATCCTGAAAAGGTTTTTACGTTTTTTTACTTTAAATTGCAATAATAATTCACAATATTATTATTATTACTATATTTTTGATCAAATAAATGCAGCCTCAGTGAGCATAAGAGACTTTTGAATGGTAGTGTAAGTTCAGAATGACATTAAGTAAATAACAATTAAAATTTTTGTGTATTACCTCCTTAAGATGAGTTTGACTCTGAATGTTGTTGTTTTTAAAAAGCAAAAACAGTCATAATCTAACTGTTTCAGACAAAGCCATTGGCCATGAGGATTACTTGCTTGCATCATTTTTATAATCAGTGGATTGATGAGAACAAAGGGTTCTAGGAAACATCTACGAAATACCTTGAGCGCTTCTTTGTTTATGACTTCCATTTATCAATGCATTCCAACGTGTTTTTCTTCTCCGCTTTGCCGCATTTTCTCACGATTGTATGTCTTTGTAAACTCATATACCTTCATAAAAGTAGCAGAGCTCTGACACTGATCTAATATGCATAAACAACCAATCATTGCGGAATGCACCACTGCAAACATCTCTAGGACTTGAAAGCCAAAGACATCCAGTTCTGGCTCAGACCTCGCTACGCGTCCCATTCTGATGCCCTTTATAACGGATTGCCTTAATTCCGCAGAGGTGGTTGAGTTGGCCGTCGAACACGCTGGATTCTCATTCAGACATATGCAGTGTGAATTTCAATGAGCTTCCATTATGCAGCTCTGGCCATAGGTGAGAGTGAATGAATGAGCACGCAGTCATCCATACAGTTCACCAGCAATGGAGAGTGATGGGATTGGAGTTATGGTAGTAAATTACACATGATTTTGCGGCTAAATACACCAGCTCAGCTTTTATGCGTGCCAATAATAACACATCAGGGGTTCAGATCTGATAGACTGAGTTTCCACAGTCAGAATGATGCATAAGGACACGGAAATAATGATATGTGGTGACAAATGTGTCAATGAGCTAATGAAAGCTCGATTCCCTGTTGTGCTGGTGGTGAATGTGCTGTCAGTTTATATACTTCATATGCTGTGGAGTCATTGGGTGTGCGTTACCTGTGTCCATGTGATGCTGCCAGGCTGTACGAGTTCATTTCACCCAGCGGACCAGAGGAAATACCATTACGGTAGGTGGTGCCAATCAAAGGGTCTGCTCCTCTTTCCAAAAGCAGACTGACCAGCTCAAAGTTGCCTGTTAAAATGCAAGACAATATATATTAAGTTGGTTTTAAGATGGTTTTATTCAAAGCAATGTAGTTAGACACCTACTGTGCTATTAAGATCAGCAGAGACACACTGCTGTTTACAACTAGTGGCATAAGTAAATAAAAATAAAAAAAGAAAGAAAAGACAATGTAAAAGCAGTGTAAAAAAAATTGTTAGTCAATCATAATCATGTAATCAATAATCAATAAATAACTAAAGTGGGAAAGAATGATTATTTATATAGTCAATTACATTTTGATAGTGTAAAAATGTTAAATAAATAAATAAAACTGTGGAAAAAAAGTGTTATTTGTCAATCCCGTGTTTATAGTAATACAGCAAATCTCAGCAAATCAGACTCCTGTCAATAAATTAAAAATAAACAAAACAAAATAAAAGAAAGAAAGAAAGAAAGAAAGAAAGAAAGAGTGAAAAATTCTGTTATTTTAGTCAAACATGTTGATAGTGTAAATTGTTTTTTTTTAAAAAGTGTGAAATTCTGTTATTTTAGCAAACCATAATTCTCAGTTACTGTATTTTAGTGAGTCATGTAACCCTTCGTTTGGCCAGTTTTCCAACACATTGGGTTAGAAAAAATTTCTTTTCTTTTGTTTAGATTTTGTTATTTTGGCTTGATTGGCTCCGTAAGCAACAATTCTCTCAATCGAAATCAGATACAGCATTAATTTAAAAGAAAAATTCCTGTTATAGTTTGACCTTAAACCCACCATAAAAATGAATGTACACATTTTACTAGCAAATGAATCCAGAGAATCAAACCCACGATGTTGATGTTGCGAGTGCTTGTTTTTCCAGTTAAGCCACAGGAAAAAGTATTTATCAGTCAGACCGTCTAGCAACCCGTCCCCAGATTGATTTGCTATTGTAAATTGTCAGGCTGTCCTGTGCACATCCACATCGAGTAATGAGGGGAAAGTGTTTCTACATTAGAAGAAAAACGCGAACGCTAACAGTGGGGGTAATTGACCCAGCATACAGCAAATGGGGCGTAATCAATGAGGCCTGATGAGTTCTGGATCCGATGAGGCTCAAACAATCCCATCCACAGCCATTTCTGTTGGGTCACAGGGGAACACAGGCATACGGTTAAACCTGTTTCTAGACATTTCGGCTCAATCGGTTTGGCTTGTGCTCCTTCATTCTCCTCCTCTGCAGGAGATGATACAATTTTTGTGTACCCCATCCGTTTTTATCACCAAGAAGGTGTCCATTACCAGCTGACTGAAACCCGAATTACCCAAGTCTTCAAGAGTTTGTTCGCTAAGTGGGGCAGACAGGTAATTTTCGGCATTATGCTGGAATCCACTCGGCAAATGTAAATGAATATCACTCAGGTCAATTCATATTCATAGGACTGCCACAGCCGGGATTATGAAATCTCATTTGGCACTGGTTTCCATACATCATTCCACCATGTGGACTTGTCACATTCACACTGTGGATGTAAAAAAAAAAAAAAAGCTGCTGTCGCTAAGGCTCATTAGCAAGTTTGCAAAGGGCTCTTGAGAGCGATGCAGCCCCATCAGTCTCTGAATAATACTATTACGGTTCTGGAACCAACTCTGGGGCACAAAAGTATAATGTCTTCAGTTTGTCAGCTCACAGTCTACAAGGACCATTTTACCGAAATTAGAAGCACAAAAGGAACAGAATGTAACCATTTAACCATGTAACCATCAACTGGAAGTATCATACAAAATCATCTAAAGCAAGTTCATCTAATGCACAAAAAACGTATTTACTCATTATGTCGTTAAATATTTCACTCACACAGACTCTCCATAACGTAAATGTAAATGTCACTAGGGCTGAACTCTCAAAAGTGCCTTATCTACCCCCTAAATAGTGTACATTTTAACCTTAAAGTACTTGGAAAATGTTTTGGACTGCGTTGACTTTCTTTGTATAGGCTAAAACAGTTGTATTTATTATTTAAGGTACTGATATGCACCCTTTAGGGGTGGGTAAGGTACATAGATGTACCTCAGAGGGTACCGCACCAGGTGAAGGTACAGTTTTTGCATTGTTTTTTACACTTCAAGTCATAAAGATAATTTACTGTGGTTCTATAAAGTGTTTGTACACTTAGGTCATAGCTTGATGTCACTGCATTAGATATAAAACCATAAATATCAAACCAAGCTACATTTATTTTGAAGCTAGCAAACTCAGCAAAGTCAAAGTCAAAAAAAGATATATGGTAAAAAATAAAACAATTTAAACAAAAAAGTGTGAAAAATGCTGTCATAGTCATGTCCATAAATCAATAAAAATAAATAAAATAAAACTAACTAAATAAAAAAACCCCCAAAGTGTTACCTTTTTGTTATTTAGGTAAATTGTTTACACAGTGTAAAAATGTATAAAAAAGGGCAATTTTTTGGGGGGGATTTTAGCAAATCAGTCTTGTCAATAAATTAATAAAAATAAGCATAAAATAAATTAAATGTGAAAATTGTATTTTAGTCTACCATAATCATGTCAATAAATAAAATTAATGAAGTGTGAAAAATTCAGTTACAGTTAATCGTGTTAGTGTAAACTTGAGGGGAACTGACTTTAAACAGTACATTCAATAAAACACCTTATAATTTTCTTAGTCTTATCATTTAGCTCTATGTTTGCACTGCAGATACCACTTGGTTTGACATTTTTCTATTTAATCAATTAAATTCGCACATTTTCTTTGTGGTTTCAGTGTCCGAACACATTTTGGGGTCACTGTATGGTGTGAATGAGATTTTGTGGTACCTGCCGCAGATGCCAACTGTAGAGGCGTCTCTGTGTAGTTCTCTGCGCCATCTTGAATCGCTCCTTCCACATTTGCTCGGGCATCCAGCAGAAGCTGCTCAATAATATGAAAAGTACAATCATTATAAAACACATTTCAGAGAATTTAACTTTAGTATCACCAAGACATCGGTAAATATAAATGCTGTAATTGCATTAAATTAGCCTGCTCTTTTCATCACCTAGGCCACCTCCAACTAGCAAACATTTTTATGGTAATCTGGTCATAATTTCTTTCACTCTTGATGCTTTAAGTGCACGGTTTTGATCTGTTTGTCTGGTTCAAAAAAGAAAATGGGAAATTATTCCTTTTTTTTAATCTCCTACTGTGGTGGATGTGTGCTTCTGGGAAATTAAGCATCCCAAGAAATATCACCTTGCCTTTCCATTTTCTTGGAGAAGCTAAATAAGTGGGCCTAAGTAGGTCATTGGATTCACCACTTGTAGTATTTACAGTCAAAGTAAGACTTTATTCCACTTTTGGGGTAAGAATAGAGTGCACAGTCAATAAACTGGACTCATTCTTCCTATACCTGATACCAATCTACGCCCATCCAGGCTCATCTGAACCAGGGCAGCACCATCCAGCCCAAAACTAACATCAAACTGTTTCTTTGTGCCATTATTATTATGATGGTGGCATCATAATAATAACTGAGGAAAGTGCAAAGGTGGAAGGCATCAAATCATTGACAGCGCCACTACCTGCACGACAGGGACGTGTCCGTGTAACACGGCGAATGTGAGTGGAGTCCCCTGCCTGGTGTCAGGATAAACTGAGGGGTGCTTGTGTAGTGAGCTGGGCACCTGGGAATCATATAGGTGAAGTTCAGGGAGAGAAAAATTCAGCCATCATATACCAGCACACTGAGCTCCAATTGCGGAATTGCAGGAGTACGAGCAAGAAAAAAAGGGGAAGGAATGAGTGAATGAGTGAGCGGAAAGTTGGAAAGTTCTTCCGCCGTCTGGCTGTTTTGTTAATTCAAGCGAAGAGAAGAAGAAAGAGCCAGTGCTCGTTTTGTTCTCCAAACCCCTTCTTTCCATCCAGCCCACGTTAATCTAGAGTTTACTGGCGTTCGCTCTTCTTTGGACAACTCCTACATGCCCTCTTCGCTTTACTCAAAATCTTGACCACGGTTTAGGATCTAGTTCACGGTTTTCATAGCGATAACGCGAAGACTGCAGGAAGAATAATTGGCAGCGAGTTCAAACGCTAGAGGTGTAAGTGAGAAGTGACTCATGTACAAAGCACCAAAAAAGAAGGCTTGTCTGGCTTTAACGCTTACAGCTGTACTGCATGCAAAACTCAGCTCTTCTTTAATCAGTGGTAAATTATGCAGGCATCTGTTCATGTCTAAGCAAACATGACCTTTTGGAACCCATTGATTCAGGTTAAACAATTGTTTGCACAACGAAACGTTAGGCAAATAACTGCACATCTGCCCACTTGCTGACACTTTTGGCAATTTGTAAAACAAGGTAATACCACTGCATATGCATTTGGTGCTTTGCCCAAGTCAACGACTCCATATAAAAACGACAAAAGACGACAAAAGGTAAAAGAGCACAAAATCACATGACATATACAGGAGTGAATTTCACAAAAAGCAGTCAAGAACATAAGGTTATACACATTTTTATATACATTTTGTAAATAATATACCAATTATTTTTTTATTACATTTTGCACGAGTAGATAGATATAAGACTACTTTAAAATTATTGTATTGTATTGTATTTTTCTCCGAAATTGTCAGTAGTGTAATGTGAAATATTAATATGGAATTATTAACCCTTGTAAAAAGTTAGATATTTAATTATTTCATACTAAGTATAGTTTACATCTATTAACATATTTACTGACATATCACTCGAAACTTGCTTATATAAAAATTGTAAGTCAACTTTATTTGGAGTACTACTTTTTTCTTAATATTAAGCCTAAAATGTGTTTTCATATCACTATTGATGAGGATTGTATGATCTTTCAATAATATTGGTCTTTAAATGCAAGGTATTTAAAGTGTACCTAAAGGTTACTTGCAATAGTTCCTTTAGCACAATCAAATATACTTCAGTTTATCTTTAGTATGCATTAAGTACAAAATTAACTGTTCCAATTTAGCAGACTTTAAGTATACCAGTTTTGTATGCAAAAAGTACAATTGAAAGGTATTTTCATTAAATACATAAATATGTAAATGTATTTGTAGTATACTTAGCACAAAATGTATTTCAAATACATTTTAGTACTGTTATTTTTCACTAGGGAAAGTACACAGTATTTATTCATTGTGGTGGTATTTTTTATGCTGTTTTTCTTAATTACCGCAATAGAGTTCAAAATAAACTAAATTACAGTAATTAGAATCATCATTAAGAATAGTGAGAATTCTCATCCAGGCATGTTATAGTAATCAGAAAACATCCTTAATTGTCATGAAAACAATGTCGCAATGCAAAAAAATGTAATGAGATAAAACAGGCTTCATTATCTTTACGCAATATATAATTTTGTACGGTAAAAAAAGACTTGGACACATTCTTGATTGGTTTTGGGAGATTCACCCCTGAGGCAAATACATGAAACATGTTACTTTAAATATAAATGAATGATTTTCACACTAGCATGACTGAGTAAATGTTGTTTCAGCCAGCTGAACCATTTTTAATCCACTTTTATTATCATGTTTCATGTTTTCAACCACAGTGCCTCACAATCAGTGTATCTACTTTAGGCAATCATTGCATTTTCCCACATTTTTATATAAATAGTATTAAAAATAGGACATTTGTACAAATACATTCATTGCATTGGAAATCAATAGCATATTGCATTTGCTTGTAATCTCATGAAATATTCATGAGATCCATGAGAACCTAAGTAGACACACCTGCATACACATGATACGACCACTATTTAATTCTACACAAGCTCATGCAAACAGCATCGGGAAGATGGTAGAGAGATTAGTTAGTTATTTTTTATAGAGACAGCTTAGTTAGATTCATAGAGACAGAGCAACAACACGCTACAAGGCAATAAATCCACCAATAAATACTGACCTCACTGTTGATATCTGCTCCAGCGTCTAGCAGCATTTGCACCATGGCCTCATCCCCACGGACGCACGCGTACATGAGAGGGGTCATGCCCTAAAGAGCAACCAAAAACACTTATCACCTACAGTGCATATGAGTCCTGTTACTGCAGCACTAGTTAAGGGCTATTGAGCAAAAAGTCAGAAAATAACAGTTTCTTAAAACCCTAAAGTGTCTATTTAAATGAACTGAGTGGAACACTAATCTTTATGGATGATGCTCAATTAATGCACTTTAAACAGAAAACAATTCACACTCTAGGCCATCAAATCTGCAGCTGCTTTAGTGAAACACAAACATAAGCATCAGTGCATGAAAGCACAAAGTCAGCAATTAGCTTAGAGCGTTTAACATCTTTGGACAACATAAACCATTAATATCTTTTCAGAGTTATGTTTTGATACTACATTATATTTATATACTGTTTAAAAAAGTAATAAGGCTCGTGATCCTCTACGTTATGGCGATTTCACCACAGGGAAAGGGGTTTCACAGCCTGCTTCATGTTGTGCCTAAAAACTCACTATAAACACTTCATTCTATGACTAACTCAAGAGTGTGCAGCTCTGCAAACAGATTTCACCACGAAGAAGGAGATTCATTTGTCAGTTGAGACGCATTTTCCCTCAAGGCTCCTCTTGAAATAACGAGTACCATATTTGCCAGCGTGATTTCGGAGTAACTCTTCCAGAGTAAGATGGAGTTACTCTCAATGATTCCCAGCTGGACTCCAACAATTGTCTTTGTCATCACATTCCCTGCGTTTGTCTGGTTTTGCCTGTGTGTCGCTTCAATTTTACATGTTAGTTTAATCCACTTTGTCAGCGTCGGCATGTCGCCGTCATTCTTTGCATAAACTGGCTGCTGTATTCAAGGCAGACTGTGACAATAACACGAACCCAGCGCCGGATACGGATGACACTATTTGATTCATAATACCGAGTGTCACGACTGCTATCATGTTAGATGCTTCCTACACAGATCAGCTCAGATTTGAAGCGTTTTTCCCTTATTTAAAGGTCATGCAACTCTTTATTTATTTTCTTAGCCTCTAAATGTCTTTGTGGGTCATCTTTCTTCACACATATAATATTATAAGAAACCCACTAGGGCATTTTTCTTCTTCAAATGACATGCTGCAGAAATGTCACTGATGTTCAAGTATTTAATGGTTTGAGGCAGATACCATACAGACGAAGGAGCAAACAATGGAAGGCAGATGTGAGAAAAGTCACAGTTTACATTGGCATTTACATCAGGGAGTAATTACAGTGCAAGTGCTGACTAATACAAATGCATGTGTGATTATTTCATGACGATTATTTTGTGGAGCTGCTCATAATTACACTCTGTTATTATGGTGTTGGTGTTGTAATTAATTCTATTCAATTTAAAATGACTAACATGGCTACCATATCATAAAGTGTCAGTGTATGAGCAAAAGGTGCTGTACAAACAGAACTGAAAAGAACCTGTAGGATCTTTCTTCAAAATGCCAGCTTGAAGGACAACAATTTTTAGCAGTCAGAGACATAGTAGTCTTAATCTAAAAAAAATAAATCAACTCAGTGAAAAGATAAAATCTAGTAAAGTCAGGCCTGAATGTCACACAAATGTGGGGTTATATGTGTGTGTGCAAATATATCAGTGCCCACCTGTTCACTCATACTGTTAATGCCATCTGGCCCGAGCAGGTTGACTGCTTGCTTGACCAGGTCAGTCCGTCCGCAGTTGAGCATCCGGAACCCCAGGTCCTGCAGGAATTTCGCTTCTGTGGATGCAGCGTCCAGTTTCCGTGTGGCACAGAAGCAGTCGTCTGCTCTGTTGAATAAAAGGACAATCCAGACCCCAGTTACACATATCCAAACAAGAAATACTACTTTATATTTTATTTTATAACAACAGATCTCTCATATTCTGCCACACTAATTAGATACAGCGTAATGCTGGTAATTAGGTATGTTTTTATATATATATTATGTATTTCTAAGAGTCCAGAGTTTAAATGTTCTTCTAAAATGAGCATTTTTATCAGGCTCCTATATTTATGTTCAGTTATTTCACTATAATTGCAAAGAAAAAGGACCTACACATTGCCATTAGAGTAAAATTACTGAACATAAACATAGGAGCCTGATAAAAATGCTCATTTTAGATGAAAACTTCAGACGGCACTTAGAGGCTTTTGCACATATGCGTGTGTGGGTGTATGTACATCTACATATAATTTATAATGTCATTTATATAAATTTGTAATTGACAGTACATTACATTCACATAGAACATTACATCATTACAGTACTACTTGTAATATTTTAAAATATAAATATAAAAATTCTTTATATTATTGGTTACATATGAATTATATGCACATGAAATGTATATTAATAATACTTTAAATATTTGTTATATATTTATATATAATAAAAAAGTAAAAATACAATATATATATTATTTACATTACACACATATGTATATATGTATAAACCAAATGTATAATCATATATTATTTTTGGTCTTTAACTTTTTTCAATACAATATTATTTCCTTAACAAAAACTATTATCAGGCTCAAAAATAAAAATAGAAAATACAATAAAATTAGTATAGCCAGCTTTCACTTCAAAAGATTGTTGCCATAGAAAAAGAAACCCTGAAATGAAATGTTGTTTGTTTGCCAAGACATCCTGCATCTGCGAAGGTAACAGCATGCTCCAGAAAATAACTATGACCATGTAAAAAGCCATTTACATAGCACTTCAGAGCCTGTCACTAGGAAACGAATACCACACAGGAAGTTAAAGACACTTAATTCATAAGGGATGCAGTAAAAGTACATGGTGTGTGTGTGTGTGTGTGTGTGTGTGTGTGTACTGTCCTTCAGCGAATGACTAACTGTTAATTAAGGCATTTTACGAGCATACTGTGCATGCCGCCTGTGTGTTTGTGCATATATGGAAGTGAGGTTGCATCCTAAACATACTTCAGCTGCCGCGGCTCACAGTCCACCCCAGGTAACAGCAGTCGGGCTGCCTGTCGAACATCGTCGCTGTCCACAGAGAAGCTTCGGCGGTGCTCTGTGTGCGCCACGGCCACCCGGATCCACTCCATCAGCGGAGGCAACACCAGAAACGGCCTGCAGAGACAGGAGAGAGAAATATTTATCCAAAAATGTACATTAAGTTTTGTTTTCATAATTTATTTTTGAAAACACAAACTTCCATTCAAGCATTTAAGCACTAAGCCTTCAAATCAAAGGTTTTTAAGATCATAAGAAAGAAATTCAGCCCAACGTATTCAAACCTTTGTCTGTTAGCATGTCTGTTTCTTCTAATCACCTTTGCGATTTCCAATTAGAATGGACACATCTGTTTGCGCGCAGCGTTAGGATACTTTAGAAGTAGTCATAAGCTCTCTGGTGGGATTACAGTTGCTACTAATTACCAATGCTAAGCTGCATCTAATTAGAGCGGTGGAATATAAAAGACCTATTGCATCCTGACAAGTTTTCAATCAAAAAAAAAGAAAGTTGGAGATTCAAGCTGCTCATTACCAAGAAAACAGATAAACAGATGAATCTGAATGCAAAAATATCATAAAAATAGCTGCAAAAGTGCGGCAACCACTCGTTTTACATGTATAAGTTTCAAAACTATTCTTTACAGGGCAAAGGTCGAGGAATATGAGGAAGTTGACTCAACTGCAGTGAGTCAGGATGAATATGACCATGAAAGTCTTTGTATGTTGAATATTTTGCTTCAAGCATTTCCGATCAGCATATCCAGAATTATTGCACTGCAGTTTAACCGAGTTTTGCAGGATTGTTGTGGATCAACATGGTAATAATGCCAACAGCTAAATAACATGACAATATGATAAGCATACACAGTTGTGTGAAATGGGCTCGGTTTATGGCTTTCAAGTTTGAAAAAAAAAAAAAACAATGACTTCACAGCTTTTGTCCGCCTACACTTGTTTTTGTGTCAAACTTATTGCACACACTCCTCTGTGTGAAAAAGCATGCAGTTTGTAGGACAAATCTTAATTTCCAATTTAGAGAAAAAATATTTTTGAGCTGTCAGTGCACACACTTGGACGTACTGTAAATAAAAGGAGCAGGCATTTGACCCTAGAAATATGCCTTTCCAAAGCCTGTTCAAGGAAATAAAGCCGTCAAGCTTCATCTTGAACCCTCTATCTTCATCTAATTGTGCTTCCTGTGACCTGCGTCTAACAGCTAGCTTTGCACAATCCATACTCTTCCTCCCCGGACACCTACCCACCGCAAGAAAGCCTGCCAGGAATCCGAGCTCCGCCAAAACAAACCGCAAACCCTTCTCTGTTTCTCTTCTGCCTGAATAATGTGCTTCTCCACTCCCCTCCCTTCGAAGAAATGTTTGGAGGAAAAGGACGTGGTTCTCATTCCTGTCTGGAGTTTGAAAGTGAAGCCACATCTGGCTGGAAAATGGAGACTGTAGATTTCGACAACTTTTTATTGAGCAGAGGAAGGGAGTTGCCTTATCAAGGGTCTCCTGAAAAATGTTAAAGTCTTCATAAACATTTTGCTAAGACAAATTCCACTAATTTATGGAAATAATTTGCCTGTCATGGTACTCTGAACTAAGAAAAAATACAATAAAAAGATCACGTCAAACATCTCAGCAGACATCCCACAGTACAAGAACAAACCAGAACAGAAAGAAAAATACCCCATGAATGAGTATATTTGTGAATATACCTTTATAGTTATTATATTGTACAATCACAATGTTTATTATTATATATTTTATTAAATATTATTATCACTATTTATTAGAATATTAACAATTAACAATTTATACGTATAAAATTTTACATATATTATATTAAGATATTATTTGCCAAGAAGTTATTAAAAGACCATACATACATCAAAATCATAATAGTTTAATATATTTGTATTATATAACATTTATTAAATCTCATATAATATTACATATTATAACTAATTCTAATTATACTTACATTTAAAATCTATTAGTTTCAAACATTTTTATTAGTTTATTAGTTTTAACATTTTTTATTCAAATTTATGCATTAGTTTTTAATAAGACAGTTTTGTAAAAAAAAAAAAAAAAACTATTTACATTAATTAAATATTATTATTTAAATACTAAAAGTTATTCAGTTATAGTTATTCATCAATATTTAGTTATTTAGTATTTATATTATATTATATTTAGTATTTATAATATATATTATTTATTTATTATATATTTTCTTTAAGATAGGAAAATTGTTTCTAAGAAATAAGTTTCCTAGATCTTTCAGTGCATTTCATGTTGGAAACTATGCGGTACAGTGTGTGGACCAAAACAGGCTAAAAATTACAGTGTGGATAAGAGTGTTCACGTGCCCCTGGTGTATTTTCCCTCTACAGCAGGAAAGTTAAAAGGTTGATGAAATGTCACTGAGCACATCAACAAAAGTCCACTCGACTGAAGTCTGAAATCTAAAGCCACAACCCTGAATCTCTCCAGACGCTCCTTCACTCTGATCTCTTGTTTTCTTTCTCCATCTCTATTCATTACACTCCACTCATTTTTATTCCTATCCTCACCTACCATTTATTTTTTTTTCTGTCAATCTCTCATCTTTCACTCTCTCTTTCTTCCTCTACTCTCTCATTCTTCTCTGGGCCAAGAAAGAAAGAAATGAATAAAACGGAGCAGACTGTCTGTCCCTGGGGAAGAAGGCAGCCTGCTCATGCACCTATTCTGTCGAGCATTGCATGGGCGTCCCACAGGGTCCTTGGATGGGGGCTTTTTATCACACCTGAGTGATGTGGGAACGTCTGGGACGAGTTGTCCTGATGGTTATATCAATGTGGAGCGAATGCTAAACATAACTCTATAGCAATCCATTAATGCTCTCTTCCAACAGGAGTCAAGAGTTCTACTGTATCTTCATTGTGCTGTGACACTGCACCAGGGAATTCAAGATTACGTCTAAATCACGCTCTCCTTGGCACCCCTGTGCCCTTATAGTGTGGATGCAGTCTGAAGTACCCCCCACGGTGATTGAAAAACCTTTGGGCATAAATTGACATACAGAACAAGGACGCACTGCACAAAGCAACAGTGCACTAGATGTCATCTGAAGAAAATGTCGCCACCATCATGTATCGGGTCATTGGATGCTGTATAACACTGCCAATGTGTTTTATGTGGTTGTTTCTTGTTGCTATGCGGTTTTTGAGTGGCTGCAAAAGCCTCTATGATATTCTGGTCGACAGGCAGGGGATGGGTCCCTACTTGTGGAAAAACCATGGGATTTTAAGCCGTTTTATCATCTGCCAGGTGAAAAGACATGATTTTTCCCCCCATTGCACTGTATATTTCAGGACTTACTGAAACAAATATCTGTTATGGCTAGTAATAATCAGTGAAAAATATACTGTTTTCACTGGTCAGTACTGATAACTAGAGAAGAGGGTGTCTAATTGCTGAAGTAATACAAACATAAAAATATTTAAATATATTTAAAAAATATATATAAAAATTGCATTTTGTCTCTCTGTGTGTATTATATATATATATATATATATATATATATATATATATATATATATATATATATATATAAAATGTTATATTTATATTATATATAATTTATATTAAGTATTATTTGCATCAAATAATACAATAAAATGCACACATATATCATAATGTAAAATGAAATGCAAATTAAATTTATATATAAAATTTGTTTTGCTGAATTCTGAGTAAATATTATGTAAAATACAAATAATAAAGTTAAAATTATAAAAAAGTTAAATAAGATAAATTTTAATATATTCAGTTATTTTAACTAATACATTATTTATTTATTATTGCATTTTATAGAGAGAAGAGGGGTGTCTAATTGCTAGTAATATAAATATAGAATATAAATATAAGTAATATAGATATAAGTAATAAAAATATTACCTCACCTTTGGGTACAAATCTGTAGGTAAGTAAGTAGGTACACACACACACACACACATATATATATATATATATATATATATATATATATATATATATATATATATATATATATATATATATATATATATATATATATATATATATATATATAATTAGTATATATTAGTGTTGTAGTCAAGACCACCTAATCTGAGACCAAGTCGAGACCAAGACTATTGTGTGTTGAGATCAAGACAACACCAAGACCAAGACCAGACCAGCACTGCTCAAATTCATCTACAGGATCCACATTTACCGCCTGAGAAATGCCTTATTTTTAATCATGAAATACAATAATAAGACACTTACAGAGCTGTTACCAATCAAATGAAATCTCTAACAACAAAATTCATCTTTGCACTGCAGTGATGGCACATAAGCTGCATCTGAATTGGTACAATTACAAATGCATAAACAATGTTGAGAATAATGTTAAAAATCGTTTAAAGCAATATGATTTTATTTTCAAAACAGTTCTCTTGTGATATTGCTTAATCATATCATATTATAGTATAAAAATCCACATCTCATACACTCAAGCACTTTTTTTGCAACAATATCTTGAATTTTGTGGGTGCATGTATTAATTTTGGTGACATTTTTGACACAGTACCTCAATAATTTCTGACCCAGCATAACAGTGTAAATCATTTGTTCTCAGCCAGGGGCCGGGCCTACTATGGGGCCTCAAACTTCCGAGGGGGCCTCAAGATAACTTAAAATTGTTTCAAATAAAACAAAACAAGCATTAAAATTAACTAAAAAAGGTAAAAAATCAAAGATATTGCTTCACATTTGGTTATCTTTAATCATGCTAAGCTCCAAAATATTTTGGGTGAGAGGAGGGGGGCCTTCAAAAGTGAAGTCAAACATTTTGAGATCCACTGGTATGAATCAAATTATTTATTTTTGTTATTTAGTTATTTAATTAGTTATTGCATTTGAAGCAGGAAATTTTACATCCAATCACATTAATAATGGTTGTAAATAAATCAGACAATTTAGTGATATCCCCGCATTTGTGGTCTTGACCGGTCTTGAAACAAAATCCCGAATCCTCTTAGTCTGAGACCAAGACAAGACAGAGTACAAATGCTATCAAGACCATCAAAAAATCTACATGAACAATATATGGCTTCCTGTGCTGCCTTAATTAACTGCATTACCGTGATGTAACAACTTTCATGCTTCTAATACACAGCACGCTCTTACCTCTCAGTGTGCAGGGTGATCTTCGAGGGTTCAACATTAGGGTTTTCCCACTCCATCTGAGGACAATGCATGAAGTAGCAGAGCGTGTAGAGGGCCTCTGGTTCCCAGTGCACAGTGCCGGTGCGGTTCTGGTGTACAGGCGTTCCATTGCTGGGGTTCTTGATGTGCAGAGGCTGAAGGTGATGCATGGCACGGGACACCAGGTCACCTACAGAGGGCAGTAAAGACATGCGGTTGAATGTATGAGAATGTACTTTTACAAAGACCCCCCTCAAGACTATAGCTTTGCATCAAATAAAGCTTTTACACAGTCTTTGACATAAAACTAGAGGCCTCATACATCACCGCATGCACAAAGAGACACAGACAGTGGCACATTTGACAGGGAGACATTCATTACAGCAGGAAATGACAGCTACAGGATAACAACCTTTTCCCTTTCTCACCAAAATCTGGTACAGGGGATACAGAAGATATCGCTCATCTTATGGAAAGGAAACTTGTCAACATGTCACAATATTTCTATTAAACCTTAAACTGACAAAAGCTAAAATTTCAACAAGAACAAAAGAACCTGAAAATATGCAGTTTTTCTCTGAATTCAGTACATCTAAACTCTGCAACAGACACTCATGAAGTTTAAAGTGACTAAAAGTGCATGAAAAGGCACTAATTCAGCAGAAGAGACTTGGGTTCTCACACACGTTTTCCAAAAGAAATCCCTATTCATCAAATTTTTCCCATAAATTTGGGCTACATATAAGTAATAAAAAAATAATAATAATAATACACCTGGTAGACAGAAACATGGAATGTGTTGAGATTGAGATATATATATATATATATATATATATATATATATATATATATATATATATATATACACATACATATACATACATACATACATACAACCCGAATTCCGGAAATGTTGGGACGTTTTTTTAAATTTGAACAAAATGAAAACTAAAAGAATTTCAAATCACATGAGCCAATATTTTATTCACAATAGAACATAGATGACATAACACAAATGTTTAAACTGAGAAATTTTACAATTTTATGGACAAAATAAGCTCATTTCAAATTTGATGCCTGCTACAGGTCTCAAAATAGTTGGCACAGGGGCATGTTTACCATGGTGTAGCATCTCATCTTCTCTTCAAAACAGTTTGAAGAAGTCTGGGCATCGAGGTTATGAGTTTCTGGAGTTTTGGTGTTGGAATTTGGTCCCATTCTTGCCTGATATAGGTTTCCAGCTGCTGAAGAGTTCATGGTCGTCTTTGACGTATTTTTCGTTTAATGATGCACCAAATATTCTCTATAGGTGAAAGATCTGGGACTGCAGGCAGACCAGTTCAGCACCCGGACTCTTCTACTATGAAGCCATACTGTTGTAATACCTGCAGTATGTGGTTTTGCATTGTCCTGCTGAAATACACAAGGCCTTCCCTGAAATAGACGTCGTCTGGAGGGGAGAATATGTTGCTCTAAAACCTTTATATACCTTTCAGCTTTCATAGTGCCTTCCAAAACATGCAAGCTGCCCATACAGTATGCACTTATGCACCCCATACCATCAGAGATGCTGGCTTTTGAACTGAACGCTGATGACACGCTGGAAGGTCTCCCTGCTTTTTAGCCCGGAGGACACAGTGTCCGTGATTTCCAACAAGAATGTCAAATTTGGACTCGTCTGACCATAGAACACTTTTCCACTCTGAAACAGTCCATTTTAAATGAGCCTTGGCCCACAGGACATGACGGTGCTTCTGGACCATGTTCACATATGGCTTCCTTTTTGCATGACAAATCTTTAGTTGGCATCTGCAGATGGCACGGCGGATTGTGTTTACCGATAGTGGTTTCTGGAAGTATTCCTGGGCCCATTTAGTAATGTCAATGACAGAATCATGCCAATGAGTGATGCAGTGTCGTCTGAAGGCCCGAAGACCACGGGCATCCAACAAAGGTCTTCAGCCTTATCCCTTACGCACAGAGATTTCTCCAGTTTCTCTGGATCTTTTGATGATGTTATGCTCTGTAGATGATGAGATTTGCAAAGCCTTTGCAATATGACGTTGAGAAACGTTGTTTTTAAAGTATCCCACAATCTTTTTACGCACTCTTTCACAGGTTGGAGAGCCTCTGCCCATCTTTACTTCTGAGAGACTCTGCCTCTCTAAGACATCCCTTTTATAGCTAATCATGTTACAGACCTGATGTCAATTAACTTAATTATTTGCTAGATGTTCTCCCAGCTGAATCTTTTAAAAATTTCAAAATTGGGGGGTGCATAAGTGCATACTGTATGGGCAGCTTGCATGTTTTGGAAGGCACTATGAAAGCTGAAAGGTATATAAAGGTTTTAGAGCAACATATTCTCCCCTCCAGACGACGTCCATTTCAGGGAAGGCCTTGTGTATTTCAGCAGGACAATGCGAAACCACATACTGCAGGTATTACAACAGTACGGCTTCATAGTAGAAGAGTCCGGGTGCTGAACTGGTCTGCCTGCAGTCCCAGATCTTTCACCTATAGAAAACATTTGGTGCATCATTACACAAAAAATACGTCAAAGACGACCACAAACTCTTTAGCAGCTGGAAACTTATATCAGGCAAGAATAGGACCAAATTCCAACACCAAAACTCCAGAAACTCATAACCTCGATGCCCAGAATTCTTCAAACTGGTTCGAAAAGAAGAGGAGATGCTACACCATGGTAAACATGCCCCCGTGCCAACTATTTTGAGACCTGTAGCAGGCATCAAATTTGAAAATAGCTCATTTAGTGGATAAAAGTGTAAAATTTCTCAGTTTAAACATTTGTTATGTTCTCTATGTTCTACTGTGAATAAAATATTGGCTCATGTGTTTTGAAAGTCTTTTAGTTTTCATTTTATTCAAATTTAAAAAATGTCCCAACATTTCCGGAATTCGGGTTGTATATACACACATTAAAAACATTTATATACACACACACACACCCACAGACACACAGAATATTAGAAACGAATAGAACTTTATTAGTTATAAACTACAATTTATTGTAGTTATATAAATATAACTACAATAAATATGATTTAAAAAAATATATAAATAAGACAAGTAACAAAAGTTATAACAAAATTATGCACCTATTGTGCATATGGCACAAGTCTGTGTTTCTACATGTGAATACTTTTACAAAATTATTAGTCGGTGAGACCTATTTTATATTCACACACATACACAAATTATTAACTTTACTGATAAAATTATTAGCTTGGATGAATCACTGAGCCTTCCTGACAAAACAAAGGAAAATTTAATTGGTTCTTTCGGAAATCATAGCAGTTAGAAACAGAACAACATCACAAACACACACACACACACACACACACACACACACACACACTGCAATTACTGAGAATATGCGCAGAAGGAAGTCTGTACACTCTGTTTTAAACCTTAACTTGTTAACTTGTGTCTGTGTGTGTGCTGCTTTCTTAATTTTATTGGATGAAGCACTAAGGCAGCAGCTGGTGAATATCACTCGCCATCAGACAAACACAAACATTCCATTTCGCCCCTCTCTTAAGTGCACCCACACACCCCCCTCCTTACACACAGCTACACTGACGGTGCTACTCTATAATGGCCTTGTGAATTATCCAAAGGAAAGCCTTATCAAGAGCAAATCTACTCTCTTTCCAAGTACATTCCTCACTCTAAGTTTATAGAGGAGAGCTGGTTTAAAGAAGGCAATCAGGCACAGGTTTCTAATAGTCCCTAAGAGCTTGTTTTCTTTGTTTTTTAAGAATTTAAATGTTTGAAAGCAGGGTTTGGGGTTAACATGCCTTACATAATATAGGCTATATATCTATATCTATCTATCTATCTATCTATCTATCTATCTATCTATCTATCTATCTATCTATCTATCTATCTATCTATCTATCTATCTATCTATCTATCTATCTATCTATCTATCTATCTATATTATTTATTTATTTTTTGAGTAAGATGACATTGCTTAAAACCAATGATCAGCAGGCATGTTCGACTGCTCATGAACAGAAGCACACATTTCTTCACCTGTCCAGATGGTCTGAAACACATCTTTCAAGCTATGCCAAGCACCATTCATCTGAAGCTAGCCTTCGCTTGATTGTACCGGTGTGTGTGTGTGTGTGTGTGTGTGTGTGTGAGAGAGATTGTGTGTGAGGCGGGAGAGAAGTGGCAGCGCCTATGCGGCTGAGCTGCTGTTGTTATTCAGCACCGATCCGTGCAAAAAGGGAACAACTATCTCAGCAAGAATGCAAAAAGATTTGATTCCAGTGTGACCACTGTCCACCCTGGGAGTTACTGTTAACATTCTACATTTTGCCTGAACCAGATTCTATTTCGGCTTTTGCTGCTTTTAGGTGAAATGTCACTGACTTGGAGCTGCACAAGGAAGGCATGAAGCAGAAATAAGAGACGAAAACAGCCAGGACAGAATTTAAATCTTAAAAAAAATACTACATCATTGTGTTGACCTAATAAAAAGTAACTAATTATGTTACATCAACACATTTTATGGAAAATAACATGTTAAATGTTCAACGGGGGAGTCTGGTGTGGTTCTGCAGGGGGTCTGCTGTTTGAAAGCAATTAAACCTTTGTTAAAAAATTAGATAATAAAAATGATTGGACCCCATCGGCCCTTGCTCCTCAAATACTGATGGCTTGGCTCAGCTGAAATGTGACCTGTGAATCACCTCTGGAGCTCCAGGGTGTGTGAGGAGCACAGCTGCAGGCCAGAGGAGTGGAAAGACCTCTGCATAGCACTCATACTCACCACTGCTTAGCTTTACAGCCGCTGACCTTTCTGAAGCACACAACATACGGCATCAGCAGAAAATATGACTGCTCTGTCAAAATACTAAGAATCAGTTGACCAGTGGCCCTGGAACTGGTGTCACTTCCATCACAATTACATCTAATCAACAGAGCTGCACTGACCAACATACAGTAATAGAGAGGAAAATGATAAAGACATCACTCGGATTCAGTTCTTCTCTGTCCATCTATATGTGTTAGAATTAGCGTATGGTTAGCAAATACTAAAATGAAAACCAAATGAAAACATTTTTGTTATCTGAAATAAAAACTAAAAACCAGTTTAATTGGAAAAATGGAGAATTAAACAAAAACACATTTTAATAACTCCAAAATAAAATAAAATAGGCCAAAAATTCATATACGGTCTATATACATGAGAATGAGTGTAATTAGCTAAAATAGATTTGTATCCAAAACATATTAAAATGAAATAAAGATAAACACAAACCGAATTTAGTAAAAAAAAAAAATATATATACACATACATATATAATATACATATATATACACACACACACACATACACATACAATATATATTTTTATTTTATAATCTGCCTCCATTAAGCATACAAATATTACAAATCTTCTCTTTTATATACGGTCTCTATACATTAGAATTAGTGTAATTATGGTTAACAAAAACTAAAATCAAAACTAAATCAAAACGTTAAAAAAAAAACGTAAAAAAATTAAAACTTTTACATTTTTTAATTAATTAATCTTAATAATTACATTTAAAAAATATTTTAAATAAAATACCATTGAACACTACATTGGTAGCAAAAGAATAAACTAAGATAAAAACAAAAAAACACAAAATAACTAAAACTTAAAACCATAGAGTGAAAAGTAAAACTAAATGAAAAAGACAAACTGAAAGGGGAAAAAAAAGAAAGATTTTGGCAAACTAACAATGCCTTGGCAACAGCCCACAACACTGTAGTTTTGCACAGGCAAGTACCACTCAAAATGTCTTTATAAAACCTAAAAAAATCTTGTTGACACTATTATAATCGACACACGACAAGCTCCAAAACACCTGCTGATAAATGGCAAAGATGGCCCACATATCCAGGTTAGTTAGACACCTCATCCTCCTGGAAGGAACATTCTCTTTACCACAATACAACAGAGGCTCCCGTTTTTTCAACCCAAGCCTTTCGGGTGTGATACAGCTTTGAAATTGCTCCAATTATAGATCCACAAATTCCCCTTTACTCCCATCTTCGCTTGCTACAGAGAAACAGGCAGCCTAAATGATAGATCCTCTACATGGCCTTCTCTAGTCTAATTGCTCTTTGGCGGCTGGTGTAGTTTGGAGGGTGTCAGAAGAGGGGAGAGAGCGGAGGCTTTCTCACATCTTTATACTTTGCGGTAATTATTCTCCGGTCGTTCCCAAAAGGCCTCTCAGGCACACCTGCATTAATCATGAAGAATGACTCGGAGGAACTCCCTCTCTCTCCTCCCTTCAGCAGATGCTGGAGTAGGAGGTGTAATTATGAGGAACGGATCACGCCCCCGTTGAATATGATGCTGCAGAGATGCCCCACGAGCCCATCCACTCTGCCAAGTGCGATATCGAGGCAAAATACTCAACTTTTTTATTTCTTGCTGTATAGTTTTGCATAATATTGAAAGAGGGAATCTTTGAAGGCAAGCGAAGAATTATCTTTACTAATTTATACAGAATCAAAATTAGATGCATTTATAGTGCAATATGTGCAACTTTCAGTTTTTGGCTTAAGTCACCAGCCACCGTGTTTCGCAATCTAATTAACTGCGAATGTCATTTCATGTTAACTGAAACACATTACCTTTTACTACGGACAAGAAACCATCAGTGAAAGTGACCTTCAATTATTTGAATCTTAAGTAGGACACAATCTAATAATGATGAACCACAACCTGAAGCTTCAAAGAGACGCCAAAGGACAAAGTCAAAGCTGAAAGACTGAATGCGTCCCCTTCTTTTCTTTCCTGCCCTTTCAGTGTCAAAGAAGCACGGCCCCTTTGAAGTTTATTGAAGAAGTGTGCACTGATGGCATTTACAGAGCCAAGCATCTCCTCAGCCTTACTCAGACACTTTACAGACAACTCGCCAAGGCCTTATGGACAAATACAGACAGGAGTGAATATTTTTTAGCCTAGAAGTGTTTAAATAATTAAAAGAAGTATGTTTTTATTGATTTTACATGTTACACACAAATTATTCACTGAAAACTGAGCTAATGAAAGAATGAATCATTCATTTTGACCTGGTTCAACTCGAACTGAATGATTTGTTCATGAATCTGAGTTCAACTCACAGACTCAGTGATTGTGTCAGTTAACAGGTCACTTGAGAAGTAAGATTATCACTAAAAATAGTGCATGAGTCATATACAGTACTTTTATTGTGATCTTTTGTGTTTTTGGAGCTTTGCAGCAGCCATAGTCACTAGACGTACACTGTAAAAAATTACTGTGATTTTAACAGTAAAAAAACTGTGAAAATGCTACGGTAAAAACCTGTTAAATGATTAATGGTAAGTTCCCCTAAGTTATGGTGAAAAACTGTAACAGACATTACAGACAATTTTACGGTAAAATACCGTTTTGGAAGTGAAAAAGAATGTAAAATTTACAGGGAAAAAACGTAAAATTGACGTTCCCAGAATTCCCTGTGTTGCATTTCAAATTTGATGTCTTTTTTTTTTAAATAACTATGTTTCTTCTTTGTTTTTTCTTATCAGTTATGTTTATTAGGGTTGTATGTTACATCTAATGTTGTCTCACCATGATGGTGTTTAGTGTTTGCGTGAATGACATTGTGCACCTTCTATATATATCTATATATTAGTGATGCGCGGATGAGCTAAAATGTCACCTGAATCCGCAACCTCAAATAAATTATCCACCCGCCAACCGCCCGCACCTATATTTTCGTCTGATTTAGATAACCGCACCCGACCCGCACCCGATCATCACATTCAGGGTTCATACGGTAATGAAAAACCTGGAAAAGTCATGGAATTTTAAAACAGCAATTTTCAGGCCTGGAAAAAAACTCAGGAAATTTCGAAAAAGTCAAGTTTCACAATTCTCTGTACAATAGAATTATGTTTAATCAGGTCCTGAATTTCAGTGCGGTATTGTGCATATAATCACATTACTCATTCTAGCAGCTTTCGACTTTAAAATGAGGGAAATTCCTGCAAAACATTTATTCAATATAGTGTGTAGGTTAGATGCGTAAATAAATCCACACAAACCAGATCAAATCAGTCATTTGAAAACAGTGATTCAGCAGTACCGTGTCTTCTCTCTTTGACCTTCTCTTCACATCAGCACATCTAAAGCTGAACGCAGCGATACAAGACTTTAGCTCACGTTCCGGTACAGTTGGCAGAATTGTCAATTGCCTAATCGGTCATTGTTGCATCATCACAAAAAAGTATTATTTGCACGTATTTTTAAGCCTTTCAGTACTTGCGCATACCAAATTGAGCAAAGCTTGTTGCGCTTAAGTGGCCAAATACACACAAAATGACGTCAAAATGGTCATCCTGGTGAGTATCCTCATAAGCACTGTCAGTTTTGTCTTAAGTTAATGTAAACAGTTGCGAATGAAAACGCATGTGTATCAGTATTAGATCTGTGAAACAGGTCTTGTGACAGCAGCCTAATAAAGTTATGCCGTCTGTCATTAATGTTAATCAAACAACAAAAGACAGAAAATCCCTCACTGCTCTTGACTGAATAATGTTTTGTTGATTAACTTTAATATGTTAATTTACAGTTTATTCAATATCTGTAGCCTATTTAACACACGTTCGTATTTTAGAAAATGTAGTTAATATTTGCATCATTAATGATTTAACTTATCCACCCGCAAATAATCAGAATACATTTTTTTATTACCCAACCCACCCGAATCATGGATTATCCACAGCGCCTGCAGATATAACCGCCACCCGTGCATCACTACTATAATAGCCTTCTCAGCTTGTGGAAAAGCTGCGTGTGGGGAATTTTGGTTCATCATGTGACTTTCTCTTCCCCACCTGATTTTGATGGTTATCAGTGTAGGTACAAAACAGATTTCAGAACTTTAATAGGTTGGTATATTAACATTACACTAGTAAAAGAAATACGGGTTTTAATGGTAAATTAAGTTAAATCCGTAAACCCTAAAACATTGCTACCATATTTTTAGCTGTAAAATTCTGGAAACCACAGCTGTCGTTTTTTCCCGTAAATTTTACGGAATTATTTTTACAGTGTATTCACACACTGTAATAGAGTTGTTATCACTAACTAAAATTATTAAAAATGGTTTTCAGTAACTAACATAAAGCTAAAACAAAATAAAATATAAATATTAGACAAAAAAATGTTACTGAAAAAAAAACCCAACAACTTAGAGTTATACTAAGTAATCCTAAAATAACACTGCTCTGTATGGAGAGTTATTTTTCACTCTCTCTCGCTCTCGCCGAATAAAGAAAAAAAGTCATACAGATCTGAAATTACATAAGGGTAAGGAAAAAGTATATTTTGGGTGAACTATAAGCAGAGAAATTACACAGGGAGCAAAAGCAATAAATGTTGCTGATTTTTAATCAAATTTCTCTCCGTTTTTAGTCTAATTTGTTTTTGTTTGTCGGTAAAAATGCTGTCTCTCACCATCAGTGATTCTGATTTTGACTCAAGGTCAAAGCCAACATGGTCTACCCATCAGCGAGGCAATCTGTAAGAGATCAAGGCCGGTGAATCACTGGTTATGCCTGACTAGTCAGCAAATGTGTCACTGAAATGGGTGCCTTCATTTAAAAGTCACACACATACACAAACAAAATTATGCAGTGTGTTTGCGTATGCATATGCTCTCTGGAGGCTGTCATACTGAATCCTCCAGAGAATGATGATTGCCTCATCCACCTTATGCAGCTGTGTGGACCGGAATTATAAAGGCAAACTATCACTGCGGGCCATGATTCATCTAGCTGAGGACTTGACGCCATTAACAATGGCGACTCACAATATCCATCACCCAGAGGCCAGAAGCACAGAGTGTCTCATCTATTGGTACATTTACAACATGACATCCATTACAAATAACCACCTCTGGGAAGCCATAACTACACCCTCTTAGTGCAGTTACTATATACTAATGACACTCATAAAACAGCTCAAGTCTTGTAATTTAATTTGACAAACTGTTTGTGTCATTCTTCTTGAATGTACACAGGGACAATGTAACTGTGAGTGCAATATTGCTTTTATACAACAATTCAATAAACAAAAGTTAATATTAAGTAAATGATAGTTTAAATACAATATCAGCAGTTACTTTGTGCAGTTTTGGTCCACCAATGGAAATATTTCAGAACAAAGTTAGAAGCCCATTTTGTATTGTTAAAGAACTGTTTTGTGTTTGAATAAAATTGCGCTTTTGACTCAATTAAGTAAATGGTTCAATTACTAATTTATAAAGACGGTCTTTTGTTTCCACCCCTGAATTAAACAGGGATTTGAACGAATCAGTTGAGTGAACGAGTTACTGACTCACTAATAAATACAGTTACCACCTGTCGCCACCTACTGGCAAATCAATGTAACTTGCAGAAAGAGTGACTAAAAAATCCCCACCACTAATACACAGACTGCCAGACTGTCTGGAAGGCACAAACACAGACTAACAGTGATACAAACAGTATAAAAAAATCCCAGTTGCGCTGTATATTAAATTCTTGGACTGGAATGAACTGTTGTATAATCCTTAACTAATCACATATATTACCACAGGCATGCAAAACACAGTAACCACAGAGTATAACACTGAACTTGGGATTCAAGACAATTTATTTATCCTGAAGCAACCCTAAACCCTGATTCCAGCTGCCAGGGGTATTGCTTTCTAAGCGTTTCTCATGTTTTATGCATATATGACGGTACCTCTCCTACAGGGAAACCTTTGCAGTGGCTCCCAAGGAGCCAGAGTAGGATTAGTGAGTGGCAGGCTGGCTTACCTTTATGCCCCCAAATCTCATTTTATGATGAAATATGTTGAGATGTCGGATATAAGACAACTCGTCTCATAAAACTGATCTCTGGGGGTGACATGGGGAATATAATGCAAGACATGTGCATTCAGCAACACTCTTGAGTTCTGGGAAATGAGACTGAAGAAGTAAGATGACCTGGGTCTGAGGATGCTTATTAGCAAAGTTTATACAATAAACCTCTGAGGTTCTCAGGAGAGTGCTTCATTTAAACACTGTTCTTAGTTGCTAAAATGATGTGATAGATCTTTTACATAATGGTGGTGGAAGTGTGCAAAATTCATGAGGATTTGTTTAAACATAAAAAACACAAAATATCTTCTTTTCTGTTCCACTGAAAAATGGATTTGGAAAAATATGATGGTGAGTCAATCATTTTTGGGTGAACTATGCCTTTAAAATAACAGTTAACCCAAAAAATTTCTGGAAATATACTCTCCAGTGAATGGGTGCCATCAAAATGAAAGTCAAAAGAGCTGATAAAACATCTCAATAATCCATAAGTAATCCACACAACCATCAGTTAATATCTTGTGAAGTGAAAAGATGTATTTGTAAGAAACAAATCCATCAAGGCGTTTTTAACTTACAGTAAAAACGTCACTTCTGGCCCAAGTATGAGTTCATAATCCATAAAAATGCAGTAAAAAATAAAAATAAAAATAAAAAGTTTAGCCTCTGTTGTCTTCTCACATCAAAATCCACCAAACAGACTGTTTTCTCTTGTAAACGTTACTTAATCTGTGCATATTTCTCTCCTGATTCAGAAAAGACAACTTTTTTACATTTGTAATAGAGGACTCTTTTTTTACCAGTTAAAATGTCTTGATGAATTTATTACAAACATGCAGCTTTTCGCTTCACCGGATGTTAACTGATGAACTGAAGTCATGTCAATTACTTGTGGTGATTACTGTGGTGTTTTTATCAGCTGTTTGGACAAACCCATCTATATCTCGGATGGCCTGAAGGTGAGTGCATTTTTATTTTTGGACGAACTATTCTTTTAAGCCTAATATATAAATGTTGAACCACGTACATTGCAATTTCATTCCTGAAAATTATTGCTACCGTGTTGACAAAAAATTTCCTCTTAGATCTTAGGCAAGTCCTAGCTGGATGCCGAAGGAAATTTCTGCATAAGAGATTGTCTCCACAAACGTGACAAATGGAGGTGTCTCAGTATTAACTACCAATGTGAAAGCAGCAGGAAATAGTGCTGGAGCCTTTATAATTACTCCCTCTCAGTATAATTACCGGGTTTTCCTTTGACCGTGAAATAAAGGCACCTTGCTATGCAATCTGCTGCACAGCTCATGGGATATTTTTCCATTGAGGCAGCACAAGACTTTTGCCTCCATTAAATTTTGAAGGCTCTCACCTCATTTTCTGGAAGGGAGCACAGCTCAAGTGCACATTTATATTATCAATATTCAAACATATAATAAATGCATATTTCATACTGTACTGTATGTTGTCATAACAATTCATGCATAAAACTCAAGCATGTGATTTCCCTGCTGACACATGCTGATCCAACGACAACCTTGCCTGTCCAAGCTGCTGTGACATAACTGTTCAAATATAATCTTGTGACTGCATAATAGATACTTTTGGACCAATGTAAAAAAAAATGATTAACACAATGCCTTGGCTGATTAGGATAAAAACAAGGAAAAGACTTTCACTTATAACTTTATTGAGTCAAACCTGATTTGGACATGTTTTAGCATTTTAAATTATGTGTGTATTTCAAAAGTGTTAAGCAACCCAACATATTCATTTCACTATTACAAGCAATTACACTAAATTTGCAGCTGTTCTATGTGCTAATGCTGATGTATGCTATGTTAATTACGCTACAATCAAACACAATTATGTGCCATATTGCCGGAGTTTGCAGATATCTTGTTGCAACATGAGCGTTGTCAAACTTTAACTGTCAGGAAGCTTACATTAAACCTGACAGCGATGGAATAATACACTTGAATCATCTGCAAGTCACGTACAATGCTCTGTATAAGGTGCAGGCTAATAAAGTGAACTAATTAGAATCAATTATTCCAGATATTGATAAATTACAATGCCCTTTTAACAGCGAGTATTGAAAGGTGACTGCTGCACATTGGGTTTTTTCACAGTTTGCTCTTTGGTGTTTAGGGCTGAATACTTCAGCTTGTAAAAGGGATGAGACATATTTATTTCTGTCTTACGATCTGTTTTCTACGCCAAAGCATCAAGTAGGCATCTTCTCTTTGTGCTGTTTGATCATTTAGATTACAAACAAAAATGCTTGAACAAGGATTAAGTAAAGTTCAAAGCATGTACTCTTTAGACAGAAAGCTTTCAGACAGATGATCAACTTGGCAGGAACTGTGTACGTCTAAATGTACTTGTAAGTTTGTGTATGTGAGTGTGTATTTAGTAAATAGCCGTGTTTTTGTACCACAGTCTGCTGTCAAGGAGTCAGAAGGGAAATTGTGTACCTCAGCAGGTAGAAATAAGTGGTGAAGAAATGATAGACATGTCAGGTTAAAAGGACATGGTGCCCTAAAAAACAGAGAGAAAGTCATTGAGAAAAATGTCTGAGCATCCACATTTGCAAATTTCTACATTGAGTTTTTCAAAACTTTGCTTAACTACAGTTATTAAGCAGTCCAAAGAGCAAGTGGTGTGTCTTTTGTAAAAACTGGAGCTGTACATTTTTTTCCTTCATTTCTCACAAAAGAGGTGAAGAACTTAAATCACATTGAAGTTAAGGAGAGCTATTTAAAAAATGACTTTGAACTTTCCACAATAAGTTTAATTATCACATCAGTGATCATTCTTTATTTCAGAGAACTTTAAGGGAAATTATGACTTAAAAAAAAAAAAAAAAATCAAAATCAAAAGAGACAGTACAGACAAAATAATACTTTCTATTCACAATCTTGAAGAAAATGTATCATGGATTCCACTAAAAAAATATTAAGCAGCACAACTGTTCTAAAAATGTTTCTTGAGTATCAAATCAGCGCATTAGACTAATTTTTAATTTTTATAAATTTTATTTGATTCCATGCAGTCAAATGTGCCCCTAATTGAATAATCACCCCCTATTTTTACTTCAAATTTCTCTGTTCTCTAATTTTTCACTTATAAATGACTCTAAAGGTTAATTTACGCCACACTGGCAGACGCCAACCAACACTGAAAATCACCAGTTTACAGTATGTCACATCTTAGACACTCTATGACCGCAAAAACAAGAGCAACAGATGCTGACAGGGGTAACACACGATACGACAAAACCCAGAAAACGTGTCTGTTGGTGCAGTGTGAATTAGCCATAGCTCGTTGAGCATTTAACAGCTGCTCTGATGCTGAAGTGGCACTTGGTGTGTTTCCGGGTGGCTCAGGCCCATCAGGAAACATCACAGAGGATGGGGAAAAAGGGGCTTGATTGGACCATCTTCATTTACAGGCAAAACGGAGATGATTTCACTTCTCTCGCAGACACTGGACATCCTTATTATCAATACTGCTGGTGACATTTAAGTGTTAGCTAGAAAAAATCTTCAGCTATATATAATAGCTATAATTTAGAATCCTATAACTAGAAGAAGAAAAACCGTTAGCTTACGAACTTGACATGCAGTGTCATTTCCATGATGACAAGTCAGTCACAACCAACTTTTAATTGGTGCATTTTAAGCTCACATCTTAAACCAGTGGAATCTTTGTTTTAATTGCACAGAATGAAAAACAGTATGTATAAAAAGTAAAATATGTCCCTAGTCTACTGACTAATGTGCAGGTCTATAATTAAAATAATAGCCATCCAGTTCTTTGTTTTAGAAATTTGTGTTAATATTCGATTTAGACTTAATAAAGCTACTTCTGTTATCCCGCCGAGCAGTGAGGGGTTTTCTTTTTGCCTTGTCAAGATTGCGGTTTGATTAATATCCCTTAATTGCTAATGTCCTATGCATAATCTAAAGGCCTCTGGTAAATGAAACTAATAAATTTCACATGCCTCATTTTGTTTCAGCCCAAATATTGAAAGCAAAAGTTTATTCTGGACTTTTTAAGCTCCAGAAAAACATGTACTGGACATTTTTCAAAGATGCCTCAAGGTCTGAATAAATAAATATATAAAATAAATAAAGCTGGGAATTATTTAGTAAACCAATGAGAAAGCTCAGTGCAGGCCAAACTCTTCAGGGGATTCTTGGAGTGAGTGGAGAGACAGATGTCTGAATTACGGCCATATTGTAAAGGGAGCTTTTTCTCACAGTTTTCGTGCGCTAGAATATAAACAGAAAATAATTCGGAGTATTTTTTTTTGAGAGAAATAAATAGGGTAAAATACAATGGATGATTTTTGCCAGGGGGCTTGAAGGAGAAGGTGAACTCTAGAGACATTTACTATAAAAAGTATGTGCTTGTTTACTTAGATTGTCACAGGTACACTAGCGATCACTATGACAAAAGCATTTCTTTCTATATATATATATATATATATATATATACTGTATATAGCAGCCTTCAGCACATTGGAGTTTGTAATGGGTGGGCCTCATTGTTAAGCGCCCACAGTGTTTCATGTTTCCTAGTTAATTTGCCTAACGGATGCTTTTAACATCAGAGGTGTATGTGGTTTCACACTGAGAGACACTGGGATGCTCATAAAAAATGCTGGTCACTCACTAACAAGTACTGTTTTGCATTACACCCCACTGACAGTTATAGGTCTGTGATAAGGACACCATGAGACAATTAGAGTAGACAGAAACGATATTTCACACAGCCAAAACTGAGATAATTCAACAGGAAAATGAATATGCATGAGAACTTTTCATCAACCAAAAAAGCTATTGCATAATCCAGGCTTTTATATTTCGTTACACAGTGTGAAAATGAGCCATAATTAGTTAACGGTCAATTAGGTGGCTTTTGAAGGGTTTGCAATCAATATATAAATGCTTATTGTGCATTGTGTACACAAGGCTGGAAAGGAGGAAAAAGACAATTACATCTGATTATTATGCCTCATCTGTTGGTACAACAGCTAATATTCTGCATGGTTACATCACCAATGCTGCATTATGACAGCAACCTCACATCTGTGCTAATACTTAATACATGCAATAACACAAATACCCTGCAGCTTTCTAAATAATCCACCTAATATTCTGTGCCTGTCTAGGTCGATTTAGCATTCAATATGAATGATTATTGAACACTATTTAAAAAAAAAAAGTGACCATGTACAAAAAATACTTTAATATATTGCTTTTGAGTTCTAATCTGCATGAAGACGTGAATGATGAATTTATTCACTTATTTTAGATATGACCCAAAATTGTTCTTAATTGATTGGGTGAGCCTCACTCAATCAATATGAATAAATTATATATAATATTTATATTTAAATATACAGTTTATACAACCAAATGTTGTTACATTTATTTATTGGAGGCAAACAACTGCGCTTAATTCTGTTTAATTAAGTGTTTAGCTTGAAGACATACATATATACATATATATATATATATATTCATTTTAATTATGATCCAGAAATGTTCTTGGTTTTTGTGTTTTACCCAATCAAATTTAAATTAATAAACAAAGCAAGCAATAGCCTAGTTGCAGCACTAGCTCTATTGTTTCGCATTGCTTAAGTCTGTTTCCCAGTAGAACGCAATGTTGATTAGAGTGACAGAAGGGTCACTGGCTCTCTGTAATTTACTCAAGTCCCTCTGCACACATCAAATTTCCCCTCCTCAGTGGGGTCACATGTATTCATTTGGCGGGCACACTTGAGGAGGCATAATCAGTGTGGATGATGGTGTTCTCTTTTGCATCTTGACTTATTGGGTGTTGTTTGTGTTCGCTATGATTAGGAAATAACCATGGCTGCAGTCATGCAGTATGGACAGGCTCTGAAACTCACTGCCACACACAGTCTAACCACCATCACCAAGACAAATACACAAAGAGCTGTTATGCAGGCTGACGACCGTCCAGTGGACACTACAGGGAGACACACCCCGCTCAGATAGGGTAGGGCCTTCCAGCTGCTGACCGCTGGCTTCATACACCCACACAAGAGACTAAAAACAGCTAATTCAGTGGATCATCCAGATGTTAAATACCTCAGGGACCTGACACAGAATGAACCCCAAACCAGGGTTTCTAAATTTCACAGGGCTCAGGAGAAATATTTTGACTAAATTTAAACATTGACTCAACGTTCACTTTTAACAGATTAAATGTATTAAAAATGTACACTCTTTCTTTTCTCAGAAAAACCCTGATGACTCATCCTGCACTACACAGATTTTTGTCCAATCAAATGCTCTCTAGAATGAGAATGTCCCTCACCCCAATTCGACCTGCTCATTTTAAGTAACTAACGTAGAAATAGTTGCTAATAAACCTTTGTATAAAGTGTAAAACATTTTTTCCTGAGCATTTATAGTACCCTTTAAAGGTTTTGGGGGTCAGTATGATTTTTTTTTTTTTAAATTAATAGTTAGTTCAAAAGTGACAAAGACATGTCCTATTTCAAATGAATGCAGTATTTTCATTCACTATAGAATCAGAGGTAATCACAGTTTCTACAAAAACATTGCCAGCAGTATAACTCTTTTAAACACTGATAATAAAAAGAACCATTATTAATAACTGAGCACAAAATCAGCATATTATAATGATTTCTGAAGAATTATGTGACACTGAACACTGGAGTAAAGGCTGCTGATAATGTAGTTTTGCCATCATCACAAGAATAAATTTTAAAATATGCTAAAATAGAAAAGAGTTATTTTAAATTGTAATAATATTTCACAATATTCATGTTTTCACTGCATTTTTGATAAAATAAATGTAGCCTTGTGAGAGGCTATTATATAAAAGAATTATTTAAAAAAAAAAAACATTTAAAAAAATCTAACTAATCCCTAAACTTTTGAATTGTAGTGTATAAAAACATGAAATTTCGCAATTAAAAAAGAATAAAAATGATCAAATACTGTATGTTCACCTACAACCAACTAGCAAGTAGCAAATCATGGCTAAAACATAACTAAAACTTCCTCTTCCTAAACTTCCTGTTTCAATAACAACCACAACAACACACATTTCTTGGCATGAGAACTTACTGAGCTCTGCGATGCTCCCCACGCGGGTCGCCAGGAGGGACTGTTCAATGGTGCGGAGTTCCGCCTGGCTATAGGCATGGCCCTCTCCAGTTTTCCCTGCTCGCTGCTGGTCACGGTGCAGGTTCAGACTGTCCGGCAGGCTCAATACACCTGTGGGCCAAAGATCAGACAATCAAATATAAATAAACACATGACACGTGACCAGACAAAAAAAATAAAAAATCTGCAATGGGACCAAGAGACTTTGAGAGCTAAGTGTTATGACATTATCATTGTGTGGGAGGCAAATCAAACAACTCCCGAAGCAATTAAAACTGCTGTTTTTGTGTTGGACCTTTTTCAAATTGCAACAAGCCACGCGCCCACAGGTGAGTTCAGCAGCATGTATTGGCTAGAGCCCTGGTCGTCTAATGTTCATTCAATAACCCTAATCAAATTACTTCACAGCGCTGCAGCCAGGGCTTTTGTTTGAACGGGAGAATAGGCAACGACAGATGGGATATTGAGCTCAGCCACAGGTGAATAAAGACAGACAAGCAGCTATCTGTCTGAGCTAAAGGTTTCACACTTTGGGACTACATTGTGGTTCTGAACGGGTGATATTTGTAACTATTTGTCTTTCAGACATCCCTAGCCATTTGCTTCGTAGTGTGTCAGTCTACATTTAAGCAATATTGCTTTGGTGATATTGCTTTTATACAACAGATCAATAAACTAGTTAATACTGAGTAACTTAGATTTCAGACACAGTATTGTAAGTTATGACGTCTATATTTGCTCTGCCACAGCAGGACCTCCTAAAAACACTCAGTAGTGGCGTTCTTGAATGAATATTTTAATAATTCACTCATAAATGAAAGGAATGTTTCATTTCTGAATGAATCAGAGTTTATGAATGTATTAGTTGAAAAAAATGATTCAATGACTCACTCATAAAGGTAGTTATCTAATTAGTTCCTGGATGAATAGGTGTTTTTAATGAACTGGTTGAGAAAACGATTCAATGACTCATTCATACAGACCACCACTTGTTCTGTTCCTGAATGAATCAAAGTGCTGAATGAATTAGTTGTGTAAATGATTCAATGACTCAACCATACAGGCAGTTATCTAATTTACTCCTTATGGATTAGTGTTATTGACTTGCTCAACCTGTTTCATTCCAGAATTAATCAGTGTGTTGAACTGAGTCAGTTGTATAAATGATTAAAAGACTCACTCATAAAAGCAGTTCTATGATTTAATCCTGAATGCATCAGTGCTTCTGAATGTCCCACAAATGGTTTCTGAATGAATCTGTTTAATGAATCAGCCGAGTAAATGATTCCGATGACTTGTTCATAAAGACAATCCAAGTGATCCAAAAAGTGAACATTCTTAGTACTTTTACACTGTACTGTATCTCACCACTCTTGGAACGTCACTCAGCCAGTCAAATTTGAGGACCATAACTAACTAATGTATAAAAATAGATACACAAAAACAGTGGTAGAATTAACATGTTACATAATCTGATTTCAAAAGAGTTGGCTTCTTTTACTGAAACACACAAAATAAACTAATGCACATGTATTACTTTGACTAAACCTTAATGATAATGCATACTAATAACATTACCAGTTTTAAACAAAAAACACAATATTTAAACAAGGTGCTTTTAAAAGTAACATTCTCCAACACTGCACAAAAAACAAGCAACAGCCTATCAGGAAGCTATTTTAAGCAGGTTATACTCTTGACTTTCATCTAAAGGGATTTGTGTTGTCAGTCTCCCAGAGGTGGGTAAATATCCTGTATCCTGTTGTATATTGAATGACGCCGTTAGCACAAGACAACACAGGGAAAGAAACACAGAAACTCATGAGGTTTTCATAACACCATGATTAAAATGACCTGGCACGGCGAGTTCTGACTGCTACGAATCTCTTTGTGGTTAGTGAGTTAATGCATAATGGAGGATGTGCAATATTCGCCAGATGGGAGACAAGCTGAATGCTTTGTCAAGAGGCACAATGTTGTTCATGGGTGACATGATGCTTTTAAGGAATTTTGAAGGGAGTTCAAGCGAGGGAATTCTTTGTTTTGGGTGATTGTCTCGTCTGATGAAGTTTTAACACGAATGCTGCAACACAGAGTGAGGGGTAAATGTTTGCATATGTGCGGCCACTAATGAAACCTCGGGGCATTGTACAAGCCAGCACAGTTACAGTAGTAGCAGTATTTTGCTGCAGGTTTTCGTGAGAGGTGAGAGAATATGATGTAGTCCAAAAACAGGATCCGCAGGAAGTTACAAGGGATTGCTTGACCTGTTTTTGACAAACAAAAACCTGACAGCTGTGGCTGCCACAACTTTCCCATTAAAATATGGTAACAATGTTACATGCATTATGGGATGGTACTTATGTAACTTTACAGTATAAAACTGAATGACATAGGAGCACTAAAATATAATATACCAACTGAGCTTTTAAAATAGTTTTTACTGTAAAATGTTCTGATATAATCTAAACAATTTTGGTTTATTTTTATGCCATAAGGTAAATCTCACACATTTTACTTCAAAACAAATAAAACAATATTTAACATACACTTTATATAAATAACATAAAATACAGTATCAAAAAATAAGATTTTTTATTTTTAATATATTTGTATGTAAAAATGTATAATATAAAATAAATTAAAATGATTTCATTTTTAATTTATATGGTAAGTTGAATTAGAGTTGTCAGATATTAACTGTAATAACGTGGTAAAAATTCCAAATCAAAGAGGTGGGAATAGGGGAGTTAAAAATATATATAAAATGGATTTTCTCTGGATATTTTCATGTTATCTTCTATGTCTTTTTGTGTCTGAGTGTTCAAATCAGAGCATGTCCAACAATCTGTTTTTCTCAGACACAAACACAAAGAAACACACACCCAGTTGGAAAAACATGCAGTGCATGCGAGCTGTCATCACCCTGGGATAAATCCCAGAATGCCACGGGAAGAGAAATGGACAGTGTTTGATCGCGAGAAATCTTCTCATGACTCTTTCGCTTGGGCCAAAAATATGCACTCCAGTGGGAGAAAAAAAACAAAAAAAAACAGGCCTCAATATTTTATGACCCCTCCGCCCAATCAACATTGCCTGCTCTTGAAACTCTTCACTCTCTCTTGCGCTATACTCTCAGCACATCAACTTTTTAATGTCATAACAGACGCTAAAAGATTTCCCTGCATGTTCATGTAATCAGATCAAATCACGCAAATGTGAGGTGGAACATTCTCGTCGCTCCAACTTTGCAGCCCCACCACGTATCAACCATGTTATCTCTTTCCAGCACTTGTATTCCCTACTGAGAGGGACGTAACAGTTATTTTTATTTACAGCAATGTGTTTTTCTTTGCTTGATATGGGGTTAACTTTAAAGGTGAAGGGGGTGGGAGGAGAAAAATGAGACCACAGTCCCTTGAAGATGGTAACCTTGGCCAACTGGTGGAACAACACTTCCCTCCAAATGTTCCTTAGCATGATATTTATAATAAAAAATGCTTTAGCAAACTTTCTTGTACAGTGAAACAGGGAGAGGACGCCGAGTCACAAGAACGCCATCAACTCAAGAACAGTTTGCAATAACTTATTTCAGATAGACTGGCATAAATAATACAGTACAAACACTGCTAGACACTTCAATCATAGCTGGGGAAGTGAAGGGAACGCAGAGAGTCTTCCATCGCAAGAACGGTGTGAAAACTCTCTACACAAGATTAGAGGACACACTAGTTTTTTTAAAAACCATCATGTAAATTGATACTTAATGGACACCTGAAGAGACTGAGCTGGAAAAATATCTTCAGAATACATGCTGATGGACATTTCGGTGTCATAGAGTTTTAAGCCTGAACAACGTACCTACAGTCGTCATGTCCATGGCTCTTGGTTAGCCAAGACAGATCATATCCTTTTTTATTAAACTTCTGGCAAAACAAACATTTGCAAAAAATATGCCTGAGCTCAAGCCAGATCTTTAGTTTTTCAAAAAAACGTGCTCTGATATAAGCTGTTCACTGACCTGAATACCACATTGCTCATAGTTCAGAGGTAATCCTGTGCTTCTGTAATCCAATTTATTCACAAAATAAGACAATATCCTGTGTTAAAAATGGGCTTGTAAAATATTTCCCCACTTTTTGTAATATTAAATATTTAACTCTGCTAAAGTACCTGTGAAAAATGTCGACCTTACGCAATGTGGATTAATAAAATAATAAAAATTTCATTAAAAAAAAGGACACCGGGGTAAATCGTCATTAGTGTTCTTTCGAGACTGCATTGTTTTTCCTATGCAAGAACAGTTGAAATATTTTAAATAAGTATTTTATGGAACAAAAAGTGACATCTAGCTTTAGTAGCAGCCATTCAGACAATCAGATGACAACAAGTCATTCATTAAAAATGCTTTACGCAGGCACATCTGCATTTATAACAATAGCCACAACTGACTGATAAAACTACATCTTCAGTCAGTAAATGAGCGAATACTTTTAATGGACATTAAAATCTCATTAAAAGACTATAAGACGTACATCTTTGGGGACCAGTCATTATGTGCAATATTACTGCCATGATGATGGGCCCATAATTCTCTGCTGGTTTTAGTGGCATTTAAGCGATATCCAAAAATGACTTGGACGCCTCAACATTGATCGTAAACCCAGAACTTCAACAGACTATCACATCATCCCCCTCTGCCGCTACATCTGTCACTTCTTAAAGAGCCAATTTATTTCTTTATAAGGAAATAGAGAGGAACACAATGTCAGCCAACCAGATGGAAGCAAAATAAACACTATAAGTGCAGGTAAATTATATTAGCTAAATGCCAAAATGGATTATTCATATGTTGATGCCGGTTTCAAGCTGCATTACACTGAAAATACTACAAATAGATGCATTAGGACATTAACATTAAGTGGCACCATAAACAGTATCTGAGACCACTGTAAAAATGCTTCTATTTTGGATGTCATTTTTCTTCTCATTTGCATTACAAATGATATTATTATTTGAGTAAAAATGACAATGAATGTCCTAGAATTTAGTATGCCTTGGTTTTGCTTTAATAACAGCAGCACTCAAGCTGCATACACTCCACAAGTTTGTGTAAAGCCAGATGATCATGTTCTCCAGCATGATTTGAGATGATCTAAAGAACATCTTGAGGTTCAGTGGAAGATCATCTTACCATCTGTACAACCAAGTTCACACAATCAATTTCACACAATCACTTATTTGATCAGTGACCTAGAAACAGTGCAAAAATCTCTTTTTCATTTTACTTTACAATGCTTTTCTTGTTTACATTCTTTTTTCTTCAAAATTCTAATAATTTCACTAAGATAAAATTACATTTTCAAAGCCAGATGTTCAAGGCAGTCTCATACCTAACAAATGGGGTGAAGGGTATACATTAGATTTGCATACGTGCACACCAGCCAATTGAGTTTTCCCACAGTTTTCGCACAACAACAGATTGTTCCCTTTCTTGGCTTGCCTGTAAGTGGCGGTTCTGCCAGGATGGAGAAATGTGGTATATTCTAGCTTGCCTGAAATCCCCTGTCAGCTCTGCACTGAATGATTAGATCTACAATCAATATGTCCCATTCTTTTCCCGGTGACAGAAACACACTTCTTCTCCTGAGTGCACACTCAGACACTTTGTTTTGATTTCCTGCAGCTGTTGAAGTGATAAGGTATTGGCGAAAAAAAAAAAAAAATGTTCATTCCGACACAAGCTTTGTTTCTGGAGTCACGGAATATCAGGAATACAGATTAATTCCACGACCGACAATCAAACTTTGCAGAACATATAAAATAGAAATTTGACAGAATTGTTCTAAAATTCAAAGGGGTTCAGAGTAGCTTTGTTCCAGTAACTTAATTAAAGTATCCTACTGAGGGAACAGTTCAATTGCGACCCGGCAAGGGAACCAGCCCTATCACAAAAAAGACAAAACTCTTTAGCTCGCTTTCAATTTCTCTTTTTTTTTTATCCCTTGCTGCACTGCTGTATATTTGCTGGAGGAAAGTCCCATCGATTTCTCTACGGTGCACGGCTGGTCTCTTATCAGAGTGAGACTCGTACGGAATATTAACAGCCAAGTCTCCATAGCAACAGGGCAGAGCTGCCCAGCAGCCGCGTGATTGGTGGAAAGAGAGCAGGGGTTGTGGGGATGTGCTGGATTTGGAGGTGGGCGCATACAGAATGTGCAGTGTCAAAAAACTCAATTTTAGGTGGCCTGTGACTGTACCTCCCAAAATATTACCTGAGGGTGTTTGCCTCCAAAATTTTGATAAGATAAGAAAAACACAGAAGAAATAAGATAAGTGGGTCTCGTATGCAAGAGCACTTGAGTTTATAACATCTTTAAAATATTCAGAGCATGTCTATTTATTGCCATTCAACATGACAGTTTGACATTTCCATCTGAGTCATGCATTAAAAGCATTATATGGAAAGAACATCTGAAAAGTTAGACTGAAAGTTTACTGAAAGTTCCAGAACTTTATGGAATAAAAATGTGGGCATGTTTCAAGCGCATGCATGTAAAATATATAGACTGTAGCATGAATCCCAGTAAAACTTTTCGGTGTCTCAATAAAACTGATAAACTCTGATGAGGGAGACCTGATGAGAAACATGCTTCCTATAATCTCAACTGTTTGAACCATTTAAAACATGGTTAATAAACACCAATCAAAATTTATCAAAATTTATGAGGCCAAATGTTGCTAAATTATTGTAAATGAATGCCGATGCAGTTTTGCTAAACTATCCATTTAGTTTAAATCAACTGATAGCTCAATAATAAGTTAAAAATATGTTTAGATTACTTTATGAACTACTAAAATTATCTGTAGTTCTTTGTTACATTAATTCTGCACAAAAATGCTTTCAAAGACAGTAGAATTTTTCCTTCTAACCTTGCCATCACAAAATATGTTGCAAACAATATACTGCATTGATCGTATAATAAAGGCAGCAGCTGCAAATCAATGCACAATCCATTTCCTAGGCATCAAATAATAACTATATGCTAAATAAATATCATTATGGACAATCAGAGTTCAAATGTGGAGACAGACAGGGTTATGCCTCGAGTACTAAATCATTAAAATACCCCTCAAGCTGTCCGAATTCTCCTTCACCATGACAACCGAGGTGAATGCCCCCTTTTTCATAAGACACACTGGTTCACAGCTGCGGCGGGTACGGGCAACATTTTGCCGTTCTGACATTTTAAATCAGCTTGAAGCAATATGATCAACAAGGGACACAGGGAGATTTTAATGAGGGCCGTGATACTGACTGGTACAGTATTCTGAGAGCTCAATTCGTAAACTTTTTTTTTTTTTTTTTTAAATGCAAACCTGAAAATTCACTTCTTATATCTCTGGTGCCAAAGATGTAAAGGTCGATGCATTTTGAGTTAATAAACAATCAAGGCTTAAAACTTTCTTATAGCACAAAGTAAGATAGTAAAGTGACATTTTATTAAATAAAGATGTTAAAATGTATGCAGCGTAGCCAACAGTCATATATTATTTTTTCAATATGAAAATATATTTAATTTAAACTTTAAAATGTCAAAATATATTACAAAGTACTTCAAGGGGCAAAAAAGGATATTTTGCCTTGAAATTAATTTATTATATAAAATATTTAAATTTAAAAAGTTAAAAAAAAAAAAAGGCAATTATACACTCTATTATTATGAAGGAATTTTCTGTATTGTTTCTTCACAGGTGTTTTAGTTGAATTTTGTACGTCTTGCCAGAAAATTAAGAGTAACTTTTCTGTTTTTTACTTATTTAGGTAAAGCTTACTTATTTGGGTAAACTCAAACTTATCAAAAATACATTTGTGTAAATATATTATTAAAATACATACATATTATCAGCACCTTTTTTATGTTTGTAATATACTTTGAAATGTCTTTGTAAAATTGGAGAAGAAATGTTCCCTTTGAGTTCCATGAGTGAGACCTCAAACACATTTTCTAACAACACAAATATAATATTTTTCATCATTTTTTGGCAATAAAAGAATGTGTACAAAATATTGTTTGCTTTGAGACTGTGTGCAAAGCATGCTGGGACTGTAAGAGGATTGAGTGGCATTGACCCGGACACAGCCTCTATGTGAATGATGATTGACAGATGAGATTACTTTTAGGAAAAGGACACTGAATTTCCAAACCGCAGAGATTCTGGCCAAGAGTTCTATCACTGGATGACATTTCATTCTGCTGGGGAAGTGTTTCAATTCCATTTCCACATTAACCCATTAATGGCTCACTTGTGGGCATGGGTTTTGATAGGACAGAGTTCATCTCCCACAAGCAGGAATGTTTACCAGTGTAAAGGGTCTTTCTAGTGCAGAAAACCCAAGCGGTTTGTGCTCAATCTCTGTCTCTGGCAATGGAAGTCACAAGGAAATGTCACTTTGCCACTGTAATAAGCATGTGTGCAGCGGTGTTGCTTAGAAACTGTAGCTTTCCAAGCTACAAGCTACTAATAAATGTAAAGTAGTTCTACAATCAATCATTGGAAAAAGCAGTTAGCTACTACAATGAAGCAACTACAATGGTGCTATTTAAGGAGTAAATGACTTTTTATTACATAGCTACAAAATGATATCATATATATATATATATATATATATATATACACACACATATATACATATATATATATATATATATATATATAATTTGAACATATAATTCACACAAAATAATAATAGCATAATAAAACATGTTTTCAAATGACATATTACACTATATTACAGAAACTGAAACTGGACAAAAGAAACATATCTTTTTTCATTTTTAAGTTGGTCTTTCGTCAGCTTAGTTAATCAAAGCTCTTTTGATGAAACACTATTTTTCGATCAAGCATTAAGGAAGGGACAGGATTCTGCAGGGCGACGAGATCTTACACAATACCGGTTCATTTAACTGAAACGTTCGAATGAACAAATTAATCTTCCCAATATGAGGGAGAGAGAAAGGACATTCTTGTAAAGTGTATCTGACTGCTACTTCAGTTTGCTTGGTTGTAAATTTGACACACAAAAAAAAAAATTAGTGTCTTTGTCACGCTACACTGCAACTGAATAAAAAATAAAATAAATAAATAACTTGTTACTTTGAAAGTGACTGTTTAGAAAGGAACTACCGTCTTGCTGCTGAAAACACTAGCTATAAGGTACTGGAATCATGTTTTTAGTAATAAAAATGCACTTCACTGCACTTCAGTCCATAAAGACTACTACACAAAACACTCATATTCAATAGTCAGCTGAAGGTCTTCAGTCAACTGCAAAGGTTATTTTAGTACAAATATTACAAATAACCCCAACAGACCGGCACTCTCCAAATAATTAACACTGTTCACATCATATAATAGGATCAAAAGAAAGTCCCATGCTGCTTTGCAGCATGCTCCTGCTCTCCATCTGTGCTCCCTGACTCATCACGGCAGAAGACACGGAGTCAAAACCAACCAATCAAAAAATAAATAAAATAAATAAACAGATAAATTGCTCATACCTCCAGGCCTTCCTTTTGTCCCCCTACATGGTTCATGGTTCACATCTGATGATTTATAACATACTACATTTGTACACACACCTGACTGGTCTTTAGCCTTCAGGGACCCACTACATCAAACCAGTTGCTACTGTAAAAGCAATTAAAAACTTTTTTTAATGCTAAATATGGGTTAAAATGTAAAATATAACAGCATTTTACATGCCAAAATGTTTCACAGAAACATATTGGGCAAGAAAATATTTACAATTTCAATTTGTCAGCATGCAAAACTCACACAAGATGCTGCCCACTGACAGATTTCAATAAAGTATCAATGCTTGAGTCTGAGGTTGGTATGATATGCACAAGTGTAAATAAAGTCCAATTTTATTTAATTAATACTTCATTTTTATATTTTATTTAAATTGTAATTTTGTCATTTGTTTAATAACATATAATTAATTGTGATATATATCACGATTAATTATATTTCATTTAAATTGTAATTGTGTCAACTGTATCTTTTTGAAATGACAAAATGTAAAAAATAAAATTGGTGTAAAATTACATTTTAAATCACATAGTTAAAATGATTATTTATATATATTTTTACATATAAATTTATGACTATTTTTAAAATTGTAATTTCCCATCAATTCAATTTTTTTAATGAATTGCATGTTCATAAATGTATATATATATATGCTGAATTATATTATAAATAAATGGTATTCATGTACATTTTATTTCTATTATATAGTCAAGGTGGCTTGTATAAACAGATGTTTTATGCAGACATAAGATAACACTGTGTGAGCAACAAGCTCCAAATTGCATGTAAAATATGGTCTGGATGGGGTCATGACGTAAACGCTTTTTGGCCCGCAAGCCTTGGTGTCAGTCAGTCACTGTTGGGAGCAAGCAAAAATTTCAGAGCCACTGGCAAAGCCAGACACAGTGACCTATTCACAACTCTCTTCACATGCTTCTTATCTGCTTTAGAGGGACAGAAGAGAAGGACGGAGATGATGGGGAGAACTGTACAGAGGCAGACGGTGACACAGAGTTGCGTGAGACCAAAAAGACACGGGAGGAATATGATAAAACAATGGCTTTTATGTATTTCACAAAAGCTAGTCTGCTCTCTTCAGGCCTTTTGATTTTATTCTCAATATTTCTCAAACCTGACCAGACCAAAAGAAACTTCAAATATATAGTCCTTGTAAAACTGAGTCTTTTTAAAGAAAACTAGAACAAGGACTGTCAAAAGGCTATATTATACTCAAAGCAGCCTAGGTGTATTACTAAACATGACTTTATTCTGTGTTCAAATTGATATTCTGTTCATCCTGCTGGTGTGATGGCCCATCTTACGGGTTAACATGACCCAGAGGCCCCTGCTTGGGGCCCAGCATGTGTACCTTGATGTGGCCAGGCCCAAGCAGATGGTGGCCATATGTCCGCAGAACATGGAAGAAGAGCCACAAACACAAGGCCAGAAAACTGAGCTATATTCACATTTGTAAGAAGATTTAGAACCCACTCTTCTTCAAATATCTGCGCGCACACACACACACACATCTTCATCTACTCATACCGAGGGTTAATGCATGCAGTCAATGAGAAAACATACATTCCACCTACAGACTGAAAATAGAAATGCACAGACAGATATTCAAGTTTTGCCTTTGGCAACAAAGAAAGGTTGTCAAGTGTCCGAGAAACAGTTAGCACTGATAAGTAGCCTATAAAAAAAACATTCCCCGCATCAGAATATGCCATACAGTACAGCTACTGTACAGTAGGTGAAAAACTGAATTCATATACGTAGCATACATAAAACAGTAGGCAAAAAGTACCTGGATGACGCACTACTTTGCAAAGATTCCAATCTAATGTGCATCTGAAGGTCAGGAGAGGGGTTGAATGAAGGGCAGTGAAGCAATGCATTTGAAGTCACATGAGAATTTCATTCGTGCTACATACATTCATACTATATAAAACATACTTTTTTAAGGGTTGTGAAGTTTGTTCCTTCGAAAATGTAGTACAAATAGTATGTACTCAGACATTATGCAATTTCAGACACACCTATTGAAATTTTAAGGCACACTTATGCTGTGTCCAAAATCGCTCACTCGTTCACTCATTCACTAATCCCTATATAGTGTAAGGCAGTTGAGTGCACTATTTTAGAAAGGAGTGAATGACATGAAGTGAACGGATTCGGACGGTGACGTTTACACTGCGCGTGAGACTTGGCTGTTGCAAAAACATCTTAGATGTACTTTTATATTCCATGAACCTCATTTTAGAAAATAATATTAATAGCAACAACACTTAAAATGACTATTGTAATCAGCTTTGTGGTTTCATTGATGGTATATTATTAATTTGTTCTGTTATATGGTCATAATCATTAAATACTATTAAAATATTGTCAACAAAAATAAACTCACATTAGCACATATTAATAAATGTATGTATTTATTGTTTGTAGTATCTTGAAACTCTCCCGAGCAGCGTTTTTGCACTCAAATAAGATGGCCGTAGAGCGCCCTCAGGCGACCGTTAATTTGACATCTGAATGAATACACTACCAACGAACATTTTTAAATATCCACCAAATTCATCATTTTTGCAAATTAAAGGGCATCTCCCGTACAAACTCACTCGCTCTCGCTCGCTCTAACAGCTCGTCGGTTCTCCGCATTGGATTGTGGGAAATAGTGCTTCAGCGAGTGTACATCGGTTGTACACTCGAAATCAGAATGCATTGTGGGTAAAAAGTAGTGAACGAATGTAGGGAATGAAGTCGTTCACTCAGAATTCGGACAGCACTACAAAATGGCTGACACCCGATATAGTGCACTATATAGTGGATAGGGAGCGGTTTCAGACACAGCTTTAGTAATTTTGCAGTTTATTGCACTGGTTGCTACAACAGTCACCTTGGACTAATAGTGACACCTAGTGGTGTGGATGTCATGCAAACATTCAATTACTTTTAGCGCTGTATCAACAGGCTTGGGGAGTAACGGAATACATGTAACGGCATTACGTAATCAGGATACAAAAATCTAGTAACTGTAATCCGTTACAGTTACATCATAAAACAAAGTATTCAGATTACAGTTACATTTTGTAAAAAGTGGGAATACTATCAGGATTACATTTGTTTCATTTAAAATTAAATAAATTAGTTTTTTGACATAATAACATTATGTTAGCTAAAATTTTGTGTTTGTTAGTGATTTAAAATTCCATGGTGTGCATGACTGCAGTTGTGTGTAAGTTTTCTAGCAGAAAAGTCCCCACACCACGGATCAGTTAATGAAATAAAGAAAGATCATAGCATTTCACATTTCGACATGTAGGCTTAAAATAGACTAATATGTATATGGTGTAAATTTTTTAATGTTGTCTATAAAATATTTATTTTTACTTGTAGGTTACATGTAAAATAAATAATAAAATAATGATAATAAAAATAAAACTGTAAAACTAAACTGTATAGCACTAGATGTCTGCATAGCCTTTTATATAAATATATACGGGCTGTAATATCTAGACGGTGAAACAAGACACGATTTTTAATAGTTTCAAATAGTTTTTACTATAGTTTTTTTTGTTTTAATTTTAAAATCATAAAGCTGCAGTCCGTAACCTTTTTGTTAAAAATTGACAAAATTGATATAATAAGCGAGTACACCATGAATCCATTTTCCAAACCGTGTTTTTAGCTTGTCCTGAATCACTACGGTACACCTGTAATAATTACTTATATTCAGACTATTTAGACTGGTTCGAGTAGATATCGCTGCGGAGTAGCCCTGTACCTGCGTGATTCGTCATAGACATAAATAGAGAGAAGTAGCTCCGCCTACAATGTTCTTCTACAAGTTCTGTTTATTAACCGCTAGAGTGCCAAAAGTTACGGACTGCAACTTTAAATAAAAGTAGGCTACTTAGATATTGCTTTTTTGACTTTATTTACATATGTAACTAAAAGGAATCCAAAAGTAATCAGATTACATTGCTTTCATATTGTGATACTTGGATTACGTTACTGAATACTTTTTTGATAAAGTGATTTGTAACTGTAACGGAATACATTTTAAAAGTAACCCTCCCAACCCTGTGTATCAATACATTATTCAGTGTAAGAATACACTATTTTGCAAGTGTTCGATTACAAGTGGATTACAAGGTCATGTGATCTCAAAATGGCTGCCTCTATGAGGAGACCCTACTCCAAGTAAAATAAAATAGGTTTTATTAGGCTACTGACATTAGTCTTGATTTTGAGTGTATTTATTTCAACAATACTATTAATTCCTTTCTATTAAAAAAAAAAAAAAAAAAATCAATAAAGAAAAAGTTTCAAAATACATAAGAAAGCAGAATATTTTCTTTTGAAATTCAACTGGGTATGATATCAGTCCCAAGTTAGAGGTTCGCACCAATAGTGAAGTAACTAACTGTGTAAAAATTGTAAATATTTTTTTTTAATAACGAAAAAAATAAAAGGAATTTAACTGTACGAAATATATAACAAAACCTGAAATTTCAATTCTAGTATAAAACCTGTTCCAAGTTAGCGGTTCCCACCCATAGTAAAGAAAACAACCGTATACCGGTAGGTGTACTACAGGACTAGAATGCTGCTTTGTTGATTTTCCCACGGTCTTGGTGTTCTACAATTAGGAAATTAACCATAACATTACATAACAAACCTTTACAACACAACACGGATTTTGCCTTAATCCCAGACACATTACACAGAATAAATGCATAGGTGTGGTCCAAAATCCTCTGAAAATACAATAAAACATGCCCGAACATGTGGAAATTAGCCTAACCTTTAGGCAGCAATTACTGTTTCTCCACTGACATTTACTCCAATTTGTCTGGCAGCAAAAATGTCCTTGAAGTCACGGCTTCTGGATAGGGTGTCACAGTCACAGGTTTCATCATGCCCTAGTCAACAGCTTAGAGAAAGGCAAACCGAAACACCTCTGGGGTGAAACGTTTCTAAAGACAAATTCTGAAGAACTCAAAAAAAAAAAAAAGGACAAAAAAAAAAAAAAAAAAGAGTACAGAATGCATCTAGTAGAAAAGGCAGGTTAAGAGTCAAAGTCTTCACTAGAAAATTGCATTTTCTTCCCTTGTTTGGTTTGTTCCCTACTGCGTATGAGATGAAAGCGGTGCTAAATTAAGATTCACATATGAAAAGACACGATTTGAGAGTTAAACACCTTCATTATAATCCGAAATTAGACTCTAACCCAGACCTCAGCATGAATTATTTTCTTTCTTTCTTTCTTTCTTTGGAAAGCACTGATGCAAACAGAAAATTCAGAACATTCAGACAGTTCTAACAGCAGAGGAACATTCAGAGTTGAAGAGAGGTGAATGTACAGTTCAACCGAGCCGTGTATGTTTCCCTATCTGAAACGCTCCTTCATCCGGTCTATTTCCTCTGTGCCACTGCACATTCATTTCCCTCTCGGTTTTCCACCATCCAAGCAGGTTCCGGCAAGTTCTGCCATGGGCAAGCAACACTCGGTCTAATTATTGCAGGGGTTGAGCTCGTTTGACAGGTCGACCTACTCCACTCCATTTGATATGAATTAGAGAGTGTGATGAGAGAAAAAAGAGCAGGTAAAAGACTAAATAAAATACAGAAAAGGAGAGAAAAAGAGGAAATAACATTTCATAGTCATCAATAGGAGACTACAGACAGCCAGACTATGGAATTTTCTTATATTCTAACAATTAAATATTGCATAACATATAAAAAGCTGATAAAATGCTAAAACAGTAATTATCTTATAGAGTGATATTTTTTTTTAATTCAGCAAGGAAGCAATAAATTGATCAAAGGCTTCTACATTGTATAACTTTCTACATATATAAAAGAATCCTGAAAAAAATGTATCAAATATACAAAAACATTAAGCAGAACAACTACTTTAACATTGATAATAAAAATAAAAATATTTCTTAAGCATCAAATCAGCATATTGCCAGCACAGGAATAAGTTACATTACAACAGAAAACAGTTATTTAAATAATATAATTGTTAATATAGTAAACTAATTAATTATTATTATTAATAATAATAATAATAATAAATAATTAAAATAATTATTATATTGTAATAATATTTCACATTACTATTACTATTACTACTATTATTATTATTATTATTATTATTATTATTATTATGTTTTGATCATATAAAAGCAGCCTTGGTGAACAAAAAAATACAAAACAAAAAAAAATCTTACAGAAGCAAACTTTTGAATGGTAGTGTATATATAGAATATTATTTAAATTATATTATATACATAATACATTGCACAGTATGTACAATACATCAATTGTAGAGTACAATTCATTTACAACACTAATTAGTTAAAAATATATTTGAAAATTCATGGCTAATGCATCTGCAGCTGTTGAATTCCTTTGAAAATAAATTCAACATCTGGCAATGGAATTCAATGAATTCGCATTTAACATCATAAATTGCAAGGAAAAATATAGCCTACATTCTAAATTTTACCCAAATCTTCTGAACAGCAACAAATTAAAAGCCATGTTTTTGGCGTAATTATTTGTTGAATAAAATCAAATCTGTAATTATTTTCTGCAACTGGTTGTCATAAAACGGAAAGCGTGCAAATCAAACACCCGTAAGTGCAGAACATTAAAACATCACCTATCATCCGAATGTCCATAAATGTCACTCTCCAACTTTGGAGGGCATTCCAGCCCCTCACTGCGCTTTGATAGTTTGATGCTCACCGGCGCAGCAGTGACAGCTCCAGCAGAGGCTGTGGGAGCCGGTGGCCCACTTTCTCCAGGACTGACAAATCAAGAGACACCAGACAGAGTTTTAAAACTGATTACAAAACAAACCCGGCAGACCACACTGGAGAGACACAGACGCTCCTCTGCTGTTAGCCTCCGGTTCTGTCTGGCACTTAAGGGGCGATCTTCATCAATTCTTAACCTTACCGATCAGAATCTGGCCGTGACCCAGAGCCTCTGGGCTCGGACCCCTGCATCCTGCGTTCTCCTGAGTGATGTAAACAGCCTGGTGCATATGTGCTCTCATTTTGTGGTGACAGTAATTATGTCGGTGAGAAAACAAGCTGCAGTTTTCCTGCTCTAAGCCCGCAGATACGACCCAGGGAGCCAGGAAAGCACTGACGGGAATGTTTACCATGCAATATGACTGATTTGGGTCAAGAACATGAGAAGAACTAGGAAAATGCCAGGCCAGAGGGGAAAAGAAAGGACTACCCAAGTGACCCTCATCTTGGTTTTAAAAATGAGACTGCTTTTAAAAGTGGCTACATTCACACAGCAACAGTATACAGTTATCGGTCCTGTTTTACAGTGCAAAGCACAAAATATTGGTACCATGTCAGTAACTGGCCAATATTACAGTTTTAATTAATTAATTTTTTTTAATTTATCGGTAAGGGTCTATACCGAATATTTAATTGAGCCTTCATACTTAATCTTTGGCAAAATTAATATTTCTTTTTTGTACTGTATATACAATGTTGAGATACCTAAATGCATTTGTAGCACTTAGTGTTATACTTTAAATTTATTTAGACAAAAGTATATTTATAGACCAGAATTTAATTATAAAATAGCCTGAGTTTCTAAACTGAGTACGTTTATAAATCATAATATGAAAATACTGCAATTATCAGATTATCGGTATCAGCCACAATTGTAATATATATTATTTTAATAATTTATATCTATTTTTAATTTTTTAGACAAAATATTATATACAATAGCTATTTATCGGTTATAAGTAATAATATGAAAATACTGTAATTATCATGTTATCAATATCAACCAGAACAGCAATATCTATTTTTTAAATAAATTTATATGTGACCATGGACCAAAAAACCAGTCATAAGGGTCAATTTTTCGAAACTAAGATTTATACATCATCTGAAAGCCGAATAAATAAGCTTTCCATTGATATATGGACAACAATATTTGGCAATATTTTGCCGAGATCTGGAAATCTGGAATCTGAGGGTGCATAAAATCAAAATATTGAGAAAATCGCCTTTAAAGTTGTCCAAATGAAGTTCTTAACAATGCATATTACTAATCAAAAATTAAGTTTTGATATATTTACAGTAGGAAATGTACAAAATATCTTCATGGATCATGATCTTTACTTAATATCCTAAAGATTTTTGGCATAAAAGAAAAATCAATCATTTTGACCCAAACAATGTATTTTTGGCTATTGTTACAAACATACCCCAGCACTTAAGACTGGTTTTGTGGTCCAGGGTCACATATGTATTTTTAATTTATTTAGACAAAATGGAACAGAATTTTAATATTGTCCATTTATCGGTTCAGTAATAACCATGAAAATAATTTTCGGATTATTGGTATCAACCAGAATTGTAAATCTATTTTTTTTCTTATCATTAATCTCCATTTTTAATTTATTTAGTCAAAACAGAATATTTATAGACTATAAACAGCTATTTACTGATTGTACTTTATAATAAAATACTGTAATTATTGGATTATCTGTATTAACCAGAATTGCAATCTTTTTTGTATTAATTTCTATCTAGATTTTATTTATTTAGACAAAATAGTAAATGCATAGACTATAAACAGCTATTTAACAGTCATACAAGTCATAATATGAAAATACTGCAGTTATCAGATTATCGGTATTAGAGAGAATTGTACTATGTTTTAAATAATTTATATCTTTTCTTAATTTATTTAGACAAATATAACAGAATTTTAATATTGTCATTAATCAGTTATTAGTGATAATATGAAAATAATTATCATCTTATCGGCATCAGCAAGAATTTTATATTGTCAACCCCAAACATTGTGAACATAGCTGGTGCGATTTACTCCATAACTGAAACTTTCTGGCTTGGAATTACTCCCCAAATCCTCATAGAAATGCAAATGTATCTGGCAGTATGTGCACCTTGTTTACTGCTGTGGCATAAATTAATCTAATTTTGTCTGAGTGTTTCTGTATTGCCACACTGACAAGGTAAGAACTTTGACTCAGTCAGTTCCAACAGTAAACACAATAAAACCGGTGGGTTATTAAAATTATGGATACAGTTTATGGTTGTAGTTTTCTTCACAGCTGGCATCTTTAGCTCAAGCTCATCTTAATGTTTCCGCTCATTTTCCACCCTCGTCACCCTCCATTATAGCTAGTCTCAGAGTCCCTGCACTACCTCTATTCTCATCTATAGCCTGACAGAGCAATACAGCAAAACACAATAGCTGTCTGTCACTCACAGGCCATAGAGGGATCCTGTGGAGTCCAGAGGCACTGGAATGAGCAACGGTTGAGGCCTAGAAATATCAACACATTGCCAAAACTAATGAGGAGAATAAATATGAGGAAATATGATCCACTGGGACGTGCAGTTCATTATGGAAGTTAAGACAACAGCCCTATGGTTATAAGGGAAAGTATTTTTCTCACACCCAAAAGAAATGGCATTTTGGAATTTATATTTATTATGAAATTTTGTAGTCTTTAAGCACTTGGGTATCCATCAAAACACAAGATTAATCAGAAGAGAGACTAACTGCCCAGAAATGGTTAGTTTTTTCTTCTGTTCATCGGATGTCTGCACTTCTGCCCAATGAACTTACAATAAAAGCATTTTTTGCTCTGTCATTACATAAACAAGTTTATAAGCCCATTGCTCTATGGATGAATGATTGTGTAAAGATGTGGTTCTGAAAAATTAAAGTCAAGCCCAAAACAGCGAGTTCTAAAAACCCGCGCTCTGTGCTTTATAAAACGAATGCAAACTCTGGCATTTATGATTTATGTCTTAAAATTTTGCATAAATAATGTGTGCAGCATAACGTGCACCCTATTATGATATAGCAGCAATCACACTGCGCCTCTGTGATCAACATAAATATACTGTCGAAACCTCTTTCTCTGAACCTTCAGATAAATAACAGGCTGAGGCTGTTGTCTCATTCTGGCATACCGATAATACTTCTATTTATTGTTATGAGAATTTATTGTTTACCAGAATAAAGGGGAAGATCATTGTTTATGAATTTGTTGCTCGTGGTAACTAAGGACATCGTCCTTTTTTCTTTACACAGTTTCAGAGAGCTACTTGACAGGAACTAGGGAACAAGACACCAGACGTGTTATTTTCTCAGTTTTGACAGGTGCTACAGTAAACATTGGATTGTGCCACTTTTATTTCTATTATCAAGACAAAGCCAAAGCCGTAAAGGGGTCATATTATGCCTTATTAATTTCTTTAGCGTACACTAATTTTTAAAATCTATTTAAAAGTGTTGTGCAGCAGAAACAAAATAAACTAAAAGATAAAAGAAATAAAATATAATAATATTTTATACAGTCATTCATATAATACATTATTAATTTATATCACCATACACTATTTTCTAAATCTACTTTACAATGTTTCTAAAGTGTTTTACACCAAAAATAAAATGATATAAAAAAGATATAAATATTTCCATGCATTATATATACAGGTATTCTTTTTACGCATTACGCATTTATTTCTCAGAGTCTGTAAAATCTACTTTATGTTGTTTCTAAAGTGTTTTGCACCAAAAATAAAATAAAAACATTACTTTAATGGATACAAAGGCATACAGTTATTCAAATTATGCATTATTAATCTATTTATCATACAAACATTTAAAAATCTACTTTATAATGTTTTGCACCAAAAATGTAATATAAATGAAATATAAAATAAAACATAATAAATACAACAAAATACTACTCCTTCTGACCAAGTGAATTTGCAAATTTGGAATTGTATGTTTACAAATGCATTTAAAAATCAAACTTTTAAATCTTAAAAGATCAACGGAAATTCTATTTCTCATGAAATAACTCCTTCAAGAAGTTAAGAAAGAGTGGTGGTTGGTAAAAATAAAGTATTTTGATTGGCGGTGTGCTGAGTGGACAGGGACAGGGCTCGCTGACTCATGAGGGGAGAGAGGACAGTTGGAGAGCGAGTTGGGTCAATGATTCAGCTGGAATAAGACTGAAAGGCCAAGAGACCGTGCCACTCAATGTCACTCTCAGCTGTCCCACAACCACTCTGGGTTACAGAGCAGCCACTTACCGCAAAACTACACTTCACTCTGTCTATCATTTCTCATGCAACTTAAAACCAAGCCTTCCCAAAGAACAATGACTATTCATGAGCCTCTGATTCAGACACAAGAATTAGAATATGAATAGAACATCTGGTAATAAAATAAAGGTTACAGTCCACTCTAAAACTACAGACACGGTAATACACTTCAGGAAGGGTTCATATTTGATGTTATCACGATGACCTTAGAGTGCTATTAAGTCCTGAATATAAAACACCTTTTCATAGTTTTAGGCTGGACATTACTAAGACTCAAGAAAAAAACTGGCATGAAAACACACTTTGATGTGGTTTCAATGGGAAGTAAAATCGATGAATGTATTCATAAATAAATGCTGGGGTGTACTGTAGCCATGCAGCATTCACTTTTTCTTTCCCTTCACACTGCAGAGTGTTATTTCTCATGAATACGAAGAGCAAGGATATTCAGCGAGCATGTTAAAGGTGGTTTGTGAAGAAAACACTGCGCACCGGTGTCAAAAGCAACAGAGTGGGATTCCAGCTGAAATATGATATTATTTGAGATGGGCTTATACATGAAACAAGGAGAAACAGCTAAAAGGTTTTACCAGGAGGCACAAAAAGGCTTCCTGCACAATAAAATATCATAATTTTACCATATTTTTAAAGACATTTCCCACTGTAACACTGATGTTGTCTAAAGTACCATGGTATATTTCAAAAGTACCATGGTATCTGATACCATCACTGTACCATGTAAAAATAAAATCTAACGATTGAAAAATTGAAATTAAACAACTACATTCTCATGACTTCAACACTAAATAAAATAAAAGTTTAGTTATAGATATATAGTGTATATACACAAAAGTCTGGGGTTGGTAATATATATATATATATATATATATATATATATATATATATATATATATATATATATATATATATATATATATATATATATATTTTTTTTTTTATTATTATTATTATTTTTTTTTTTCAAAATAATAGCAGTGTGTTTAAAAAAAATGAGTAAAGCTCAAAATCCTTATAATAACTTTTACTTCAATACACAATTTCTCTTTAGGCCAGTCAATGTGTTCTTTGGCAAATTGTAACCTCTTCATTTTTTCAACAATGGGACTTTGCGGGGGCTTCTTGTCGATAGCTTGGCTTCACATTGGCATCTTCTAATTGTTACAGTACTCACAGGTTACTTTAGACTTTCTTTGATCACCCTGGAGCTGATCATTGGCTGAGTCTTTTGCATTTTGGCTATTCTTCAATCCATTCGAATGGTAGTTTTCTTCCACATCTTTCTGGTTTTGTTTGTCATTTTAAAGCATTTGACAGCCTATTATTTTCTGCACTTCTTTATATGTTTTCCCCCCTATAATCAACTTTTTAATCAAAGTACGCTATTCTTTTGAACAATGTCTGGAACGACCCATTTTACTCCGATTTTCAGAGAGAAATGCACAGTACAACATTTGCTGCCATCGTCCTTAAATAAGGGTGACTTGTTAGACACCAGTTTTTTTACAGAAAGATTTACCTCTCTAATTAAACTCTACACTGCTATTATTTTGAACATGCTCTTTTCAATTAATGATTCAATTACACAGAATTAACAGCATGCATGTCATGACTGTTGGGTCTGTTGGTTTTCTATTACTCTACACACCTACTAGTAAAATATTTGCCATGTAGAAATATAATTTCTACCAAAAACAGTGATTGATCTGGTTAGTGATGTTGGACTGCTATTATTTTGAACAACTGTATATAGTAAAACAGTAATATTGTGAATGACTATTACAACTTGAAATACCTTCTTTTATTGTAATATATTATATATGTCTACTGTAATATGTATAAACTGAATTTAAAACAAAAAGAGAGGGGGAAAAAACATAATTCTCTCAGGATCAAGTATTTTAGAAACCTGTGTAAAATCTAAATCTTTTAATTACTGTTTATTACCATTTGCACAGCATTTCTATGAGAGATGCTTCCTGACTGCAAATATATGTATCTGACGTTCATTTTGAAACCAGAAACTTGAAATGATTTATAACCCAAGAAACCCATAATATTTGCATAACGAGTGAATCAGATTCAGAAAACACACACATGACAGGCAGATGCCCAATATATCTGGCATTAGAAGAGTAGCTGCTACACTTGCTGCTGAAAACTGTTCAGAATCTTTGTCACAAACAGCCACAAAACCATTGCAATCTCCAAGTATGCAAGAACCGCTTCTTCTGATGTAGGTCACAAGCACTCAAAACACGAGGGGAAGTTACAAGCAATAACCAGGAACGACAAACACCAACCGTTGTGTAATCACACTTCTAGCACTTTCCCAGCTCTGGGCTTTTCTACACAGCTTCTGGAGGTTCTCATTCACTCCCTTGCACTTCTGCAGCGAGCGCTGTTGCCTGGTAACCCGAGCGCTGTATAAGTGCTGCAATGCGACCCGCAGAAGGTCTGACTGCTGCTACTGCTCTGTTAGGGGGCGAGAATAGCGGAAGGAAATAAGGGTTTGGGTCGCTCAGGGTTTCACCCACTCATCCAAGCAGGTGGTGGAACTTCCTCTGGGCTATTTTGAGAGGAGGGGATTGTAATCTATGGCAAGCCAAGAAAAAAAAAGCATTGTGCTTTAAGGACAGCTTTGCGGAGGCAAGCTCAGTTCCCCTGTGTTCCTTTAAACTTTTTCACACCCTTTATTTATTGATTTGTTATGTGAGATGGAGGTTGAAATGACCAGATGGATTCCAACACAAAGATTTCTTAGTGCCTACACACAAATATACAATTAATTTCAAGGATAGCAGTTAATATGGAAATGACAAAATGTGATAAAAAGTGCGATGTGGATAAAAAATAAATAAATCTTGTTAATTTTTACAAATGAACTTTAATTTACAAAAAAACAACCAAACAACTTTTTAAACTGGTAAATCCAACAGTTGTTTTCTGTTGAATTCAAGATTTTAGACTGCTACTAATATCTATTTTGTACCTTTAAAGGGATAGTTCACCCAAAAATGACATCCTAGGTGTATATTGGTGCTTTTCCACTGCATGGTACGGCACGGTACGGTTCAGTACGGCTCACTTTTGGGGTTTTTTCCACTGGGTACAGTACCTGGTACTTTTTTTAGTACAGTCGTGGCCAAAAGTTTTGAGAATAACATAAATATTAGTTTTCACAAAGTTTGCTGCTAAACTGCTTTTAGATATTGGTTTCAGTTGTTTCTGTGATGTACTGAAATATAATTACAAGCACTTCATACGTTTCAAAGGCTTTTATCGACAATTACATGACATTTATACAAAGAGTCAGTATTTGCAGTGTTGGCCGTTCTTTTTCAGGACCTCTGCAATTCGACTGGGCATGCTCTCAATCAACTTCTGGGCCAAATCCTGACTGATAGCCACCCATTCTTTCATAATCACTTCTTGGAGTTTGTCAGAATTAGTGGGTTTTTGTTTGTCCACCCGCCTCTTGAGGGATTGACCACAAGTTCTCAATGGGATTAAGATCTGGGGAGTTTCCAGGCCATGGACCCAAAATTTCAACGTTCTGGTCCCCAAGCCACTTAGTTATCACTTTTGCCTTATGGCACGGTGCTCCATCGTGCTGGAAAATGCATTGTTCTTCACCAAACTGTTGTTGGATTGTTGGAAGAAGTTGCTGTTGGAGGGTGTTTTGGTACCATTCTTTATTCATGGCTGTGTTTTTGGGCAGAATTGTGAGTGAGCCCACTCCCTTGGATGAGAAGCAACCCCACACATGAATGGTCTCAGGATGCTTTACTGTTGGCATGACACAGGACTGATGGTAGCGCTCACCTTTTCTTCTCCTGACAAGCCTTTTTCCAGATGCTCCAAACAATCGGAAAGGGGCTTCATCGGAGAATATGACTTTGCCCCAGTCCTCAGCAGTCCATTCACGATACTTTCTGCAGAAGATCAATCTGTCCCTGATGTTTTTTTTGGAGAGAAGTGGCTTCTTTGCTGGCCTTCTTGACACCAGGCCATCCTCCAAAAGTCTTGGCCTCACTGTGCGTGCAGATGCACTCACACCTGCCCGCTGCCATTCCTGAGCAAGCTCTGCACTGGAGGTGCCCTGATCCCACAGCTGAATCAACTTTAGGAGACCAAAGTTTTGAGAATGACACAAAAACATCCTCCGAGAGCAACTTCTCCCAACCATCCAAGAACAGTTTGGTGACGAACAATGCCTTTTCCAGCATGATGGAGCACCTTGCCATAAGGCAAAAGTGATAAGTAAGTGGCCTGGGGAACAAAACATTGAAATTTTGGGTCCATGACCAGGAAACTCCCCAGAACTTAATCCCATTGAAAACTTGCAGTCAATCCTCAAGAGGTGGGTGGACAAACAAAAACCCACAAATTCTGACAAACTCCCAGCATTGATTATGTAAGAATGGGCTGCCATCAGTCAGGATGTAGCCCAGTAGTTGATTGACAGCATGCCAGGACGAATTGCAGAGGTCTTGAAAAAGAAGGGTCAACACTGCAAATATTGAGTCTTTGCTTAAACTTAATGTAATTGTCAATGAAACCCATTGGCACTTATGAAATGCTTGTAATTTTACTTCAGTATACCATAGTAACATCTGACAAAAAGATCTAAAAAAAACTGAAGCAGCAGACTTTGTGAAAATTAATATTTATGACATTCTCAAAACTTTTGGCCACGACTGTACAACCTCGGCTGAGGTTCCAAGCGAACCGTACCATTACTGAAATGTGACGGTGTAAACTCTGCTGATCACTGATTGGCCGGAGAAAATCGTCACTGCCTGAGGCACTGAACTTGCGACACGAGGCAAAACAGACCCGCTAGATTTAAATCAGCACAGGCAGCGAAGGATCGAACGCGACTGTTTTGAATGAGCGCACCTTTCTTTTAACAACCAAAACATGGCTGTTTCGTTGTCTGTTGAGGAAGTACAGACTGTCCTCTCGACGTGGAATTAAAACGATTTTCTTCTTTCAGACGAATGCAATCACAGTTATATGAGAACCAGAAAAAAAAGTTCTGTGAATTTAGTATTTCTTCACGTCATTAAATTGTTTAAAGCATTGGTACTGATATGCTTTGAGGTCAAATAAAGATGTCTAAAATGTTCCACTAATAATTTTATATAAAAATTTTGTTAAATCATATGCTTACAATGCCAAGATAAGGCATATACAATTAAATAAAAGTGTAATTGACAGTAGTGACACTAAATTTAGTTTGAGGTCGCATTGGTGCCACTACCAATCTGCCTAACTGATAAGTGTTAGCATTCTGTTTTGCATGATAAATATGTATTAAACACCAAACGCGCCAAAAGCAAAACAAAACAGCGCTTCTCGTTTGAAACCGCGCGTCGCACGGACCTTTTATCACATTGGTTCAAAAGAAACGAGAGCGCAATGTGAGCTAAAGCGAATGTATTTACTACACTGACCAGTCGAGATCTCGAGATCTAGTGATCGGGCTCGAGTTCAGCGCAGAGTTCTCCAGTATCATTTAACATAATTTATTATGTTAAAGCTTAAAAACTTTGTCAAAATAAAGTACATTGGAGAATGAGTCACCGGTTGAATGTTGTGTCTCATGGACACGTGATATGGATAAACATCTTGGAGCATTGTTCTACCATAGGGATATAATGTACGGCTTTTAACACACTACCGAAATGAATGTATAAATGCAATGAGAGCATTCTCGAAATACCAGTTTTTACCCTGCTATCTTTCTGATGACTCAGAGCTTGAAAGCAGAAGCCTCTCTTGGGAACGGCACACTGGCTGCTGGAAATATCCACAAGACCCCTGACTCACATGTCTGAACAAAATAAAGCTTTTTTTTGGCTAATTTTAGCCACCGGCTTCGACCTTAATTTGCAAAACACCTTTCAGACTGCGAATTCACCGGTGGACAGACATCTCTGCAGTCTCATGCTGTGAAAACACTTCTTTATGACTCAGCCGAAATATGCTAAATTCACATGCTCCCAGTAGCTAAATGCTAAATGGCTACAGATGCAGATTCAATTTAATACAGACGATTTAGTACAAATAAAGTGCTGCACAGATAACAACATGCAAATTAATATAAACAGAGAACTACATATTCAGTCATTAATTTATACATATGTATATATATATAAATATAAAGAGCAAAATAAACTAATTAGTGAATGCTGTTTTTTTTGAGTCACTCAACTCATTTTACTTTTGGCATGTGATAAGTCTGAGTAAAACATGATATTTAATTGAAATATAGAAGAATGCATTTGCTAAAGAAGCTAAATCTAATTAAATCACTGTTTTAAATCATTTTATTGCAGATTTGAAATGTGTTTTTCAAGCAATCATTTCAGAGGCAGAGCAAATAATCACATTTTGATAAAAGACGATGAAGGAACATGTAAAGAAAATAAATAGGGTAAATTATGATTTCATGTTTACTGCAATTACAATTTTGACAACAATCTACCTTTGAATTTCTGCTTTTGAGACACTGAATGCTATATAGAATGAACGAGATGAACTGAAGCCTTAATCAAACATTACAAAGCCCAAAAGAAGAGATCAAACCTATCTTTCATTGACTCTGATATCCACCCCAGTGAAGAGGCACAAAAAAATGAATATTTCAGATCTAAAACAGCTTAAAGGATTGAAATATAAGCACTTTCTCTGGCCAAAATCAGAACACTTAATTCACAGGTGTCTTTTTTATTACCTGTGAAACACAGTTCTGCATTTTCTGAACGGTGTCGTTCATCTCTATTTATGTGTTTTCCCTTTTTCATTGAAAAACTGGTATTTGTGGGGAATGAAACACTTTGACTAAAATCCATGGGTTTGATATTTGGATGCCAGCCTGCTCATTGTGGCGGAATCATTCATTATGTGAGGTAATGCAAGCTATAGAGGATTTCCCTCAATGCACAGGACCACTGCTGTGTCAGAATGCATTCATATGCACTTATTCAGGAATAAATCCACAGATGCACACGCACTCAAACTTACCGTCAAGAAACCCCCAGAGAGCGCGCTCAGACCAGAATAACTTTGCTGATATAATTCAGGCAGTTTTTACTTGAGATTGGTTTATCTGTAACAAACTTTAGGAAATCACACATACAGTACACACAGCAATACAGACATTTGATTTCCTCATAATAAGCAAGAACAAGCATTAGGGGGCTTTACTTTCACCAACCCAATGACTCTATTATCCTGCCTGCTAAGATGCATTAATGTGAAGATTATTATTGAAGGATCATTAAGTTTCTTAAAATGGCCAAAGTAAATGCAGCCAGACCAAATACTGAAATCTCATTGTGCATAAATCGCTACTAAACTCAATAGACCTGTATCATTAGAGGCAAACACAAACCAGTCAGATTTACTAGTGATTAGCTAAACTACATAATAAAATGAACATGTACACATCCTTGACAGATTTTTGCTGCTGTAGTAAATGTAATGCAGACTGATTGTATTTTGTTTTGAATATAATGTACCTGTATGTCTAAATGGATATTTTGTCCAAATAGGTTTGAAGGAATAGCACACTCAAAATGAATATTTGCTCTGATTTTACTCACCCTCAGGCCATCCAAGATGTAGATGAGATCAAAACAGATTTGGAGAAATTTAGCATTGCATCACTTGCTCACTAATGGATCCTCTGCAGTGAATGGGTGCCGTCAGAATGAGAGTTCAAACAGCTAATAAAAACACACATAATCACAATACTCCACAAGTAATTCACACAACTCCAGGCCACCCATCTTGTAAAGTGAAAAGCTGTGTGAATGTAAGAAATAATTCATCGTTAAGGCATTTTATCTGGCCAAAATACTAGTCCATAATCCATGATAACACTTCCTCCAGTAAAAAAAGTCCATCCCCTGTTGTCCTCTCACATCAGAATCCACCAACATATTTGTTAAGAACTGTTTTTGCTTGTAAACAGTGTTTGATCTGTATGTATTTCTCTACTGATTCAGATTTCAGACAAGACATCTTTATCACTGGAGAAAGCAATATTATGGATTTTGGATTCGTATTTTAGCCAGAAGCAATGCTTTGAAGTTAAAAACATCTTAAATGATAGAATTGTTCCTTACAACCATGCAGCTTTTCACTTCGAAAGACATTCATTCATGGAGTGGAGTGTCAATTACTTGTGGATTACGGTGATGTTTTTATCAGATGTTTGGACTCTCATTTTGACGGCACCCATTCACTGCAGAGGATCCATTGATGAGCAAATTATATAATGCTAAAGCTCTCCAAATCTTGTCTGATGAAGGATCAAACTCATCTACATCTTGGATGGCCTAAGGGTGGGTAAATATTCAGCAAATTTTCATTTTTGGGTAAACTATGATGTGCAGGATGGTTGGGTTATTTGGACTAGCTGTCATAACAGACTAATCAATTCGATAGTTTTTTTTAAAATGCTCAAGAGGTGTACTTAATTTAATTTTATTAATCTAAATTAAATCTCTTAATTTTTCCTGACATTACACTAAGTAAGCTTTTAAAAGATAAAAATAAAAATAGATTATAGCCAGTTTATTGAATGTGTATCTCTGTGTGTTTTTCAGTGTCTCATACCTTGAAAGTTGTGTTTTAAAGACAGCAGGTCAATCAAAACTCTTTTATTAAAAGTTAACTATTAAAAGCTGCAACACCTAAATTCTGCTACTTTTTGCTTCACTCCATCCATGTGTAAATAGACTGAAAAGTCCCTAATGCAGTTCTAGTGGTCCCTAATTATATATAGCAAAATATTAAGCTATAAACCAAAAAACAGAGAGTTACTTAGTAGCAGTGATTTCTTAATATTCTCTTGAAAAGAAACGACTTGTTCTAATGTAGCAGAACCCAATTAAAGTGGTGACCAGTGAGCCTCAAGCGCTGTAGCCACAATAATGGACATGGGGAAGCTGCCAGCTTACTGTTCGCTTCAGTCATTGGCTCTGCAGGACCTACTGGGCACAGCACCACAGAACATTTCTACTTGAATTCATAAAACTGCTCGCACACAAACTCACAAAGAGACACATTCTCACACAAGCTCAGAGTCTGCAGATTTAATGAAAGGAGAAATCTAGAGATGGATGTAAAGAGAGAATAGATGGAAAGAGAGTGAAAAGCAAGGGATATGCTGAGATTTGGAGTCAGTGAAAGGACAATTGAGAGAGTGAGGAAGTGGGAAAAAGAGATTGAAGAAAAGACTGTGTGAAAGAATGAGGGGGTGGTTGAAATGAGGACCGCAGGATATGGACTGGAGAAATTTGGTAGCCAAGTTAAGATACAGAGTAAAAGAGAAGTGAAGACATCGTTGAGGTGAAATGTTCCAACTGTTGGGTTCAAATTTGTCCTTTTTTGAAAAACATCTGCTTTCAAAAACAGCTACATGCATTGTGTGAAAAGATAATTAACATGAGCACATAATGTTGGTTTTATAAAAACACTTTTGAAGCTTAGCAACATTTCAGAATGTTTATTAATTAGGGATTAAAATCGAACAATCACATAATTGTATAATAATTAAACTGGTTTCAGGTTCACCTGAGCCAGACTGAACAAATTTTGATTTGATTTGATTGTAACAGTTGTGTTTTAAAGGGATGAATTTTAAGATTTTAACATTTATGAGAGGGGTTTACTGTGCAAATTTCCCAACAACTAAAGCGCAGCACAGTGTTAATCAAAGCACCACTGCTAGACATATAAAAACATTTTTAAAAATTATAATAATTTATACTTTAATACCAAACTACACTAATCGACTAGTCGGTGACCCATTCCTATTATATGGCACAAAAAATAGCTGGTGCAATTTAGCGAAAAGGCTAAAAAAAATGCTACGGCAGAATCTTAAATAAAGCAAAAAATGCACTCAAATGTCTCAAAGATCACATGCATTTCTAAACAGATCCAGCAAGTTCGCATGAGTCCACGGCCTTAAGCGCCCAGCCTACGCAGTCTAGTACAGACCCAGTGTTTTATATAACTGTCATAGGATGAGAAATATCAGAGGGACAGAAATAAATTCCCAAGTCTTAACTATAGCAATAAAAAAAGACAAAAAAGTCATCCTTATTCCTGAATTTATGCCAAATATCAACATGATACACTTTGAATTTTTCACAGACAAGAATCACTTGTCTCCTCCAAAATTTGCTGAGGAAAAAATTCATAGTACAAAAATAAAATAATGCAAATATTACAAAACATAACAGTGTATACCGTAAATCACTCATTCTTCTAAAGAAACACTGCCCAACAGTGACACCAGCAGGTAAAGATATAGCAGGAGAACGCGTCTCTCTCGCCTCCCCTGAGCCCATTGAATTTTAACAGACCCCCTAAAGCGTGTGGTAAGTTTGGTGGGGGGTAATTGAGAATGAACGGGGAAATGTAATATGAATGAATGAATGAATAAGTAAACAAACAAACTCAACCACTTTGTTACGTCAAAATAAGACTTAAAATGGGATGAAAACATGATCTGTGGGTGACATCAAGCTAAATCTCCATGTCTGTGACCAATATTTACCTATTTTTTATTTTGTTATTAAATATTAAAATTACAGGCTAATATTTAATGATATGGAATATCATTCAGTTCATTCATTTTACATGTTTAATCATCTGACAGCCCTTATTAAAATAATCAGTAGTTACATCAAACCAAAATATTCAATATTTCAAATATTTAATCATATTTATCAAGGCATTAAAGTCACAAAATGTTTGATTCTGGACACGACTAAGTAGTTACGCTAAGGCCCCATGGGTCCTTTATAGTGCCGGAGGGGGTGACTTCCTGTTTGGGCAGACTTGCAAAACACTTGTTCTAACTGTGCCGCTTTAATGCCATGACAGTGGTGTTAATCCACTTTGTCAGTGTTCTGGTCTTGTTCTCTAACTGCATCAAGCAGAGTCGACAAGCCCCTGGGGTTTTCCATTAGACCCATCAGGGCTACACCGCTTCATCACTGTGGGTGATTCAAGCCTATTGACCGCAGCCATACTGTCACTCCCTTGCCTATTCAGGAGCCATAGTGGGCTCTAGGATGTTCATTTTCCACAGATATTGCAGTAATGGGATGCATTAATTAAACAGGCAATCACAGCAGAAGCATATCGATTCGAAAAAGATCTGATTACAAGGACTAGCTATATGATATGGATGCACACATCTATTAAGTCTGTTAACTTGCATGAACTTCCCAACACCCTAAGTTCTGGATGACGGATTCCTAATCAGGGAGCTTGATATTTATCTGCGTTATTAAAAGCTTTGCCTCTATTGTTGAAGGGCTAATTGAATGAAGATCTGATGTAAGTCTGCAACGGATCTTCTTTAAGAACGACTCACAGAAGTAAGCGATTTAGGCAAAGCGTCTGCTATGAAATGGCTCCATTGTGCGGCTCGAAATGGAAATCCTTTGTAATGAATGGATAAGCACACATCTAGAGCAATTACTGATTGCACGGTGGTTTAGCACTGTGGCAGAATAATCAAGAGTTAAACTATTAGATTTGTAATTTCAATTGATTTCATTCTGAAATGAAGAGTTCACAGACGTAATCGAACACTATTCCTGAACACTCAGGGTACAGATGAATAGATTGTAGTTATTTTAGTTTATTTGCTCAAATATTAAATTTATATGATGAAATATAAAACAGAAAACAGTCATATTGTGAAATATTATTCCAATTTAAAATGTTTGAATATATTTTAAAATGTCATTTATTCCTGTGATAGGAAAGCTGAATCTTCAGCATCCATTATTCAAAGTCCTTCCCTTCAGAATGGCGTTTGATTATTGATAAATATTATTGGGACTAAATTATTAATAATGGTTCTTACTATTATCGATGTTGAAAACATTATACTGTAAATGTCTTTGTCCACATTTTGATCAATTTAATGCATTCTTGCTGAATTAAAGTACAAATATAAACAAATATAATATAAAGTATTAATTTCTTTATGTTTTTTTTTTTTTTTAAATCTTACCCCAAACATTTGAATTGTAATGCATAATGGTTTCCACAAAATTATGAAGCAACACAACTGTTTCAGCATCGATAATAATAAGAAATATTAGCATATTAGAATGATTTCTGAAGGATCATGTAACACTGAAGACTGGAGTTATTGATGATGGAAATTCAGCTTTGCCATCATAGGAATAAACTGCATTTTAAAAAATATTAAAACAAAAAACAATTTTACATTGTAGTAATATCTCACAATATCACTGTATTTTCGATCAAGTAAATGCAGACTTGGTGAGTATAGGAAACTTTTTTAAATGTTTTTTAAAAACTTAGATTAAATGGTGTATTTAATTTTATGTCAGCAATACCACAATATATTATAAAATGGAAAATATTTTTTAAAAAGACAGTAGATCAGATACCAGTAGAAAAAAAACCCTCAAATACTTGGTATATGATTTAAACTATCAAAGGTAGTGTTGTCACGGTACCAAAATTTCAGTATTCGGTACCGATACCAGTGAAAATCCACGGTTCTCGGTACCAATTTTGGTACCACATGCTAATTTAAAAAAACACACTATTTTTAATAATAAAGTCAAACAAAAATAAAATGTATGAAAATTGTGTTTCAAGTTTTTCCGCAAGTAATAAAAGTATGAAAAACAGTAAACAAGTTTCACCCAAATTTGATTTGTCTTTTAATTAATTAAATTTAAACACATTTTATTTGTTTGGTAAATAAAGGGGATTTACTATTAAAATTAAAATATGGAAGAAATATTGTGTGATTTCTTTAAAAATAAATATTTATTAATTTTTTTTCAACAGTAGTAATAGTATCACATACATTCTACTAAATAATAGTAATATATTTCTGGCACAATGTCTTTAAGATAAACTTTTATTTTGACGGGTTGCCGTGAATACCTTTAAATTTCTGTGTGTAGCTATATGATATGACGCTGGTTTTACTCAAATGAAACAGTAAAATGCTCGTGAAGTGACTCTTAGAGCACTTCTGTAGATGTTGTTTATGTATTTATGTCCTCATTGAGATGGCAGATGCTGAAATCACCGCGAGCGTCACTCGCGCTTCAGTGTGTGTATAAAAAAAAAAAAAAAAACGCACGTCTCTGCCATTCATTCACTCACACAGAGACGCGCAGAACATGCGGGATTCATATTTGAATCGACTTTTGCAGCTTAATATTTACAGATCCTAGTCCGTGTCGCGATTTGATTTAAGCGTAATGACCTACTTTTAATTAATTCATCCAAACTTTGACAAATTCCGTGACATTTCGTGCTAAACTGTAAATTCCGTTTTTATAACTGGATTCCGAGATTCCGTCCGTGTTTTCTGCATCGCGGAAATGATAGGGCCGTACGCATCAAGAACCAGGTCGACCGGGTTGACCGGGTACTCGGTATCACCGGTACTTAAAAAAACCTGGTACCGTGACGTTTTCATTTTTTTAGTACCGACTTGGTACCGATGTACCGGGTCTTTTGACAACACTAATCTAAGGTTTCAGGCCCAGCAAGCCTTCGGTAAAACTTTAATGTAATGCTGCATTAAAACCAAACCAAAAATGACCAGCAAATGTTCATACTTATGTGAACATCAAAGACGGCCGTTTTGCTTTGCAGTTTTCACTCTGCAGGATCAAACCCTTAGAAGTATTTATCTGATGGGGACACTCGACGCTGGTGGTTCTGCACTATCAGGGCATCATCTTTCTCTCTGTTCAGAGCCAAGTCAGACTAAAGTGACTCATATGAGGAACCTACATTTTGTTAAATTAGCTCATACATCAAAAGACGCAGTGAAGGTGAATGTCTCTCTTAACTTCTGTTTACAAATGGAAGGTGGTGCAATGCATCTTGGGTACACTTACACAAACATTTTATGTTGTTTGGATCACAACATTTAGACAGCTACTGAATGCATACAAGACCAGAAACATGAGCTGATGCATTGCAGCTAATAACTGCTTTTGGCTGCATTTTTACTGCGCAAAAGCCTTGACAGCAGTTAATGAAGTGAATTACGTAAATATTGCATCTTTTAACAAAACCAAACATAACCACACAGGTGTTTGGCCCCATGGGGGCCCTGACTGCTGTGAGTAATGAGAGTGTTACATAACCTTGAGCTGAGGGGTAGTCCCATTTGTGTCCTCTTAACAGACAGATGTTTGATGTCCTTGAGCTAAAGCATGAGCAATAGACCTTAGTTAGGGTAGATGCCGATGTGATTTTTTACATGAATGAAAATGAGGCCATGAGGGGATGACTTCTTTGCAATGGCATGAGCCGCATAAAGGTCCTAGATCGCATGTCATTTTTAAAACATCCAAAAAGTGTTTATGTTAAAGTTTTTGGAAACCGAAAACAGTTTTGAAAAAAGTCTTAGTAAATGTTATTTGTATTTCCGGTTGGACATATATTCCACTTCACACCCCTTGAATGGAGAGTGAAAAAAGATCCAATTATCAAATGTATTGTAGTAAAGAGAGCATAGTCCCTTTAAGCCTATTCACTATGTTTATTCTATTCCTATTCCTATTGGCCGTTTAGTCACGTCAGTCAGAGAATATGTGCTGAGTTACGTCTGTACGTAGAGTTTTGAATAGAGGTTGCTCGCATGCTCATCGCACAGTCAGGAAAGCTGCCGTTCTGTGCCGAAGCAAGAGCACCGATCAGCGAGAACAGTGACATACAGACTGTGTATTTATGCAAATTGTACTGTTGGTGAGTGAACTGTGTAACAACGTTGTTCAAGAAGTTAAGTAAACTCTACAGAGAAGATCATTCCTCCCACGCATCCACATAGGCCAACACATAAACGAAACTAACTGCACACACGACAGTATTCAAAAACTGGGCCCCTGCTTTGAAAACCACTGAACAAACTATAACTATCAATATAATATAGCCTATTTTTACAGTTAAAAATCAATGGTTTAATATATTTCTAATTCTACTGTTACCAAGTGCCGAAAAAATAAATGAATATGTAAAAATAATATATTCAGGCATGTTTTTATGATATCAGTATTTAAAAGCAAATATCACTGATGCATTTTTATGATCAGTCTTCAATAATTAGAACTAAAATGTGACATCCACGTATTAATGGAATTTTTCATAATAAACAGAACAACAACTAAAAAAGAGATTAAAGAATAATAACAAAATGCTAAAAATGTTCATCTGCTCTTACAAAACACATGTAAAAAATGTGTTGTAATAACACACACCACATAGCTTAACTTATAACATATACTATAAATAAACACGATATATAGCATGCCTAATGAATGCATTATGTGATTTATTTTTGACACCATTGGGCATAAACTGACCTCAACAAGCTGTCACTCTGATTAAAAGCTGATTGATTCTAATAAAAAAAAAAAAAAAAAAAAAAAACATCTACAATTTTATCCGCCTTCCGTTTAAACAGTAACATGTTCAACACTACCTCTACAGTATGTCCTATAAAAAAAATCAAGTGTAAATTCAAAGTCTAATTTCATTTATTCACTAGAGAATGCTAGAATAACAATAATACATTAAAGAACCGGTTTTGTCCCAGTACTCAAGAATCAGTGTAAAATATGTGATAACTCAGGCCAAAACTCCCTACTAGGACCTATCAAATCATACACTCGGATGGATACAGGAAATGTTTAGCCTAACATGCCATGAATTCAAGCCAATATCTTTTAAAAGTGATCTTGGGACTGAGAACAGATCTACTGTACACTGCACTAGCCAATTCAAACACTGATTTTTTTCAGCATAACTGTGAGGTAATATTCTTTTGAGAGTGAATGCCCCAGGAGTTGATTCAGTACTAAAACAACTATGACTCTAACCACGTCATCGCCTTACTCACGCTTTCCCTAATGTGCCTTACGCAGATTTCAAGAGAAAGACTGATCCCTCAAGCCTTAACACATTGTCTTTGGCTCTTACTTCAAAAACAATGGGACGTCTTATATAATACTGAGTAAGCTGCCAGGTTAATGAAGGCCTATGCTTGATATATAGAATTAATCAAGTAAAAAACACAACCAACAGAGCATCTGTAGAGGAGCGGGACCATTCAAGACCACCTTTCTGCTTTATTCTTTAATGGCTTTCACCTCTAAAGTGCTCCTCTGCAATTTTTTTCCCAACTTAACAATGGAGAACTTACGCACATGGATGCGGTCACAAATGTCAGAGGCAAAAACACTAATTCAAATGTAACATTATAAAACAGGTCTCTGGGATAATAACCGGTCATGACATCATTAACACGCAGGCTGCTGTCAGTGTTGCAACTACAATTTTATACTTGATCACATTTGAAGTAAGTGCACATCTGTGCAGAAAATACACACACACCTCTAAAACGTGGACTATTATTGTGGCCATAATTGTTTTGACATTTCCAGCGTGGCATTAAGAGTTTTGACCTTCAGTCGCTGAAAACATACCTCAAAAGCCAGATCTCACTACAATACAGCGACATGTACCTGGATGAATCATATTTTATTAAATGAATCCTGCACGGATTACTAGTCTGTAAAAAAATCTTCATATTTTTCATGCATTCGCATCAAAAAGAACTAAATAAATTAATGTGCATTTAATTATTGGCATCAGATATTCCCGCTTTGAGACTCTAAAAGAAATTAGTCATCTTGAGAAAATAATTACGCTCCTAACTAGATGATACTAAATTTACCATGCCTAATTAAACATTAAAATATCAAAATGATTTTTTTCCTGTTTGTCACAATAGAGATGATTAGCTCATCTCTTTCCATTAATACAAAATCACTTGATAAATTCGTCCGGCACATGAAATGACTGACTTCTTGACCTTGATGTGTTCCTTCAGCTTGGACGCGGCTGAATAATCTGCACCTCCTTTGGTTCGGGATGCTGATTAGTGCCGCCCACCCTTGCAGGATATTGGCAGGTAGTTATTTTTCTGCATCTTGTATAATGAGCAACCCCAATATTTCCAACAAGACAGGGTCACATTGAGAGCTTATCCTCCACAAGTGTCTTTATAATTATGCAGAACAGTATAATCCTTGAGATGTGTCAGAATATGCCAGCTACGCAAGATAAAATTGTGCTGTTCGAGTGCTTTCCGCAGCCCGAGGCCTTCAATTACACCCTAGATAACATCAAAAATACAATATATGCTGTAAGGCCCTTAAATGCGGGGATAAAGGGGACAGAGGATCTACTACAATTCAATTCTCCACCCACTACTGTCCACCTCAGCTTTCAATAAAAGGCTGAGATTAAACCTGTGCCGTGAGTCACTGTGTCTACACCTTAGAGGACATCTCACAAGCTAAGCTGCCAGAGGCAGGACAGGTTGCCAAAGCTCTGGCCTATAACACTGGCTTTGATCCGTCAGATTTCAACAGACTGCTGATGAAAATAACCTATCCAGACCACCATCTGCTTCCCTTAGTTTCTAAAATGCAAGACTAGAGGTAGATATACAGATATTGTAGATATTATTCACGTAAATAGACTAAAATGCAACAACTGTAAATGTGACATGGAAAAATAAGAAATTTAAAGAGTAAATTCACTTATTTTACCCAGCTTTGTTACATTGTCAGTGGTACAAGTAAACGAACGTGCGTTACTCGCCCCAAAAAATCATTGTAAATTTGTCAAAACACAAGCTTTTGTGAAGACTACAGATCATACTTCCACATTTTCGTACCCCTACTCATGGATATCAAGCCCAGAACATTATATGTTGACCACCATAGCCCTTTTTGTCCATTTTCTCTAGTCTTGTAGCACTGATTTAGGGTGCTTCCACACTTTGTTCGATTGCCTGGTCCGAACCCGAGTTCGATTGCTCCCCCCTCCCCCTGCCCCTGCTGGACTGCGTTCATATTATTTTATTTGGGTACGAACCGCGGTTCGTTTGCGTCATCAAGCCAGCAGCTGTTTACCCTGTTGCTTAGTAACGACGGCACAGGAGAACGCAGCAAAATGCATAATATTGCTCTCTGCACTTTTATATATTGACGTTTTGAACAGTTCGTTTGATTTACAAAGCTTCAGTGCATAACAGCACTTACGTCTGTCTTACGAATGTACTGCAAATGCTCTAAAGAACGCTGAAGGCGAACAGAAATGAGACACACAGCTCACTGCTTGCAGCACGTCAGGCACACTTGTCAGGAAAGTGACTGAAACACACACAAACCTACATTTTCATCAAATAATACGTCATTAATAGCAGTTCACTTCCGCAATTTGTTATGACTGCATTCACATTAGCAGTGAACCGTACCGGAGTTCACATGAACCGTACCCCAGACCACCCTTTTTAAGCCGACTCGGGTACGGTTTGAGGGTGCGCACCCGAGGTCGGAAGACAGCGTTCACATCATCCAAAGGAACCGAACTCTGACGTCAGTCGAACCCGGGTCCGCACCAAAAGTGCTAGTGTGAAAGCACCCTTAAAGGGATAATTCACCCAAAAATGAAACTTCTGTCATCAATTATTCACCCTCATGTCGTTCCACACCTGTAAGACCTTCGTTCATCTTCAGAAAACAAATGAAGATATGGTTGCACTTTATATTAGGTGGCCTTAACTACTATGTACTTACTTCAAAAAATAAGTACAATGTACTTATTGTGTTCATGTTGTATTGCAAATCACTTGCTGCTGTTGAGGTGGGATACGGGTAAGGTTAGGGACAGGTTTGGTGGTCTGGGTAGGTTTAAGCAGTGATGGGAATAACGGCGTTATAAATAAACGGCGTTACTAACGGCGTTCTTTTTTTCAGTAACGAGTAATCAAACGAATTAGTGTTTCCCCCGTTACAACGCCGTTGCCGTTACTGACAATAAAATGTGGCGTTACTATATTATATTTTTAGAATTTAATTTTTCAGTTCATCTGAATGGATGCGCAGTGTAGCTGTATTTGACGTACCGTAAACTCTAGCGTGAAGGCGCATGACTCGCCGTCGCTTTCTCTCACATACACGCACGCAAAGAAAGATACAGAGCAAGAGAGTCTTTCATAACATGCAGAATTGACGCGCTACATGCAAACGATATTCTTTGTTGTATTTTCCTTTGGAAGTCTTCAGCTTTTAAGAACCGCCGGGTTCTCTGGTTGTGGGCGGAACTAATGCGCAAACGACAATCTCATTGGCTGGCGCTCACCTATTATCGTCCCTGTTTTGATTTCAGCAAATCAATTCAAGCGAACGCAGACAACGTGATTAATATTCATGAACCCAGCAGCTCATTAATCCTTAGTGCGTTTTATATTGATGACAAATATGCATTCATACTTGGTTATTCTAATTACTAAAGTTCTATCATCATATAATATTAAATTATCATAATATTATATTATAATGCTTGACTGACTGATACTGAGTGTCAGTAGATAAATAGTGTAGGTTAATGCACAATGTTTTATAATAATAATTTATTCTTTTTAGTGTCCATTTCATTCATTTAACATATTTAATATTGGGGGCATCCAAAGTTATTTGACATTTGAATTTTTTTTTTTTTAAAGTAACGCAATAGTTACTTTCCCTGGTAATTAGTTACTTTTATAATGGTGTAACTCAGTTACTAACTCAGTTACTATTTGTGAGAAGTAACTAGTAACTATAACTAATTACTTTTTTAAAGTAACGTGCCCAACACTGGGTTTAAGGGTGGGTTAAGGTGTAAGGGATGGGTCAACAGTGTAATTACAGAAATTAAATACAGATGTAAGTATTGGTATTTTTAAAAATATAAGTACAATGTAAAAACATGTATGTACACAATAAGTGCATTGTAACAAATGATTAATTTAAATGTAAGTACATCGTAGTTAAGGCCACCTAATATAAAGTGGGACCGAAGATATTTTTGATGAAACCCGAGAGCTTTCTAACACTTCGACAAAGAGTATGACTTGTAATTTTTTGCCCATCTTTACTTATTTGAATGAGACTGACATAGAAGAGAATAAATTGTTGAATGAAGTCATTATTTTTGTTTTCTTTGCACACAAAAAGTACTCTCGTAGCTTCATAAAATTAAGATTGAACCACTGATGTCACATTGACTATTTTAACAGTGTCCTTACTGTCTTTCTGGGCCTTAAACGTGGTAGTTGCATTGCTGTCTATGCAGGGTCAGAAAGCTCTCGGATTTCATCGAAAGTATCTTGATTTGTGTTCCGAAGATGAATGAAGGTCTAATGGGTTTGAAACAAAATGGGAGTAATAAACGACAGAATTTTTATTAAAACTTTCATTAAAATCCTATCTTGCCAGCAGTGAATTACCCTTTTGTATCTGTGGCATACTGCTAAACACTACAGACAATTTTAATCAGTCCCCTCTGTAAAAGCATACAAAAATGATGTTTTAGAGCCATTAAGAGGGCTTAAATGCAGTAATTTGCAACTTGCACTTTTGAAAAGGACATACATTTATCATTTTGTACAAATATGTGTGTTATTTGAGCCGTCTAAACTTGTTATTATATTATTAATCTAGACAAATGAATCTGTTTCATGGGTTAGCTAGAAATTGTATCACGTATTTAATGTTAACACATACAGGGGCATATGTACTAACAGCTTGCATAGGCCCAGACCCTCTTTTGGTGTTACAAAAACTACTGTCAAGATTTACTGAGGACATGCGGTGAAAAACTGCACTGAAAGTATGGACTTTATATGCATATGCATTTATAGGGGTTTCCCTTTCAGATGCAAAATATATGGGAGGAGAGTATTTAAATGAATCACGCAAGGGATTTAATAAAGTTTGCAGTAGTCAATTTACTGGTATTTGTGCCATTATTTACCACACAAAAACAAGTCTTACCCATTTTGCTCTGTGTTGTTAGCAATTACACACACCTGATTATCATTGGCTCTGCTTATTTGCGACCCTACACTAATTTGCGCTGCTCTTGGTAGATTGTGCTGGTCATTATGGATATGATCTGGTTGCATCTGTGTTCTTTAATTTGCTCATTGTCAGTACATCACCAGCAGAAATTTGCACTCGTCGGCACTTTTATGGGAATGCAGTCTCACATTAATTTACCCTGCATGGTAAATATGTCCTATAATTTTTATGTCTTGTGGATACACTTTTTAATATTTTGTTTTTAGCCTGCATACTTATGAAGTGCTTTATCTCATATGTAAGTGCTTCACGAGTCAAAATTATCTTCTGTAGTAATCAATATCACACCATGGAGGCTGTCAATAGAGCTTAAGTTGTATTGAATTGCCCAGTGGGTTTTATTTAAAGCTTTTTATAGGTAATCAAAAAAGCCTGACTGAGTTTTGAGAGGAATTTAAAGTTGATCACAAAATAAGGTGGATCAAAAACAATTCTTGCGCAACAAAGTGGCCCCATGACACGGTCGACTATCCCACCAATGAGGCACATTCCCCCTTTTGCCCACCTGCAGGAGGCCAACATGGGAGGTAAGTGAGCAGCCTGAGGGATGACACCAGACTGAACAGTAATTCACTTTGATAGCCCACAATGCTCTTGGCACTCCTGAGAATGCCAGGGCTGCTGTGCGCCTCCGTGAAAGACTCCCTTTGTGACAGGAAAAAAGCCAGCGTAGCTTGGACTGGACTTAATAGAAGTGCTCTTGCAGAAAACCATCCAGTTTCCACCCATCCAAAATCATTGATCCAGTGACAGCCTTCTGTTTGTACTCTTGTTAATGTAAATGTCCTCAGCTGAAGGACCTGATGGGTCGCCCGTCTGTTCTGATATAGTTGCGGGTAACAGAGGGAAAAAAAAATAAATAAATAAATAAATAAAAAAAAAAAAAAAAAAAAAAAATTAAAAAAAAAATCACAAAACACCCTTAAAAAAAAAAAAAAAAAAAAAAAAAATATATATATATATATATATATATATATATATATATATATATATATATATATATATATAAAAATGTACAATATGGGGTATCACATTAATATAAACCAAAAGCTGTTGCCAACATATTTCTACAGTGCTATCTGATTTGCATCTTGGAGTCCACTGAGCACATTGGCATGCACAGGATTGAGTGCAGCTTTCAGTCAGCCTACAGTATTTGGTCTCTAGCTGCCTTATTGATTATCTGTTCTCTGCATAATTAACACCTCCGCCAAAGGCTCTGCTACTAATCCAAGTGAATTCCCACAGAGACGCTCGCTCTCACATACGTCATAGGTACAGTCACAAACAATGACCAAAGCGCAATGAGTCAAACACTCCTGTGGCACAATAATGATGGTTATAGCTCGCCTTCTCACTGATGCAAGTGTGATCCAAAAAGAAGTTACAAGTCAAAGCTATCAACATCACATACTGTACATTATTAGAATTAGATGTCGCATCATTACAACAAGATAAAAGTTACTTTCTGTCAATGTTTCTTTTTTTAGTATTTACAGGATATATTCTACCTTCCTAATTACTTGTGTGAAATAAATCGTGCAATTTAAGTAAACCAACAATCAGGACTAATGAATGTGAACAAAAATAACAGCCTCTTAAAGTTAAATTACTCAAGGCACGACTGCAGGGAAATTCTTACAATCAGCACGTATTAAAAATAAGCACATGTACAGTACTGGTTTTAATGAGGGCATTTGCATTTCCACCAAAAATTAGCATTCATACTGAAATACGGCAAGAAATTGTGTTTATTTTTGTAAAGCTCTATTTCTTTAAGCTTTTTGGACAGATCCGAGTTGGTTTGACAGAGACCTCAAGCAGCAGGGAAGGCTTCAAAGTCTGAAAACAGCCAAAAAAGAACAAGGTTTGTGAGCATTTTGTCTCCAAAAAGGGATTTCATTTCCCTGAGAGCAAAACCACACACAGACTGCAGTTCTCTATAGTGTGTCATAATTGAGCTATGGGTCTATTCAAATGGCTGACATGGAGCGCTGATGCCTTGGCATCAATCAATAGAGCCTGGGTGTGATTATCTAGCTGGTCACTTGACTGAGAGTAAAAGGATAAGATGTGACAATAGAGGATCGTGGGAAGCTGGTGGAGAGAAAACTATTTTAAAGGAGGGCAGCATTATAAAGCCTGATAAGGAGGTTGTCAGGCGCTGTTATAGGACAGATATTGACTGCAGCTGTACTTTGAAAAAAGTGTTTTTCAAATAAAACAGAGTATTTGAGCATGTTTTAAAAGAAGTTGGCATTTAGTCTTCAAAATTTCATGTTTTCAAAGTCTTACTTGCCGTCACTTTAATTATTTGTGAAATTTAAGAGCAATTTCTGATAATTGTTTCAAAGTGTTTTTTTAGTGTAATCAAAATTTAAGTATAATATAGCAGACTAGTTAGAAACAGAACTAGTTGAGATTCTTCATAAGTAATGAATGTCATTTGCTGACAGAATTCAAGAATTATGGAAATATTGTGCTCTTGCGCAACTGACATTTCAGTAGTATGTGACACCAGAAATAATGAATTCCCAGAGTGCATTACAACTGGAAAACTATAGAAAAACACTATTATTTGCTATACTTGGAATAAATACAGTAAATACAGTAAAAATTACTAAATGATGCTCACGATTTACTCATTAATCATTATGAATAATTAAATTTGCGAACAAGATGTCTTTATAATTCCAAGCACACAGTATAAATGAATATATATGTCTGCCTTATCGTATTTGGGGGTCCTTGGCATTAAATAGTTTGAAAACCCCTGAACAAGGTGACTTAAAAGTGTACTAAATGTTAGTAAATTAATGTTAGAAGTAAAATGGCAACAATTATCCCAGAGAAAATCTAGCAAATTTTCTATACAATGACAAAAATGTTTCTAGTTGCTTGTAGGCGTCAAGTCAGAAACACTGGATTTCCCTGATCTTGATGTGTTTCTCAAAGGAGAGACTCGATTTAGCTCCTAACAAGGTGAGGGTGGCACAGCGAGGTCCTCAGCTCACCGCAATACCTCAAGCTAAAGAGCCACCTTGCATCTGACTCATCATGATGAATGACCCAATAACTTCTTCCCCACGTTTGTCCCTCTAGGTTTTGGCTGTGTGTAGAGTTGATCTGTGAATGATTTAAGGTAATGCTTCTCAGTGTGCAAAAAAAGAGTGTGACCTTGCCCTGAGTGTCTGTGGCATGAGTATACAGTCCTTACAGCTGCATATACTGTACATGCACAGCCTGAACCCTTGCGCTGTGCTCAAAATCCTTTACAAAACTTTAGACAAAACTGATCAGCCTTTTAAAAATTGCTTGGAAATCTCTCATTGAGGCATCTTATCACCAAATATTGTGTTCAATTTTAATCAACTTGTTTTCTTTCAGTTAGCACTTACATTTCATTTCGCAACTGACTGCAGCTAATGCGATAATATTAACTAGCATTTTCATGAAAAAGAAAATCCTCTCTGGGTCAAAATGACCGGAACATAAAATTATATGCCATTTCAGTACAGTTAATGGACTAAAATGACAGAATGTGAAATACTGACTAAATTGAAAAGACCAAATACATTGGAAAAAAAAAATAAAAAATCTACCTGCCTTTAGTTCAATGCAACACATTAAATGTAATAACCTGATAACGTTAGATACTCCGTTCTGAGGAAATTTATCCTAAGTGACTTGCATGACAATATAAGATTTTTGCTCAAGGGTACAACTCAGCAATGCTCACAGTTCACAGATTGTCCTTTGAACAAATGGCCTTTGAGTTACCAGCATGACCTTTACCATCTATCCCATCACAACCTACACTATACGACATGTACATTATAACATGTAAGCATTCTTGTCACTGAAGGACAACGGAAATGGATACGATTATGAAAACACACATCAAAAACGCCTGTAAAACAAGAAGTGTGACCATATAAATTGGGCGAATTACATAACCATGCACTGGAGAGATCGCACTGAAATATTAAACGTGGACAGTGAGGGAAACCGCACAGAATCAGGCACCACTGTTAGGATCTTCTCTGGTGTCCAAAGTGAGGACAGCGTGGGTCATGTAACTGTGTTTAGAGAATCGTTTCCTCGTTTGTTTAGGAAGGATCCTGTTTCTAAGGGAGTTGGCAGCTAGTTGGATACAGTACTGAATAAATCATAATATGTGGGTTTCTGGTTTCAGCGTAAAGGTGTTCAGCTGCATTTGATGGAATGAAGTATGTTACGGTGAGATGTCAAAAGCTCTCCGGACGCCTACATGCTTTACTGTGCAAATTCTGGGAGTATATTATATTATATTAGCTGTACTGAACATTTAAGAAAATACTACAAATGTACAAAGTCAAACCTTTAGTGTGACATGTGCTGTTAGAGACATCTACCCTGGATTCTGCTCTTTAAATATGAGGAGTGTTGATGGATAACCTGCATAGTGATATTTTGAAAAACATATATATCTGCTTTTTTGTCCAAACAATGAATGTATCTGGCATCCAAAACAACACTGGACAACTGACTTTCATTATAAACTCTGTAAAAGCATGTACGGTTTTAATGTTGGAATTTTCCACATTGATTTTTCACAGGTGTTTTACCCGTATTTTAAATTATGCATAGCACTGTGTTGAGTTTGTAAAAGTCTGTAAAATCGATTTTTATACAGATTTTTTTCTTACAGTGCATAGGTAAAAAAAAAAATCTTCTTTGTGATTATGATCATTTTGATCAAGTTTTGAAGGCTTAATGTAAGTAATATTATCAATATTGATGATACAAATGTATCATCAAATCCAGTTCTAGAGGAGGAAAAATATATATATTTTTTGGCATCTTGGATAAATTTCTCTCACAGTAATTTTCCATCAAACTGAAAGTTGCTAAAAGATCTGAAGTCAAAACTGTCAGCATCAACCTTCTACAAGCATACGAACAGAAATCATAGATCTGGAAAGATCAGAGGAGGAAACACACAAACACTTTAATCCTGATTAGACAGTCACTTTAGTAGAGCACTCACACGTATTTGATTCAGCCACAACACCTACGTCAGATTGAAGATCAGCAAAGGTCAGACTATTGTTTGCGAAATTTACACCCAAACAGGCAAAAACTATAAAGGTGCTTAAAAGGTTCTTCACAGCGATGCCATACAAGAACCATTTTTGGTTCCACAAAGAACCACTCAGTCAAAGGTTCTTTAAAGAACCATCTCTTTCTTACCTTTTTATACTCTGAAGAACCTTCTTTAGAAACAAAGGTTCTTCAGATGTTCATTTAGACAAAAAGTTTCTTCTATGGCATCGTGAAGCACCTTTATTTTTAAAAGTGTAACATTGCATTTAGAAATGTTATTCACTAAGCTGGCACATTTAAGTCCAGAAGTAGCATTAATGTATTTATACCAAACTATGCATCATACACTCAAAAGTTGATTCTCATGCACAGCTAACAGAAAAAAAAAAAAGAACCTGATTGTCATGACAACAGCAATATTGAAGATGTAGAGTGATACTGGGATATTAGTCATAACTACATCAGGGAGAACAACATTAATTATAAAAAGTCCAATTTTATGTTTTATTCATACATACAAACAATTATGGAACAATTTTAGCCCTTGAAACCCCCTCAAATTCCCCCAAACATTAGGGCATGACGCTAGCAACACCAAGATCATGTGCTGAATTCTCAGAGAATATGTGAACTGATAAAATACAGAGCTTGAATGCAATGCATGTCGCTTTCAGATAAAAACATCTGCCAAATGCATTCATGTAAATGTAAACATCAAACTGGTCAGAATGAAATGTCCCTGTAATATATGAACTTCAAGTCCCTTCGGATAAAAGCATGTGCTAGTAGTGAGACAGAAGCATGAGAAAAGCAATCTTCTGTGTCCTTTTCACAAGTCCACATTTACAGATCTATAAATGTTCAATAACTGGAGGTCACATCCCTTTTCAAAGCATGAAATGATCACCGTGTACCGGTACACTGTGTTAACACAATCCCGTGAGTCTGTAATAGGTGTCCGACGTCTGTTACCATTGATTTGCACTACTTCAACCCGCACATCAAGTAAGTGCAATCAGGCTTAACCCACTAAATCTAATCAGAACGCTTCTGTGATTCATTCACCGGACGTCACACCTCAATTTGTCCATTTCGTCAAAGTTGATTCAGTACTTCTTTGTCTAATGGATAACACAAGAAAGCAAAGGCCAGGCATAAATAAGGGTTCTGTTAAATCCTTTGACTTCTCCATTTTTAATATTACATGACCTGAATCTCACTCTCTCCATTAACTAATTAGACGCTATTATCATGTCATCAGCCTTTTTAAGAAAAGGTCTCACGCGCATGAATAATGCATTGGAAATACATTATAAAGGCGCCTTATGAGGGGTTTTACATGGAAACATTTACATGACGTGAGCGTCTTTCCTCCTCCAGGAGAGATCATTTCAAGGCCAAGCAATCTCTGGGCCATTAAAAGACTAATTCGTTTCATAATTAATGCACATAAATATGTGACCTCGGTGAAAGCTGAATAAATGCATGTAGACAGTCTCTCAAAATCACTGACAATAAAACACCAGAGGACCAACTGCTATCTTTGTGTTTCTTTTCTCCTTAGCTTAGTTAAGCACTACTGTCTAGTTAAGTAGTGGCCTTATTGAGTTTCTATTTTTCACTCGTCATACTGTCTGATAATAATTGTTCGAAGCTGCACTTCTTGTTCCTAACTATGCTAATTATCACCAATTATGGGATGTTTCTCCTGTTTCAACACTCTTTGGCCCTGTGCTTAACCAGTATTGACTCCACAGCTGGTGCTGGAGGTTGCCTCAGTTATTGACCCAAAAGGAGGGTAAATTAAGGGGAGTTGCATCAGTGTGGCCCTTGACTGCCAATCTAGACTGTTATATTGGACTACAGGGTTACCAGACCAGACATTCGTGTTTTAGTGCCTGTCTGGACCACAAAGTCAATACTGTACTATAGTCTGGACATGCTTGAAATGAAATTAAATGAAATAAAATAAAATAAAAATAATTACATGCAAGTAACCCTAAGTTAAACTCTAATCCTAATTAATTAATTTTACTCAGTACTTAAATATATAATTACACTGTAACGAGAACACCTTAAAATAAAGGGTAACACTTTATTTTAAGGTGTCCATAATACAGAGTAATTACCTAGTTAAGTGCTTAGTAGTAGCCGTTGTTCTTACATGAAACAAAATGTACTTAGCATGTAACTAAGTTATGAAACAGCATGTAATTACAGTTTGTAATTATGTACTGTTACACAGCTACTTATGTAACCAAAAGATTGTTACATATGTGTTGCAGACTTTATACAACGTAATTATAAATGTAAGTGCACATAAGCTACTTAAAATAAAGTGTATCAAGAGTGTACTTAAGTGTATCTATACTGTACACCTTATCCAGCTGCACCTTAGTTTGATTTAACCCACCAGTACACAGATATAATACATGAAATACATTTCTAATTACATTAAAATTACATAATATTACACAGGCATAAGCTACTGACAATAAAGTGTATCAAGATAGTACTTAAGTGTACAAGTAGCTGTGTAACAGACTCGGTCTGTTACATATGTGTAACAGTAGTTGCCTATTACATCTACATAATTACAAACTGTAATTACAGGCTGTTCCATAACTTAGTTACATGGTAAGTACATTTTATTTCATGCAAGTACAACGGCTACTACTAAGTACTTAATTAGGTAACTGCTCTGTATTATGGCACCTTAAAATAAAGTGTTACCAAATAAAGTGTAACCAAAAATAAAATAAAATTCTCTCTCTCCATTATTTTATATATTATCATAGAATTTACATAATATCATGCATTATATCATCTTTCCTTTTTTCTGAGTTAATATGAGTCTAGTTTGAGTCTCGAGGGCTGGCTTACAGGCATTCAATACACAGTGCAATTACTCTGATCTCGGTTTTACAGATCCCTGGATGTCAGTAATCACTGTACTAAAGTTAGCAAAATCATTTTGAGAACCAGGTGCCACAGGACTAATGATCTCTGCTCACAGCTCTTTCAGTTTCTTTCCTTGTGGTTCTTTTAGTCTTTGTTTTTTCGGTGCAGCATCATAAAATTTCCATCTCCCTGTGTTAATCTGAACCCAGAATGCTAATTTTAGTTCACGTCTTCATTTGTAGTGAGGCAAACATTATATTTATTGTTCATACTTAGGAATAGAGATTTGCACAAAACACTAAACCTACCTGCTCAGCTTTGGTGAGTTTGTGTTAGACATGAATCACAAACAAATAAATAAATAAATTCTTGCAATGGCATAGCAGTGTTCTAAAAACCTCACAGAACAACTTAGAAAACGCATAGAAACTTATTAAAAAACACTCAGAATCCACTGTTTGACAATATGCTAAAAACCACAACCACCCTGAATACTGGATCTTTGCATTAGTAAACAGCGCTTACATTTTTTTTCAAAGTATAAATCAAGGTTGTATAAGCAGTAGCTAGAGGACAAGGACGAGGTTTGGTTGTTTAACATGAAGAATTGTCCTGGGAAAGAGATAATAATAAGTTTATTTAAAAGTTCAACTTTGTGATTGCAATTTCGTTAGGGATCCCTTAAGGTATTTCTCCATGCATCTTTTGTTTGAAAGCCAATAAGAGGTCGCTGATTCGTGACAGCAAAGTATATGTGAAGAAAAATGAGCTTAATAACCACGTCCTGGCTGATACAGGCAACTCTGTACTTTTTTTTTTAATTTTGAAGGGCAAAATGGTCCAGACTAGAATACAGCCTTGATTAAAATTATAGAGCAACCAAAACTGTTCAGAACAGATGAGACCCTTTCCCAGTAGAGCTTTTCACCACAACTATCTTCACAACCAGACAACTGTTTGATCTAAATGACCAGATGAAACCAGGATAGAACTTAACAGAGCAAAACGAACAGCTGCAAGACAGTGTGTGTTTCAGTCCAAAAGCCATTAATCAAGACAGAGGTCTCAGGTCAGCCGTGACCTCCCCTTTCACAATTACACTTCCCTCTGAAACAAATACTACGCCATCCAACCTTGAGTGCAGTCGGGGTCCAACAGACACGTTTTTCTTTGTTAAAAGTCTAATGTGCTCATTAATGTGCCATTATTTTCTCATTATTCCTATAAGCACTGAGCATCACGGTCAGGTTAAGCAACTCCAGCAGTGGGAGAGAAGCGCAATTGGAACTTTATTGTGACAATCACATTCTCCAAGCTTCAAAGTCAAGAAGTCAGACCAAAAGGGAGAAGGATGATAGAGCTCTAACGAATGTCTTGCCATAAAACATATTGTGGGAATACGAAAGATATCAATGTCAAAATTTAAAAGCATTTTCTCATGGAAGGGTTTTGAAGGTGCAGTGATGAATGTCAGCTGAACTTGCTTAATGGTGCTCATTTATTTTCATTTGCGTTAAACTGATATTGTTTGATGTTTAATGGAGTTAGATACTTGACATTTCATCATTCTGTGGTTGAAAGAAGGAGGAACTGTATGTTAATCTTACCTGTCATCACAATGACATCAGCAGCGACATCAGCAATCATGCAAAAGAGAGAAAGGAATCGATTAGAATACATTGATTAGTCTTACATCAATTAATGACATTAATACTTAAATACCTATATTCTAAAACTAAACAGAAATTTGAAAAAGGTCAACCTTTTCTATATATATATATATATATATATATATATATATATATATATATATATATATAAAAAAATTACAATGATATATAATTGTATACTTCTGACTTAAAATATATATATAGTGGTGCTGTCAAACGATTAATCGCATCCAAAATAAAAGTCTTTGTTCACATAATATATGTGTGTTTGTATATTTATAATGTATATATACAAACACATGCATGCATATATTTCAGAAAAATATGTAATGTTTATATATTAAATATATTTATATATATATAAAAAATACAAATAATATGAATATAAATATATATATGTAAATCCACGTAAATATTTTCAAAATATATACTGTATGCTTGTGTCTTTATATGTACATAATAAATATACAGGACACACACATATATTGAGTAAACAAAAACTTTTATTTTGGATGCGATTAATCGTTTGACAGCACTAATATATATATATATATATATTAGTGCATATATATATTAGTGCTGTCAATCGATTAAAAGAAATCACTAATTAATCGCACATTTATCTGAAATTAATCGCGATTAATCCCACCTAAGATTAAAGTTTTTAAATATACTTTTATATTGCAATAATTTCACATTCAATCTTCAAATTAATGTACAAACAACATAAAGACAGTATATTTTTAATATTTGTTAAAAAATAAATATTAAAAAATATAAAAAACAAATATTAATAAATATAAAATATCTCAATATTTACCTATTGACTATAGCCATACAACATTACAGTATAATTGAGAGATATCAATTTTAACATTTATTAGACTTTTAAAAAAATAACTTCTAATTTAAGTGAACTTAAAACAATCTTCACATAAACCCATTATAATAAATGTCATATCTACCCGTGCCCTTCAGCAGAAATATACAGAAATTGAAATTGAAGTTATCAAACACTAAATACTAAATTAAATATAGATGAATCCTTGAAGCTATAAAAGTTATTTTTTTTCTTTGTCATTTGATTAATAGACATCACAGCAGCTGGTTATTAGGTTATTTTGGCTGTTATTTCTTTAAGAGCTGCTGCTGATGAACGTGACGCGGATCTGTCACGTATCGCATTTTCTCTCAACTCTTTTTACCATTTCTGACACACTTCAGGTCATAACTTCATGACTTAACTGACCACGACATTGCATCCACGTAGTTTATTTCGCGCTTTGATGTGAAATGATACAGGCTACAGCACATCTGAGCGCAGCATCCTAATTTCATAATGCATTGTTGTAAATTGCATCTTTTTAATCATCTGATGGTGTTATGAAAGGCTGCTCATTTTCCAAGATTTTGATGAATGTTTTCAAGTTGCAATGTCATATTCTGACTTGTCGATTGATGTCTAGAAGACATATAGTGTGTTATGTAACACACAAGTCTCTATAGTGGACACTTTCTCGTGGTTATGACTGAAGGTGACAGTCGCTGTCAAAAAGGAGGTCCCGTCCATTGAGCCACAGACTGTGATGACCTTGAGAATCAAAAACTGGCTTGCAAAAAATATCAAGTTTTTAAGAAACTGAAAGATGTCACCTTTGAGAACACGAAAAAAACCCAGACAGGTGGGAGAGAATGGGAAGCAGAATCCAATCACTTCTGACTTGGTCTATCACTTCCACCGTCTGAGGAACCGGAAAAAAAGAAAGGTTCATCACACGCTTCGGTGGGGGGTCAGACTTACGCAACAGTATTAAAAAGGCCTCAGCGGCTCTGACTGGATGACAACCGTGACTAAAACCCTGTAAGGTGATATGGAGAGCTGTGCATGTCATCTGAATACATGAAACTTTTTAAACATTGTTTGGATTTCCTGTAACAGTAAAATTTACACTTACAAGCCGGTGGCTAACTAAGCTCATAAAGGCTGTTACGATCTTGGCAAGCAACATGATGCGAGACGTGATGTGAATACCGAGAAATATTGCTCTATTGCTCAATAAGATATCTTCAAGACTGTCTGTTCACACAGAAGTGAAGCAAGAAATAAAATGTTACAAAACTGCCCCTGGCTTGAGTTAGTTGTGTGCTGTTAATGTATGCCCTTATGAATAGAAAGGGTTTTATAGGTTCATACATCCAGATTTGAAATGCTGGGATGTAGAAATGAAATTAACCATAGAAAGATCAAATAAAATTAGCAAAATAACTATAATAGTTTTTGGTTTCTGGCTTTTTCAGCAGGGAAATAATAAAATAAAATAAAAACAGAAATTTTAAAAGGCTTGCAAACTGAAAATAACAAAAACTATAATTATTCTGCTCTGCTATTAACAAGCTTGAGCTTACACACACACACACAAAACATGACTGCTTGTCTGTCTGCTTCTGTTTTTCAAATTTCCCAAGGATGAGAGTTTTTAAAGTTCAAATCCTCTTCCTCTAATCCCCAAGGAGGATCAGTGGTATAACAACACTACATACTAAATCTAAGCACAGATAGAGCCAAAACCATGTTCAACCACAGAAAGAGCATAAGTGCATTACATCAACATCTGAGATTTATGAGAGATTGAATATGACTTGGAAAATGAACTTAAATGGCCTTAAAGTTTCTCCCTCATGGACCAACTTCATAGCTGCGGAAATCAAAAGACATTTCTCAATTTTGAAGGAAGTATTTCACACAGACTTAAGTCATATAGCTGCACTGAAGAATTACAAAGAGACTGTTTTAAAAAGAAACCAAATCAAGTGGGGTTCAAAAGTCTAAAAATAAGTAAGAAGAAAACAAATCAAGTGGTGTTCAAAAGTCTAAAAATAAGGAATTAAATTGGGAAATAATCATACATTTGGATATTAACAATTGTAGAACTTTTAAAATGTTGATTTTTTTTTTTTTAAAGTTCTGAAAATGTTTTGAAAAAAAAATTAAGAGCTACTTAAGATTCTGCACTATTTAAGATATTTATACAAAAAATATATATATACTCAAATTGTAATGACAATATTATTTGTAATTAAAAGAAAAGGTACATAAAAGTGCAAAAAGAATTTTCACTAATGGTCTCAGACTTTTGGATATCCCCATATCACTTCAAGATGAAACACTTCCCCTTCTTCAACAGATATCTCATGCACACACTGTGTTGCTGCCAAAAAAAAAAAAAAAATCAATGATTCTGCTACTTGTCTATTGATTACCTTCTCTAATGAAATAAATAATCTGCCAATGCCTCTCATTTGAGCGATTGGCCAAAGCAACGGTTTTCATATTGTTGCGTAAGTGAAGCATCCATTGATCACTGACCTGAAATCAGATTGCCTGCGGTAAATATGGCAGTGGGCCAGGCTCTGTTTATCTAGTGTGCACATGCCAAGATTGGGTTTGTGAGGGGTAATCCCTAATACTAGTGACACGTGCCATTCTGACTGCTCTTCCTGAGGGAACATGACACATGATAAGGCACATGTGACATTGATGATGGACAGATAAGCAGTCAGCTCATGGGAATGAAAATAAACAAGAGGAACATCAACTGATCTGGTCTCAGCCAGAGCATCTGCAAATTAATTATTAGAGCGATTTTATAGTGATTAGAGACATCTGAGAAATGTCCAAATAAGTTCTTTGGGTAGATGAGGAAAGAGCTAAGGAAATGAATTAGTGTAACATTAATTATGCATTTGACCTTGCCCAAAACTGCATGTTTTTGTGAAAGGAGGAAGTGTCAGTTGCAAAGTCTGCCAATATTTATTTGACGATTAAAAATTAATCAGCAAAATATTTATACTGGTAAGTTTTTAAATAAATATTTACTTGGTTGCTGTTACTTTTAGAACTAATCAGACTCCGACCAAAAAATTCAAGAGTTGCACTGAAGGAGGGAATTTAAAGAAATAGATCACTCAAAAATGTATTCTGACGGCACCCATTCACTGCAGAGGATCCACTGGTGAGCAAGTGATGTATTACTAAATTTCCCCAAATCTGTTACAATTTTTTTTTCCCCCAGGTCCTTTGTTGACCTGAAGGCGAGTACATTTTCTTTTTTTTGCAAATTTTCAAGATACAAAAGCTGGTACCTTTTCAAAAGGCACAAATATGTCCCGTTTAGGTAGTAATATGTTTAGTTTAGGTACTAATAGGCACCTTTAAGGTACTTGTATGCACCCCTTAGGTGCAAATAAGGTACAAATATGTACCATTTGAAAGGATTTTCTTTTCTTTCTGTTTTTTTTTGAGAGAGAGAGAGAAAGTGTAGGTACCAGAATATAATACAGACTTGGGCTCTTTTGACTTAATTGGATGAGTAAGTAGCCACCAGCCTGTAGCAACCACATAGAAACATGCTAAAAATATTTAAAACATATTGAAATGAACTGGCACACAACACTAACCTCATGATGACCATTTTAAATGGAGCCAAACACTCACTTTTTCTTCAGGTAATGTTAAAAACTTACTGTTTAATATGTTAATTAGCTAATAAAAAGGTTTTAAGTTAATCAGTACAGTAATATTCTACACCCAACGGCATTCCCCACTTCAATCAATCACTTATTCATTAACCTTACAAATTACAAATGCAGATTTTAAAATGTAGCCCTCCAGGTAATTTGTAATGGTTTATTTTTTGCTCATTGCTTAATAAATGAATTGCTGGATTGAATAGCTTTTTACATCTGAGCAACAGTTTTCAAGGCAGTTCATTTCCAGCCAGACCGCATGACCGCATTTTATTTCTTTAAATAAACACCAAGAACATGCTGCAAACGGTGTTTCTTATTGGAAATGCAGTGCAATTATGTAAATCATAAGCAGTCAATCAATGTCATCTGCATCTTAGTTGCAAACAGACATTTATCATCCCATCTGTAGTCATTGGATTGCATATCTGTTATGTAATGCAGAGACCATAAATTTCTTGTTTTCTAGTTTGATCACTGTAGGACCGGTCTGAGGAGGATTCTGGGAACATGCTGAGACAAGAACATAACTTCATTACTAAATTCAAGTGTATTTGTGTGATGCAATGGCTGGACAAGAAAAACATGGTGGATTATATAAACGCCAAAATCAACAGGGAAATAAACCAGTCATTTCTACAGTACATCTTGAAGCTCTGACAAAAAGTTTGGGACTACAAAAGTCTCCAATTCTGTCTTATTACGGCACCTGATTTTGAAAAATCTGTACACAGAAGCGTGGACATTTTCCATAGGTGCCATGAAATGTGGTAGCTGCTTATTGCTGTGCATGAACTTATCATAATTAATGTCATTCCCATGGCAACCAAGCTGTGACCCATTACTTACACACACAGAGCAAAGAGGCAAGAAGCTGTCCATTCATTCTGCAATGCAATATATGATGTCTGAATGATTATTAATAATTTGCTTATTTGTCTTTGCTGCTGTTCATGACTATATTTCTACTCTCCACAGCATATATCAGTGTTATGATATTATTATTGGTATTAAATGTAAACTCATCTGTTCAAATGGCATTTGCACGACTTCAGTCCATCAATTAACATCTTGTGAAAAGCTGTGTGTTTGTAAGAATAATGCATCATTATGATTTTTTAACCTTTTAAACCATCCTGCATGGTCAAAAAATTTGTCCAAATTCCAAAAAAAAAAAAATCCCTTCTTCCAGTGAGAAAATCACCACCGACATATTTGTTTAAAACTGTTTTAGAATCTTTTGGCTTGTAAACAGTGCTTGATCTGTGCATATTTCTCTCCTGATTCAGACAAGACAATGTTTTCACTGGAGAAAGCAATGTTATGAATAGAAAACTGATATTTTTGCAAAATACAAGTTTGGAAGCAACGAATTGAAGTTATAAACGCCTTGATGGATTTGTTTCCAATAAACACGCAGCTTTTGAATGCTGTTAACTGATGGACTGGAGTCATGTAGATTTCTTGTAGATTATTGTGGTGTTTTTATCAGCTGTTTAGACTCTCATTCTGACGGCACCCATTCACTGGTGAGCAAGTGATGTAATGCTAAATTCTCAAGGGTGAGTATATTTTCATCAAATTTTCATTTTCGAGTGACCTATTCCTCTAACTATAAAATCAGGAGTATATAGCTTCTAGCTTGACAAGCTGCTGTGGTCAAAGTGACCTACACATTAGTTTCTGTTTCAGAGCAGTTCTTGTTTCTGTCTAGCAGAGGAGAAAATGAGACAGCTCAAAAAGAGGTTTTCCCGCAGACAGGACATTGGGTAATGGGTGTTTGTGGTGGCACTGACCCTTTGCTCAGCCATCTGAGCCCAGAGACCTCTTGTCATTTAGATCCCCGGCCTCCTCACAAACACCAGACGGCAGTCCTTTACTCTGGCACAGCTACATAACCATTGCAACTGGCCAACGTTTTAATTAGAATGTGATGAAGGGCCATAAATTGGAGTCGTTTTGTGCTGAAACAGGAAGAGATGGAGCTGTATTTGTACAGAAAACATATGCTTTGAGTTCACATCGCCAAACCAAAAACATCTGCAACAAATTTTGAAATACTTTACAATAAGGTTCAATTACTTAACAGTAGCTGAATCATTTTTACAGCATTTATTACAGTGTGTTAATTGTATTCATTTATTGACTATTGTTTATTCACAACACCTACTTCATAAACCTTAAAATAAAATGTCACCAGTTTCTTTTCTGTCTTAATGAATCACAGAGCAAATGTCATGTAAAAGTCATAATAATACTAATACTAGTACCACTAATGAATGAATAGAATTACACATTTTATTTGTATTGTATTTTTGCATCTTGGATATATTTATTATATTATCAATAATACATAAAAGAAAAAAAACATATGACTACTTTAATAATTGCATCAATTTTATTTATTTATTTTATTGTAACATTTATTATTATTATTATTATTATTATTATTATTATTATTATATCTATAACAATAGATAAAACGAAAATGTACATACTACTACCGCTAATAATAAAAATAATGTATATTATATCAATAATGAATAAAATAAAAAAACATTTATATCATTTTAACATAATATTTTATAAGAATAATAAGCACACATTGAACCAATAATATGACTATACTGTAAGACTTTCGCCATTTGTATTCATAGCGCCCTGCGCTAAACCAATCCAAACCTTGACTCCATTATTATGAGTGGAGAGACAAGCACTTCATTCACTTAAATTAACTTGAAACGGGTGTCAGTAAGTGGATCACTGGCACTGAATAAAAGTGCGCAATACTGTCACTGATACGATGAAACATGATGTTTCATAACGTTTGTAAAAAAGAGCTTCAAGATTTAACGTACTTCAAATTCAAAGCTAAATTGATGTTTGCAGTGGCACTGCATCTAATGACCTACCAGTTGCATCTGGCAAGAGAGAATCATCCAAGTGATTTTCAAGAGAAAAAAAAAAGCATGATACAAAAGAGCTGCTTTTCTGTGGAGAAATAAGAGCAAAATTCTCAGAAAATCACATTAACTGATGAAACCCATTTCAACAAAGCAAACCAAAGTTTTCAAAGTCTTTGAAATTGGCAGATTTGGCAGATAAAAGCATCAGTTAATTAGCAACCCGTTAATGCACTAGAAGGGCATGTTGTTTCCTGACCCAGCTGCCATTGATTCCTAACTGTGCGTAGACGACTACAGAGGTGAACCTGTTTAAAGCATGTGCGCAATGAATCAATATAAGCCCCTGTCAATCACAACGTCATTTCAGTCAATCGATTCACTACGATTCCCAACGAAAACAAAACGGACAACGCTGAGTGTGGTATCGACCACATATGATCCTTAAAACATAACAAAACTGAGCGAGTGTCTATTCAGACTGTGGTTTAAACTAGTCCAAACCGACCCGGAGGGAAAAACAGCTGCAGAGTGCTGTATTTGGGATAACGGATCTAAATCCAGGGGTTTATTGATTGCTCTAAAAACACCACAATTAAGGATAGGACATAATGAAGTGCAAAATAACAGCCTTTACTGTGATACAAAGGGTGAACGTCCCTAAATAGCACTATGAATCACTGGAGGCTAGTAAAAATAGAAAACATTACTAGCAACCACTCGTAGGTTTTAGTCATGGTTCAGTGTGAGGCACATGTGATACAGAGAAAGGGGTATTAAAAAAAGGACAATGCGTTCCACCGGAAAACACCTAGCTGAAGTGGAAATAATTCATTTTTGTTTTCTTCACTTTTCTGTGGGCAGATGATGACGAGGTTGTAATTTCAAATAACAAATTCAAGGCCTTAAATTACAGGAAAATCTTTATTTGCTTTAGTAAGTCTGAGTGGGGTAAGATCAATTTTGACATAAATTGCAGCACAGAGAAATGAAATCGGAAAAGTATATGAAAATAACGAATTATTTTTCAGGACATCTGCTATCTTCTGAAATTTGTAGAAAACAAATTTCTACAAAAAATAAATAAAAATACATATGACTGCATATTTCCATAAACCAGTGAAGAAAAGGTTTAATATTAAGTGTAGCAGCATTATTTTAGCATCATTGGGATCCTATTACAATTTTTATTAACATATATTATGAATTTTAATTGATTTGATTATTTAAAATTTTCATTTTAGTTTAAGTTTTAATCATGTGTGTTTTTATTTTTATTCATCGTTTAAATATGTCTATATTTTATACATTGTATACATTTTTATACATTATTTATTAATTCTTCAGATTTTATTTTATTTCAGTAAAGGTTTATTTTAACAAAAATATATATTTTTAATTAAGTCAGTTCCCTGAAGTGTAGTAAACAAGTTTTTATTTGCAATATTTTAATAATTATAATAATAATTTTAAATTATAAAATGTACTTTGACATGCAAAAAAAAAATGCAACGCAACAAAATAAAATACTGTATGATAGCCCTTTTTTTAATGTATAGTGACATGACACAAAATATACAGTTATCTTACCCCACGCTCAACTACACTTTAGTAGCCAATTAAAGCAAAGCTGATAATTGCAAACGATGAATCTCTGGCTTAGTGTCCAGTATGGCAAACACTATTTTATCAAGTATCATTACATGCTTCACTGGGCTTTAAACAACAGAAACAAGCTCAGAATCGAATTAACAATCTAATTTAATGGCATGTCTGACGACAACCCTTTGATCGACAACAAGTGAGGACAGATAATTGAGCATCATACACACATTAACCCCTGAAACATACTGCATCGGAAAAACCCTGCTGTCTGACCACAACAGCACGAGAACAAGGGCTTTGATTGACTCACGTTCCACCAATAAAAGATAAAGACAGCAATCAAAACCACAATAATAATTAATAGGTGCAATTACAAAACACAACACTAGCCAATGGCAGGGGGTATCCTCAAAGGGCCATGTCCCAAAGCTGTCGTCGACATCCCACCTCCCAATCCATCTCCGTTCTCCTCCATTAGACCCCAGACAGGCTGAGAAACGAGGGATCGTTACAGGAGATAAAATTTGCTGTGATGGATGGAGTTGCTCACAGAGCCAGGATAAAAGTCATCAGACCTCGGCGACAAAATGGAGCCAGGTGTCTGCATGCCCTGCTGCTCAGGAGAGACGTTTCTGAAGGACCGGGCATTTGTAACCCTTTACAAAGTGAGGTACTTTCTCAAGGGAATGAACTTCACTTTCTGTAGTCATAAGACCTCCATCGCAGCACTATGACTTCTGTACATTTACTCTAGAGATTGGTAAGGACGACACTAAAGCAACATTTCAGCCAGGGTTCTCCGCTGTACATGTCATTTTGAAGTACCTGTTTACAACTGGCATAACAAAGCAAAGCAAAGCAAAGCAAAGCAAAGCAAAGCAAAGCAAAGCAAAGCAAAGCAAAGCAAAACAAAACAAAACAAAACAAAACAAAACAAAACAAAACAAAACAAAACAAAACAAAAAACAAAAAACAAAACACAAAAAATAAAATAAAACAAAACAAAACAGAAAAGATTTAAACCCCCTGTGACAGACTGGCCATCCAGGAATTTTCTGGGTGATAATAATAATAATAATAATAATAATAATAATAATAATAATAATAATAATAATAATAATAATAATAATAATAATAATAATAATAATAATAATAATAATAGCAGCAGCTATTATTATTAGTAATACGTCACTCCTGCGTAATATAAGTATATTCTGGGTTGCTGAAGAGGAAGCAGCAGAAGAAGAAATGTTTAATTAATATGAATAATATTAACTCAGAATATTCCTTTATGTTTAAAAATGTTGTTTTAAGCATGTAAGCTATATTAATAATATGAATATTTACATGGCAGTCACATCTAAAACAAAAGATTTAAAACTTAACAGAATATTGTGGGTTGAATAAGAAGAAGAAGAGAAAAGAAAAAAAGAAGAAATAATGTATAATTAATATTATATTAATAATATTAACCAATAATACTCCTGAGCCATATTTATAATAATAATAATAATAATAATAATTATTATTATTATTATTATTATTATTATTATTATTACTACATGCCAGTCACATCTAAAACAAAATATTTAAAACTTAGAATATTTTTGGTTAATATTTACAATATTATTATTAATAATAATTATTATTATTGTTATTATTGTTGAAACCCCATTTTTGTAAGCTTTCACAAAAACAAACAAACAAACAAACAAACAAACAAACAAAAACTTATTTTCAGATGCTTTGGATAGCATTTAATATATTTACACCAGAATGTACTTTCAAAGTGATTTTGAGGTTCAAAAACAAACAGTATATCCTTAAAATACAACACAATAAAAGTCTCTATAGCAGTAATATGTTGTCCAATTCTGCTATGTCAAATAAAAGCAAAAAATAAAACACTATTATCCACTTCTCCCTGGTTCCAATATATTTTATGATGTGGTCTCTGTCAAACAGGATAAGAAACAAACACATAAAAATTCAATTAATAAAGGACCCAGGCAGATAAATCTATATTTTTGTCCGTCATTACGGCATTAGGAAGATAAATGGTTTGGCTATGACACAATCGCTTAGGAGGATCGTGGGAGAGCTCCAGTGGGAGCCTTGCCCTCTCAGCGTCTGTCTGTCTCTCTCCTTTGCTGGGCATATAATGATGAATGAATATCAATGAAATACACACAGATGCTGCGGCACCACAGAATTAAACCCAAAATTGCCAGCAATGCAATAATAAAGACATTTGGTCATTTTTTTTTATTCCACTGGTCTTCTCTAAAAGCATCATCTTTTCTGGCTGAAAATGTTTTATAAACCAAACTATCTCTCGTTTTTTCTCATGTAGACAAGGATAATGAGTTTTTCTATTCCAATACTCATAGTGTAAATCTATCATGTCAGTCCCGTTTGAGGTGGGCGGCTCTGTAATATCTGCAGACAGCTCTTTTCATACGGAATGTGCTAATGATGACAGACATGTATAATAGACATGATGGGACAGCAGCTGCTAATATACAATGAAATGTCATTCTTTGTCTGCTTTTGAGGGCATGAGACTCATTCCCATTTCCTTAAACGTCCGCCCTGCTCCTGGAAGATTTAATAAAGCCAATGAATTTTCTATTGCTACTTACCCCTTCATCTCAGCCTTTTATTTCTGCTCTTAAAGGAAAAGTTCACCCAAGAATGAACATTTTGTTATCGTTTACTCACCCCATGTGTCCTTTCAAACCCATACAATTTTCTTACTTGGAATTTGAATGATATATTATAAAATTCAAGCGAATGATGGCTAGAGCGTACAAGCTCTAAAACAAGTATCATAAAAGGTGTCCATAAGACTCAAATACTATATTTCAAATTTTCTGAAGACAAGATAGCTTTGTGTGAGGAATAGACTGAATTGAAGATGTGTTCCCTGATGACCTTGACTCGTCTGAATATTTTGTTCATGAATCAATCAGACTGAACTGATTCAGTTTAACTCACTGTTCCCATTGAATTCCATTTTATTAATTTTGTTGATGAAAACTATGACGAAAAATGTTCGATGACGCACTTTCTTCCTTTGACTAAAACGAGATGACAATACGGTCAATAAATGATAACTGTGACTATATCAACATGCAATATCGTTGACAATAAAAAACAAGACTAAAATGTATTTTAAAAGATAAAAACTATACCAAAATCTCTTTGTATTTTCGTCAAAAAAAAGGAGACAAAATATTAATTTGGACTGCTGTACAAGCCTCTAATACGCAAGCTTTCATGTGTGCGGTCGTATGTGTGTATCAAGAGTTCAAATCCTCAAATCAGAGCTTCTCCGTTAAAAGGATACATTTTCTGTCTGTTGTTTGGCTTAAGTTTTGCAATCTGGAACCCTTTGCAATCTGGCAACCATGCGCTTGCTAGCGCTCACTCTTCATTACGAAAGTGTCGACGATGATCTGAAAACTCAAGCTGACATTTACCGATCTCCATGTGAGATGTCTGTGTTCTGTCATGAGATCTCAACTATTTTGTTTGCGCTTGTGGATGCTGAATAAATGCATTTACTCAACCGCTGTAGTTTTAATAGAGAAACATTATTGCGATTTGGTATTACCATTAGGAATTTCACTGTTCACTGCTTTTCCTTTGATCGTCTTGCATCATCTCGTCTCTGCTTTTGAACCTCTTTTATTACCTTACAATTAAGAACAAAGCTACGATAAACGGGAACGTCATCTTGAGAGTGAGTAACACCCCAATGTAATTGTCCTCTGTGTTTTTAGAACTTTGGCCACCAGCCCAACAAGATAAGAGACAATTATGCTCTTGCTTCCCAAAGGAAAGCCAAGACAATCCTGTAGTGAGAGGGAAATTGTGAGGAAGTGAGATTATCTACCTAGTGACCTGTGGTTGGTCCTGACTTTCTTTTGGGCTTCTTGAATGGTCTTATCAGTCCAGATGGCTACAACTGCATTGGGTCTTCAGTGCAGAGTTTCTAATAGCAGAAGTCAGTCGGCTTCAGAGCCGAATATATGGATGACTGCCTTATCTGCAGCTAAGGGAAATGGAGAGGGCTTCTGTGAAAGGTTGCTTTTGTGTTGGATGTGACTAGGGAGGAATTTGTAACATGCAATCCTTGGTCTCGTCTTATCAGACAAAGGCCACCTGAATGCAGAAATAAATGCAGTATCGAACACGAAGCAAAGGGCAAAGTGACAAACCATCTATTCTTAAAGAAGTAACAAGATGAGATGACTTGGGGTATCACGAAAGGCAGCAGAAAAACCATCAAAAATACAATCCCACCAGAACAAGCTGCAAAATCCAATTTCATCGACATTACAGACATTAAAGGACTTTTATGTTTGCAAAAAAATGTGTGCGTGGGTCACTTCATTAGTTTAAGTGGTGTCATTAATGCCTCAAGTATAGGTTTCAAAACATATGACATTTTTCATGATTTGATCCCTTTAAAATATAATCTAAAATGCCTAAAAAAAAAAAAACCGTTAAAAACAGTATATAAAAATAGTAACAAAAATATTAATACATTTTAAATACAACAAATAATATTTAAATAAGACAAACTGTTTAAATAATTGTTTAAATAAATTAATAAATAATAAACTGACAATTAATTCAATAAAACAATATTTAATTAAACTGTTTAAATGCTAAATAAATAGCAATGAACAATAAACAATAAATAAATACATATTTAAATAAAACAAATAAAAATTTAAATGAAACAAATATTTTGAATAATTGTTTAAATTAGTTTTGTCAAATAATTAATCGCCATTAACGCATCCAAAGTAAAAGTTTTTGTAATATGTGTATGTACTGTGTATATTTGTTATGTATATGTAAATGTGTATATATGTATTTAAGAAAAATATATATGTTTATATATTAAATATATTTATATATAAATTATATGAATATAAATATATACATGTAAATATTTTCAAAATATATACCGTATGTGGGTGTACTTAAATATACATAATAAATATACACAGCACACACACATATATTATGTAAACAAAAACTTTTATTTTGGATGAGATTAATTGCATTTAATCTTTTGACAGCACTAGTTTAAATAAATAAATAAATAAATATTATTTGTCATCAAATAAATTTGTTAAAAACGTAAACAAATAAATAACGATAAAACAGTAAAAAAACACAAATAAATAAATAATGATTGAAATGAAACAAATAAACATTTAAATAAAACATTTAAATAAAAATGTAATTGAAAGAAACAAATACATAAATAACACACAAATAAACACTCAAAAAAATAAATAAACACGCACACACACACACACACACACACACACACAATGAAATGTGTGAAAAAAAAAGTCTGCAGTGTATTGTCCTATAAAAACACCTGCAGAACTTGTCAAATAAACACAACCGGTAGAGCTGTGCAATGCAATCCCCGTGGACCATTTGAGATTGTCTTTTAAAATTAGAGAGCCATCTACGTTTCTCTATGCACGATATGGTCTTTGTGTATGTGGGTGAGCCTGTATTCAACACAGCATGATGTAAAATGAAACTGAGATGCCCCAGATGACCTCTCACAGTCTGGTCGATTCATTCATTGTGGCCTGGCTGTCGGCTTGCCCGCCTTTTGCTCGGGAAAGCCTAATGAAGTATGAATGGGACTAAACGCAATAGATGGGTTATATGTAAATCTGTGCCTTCCAGCTAAATTTTACACCAATTACAGAAGTCAAAAATAGTTTGCACGTACAACCAACATCTTGTCAATTTCTTTCTCGCTTCATCTAAAACGTCCTCCCAGTGACAGCTGATAGTCTCAATGTTTAATTCCATCCATGCAGCAAAACCAATGAAACGTCAATTTAAGACAGTCAGTGTATGGCCAGTGGCATCGATTGGGACAATTACACGACAGACCATGATCCTTTCTGAAAGTTACATCACTCTGGTGTTATTTTTACAAAGCTCTACATTTAACCTTTAGCTTCCATGGTTTGAAACCTTATCTTAGAAACGGTTATGTGAAATAGCAACAATTTAATAATAAAATCTAATAAAATAGACCTCACCAAGGTGTTCTAAAAACACACAGCAATGATACAAAAGGTTAAAATCAACAAGTTTTAATGAGAAAATTCTGTGCATTTTTGGATATTTACCAGTCCAGCAGAAGCTTCTTTTTCTTTTTTTTTTTCTTTTTTAAATCGGCCTTTGCACTCAAGTGGGTCTTTTATATAAATCTTTTAATCTTACAAAAATCTGACATACCTGTTGAGCTGACATCAAATCTAAATGTAAATTGCAAAAATAAATAATTATGCCACACAAACGATTTAGCTTGGTGAGAATTCACACAGCATGTCAAAGAACCCATTTACCTTGGACCCTTTTATTCTGCCTATTATGGGAACCTGCCACCGGTTCAGTGTACTGTCATTAAACACAGACGCCCTTGGGCGAGATTCTAATCAAGTATGAAAGAAACAGTTAAGTGTGTGCGAAACACACATTTTTTATTTTCCATGTCCATGACCAAAGGCTGGACCATCATAGCTCATTCTCTCTAAGATCTTCCACATGCCCTTGGGGATTTATTCTGACCCAGTTATCTGAAATCACACATAATTGTGAATACACTTCTCTAACACACATGCTGGATACTAATACAGAGCTCAGTGAACATAATGTGTCTTGTATAGAAAATCTTCATTGAATAAATAATTAAATAAATAAATGTATTTATGTCAATAACGAGACGTCTGCAGCAAATAACGTTTGTGAAAATAAAATGTCAAAATGTGACACATTATTCTTACCTGCACTTATTAAAATATAAAAAAGGAAAAGTGTTCGTACTCAATTTTATTATATTTCAAATTATTAAAAACTTGCTTACAAATGGGTAAATCCTAGCGGTTTGAAGAATAGTGGTAAAGATTTAAAATGACAGTTAATTAGGTTTTGGATTAATTGATCTAACAACTCTAATTAATTTGAGTCTTTTAATGTCATCTAATGATTCTTGTTCCAAATATATCTGACAAGATTTTTTTTTTTGTATATGTTACACTGAATGACATTTTAGTGGGTGTTTTCTGTAATTAAACGTTTTTGTTGTTGTTGTGAAAAAAGCTGTATTAATCTTTAGTTTTAACTGTTTTCATGCTTGAAAACTCCTTTTTGTCTTTGACCCATACAGGCTAAATTAAAATTAAACTTAGACCTCTAGCTCAAAAACAATTAAAAATAATTAACAATTAATAACAATAATAATAATAATAATAATAATGATCATCATTATTATAATTTCTAAAATGCAGTAGCATTTACACAGTCTGCACAGCCATTGCAACAACTGATTTTTTATTACTGCATGTTACTTCATCAATTGCACACTGCATGAAAGAAGTCAAACTCGACTTTGATACCAGTCTAAGTCTATTCCCAAGTCTCTCACAAACTGATTGATCTCCATTGCTTCAAACCAGGTTTGCTCTGTTATAACAAGCTCCTGAGCCACACAAATAATGCCCAAACACAACAGCCTACTGTGTGACTGACAACCTGCAACATACCAATTGCAGTTGGCCTAGTGCGAGTGAGTTGTGACTTGGTGGTGGAGAAACCCTGATGAGAGTTAACTAAATATTTTCATTCCATATCTCCCCCAGTCACGCTGTTAGCGATAAATTGGCACTGTTGGAGCTCATGTTGGTTTCATGAAAGTTTGCCGGGCTGTTCAAATCTACCTCATTCTGTGTGCTGCATCTATAGATACTGCATGAGAAGATAAAGCATGTAATTAACTCTGTCTGGACTGTTATAATACCCACAGAGCTTACTGCAGTGTCACTTGTGGCGAGACATGTACTTGAGGCCTATTTCAGACACCACAGTCAAACCGCTGCTCAAGTCTCTGGCTTTACTTTGCCCTGGTCTTCAAATACACTGGTATTAACAGAAAAATGGAAAAACGGTAACACTTTATTTTGATAGTCCACTCTAGACATTCTACTAACAATAAGTAACTTTGCAACTACATGTCAACTATAAGTCATTAGAGTATTAGTAGACTGTCTTCTAACACTATTTTGATGGGTCCACAACACACAACACACTGACTATGAGAAATTTTGCAAGTGTCAACTTGTTCTACTTGTTTTTTTTGTTGTTGTTGTTTTTTAAAGAAACAAGTAGATATAATAGAAAAAAAAATCAAGCTAGTGTTAGTTTTTCAAGAAAAGCTAGCAGTTAGAGAATAAATATGCAATTGATAGAGGGTCAAGTGTGTGTGTGTGTGTGTGTGTGTGTGTGTTTTAAATAAAAAGAAGACAGATAGATAAAATAGAATTAGAACAGAGAGTGCCAGAGTTAGAGGGTCATTTAACATTTAACGCCATGGTTTTATAATTTTAAGCCTTTTTGCACTGATTTAATTCCTTAATTTGAGGAAGGTGAATCAAAACGTTTCGAGACCCTTTTAAGAAACCTTGTATTTTAAAATATATTATTAAATAGCATTTACTTATATTTTAAAACTGCACAACAATACCCTGTAAAAAGTGATAAGTTGACTTAACTTAAAAAAAAATTGAGGAAACCCGTTGCCTTAAAATTTTTAAGTAAATGATAATTAAAAAAATAAGTTAACTGAATTGTCAAGTTCACTTAACTTTTTAAAAAAATTATTATGTACTTAATCATTTTAAGGCAATGGGTTTCCTCAATTTTTTTTAAAGGGGTGGTTTACTGCTTTTTTTCTTTGCTTGATTGTGTTGATGGGGTGCAATATAACATGTCTTCGTGTTTCGTTTGTTGAAAAACGCCTTATTTTTCATATAGTTCACCTTTATTGTAAGCCGCTTTCTCCTCTGTCATTTGAACGACCGGTTGACTTCCTGATTCTCTGAAGCCACTCCCTCAGAAGCAGGCGATGGGCTCAGATTGGTTAGTTGTGATCGGTGTGTTGTGATTGGCTAAATTGCGTACTGCACGTTGTGCGGAAACGTCACGCCCATTACCTTCACGAGCGACAGCTGCACGTGCGGTAATGAAGAAAGTCAAGCAGAACTTCCGCAAGCACGGCTCTTACAAACGCTTCTGAATGGAAGTTTGCTGTTGTGATTACATATCATTTTTTGAAGTTTGTACACGTGTGTCTTATACAGTACACACAAAATAGCATCGAACTAACTGGCTACTAACCAAACAGCGTTGGCTTGTGTTTACGTTCTTGATAAAATCGAAAAATTACATCATAAAGTATACATGGAAAATACATTTACCAAATTAGTACATAATTACAAATTCAGGTCCAAAATGTTTATACGCGTTTGTCAAAGACACACGAAATAGCATTTAACTAACTGCCAGCTTTGGCATTTGTTTACGTCCTTGATAAAACTAAAACATTACGTCTGAAATTATACAAATACATTTAAAATGATGAAATCTTACTCACAGGTTGTGGCCCAACAACTGCTGCCTCTGGTTTTAAAGTTGGAACTGCTCCATGTTTTAGTAATAGTTTCTGTGTGAATCCGGCATTGAACTCGTGTAGATTCTGGAAGCTGCCTTCCGTAAAATGCGCAGCACAGAGAGCTAAATTAGGATTGTAATTGTCAGGAACATAATCAAACATGAATTTTAACCGTTGTTGATGAACTACAGCGTCCGTAGGAAGCCCGAACACAGAAGACCTGACAGCTGGGTGAAAATAACACCGTTTCGACGGCATGACTACAACTCTCCACTATAACTCTTCCTCTTCGACAAAGCTGCAGAACATGGCCTTGCCCCCTTTTCTGCATGTTCTGGAGGGAGGGGTTGATGGGTTTATTACGTATGCAACCCGGGAAGTAGTTCGTTGTAGTCCCATATGAGTCGTTTTTGTAGGCATTAAACTTCCTGATTTTTAAAAGACGATATCTCCGCTTACGTTGAACTTTCAGCGCTGCAACTTTGCAGATACTGTTCATGCACCAACATTACACGCTATTTAAAATGAAAAAAGTGAAAATCGCAGTAAACCACCCCTTTAAGTTAAGTCAACTTTCACTTTTTACATTGTAAGAAAGAAAGAAAAAAAAAAGACAAGGCATCTTTCTTGAATTTTACACAACAGCAGTCTGATTTGCAAAACAATGACTCTTATGAACTGATTCTTCAATGAACCAATCAAAAGGAATCAGTAGTCACAATATGTAGTTAAATAAATACATACAAAATGTTCAATATTTTAAAAATGTTACCAAAACGGAATGGGATGGTCCTAAAAAAGAAAATCCGAATATTTACAATTTTCCCATCTCTAACAGACAAAACTGAGAAGAAAGTGAAAAAATTAAAAAAAAAAAAGAGATAGATGTACTATACAAAACATTGAATCTCTTGAACATATTTCAAAGATTCAGTGCAATGCATCATGCAGATTTGCTAAATGAATTGACTAGTTCTTGTTCGGAATAGTTTATGATACCAGCCTGGTGCCTTGCTTCTCATCAGATTCATAAAATCCTGTACACCATGACTACCGGATATTATGCAATAGCCATCCAATTACATTTGAACCGATGATTTCAGCCAGCTCTCGCCATTATTTTACAATATGCGTTCCACGTTGTGTGGGTGTGCCGTCTGACGCGGAGACTCATTATGCCTTTGCTGCTTTCCCTAAAGCTCTCTCAATCTCCACCTCCATCTTTCTTTGTTAAGTACCCTAAATCAGGCAGGATAGGAACCCAGCAGCGATATACCTGCAGTGCACTTCCTCAACTTCCTTCCAATATCTTTCTCTTTCTCAGATGAGAAGACACTTCCATCCATCAGAGCTGTCAAGCGAGTGGGCCTCTAGGCGCGGGAGCCCTGTGTGGGACTCGCCTCATTTCCCTGCTCTGATTAGCCTGGTTCGGCACTAACACTCCCCGCCTCCCCGGCTTCCTCCTCTCGGGGTGTGTGCGTCTGTGTGCTTTGTACCGCAATAAAGAGCTGTGGGACTTTAGAAACAGTATGAGATTCTCGTTTTTGCATGGTCTATAAACTACAGGGGCCCTATCCAAAGCAAAATGTGACGCATATTGTGATATTGCTTATTTGTAGATGTGTGAGTGTATTGCAGTCGATCTCATTCTATTCTTCATTTTTAACTGTTTACATCTGACATGAACATCCATGCCAGATGACTGGATGTTAAATTGCTTTTTCATATTCTCAAAAGTCAAAGATGCACCATAAGGTGACATACTTTTGCTCCTGAATATACAAACATCTGCATTGCATGTTTTTTTTTTCCTTTCCTAATGAAGCCTAAAAAAAGCTATCACTTTCCACCGAATATGGTTTGACTGACTAGATCACAAAACCCAGTGTGTGGACCCAGTTTAAACCTGTATGTAATGCTCTAAATTGGATTTTAAAGGGACAGTTCACCCAAAAATGAAAATTCTGTCATCGTTTACTCACCCTCAAGTTGTTCAATAGTGTCTTTCTTCTGATTAACAACCTTAAAAATATTTAAATTTTTGGGTGGACTATCCCTTTAATACCGGATATACATGGTATGTCATTCATAAATAAATTATGAATCATAAATAAATTATGATTTTTTTTTATTCATTATAACTTTAATTTTTTATTATTAATAATATTATTCATTAATTTATAATATGATAAACATAAAATGTATAAATAATTCTGACATGTATACGTAAACAATAACAAAAGAGTAAACACTTTACAATAAGGTTCAGTGCTTTAACATTAATGCATTAGATTATAGGCATCATGACGAAATTAAAAATACTCTTGCAGCATTTGTTAACCTAGGTTAAAATGTTCAAATGTATTATGAACAAAAATGAATTAACAATAGACAATGGTATATTTAAAAATGAACAATAACCTAGATTAAAGGAATAGTTCACCCAAAAATGAAAATTTTGTCATCATTACTCGCCCTCATGTCGTTCCAAACCTGTATGATTTTCTTTCTTATGTTAAACACAAAAGAGGGTATTTTGAAGGATTTTGAAGAACCAAACAGCTGTTGGTCCCCACTGACTGAGAAATGCAATGGAAGTCAATGGGGACCATCAACTTTTTGATTGACAGCATTCTTTAAAATATCTTCTTTTATGTTCAACACATGAAAGAAACTCATACAGGTTTGAAATGACATGAGGGTGAGTAAATGATGACAATTTTTAATTTTTGCGTGAACTATCCCTTTAATAAATGCTATTAAAAAAAGTTCATGACACATTCTACAAAATGTTACAACCAAAAATTAAAAAAAACATGAAAACTACAAAAGTGTGTTACTGTGCCTGTTGTGCTCGAGGACACTCGAGTCCCAGCGGACCCTGTGAGCCTCTGCTTGCTGAATCATTTGGCGCGTCTGCTCTCAGGAACAGCCTGGCCTAGTTGCAGCTGTACGCTAAGTAGGCTACACAGCCCGGCCCGGCCTGGCACCCCAATAACCTACAACTCCTTCAGAGCATCCCCCACAGTCCTTCTTGTTTTTCTTCTTTCACCGTAACTAAAAAAGCCCTGGTAAGATGTGTAGCTGTGTATGTACATCATGTGCTGTGTGTACATAATCAGCAGAGGGAGAACCTACTGTGTGGATAGTGGGAGATCCTGTTACAGTATCAACAAACCCTGGCCGCCTCAGGGAGCCTTTGCCATGTGTGCTTACAACAGAAAGAAAAAACTCACAACACTATCCATCATACGGACAGGTACATAATTTACAATACATTTATTTAAACTAAGGTCAGCTTCTGGTTGTCACTGCAGTCTAGTTTGACAGCATAATGTTAAGCAAACAGCTATAAGGAAAATCAAAGCAGTGTGGCAGTTTTAACTCTTTGATAAACTGAATGAATTAAAAGAAAATCAATCTTTTTTATGATCAAATTTAAGAAAGTTACACACCTGTCCACTGAAATAAAAGGAAAATATTATAATTTTTTTTTACAGTGTTCAAAAATATTGATATAAAAATAAATATTCCAGAGGTACGTGGTGTATTGGCAAAGCCGGAATAGCCGAAGCTAAGCAACTGATGCAACAGCATAATTAATTCTCAGTGCCAAAAAGCTGATTTCATCCCTATAAATAGTTCATATTATTCATACCATTAATATGGTTCTTATGATGCACAACTATGACATTTTAACAATTGTCATAATTGTGATCTGCAGATGGTGTTGTATTCGATATTATTACTGCACGCAGGCTCCATATGGCACAACAAACTGACAAATGTATGGGGTTTTCCATGCAAGAAGCCATGCATTATTATTATTATTATTATTATTATTAGCCTTGTTTTGTCATGATCACAACTTTTCAAATCACTTAGCATAACAAAAGTTGTTTTCTTGAGATCTTAACCAGAGTAAACTTATTTGATTTTTATAGAATATGTATAATATCTTACATCATTTATTCGTTTATTTGAAAAGGTTAAATATTAATTCAAATAAGCCATGCAAATTCATTTGAAATTTATTTCAATTCAATTCAAAATTTAGTTAAGACAAAACAAATAATTGAAACTCAGTCAAGGAGATGCATCTAAACTACACTGTATAAATATATGTGATATACAGATCTACACTTTTTATTTATAATATTTAGATATTTAAATGTAATATTTGAATTTTAAATATTTAGGAGGGATAACATAATAGCAATGATTCCACTAAATTGGCCACAATTAGCATGAATAATGAAAATGTACATGTATATAAATAATCTTACTCAATGTCCCGATTTTTAATTTTTCATATCATTAATTACTGTCCACAATGCCGTCATTTATGAATGGACATCAATTAATCAATCAATGGTCACATTTTTTTTTTTTGGACAATAAATATTTTTACCTCAAAACTAGATAGAATAAAAATCAGCTACGTCAATGTAAAAAAAAATTAAAAATTAATAACAGCAGAACTATTAAAAAATCTTCTGTTATGCTGAGATCAAGTGATCTTGATTTGAGAGAAATCAAGATGATCACAATGCATAGCTTCTTAGGGAGCTATACTAACTTTTGCTTTTCTATGTAATGACACTACAAAGTCAGATGCACTACAACACCAAACTAATGCGTTTTTTTCCCTGTAATTGATGTTGAGAGAAAATGCTTTCATACAATTGGCAGAGAAAGCTGAAAAACACATTAACCAACTGTTGTCTCGCTCATACAGTTATAATGCTATATTTCTTCAGTGTTTATCAGACTTCTGACAAAGCGAAATGTGACCGCTTTCTCAAGTGCTAATGTTCCAAATCGATAAACAGCACTGGTGTGCTCTCATTCCTGAAACATTTCCACCACTTTCTAGGTCTACATATGCCGCGCTCTCCAATCACTGTGGGCATTGCAACCCAGATACATTTGCCGCTTTAAACAAGTGTTGCAGAGGGACTGTACACCCATCAAATGTGAAAATGAGGAGTTAAACTTCGGCTACACCTAGACGTGAAATTTCACAGTTGTGAGGAGAGGGGAAAGGAGGAGGAGGACGACGATACAGTTATGCAATGCCAAAAATGCAAGCATAATACAATTTCAAATGCTGACATGAAAGCTGGTTTAGGGATCTGCAAAACGACCCCGGAGTGTGCGCCATATTTCTGAGCTGACACATAAAGACGGCCCACGGAGCAACACCTGCTGCTGCCAACTGGGCAAGAGCTGTCAAATGAGGAATATTTCCCACCACGTACACACTACATTAGCAGGACCGCGAAAAGTTAATACAGGTGAGAAACAGAGGTCTCGTCTTAGACTGGTTAACTTTAAATATGTGCTAAACACTGCTGTTAACATATTCAGCTACACCACTTTAAACAGAGAAGGGAAACTGAGATAAAATGTTACATGTGTATATGCAAACTGCAGCGATTTTAACAGCAAACTAGCATATAAATGGCATCAAAGCTAATGTCTGTGACTAAAAGCCATAAAACTCATTTTGATTTGTGCTTGATAAAGTGAAAAATGAGACTATTTTGCACAACTAACAACACCAAATTATTGCATAAACTACATTTTGAAAAAGAGCAATTGATATGGGGTTTTGATTGGTTGTTATGCAGTTGCTAAGGGGTTCTGAGTAGTTCTTATGTCGCTAAGTTGCTACAAATGTGTTTTGGGTAATTGCTAGGGTGTTGCTATGCAGTTGATTAAGGGGTTCTGAGTAGTTCTTATGTTGCTAAGTTGCTACAAATGTGTTCTGGGTGGTTTCCAGGGTGTTGCTATGCGGTTGAAAAACAGTTCTGTGTAGTTTTTATGTTGCTATGTGACTGCTAAGGTGTTCTGGGTGGTTTCCATGGTGTTGCTGTGCAGTTTAAAATGGTTCTGTGTTGTTCTTATGTTGCTGTGTGGCTGCTAAGGTGTTCTGAGTGGTTGCCAGGGTGTTGCTATGCAGTTGAAAATGATTCTGTGTAATTCCTAAATTGCTGTGTGGCTGCTTAGGTGTTCTGGTTGGTTGCTAGGGTGTTGATATGCAGCTCTAAAGGGTTCTGTGTAGTTTTTATGTTGCTGTGTGGCTTCCAAGGTATTCTAGGTGGTTACCAGGGTGTTGATATATCAAATTCAAAGTCAAAATACACAATCTCTATTATGCCATCCTATGAATGGTTTAGTTGTATCTGCACATTAATCTAGTGTTCTAAGATTGAACAAAATTTCTCACTTCACCTTGACGCTGTGAAAAAGAAAATCACCATTGTAAAGAAGCATCCTCGCAGAAGAGCTCCTGACCTCATAAATTACAGCACTAGATATTAAGAAGAAAGTAAGAAAGGTCAAATATAGTTCAGACTCAGAGACTGGAAGAAAAAGGGAAATATAAAACTCAACCATGTAAATACACGTTCATAATGTCATTATAGCATATCTTAAATCATAGTTAAAGCTGAAACCCAATCCGGGCACAATATTACTACATTTTTCTAGTGATATGTTATGAATTGTACATTTTTTCAGCTGTTCTTTCTCACCACCTGGGGGCTTTCCTTTGAAGATAACAGAAATGAAAACATGTCAGAAATACAGAATCAATCAGCTTGTCAAGTGTTAAGTATTATTCTGTAATTGAGCATATGGATGCAACTGACTCATACGCAGTTATGAGTGACATAAAGCTGACTTTTCTTTGTTCACAGTCCATCAATGAATCACTTAATATGCACGCTCACACATTTACAAACAAACCCACTGCTGGAATACACAAATCCAGTCAGAAAAAGCTTACGTGATACTGTTGACTCAGTGAAATGTACCAGAGTCCTACACATTTGGCAGGAGGGCAAACAATGTATTGCCACACACAGACGCAAGCTTATTTAAACACTTCTCATGCACACTCAATTGTTTTTAACATAAGAGATACACTTCCACAAGTTTCTTGACAAAGTCTTTTAAAGGGTTACACATCTTCGCATCTACAAATTGAATTTAGACTTTTATTATCATAGTTATAGCTTAAATGGGTGCCAAGCAACCATGGCCAAGTAGACAAAGCTTATTTTGAATAGTCATCTTATTACATTTGCACTTTGAAGATTTTTCAACAATTTCATTTTTAAAGCTGTTTGATAAAGGTTTTATCTCATGTCTGAACCTTGCACCCTTATACCAAAAAGGCAAGCCCTGCATCTGTATCAAAGCCAATTTTACATCCAAGCCGCATACGCAGTTGCTCATTTCAGAGATGAGCAAAAATTCAGAACAGACTCAAAAATATGTGGAGAAAAAAGTGAGAGATTTCTTGAGTTCATCCAAATGTCATAAATCTATTACATAAGGCTTTTTTATTTTACTTAAATATTTACTGTTTTCATATAACTACACTACATATACATATACAATTTATTTTTTATTTTTTTAAAGAAGTCTCTTATGCTCATCAAGGCTGTATTTATTCGACCAAATATACAGAAAAAACAGGAATACTGTGAAATATTACTACAACTTAAAATAATGATTTTCTATATTAATGTAGTTTAAAATATCATTTATTCCTGTGATGCAAAAGCTAAATTTTCATCAGCCATTACTCCAGTCTTCAGTGTCACATGATCCTTCAGAAATCATTCTAATATGCTGATTTATTATCAATGTTGGAAACAGTAGTATATCCATTTCTGTGACACTTTTTTCAGGTTTCTTAATGAATAAAAATATTAAAAGAACAAGATTTATTCAAAAGAGAAATCTTTTCTAACAACATCTTTACTATTTCCATTTCGAATAAATGCTGTTTAAAATATAAATGATGTTTAAAATATAAATGACATTTTTAAATATATCAAAATATAAAAGTGTTATTTTAAATTGCAAAATAATATTTCACAATATTAGTGTTTTTTTATTTTCTTTTTTAATCAAATAAATGCAGCCTTGATGAACATAAAAACTTCATTAAAAACATTCAATCTTACTGATCCCAAACTTTAAACGTTTATAATTTTTTTTTAAATTATTATTTACATAAATTTGTATGATCATAATACATTAAATATACTTATATGAAATACTTAAATCATATTAATTTATATATTACAATTATATAAAAACTTAAATGTTTTATTTCATCTATTCATTATACATAAATAAAATTATATTTTATCAAAAATTTAAGGGAACACTGGAACTTTGGCAACTTGTACAATAACTCTTCCAAAAGTGTAAAATAAAAGACAGTACTCCACAGTCCCTAAAGAAACACCATTAGCTTGCAGGTTCTTCTCCAGCCAGGCAGTGGTAATCGAGTTGGACGTCTGACTAAACGAGAGGAAACAACGGAAGGTGTCAGAACAGCTGGACTGTGATTCCCACAGCAATGGAGGGAGTGGAACTGGAAGTCCTAATGATGACATTTTGTGCAATGCTGCAATCATTTAATGAGCTTTTTTTCCTCATCTGCACCCACATCATTCTGTTTCTCGTAATACTCAGCAGTGAATTTTTACTGCAGTGGCATATGCAGGGACAAAGATGCATTGATAAATGGACAGTGAATGCTGGAACGTTTGATATGTTGATATATTTGTGAATTACGGCTTTTATGAAAATAAAGCTGATGCTGGAGATAGAATGATGGTTTGGTTAATGATTTCCAGAGTGGATAATGCAAGGTGAAGATCCCTTAGCAACAGAGAGAGTGGGTGTATGAAAAAGAGAGCGGAAAAGGACCAGGGAGGCAGGGAAATGGATATAAAGTGAGCGAGAAAACAAATACAGTGTGTGAAAGAGAGAATGCCGAGCTGCTCAGACTTCACACAATACTTTTGTGCTTCTTTTGATGGAGCTCAGCTTTGCTGATTCACATTTTTTCACACCTCACATTGTTTAACTGATCATCCTGCTCAGGAATTTTTCAAAAGTAGAAAACTGGGTGTTTGAGGAGCTATATTATGCAGCTTTAAGAAACATCAGTTTGAGGCTGAGCTATTGGGGCTGTATCTCAGTAACTATGAGGTTTTGAGTGAAAAGTCCTATTCAGTGTTACTTTAATGACATTAATAATAGCTTTTGTCGATATTTTGAATTAGATTTAAATTTTTCTGTCTACATTTTAATTTTAGTTTTAGTCATTTTGCTATGTGTTTTGTCATTTTTATTAGCTTTAGTTTTCTTTACGTAGTGCTGTCAAACGATTAATCGCGATTAATCGCATCCAAAATAAAAGGTTTTGTTTACATAATATATGTGTGTGTACTGTGTATATTTATTATATGCAAAAATGTTATATTTATGTATTAAATATATATATAATATAATGTATATAAAATATAAATATATACATTTAAATACATGTAAATATTTTCAAAATATATACTGTATGAGTGTTTATTTATATATACACACATATACACAGTACACACACACACATATATATTATGTAAACAAAAACTTTTATTTAAATTCAAATTCTTTTACATTTTAATTTTTAGTTTATTCAGCTTTAGTTATTGTAGTTAAACTTAACAAAAATGAGCTTAAATAAAATAAGTTTTGGCTGTTTTATATTTTATTTTCATTTTTTCAGTTAATATTTGTTTTATTTCAAGTAACAAAGTAATGTTCTTCATGGTCGTAGTTTTATTTAACAACAACAACAACCCTGGCCCAGTTACACAAATGTATTTTCTATAGTAATTTTTTCATATATCTTTTAATCAATAGCAAAAATCCTCTGAAATTAGAATTCTGAATTAAATAAATTGCAAAAAAAAAAAAAAAAAAAAAAAAAAAAAAACTTACACTACGTTTTATGCCAAAACAATGTTTTATAATGTTTTACATTTTGCTGAACAACCTATCATAGCAGTCATTTAAACGTCAGGATACTATTGTCACAAATTACATTAACGTTTTTGTGACAACATGCCCAAAAACCAACTGGAAATTTTTTTCCTGTTTACCAAATAAAGATGTTCAAATTATTTTTTTAGATTCTTTTATTTTGGCCAACTTTTAGGTCTGTATACTTGGCCTAAGAAATATTTACTGGACTATAAATTGTGACAACAAGCCCATCTTCCTGATATCTTGTCTTTTGGGTAGAATAAAGTAATAACACAGTGTGCAAAAGGTGAGTTGTTAAAGCATCTTGAAAGTGAAATGAAAGACTCACAAAATATGAATCTCTCTTCCAAGTGGTCTCAGGGCAATTCTCACAAGAACATCTCACTCTGAGGCGGGTGGCGGGATGGTAAATTGCATTGTGGGAGTTGGTATTAGGTGATGACACCAGAGGTTAAGACTCTCAAATCCCCGGCCCATCAATGCCAGGCTATGAAAAGTCACAGACTACAAGCCTCTGCTGATCTTGCATTTATGTTTCTGTGGCAGAAGGTAAGAAATGAACTGTCTATGGGCCGTCGTATCACGCATCCCGAGGGGAAACCAAGATAGATGGATGGTAAACATGGGGAGTTTCTGCTGTGGGTGAGGGGGAAAAAACTGATAAAGAAAGATGTTTTTCCATGGAGAGTTAAAGTGAGGATGTATTTGTAGGAAGAGCAAAGCCGTAAGACTGGTTTTTGTTGCTATGGCAGGCACAGGGTGTGGTGAGCAGCATTAACTGTGCAAGCAGCCTGCGTGTGGGTGTGTGAGTATTACCGATAAGCGTGTGTGAGTGTGCAGTGTGTGTATACGTCTGCATGTGATGGTGAGAGTGGGCAGCACGCTGATAGCATATGCATGTGTGTGCCAGTTGATTACTGGATGTGACAAGACGAGAGGAGAAAACTAGAGATGACCTGCAGTGGTTTATTCCGGTTCCCATTCCCACCACACCACATCAGTTACCCACAAGTCCAGACCTGTCAACCCTCAAGGCATAAGGGTGTTGGCTCCCTAAAGCCTGAGCGGGCACAACCAGATAAATGTACAAAAGCAGAAACAAACAAACAAATAAACACAATAAATAAAATATATATTTTAGTGCTGTCAATCGATTAAAAAATTTAATCGTGTTAATCACAGTCATGGACTGTAATTAATCATGATTAATCACAAACTTTAAATACTAGGATTTACCTGTAAATGTGTTGAAATAAAGAAATGCATGACTAACTAGGAATCAGAACCTTTCACACTTCCGCCAGGTATGAGACATAATCCTTATTCTTTTATCATTATTCTTTTGTTTTTATTCAGCCATGATCAGCCTTTATACTGACAATAAAAGTTTACCAAGCCACATCGCTTCAATCCCGGTATACATTTACCCAACTATTATCAAAAGTATTTCTAAATAAATACAACAAAACATTTTCTTGCGACCATACATGAAGTATTATGACAAAATGCATTATGAAGAAGAATTGGACCTGTTCTGCAGCTGCATTAATAGAAGATTAATAGCACACTTTTACTCAGAACTCACCACCATCGAGTGTTTGTAATAATTTCCTTTTGCGATCACATGTGGAATTTGGTCGTTTACTGTTGTTAAAATATGCTATTTATAGCCTTTTATATCGCTGCACAAATGAGCATTTCAGATGTACACATTCATCTCAAGAAAATCACATACAAATATCCTATCGTAATCGTGTGTTTATTATCTTATATAATCTATAGTGGCTGTTGTCATGTTTATTTCTGCTGCTCTGGCTAAAACTCACGTTGTTTGTGATGTTACAACCGCCTCTCCGTTCTTAAGTTGTCAGGGATACATTCCAAGTATAATACACATTAGTAAAAGGATCCATTTCAATTTTTATTTGTCTATATACACTTTGGGCGGCCGCGGTACATTGTAAAAGTAGCCCAAAAAACCGCAACCCACGGCTCTGTATTTTTTCCCGCGACTGTATTTTCAAAATAGCCCACTTGTGCCGCAGCCGCTGCCCTGGCAACATTGGTCAGCTGCACCCTCATCACATAGTGATGGATAACCTTCCGTGCTGCGATGACGGGAAGAAGTTGGGGTCAAACCTTATCAAGCGATTAATTTTTAGATTAATTGCATGCGTTAACCCGTTAGCGTTAACACCCCTAATATATTTATTTATTTTAAGTACTTTGGTGCATTCATATATTACAGTATATAATTAAATTTCCAATACATTATGTATAACCAATTTTATGTATACATGGTTTACTTATTTACTTATTTTATATTTTATTATTTATTTAACTACATTTGTACATTTATTATATAATAGATAATATACAGCTGAATTCCAGTTGTTTTTTTTACTATACAAAATGTGTAATTAAAAATAAAATATTATATTATATAGTCAACATACATAAAGCTAAATAAATAAATAATCCAAAAATTATATATATATATATATATATATATGTATGTGTATTACATATATACATATTTATATGTTTTTTATTTATTTTTAACAAATCTTGTGCATTCATTACATAATTTAAAGTGAAAATTAATAAAATATCCATATTTACAATAAAAACTAAATGTTAAATTAAAAAAGCAAATATTTCAATTTATAGTAAATACATAAATAAAAATAATAAGAAAAAAGGGGGAAAAAAAAGTATATTTAATTACTTTAACTACTTGCGTGTATTCATTATACAATACTGAAATGAAATCTCCAATATATATGTATTACTATTTTTTTGTTGCATATTCTATTTGCTTACTATAAAAATGGGTATAATTAAGATAAATACATAAAACTATATAAATAATCAAATAACTAAAAAACAAAAAGTATATTTAATTATTTTAGTTAATTATTAATTTGTTACTACTTTTGTGCATTCATTATATAATAATGTACAGAAAGCACATTTATTTCCAATCTGTTATGTATTGCTGAATGTATGCATATATTCAGTTAATTTACTATGAGAACAAATTATTTGCAATTAAAATTAAAATGCATCTAAACAGATCCATACATACACTGGTAACACATTCTGTATAATATAATGAACGACATGACCACATCAGTCAGTACAGGTGTAAATCTCTTGTTGTGGCTTCATGGGTGGTGTACCTGCTCTGACATGTTGTGGTTTTACAACCCAAATTTGAGTCCAACTCAGGTCATTTCCCAATCACAAGCCCAACCCCCTTTCTCCCCATCGTTTCCTCTCAAGCATGTGATCTTTCATCCCTAAAGGAGATGAACATGCAGTTGTTTTGCTGTCAGTGCTCCCACAAACCCCTCTGCCACCCACCTTCATAAGTCAGCCTAATTGTTTGTTTCCTTCTGGCTTCTGTCGAATGAAAGACGCTATATTATTTTGCCAGTTTCTGTGGACTCCCCCCTTCTCTCCAGGGACTGCCAGCAAAACAGTAATTAGTAGGACTCTGAGAAAAAGAACGGGAGGCCTTTTGAAAACTGTTAATTACAACTTTGTGAGCATGACAAAAGGGCAGACACGGTATACAACACAGACACTGATGCCACCAGAGCAAGAGACACTTGAATCACAATATCTACCATCACATGTGCATTCTCAATAGAGACTATTGAGCACAGATTGAATTTGCACAGATTGAATTTGGCTAAATGAGGACTGAAGGCAAAAATAAAATGACAAACTCCAATTTAATTTTTTGTATTACTATTATTCAATTTTTTAATCTGCCACAATGACATATTGTCTTTGAATAATCTCATCTAGGCACTTTTTTTCTCCTGAAAGCATTTCAGTGCAATGTAACGAACACAGCTGAGCAATCCAGTGCACTTTTGATATCATTTTTCCTTGTCATTCCAGATGGTCATCATGTCAAACAGCTCCAGGCTGTATAACGCTGTGATTCACAATCACCGTCAGAGGAAATTACGGGAATGATTCATCAGCTATATTACAAGAAATATTCCAGAAGCAGTTATTATAAAACCTTGTACTCCAAATACAACAGAAAATTTACAATTACTTGAGATTTCTGTTTTTTAAATGCTAAAACAAAACAGTAGCTCAAGAACAATGTGTTTTTGTAGTTAAAAATACCGCCTGTTTCCTGCCTTTCCGCCAAAGAAAATCAGTGGTGGAGAAGCTCTCCACTAATCAATAGCATCCTGCTTTCAAACCCTGTTCAAAGGGAGAAAAAAAATCACTGCTCTTCCGAACACAACCCAGAATTCATTATGGTGACCTGAATGCCTTAATCTAAGCCATCTGAACACAAGCATCAAGCCAAACAAATTTAAAAACTCGTGTATTACTGGGGCATTACACAATTCTATCTTTTGGTTTGCTTGGCTCATTTCACATTGAGTAAAACGTGACTTTACTTACACATTCACAAAGAATATGCACAGCTAACAGCAACAAATTACACCTTGTAGTACACATAGACCGCCTTAAAGGGATAGTTCACCAAAAAATACAAATTATCCAACCTCATATCGTTTCAAACCTGTATGATTTCCTTTCTTCTGTGGAACACAAAAGAAGAATTTTGGTCCATACAATGGAAGTCAATGGAAGTCAATGGTGTTTGTGTTTGTTCCACGGAAGAATGAAAGCCACACAGCTTTGGAATGACATGAAGGTGTGTAAATGATGACATTATTTTCATTTTTGGGTGAACTATTCCTTTAAGGACGCAGAACATGCCTGTGCATTGCATTATTAGTGAAGTAGGGACATGTTTACTGAATTCCAATAGCATTTGTGACATACAAAATACGCAAGGGAAGATTCCCGAGAGGAATGCGGGAAACACCCAATAGCACACATAGATGAGATGGAATCTGACGACCATTAATAATTGAAAACTATAGCCATATATCCAAGTTTAAAAGAAAACCTGCAATACAAATCTCCTAGTTCTACACTAGTTGCTTTCCAATTTTAAGATTTCTATTTTAGGTGGATGTGAAACCCAAGAAAAAAAAAATAATAAAAAATGTTTCACCATGTGCCTATGTACACTCACACTCAGCCTTTGGGGTTCATCCGGTGCAGAGCCTGAAATAGCCTGGAAAGACGAGGCCACAGAGATGCCCGATGCTTTAATATTCAGCTTATGACAACAAAGTCATTCATTTACTTCCCACAGAGCGACGTCTTACTAATGGCACCTCTGTCAAAGTCTGTTTTAATGGAATTCACTTTGCCGAATCGGAGTCTGAAAATGAAGGCAAAACTGTAACAGTCATCTGAATAATGCAAAGCTTGGAGGAATGTAAAATAAATGACGCATGGGGCTGGCAGAACTTCTGGGCATGTTTTAAAGATTATATGAAACATTAAACCATGGTTTCAATGGAAATAAACTGTTTTGTAAATGGCAAATGCAAACTACTGCGTCTCGTTTCTACTATGTCACGTAATATCTACTTATTCCATCTGAAATTCCTGACCATTCTTGACTGCTGACATTAAAGACTCAATGAAATCAAAATAAGAGTTGTGTGCTATAAAGCCAATGTCTATTAGCTATGAGGACAAACACACTCATTTAAACTACATATATACATATAAACTGGACCTCCTATACATATAAACCCGCTCCTCAAAAAATAAATATAAATGTTATTTATATATGTTTTAATATGCTTTAAATATAATGTTATTTACTAAATTAAACAACTGGCTTCATATTGTTCCAATACACTAAACCCGAAGCGTCAGGGAAATTTTTACTTTGTACCTTTTTTTTTTTTGAGACCGATACTTAAGTTATATCCATAAAAATCTATGCCAATGCATACCAATACACGATTCAACAGGAAATGCATCCACATCAGAAAGTAAACTGAATTCAGTGGGTCTTTAAACAAAACTGAGCAGAATTTAACAATATAAACACATTTAACTTCCTCTTCTCATCTCAAACACAGGTCAACACTGCAGAGAATCATCAGGACATCATTCTCAACTCAAAGTTGTCCACATTACAAACACTCCTTATGTCTATAGAAAGAAAAGAAAAGAAACAAACAAACACTGCGACAGCTCAAGGCTTTTGTTGCTCATGGAAAGAACACATGCAACTTCTGAACAGCCTTGTAATTATGCAATTATGATGTAGGCTGCATCAACACATCTGAAAGGATTACGCGACTTTAATGTCAAAAGGCAGTCAAGGACGCAAGAACTCGGTCTACCATGCAAGCGTCCTTTTGAAATCGGTGTTCCTGCAGCTTGCAGAGGCAGACTTCAAATAGATTGGATTTAGCAAAATAATCTTACATGTCAATAGGGAGAATCTGCAACCAGCTACATGCTTCAATGGCGTCCAGAGCCTGAAACGTGACTGCAGAAAACAAGAACTGTTGCATGCAAACGTGATCTGCAGTGCCTTTGGGAATGTCCAAAGATCTCCATTAAAGATGGCGTTCATAATGGATGGAGCAGGTTGATCTTAAAAATTACGTGTGGGTTATGATGTTGTCCAAAGACCGTCTCAGCCCAATTGAATTTCATTTATTGTTTTTGAAACATTCCTGCACAGCAATTATGTTTTTAAGATTGCGTATCAAGTGAAAAATAAGCCAACTTTTAAAAACACATCTTGAGCCCTCTGCATCATTTTCTGTTTCACTGCACTCCTTCATTTCTTATGTAAAAGAAAGTTCATAGCATTAAAATAAAACGACCACAATACTACAAAAAATCTAATTGAGAACTATGTAAACCAGTCCAAGTAATAGTGCAGTGCCTGCATGTCGCTATGATTGGCTGATTATTCTATACGTTGAATAATATTGCCTATTATATATGCAAATGGTCCACAACCAGTTAAAAAATTGATGAAATAATTAAAAATGAAATACTGAAATAATGAAAACAACAAATAAACAACTCAAACATCATGTTGGATCATGCCTAAAACTGAATTAACCTAAAATTGGATGCACAAAACATTGGTACCATATTGGTTTTGAGCCAACACAATCGATATAAAAAAATATTATATATATATTACCATTATTATTTTTACTATTGGTCGATACTGGACAGTGTGCACACTAATTTTCCTTATTTTTACATTGAGATTATCTTTTTTTGTCATCTAACGCTCACTTAAAGTTAGTCTTCAAAAACACTATAAATTTATTAACACTGTTAAATGTAATCTTCAACAAATCTCAAAATTAACCTAAATTCTGTATTTTATAATACACTCTAAAAAAAGATGGTTCTTTAAAGGTTCTTTACATGTAGTAACAGTTATATTTAGAACCATAGCACCCTGAAGAACCCTTTTATGCTAAAAGAGTTTATGGTTCTTTATTCCCGCCCTTTTGTTTTTCAAATCTCTAACTCTCAAAGCACCACATTACTGATTTTCTGGAGTTCAGTGATACAAATACACAGACTGTCAACACACTCTCAACAGGGAAATCATTTCATTCTTAAATTTAAACACAAATTTAAGTTTAAAATTTTAACTGGTTTCCAAACAAACATGTTCTTCTCTCTTTTTAGTTTTTTGGTCACATGTAAGTGTGAGCAGCTCTTTTAAGCCGAGGATACTTCTCTCCTCTTCTCAGGTAACAGAGATATTGAATTTATAATCCATACTGTCAGAATTTGTTTAATTATTACTTGGTTTTATAAAGGTATCCCATGACTTTATATCACTTTTTTCCTTTTAAGATTGTGAAGGGCTCACATACTGTCCATTTTTTGCTACTTTTGGCCTTCGTGAACATAACTGTTTTTACATAAACAAATGGACACACTAAACTCAGTTGTGTGTTTCAGATGCATCACATCCCACAAACTCATCATCTGCAGATAAACTGTCACTCAGTCACACCGTAATGATCGACTTAAAGGCATATGAAGATATTTCACTAGAACTTGGTCTTCATCACATCTATTTTTTGTTTTTATTTTGTTTTACTTCTTTGTGCATTTATTCATGTTCATTGTCAATTGTCATTTTTTAATGTATTCAGCTAATAACTGTTGTTAAGAGCACTGACATTTTTGCTACAATATTACATGTTAATAAAAAAGTACTCAATCTGCACAACATTGTTCTTGTTGTTGTTTTAATGTAAAACCCTAATAGGTTACACACACAAACACAAACACAAACACACACACACACACACACACACACACACACACACAGTATAAGGCTCAATACTGCTTTTCTGGAGCTCAGCCAATCAGTTACACAGACTGTCGACACATTCAACAGATAAATAATTTCTTTCTTAATATATAATTTAACTTTCAAATTGTAACTGGTTTCCTACCAATGTCTTTGTCTCTTTTTAGTTTAACAGAATATGTATGTGTGACCAGCCCTGTTCAGTTAAAATAAGTAACAAAGATAGAATTTATGTGAGATGATGATTATTATTACTAGGGTTTATGCATAAACATACCCAGTCACAGCTATCCCATGAAGTGATTTACATCACTTTTTCCTTTTAACATACTACTTTTGACCTTCACAAACAATTGTTTTAAACAAATGGAAGGAGACCCACTGTAACTGTAAACTCAATTGTGCATTTCAGATGCGGACACATTCTACAACCTCGTCATCTGCAGAGAGAAACTGTCACTCAATCACACCAAAATATACATAATGATGGACTTTCAGGCATCATAGAGGATTATGAAAATACAGTATTTCACTGGAACTTGGTCTTCATCACACTATTTTCTGTTTCTGTTTTGTTTTACTTTAAGTATTTATTTATGTTCAATGTCAATTATTAATGTATTCTGCTAATAACTATTGTTAGAGCACTGTCATTTTTGTTACAATTTCGCATTTCATTAAAAATAAATAAATAAATAAATAAAAGTACTTAATTGACATGCTATTGTTGTTGTTTTATTATGTAAAAACCCTAATAGAGGCTACAAGATAATATAAGACCAGGCAGATAGAGGGGTAAAAAACTATATTAATAAATAATATACACAAATAATATTAATAATACTATTAAAGATATAAATATACGAATGTACTAATATTAATGAAAATAAACTATCATTAAAAAGACCATTAAGGTCCTATATAGCATTTTCAAAGCATGGCTCTTTATGGAACCCTATAAAAAGGGTTCTATTTAGCACCAAAAAGGGTTCTGCTATTATTACAAGCCGAAGAACCCTTTTCTGGTACTGTTTAGAACCATTTTTCTTAAGAGTGTACTGTTTTTAGAGTATTTAAAACAATTGATTTTAATTTTCTAAGTTTTATTTTTAATTTATTCAGGCAAAAAAAGTGTGAATTTTAATTTTGGTTACATATTGGCTACCCAGACATAACATGAAAACAATTATCAGTTTATCGACCAGAAACGGTGCATCATAAATCAAGGGGTATCAATGATTTATGAGTTAAATGCTCCCCACAGGTTGGTGTGGAGTGGGAGAAATCTGGCTGCGAGCTGTCCATGCTGCAGCCAGCCCTCATGAAGAGGAGTGTTGTAGAGAATCATGGCTGACAGTGTGTTTCACCGTTGGCCTGAGCTCAGCGTGGGCTCAGAATATACTCATCAGCCACCTGCTGGAGCAGCATTCCTACAATCTAATCCTTCAGAGAGGTCAGGGGGCAGTACACCATGCACACTGACTAAGCAGACCCCATCAATACATCATGTAGCGGATGCCAGCATTTACTAACTGAAATCTTACAAAGAGTAATCCATAGCTGATTAAAACTCAAACCAATATGTAACTAACAGAGCTACATGGCAGGGCCTGATAGCTACAAATCAGGGACCGTCAGAATTGGAAATAAAAACAGATTTTTGACATTAAGGCAAAGTCAAGCTCAATCAGAAGAGTGTGGGAGGAATGATGTGAGATACAGACTACAGGACGAATCGTGACTAACACAAGCTTTGGTGTTTTTTGATATGATGACTTATCTCATTTGACTATAGGATAACACAAATCAAAAAAATGTTATCATTTACTGAGCCTCATGCTGTTTCAAACCCATGTGATTTTCTTGTAGCATTAGACATGTTTTATGATTATTCAAATTTAACTCAACCATTAAAACAGAATCCGGGAAAACACTGAATCTGGGAAAGAATAAATCAGAAATGTTAGCATTTGTTAATTTGGTATTTTAAAATTCAGGAATGGATTTCATAGGGTGCTACAAAAGCGCCATAGAAATATCTTGTGCATTTTATTTCAAAGTCAGACTTCTGAATCATTCTTTTCAATCAATCAGTTGATCTAGTTCACAAAACCGGTCTGAATAATTTGTTTACGACTTAGACAGATCTGGTTCTCAAGCATCAATTTACAATCAAGTCAAAAAGCATATTATCATTCAATTCTGTGAATCCAGAAGAGCAAATGTATCACGGTTTCCAAAAAAAAAAAGTTTTGCATCATGATATGAAGATATTTTTCTTGAGCACCAAAGGATCGTGTAACACTGAAGACTGGAGTAATGATCGCTGAAAATTCAGCTTTGATTTCACAGGAATAAATAACATTTTAAAACATATCAAAATAGAAAAGGGTTATTTTCAAGTGCAATACTATTTCACAATATAACTACTTTTACTGTGTTTCTGATCACATGAATGCAGCCTCAGTGAGCATAAGGCACTTCTTTCAAAAATCTTACCGATACATATAAACTAGTAAGTTGGGCCTCTGGCTGTTCTTCACTGCATTTTAAATCATCATAGTTGACTATTATTGTATTGCTCTGTCTGTCCTAAATCTGCCATACATCCAACATGATACATCAAAGACTTCACAAGCTTCACTGGAGCCAGCTGACCATCTGTTGCATTGGTATCGAGTTCAAAACACCCCGAAGCAACATTTCACAAGCACATTTAGGCAGTGAAACTACCTCTCACTTTTCAGGTGTCTTAGGGGACACATTTCCTGACTGACGTGTAGCCTATATGTGCTTGACAAGTAACAAGTGAAACGCCTGCTGTCAGCAACTCATGAAAAACAAATTACACCAAAATCGAGGAGCGACATTAGCTATACATCAATAATAGATGTGGAGGGACAGCTTGTGCACCGAACGAAATTGAAGAGATGCAATATTTTGCGGGAGGCAACAAAACCCCTTCATATCAAGAACTAAAATTACATTTTCTTGGCTTATCTGGGACTCACAGTCTGCTCTTTTTGCGGCCCTTTCGGATTTCCACCTCCTACATAAGACACAAAACCCTATCAACAGTCCTTCTTGCTCTTTTATCCTAATATTGGTGTCTTCACGCTAATTTTCTTCCAACTTTCTCATTTCACCGTCTCATCTCATCTCATTGCTCTTTCAGTATCATTTTATTCACCTTTATCACCTCTCTCCACCCAATTCCGACATTGTCATCTTTTCAATTTGTCCCTCCACATCTTTCGCTTTAACTTTGTCTCTTTGTTCTCCTTCTTTCTTGCAGCGAGAGAGCACATTATTCCTGTAAACGGTCTGTCAGTTGCGTGTGTCGATAATCAACCCTGCTGGGTGGGCCACGGAAAATTGACCATAACCACTATTCAAGCAACTGTTGGACAGCCATTCTTGTATTCGAGAAAAGTAGGGAGCCAGGCATGAAAAGAACAAGGGTAAACGGAGAAAATGAGATAATCATAGAGGAGAAACCTACATATATCAATCAATCAACAAATCAGCAATGCATAACAAGCTTGGACGTGCTCATATAAAAAAAGAGGGCTGTATAAGGTTGAGATATAGGAGCTGATCACCAACCAGTGCTGCAATTACTGCTGTACTCTGAAAGCTGCTAAGAGCAACACCAATTTACTCCAAAATCGAACCTTCTAAGGCCATTGTGACATTGCAAAAAACACAAGAGGCTTTGCAAAAAGTCTCCCAAAATCTCAGCATTGGAAAGGTGGCAGATACAAAAAAGAAAAGAAACGAGATGTTGAACAAAGCACTTTTTGGATCACATCATTTTTCTTTACAATTTCTGCAATATAATAGTGGCCTTCCATCAAGGACAAATCCAAAATCCATTAAAAGGAACAAATTACTCCAAAAAAAGATTACATTTGTATGGAAAAGAGTATCCAGTACATTCTTCAATTACAATAAATGGAAACTGGAGCTTTAATGCATCTATGTAAATGTAAAAGCACCATAAAAAAAAATCTGTGACCCTAATTTTTTAGGAAAACTAAAATGAAAATGAAATGATTTTTTAATAAAATAAACCAAAATGCACTTCAGTTAAACGGTTTGGGTTTGGTAAGATTTAAATATATATATATATATATATATATATATATATAAATTTTAAATAATATTTTATACTCACCAAGGGTGCATTTATTTGATCAAAAAAGCTGTAAAATGTTAATATTGTGAAATATTATAACTGTTTTCTATTTTAATATGATTTAAAAATTTTATTTATGACTGTGACAGCAAAGCTGAATTTCAGGCATCATTACTTTATTTTTCAGTGTCACACGATCAGTCTAATATGCTGATTTAGAGCTCATCTTTTCTTATTATCATCAATCTTGACAGTTGCGCTTAATATTTTTGTAGAACACAGGATACATTTTTAAGATCCTTTGATGAATATATAATGTTCAAAAAGATTGTTTATTTGAAATAGATTTTTTTGTAACAATGTAAAAGTCTTTAACATTTGAAGTCATATACTTAGTTAAACTAGCCTATTTTTGAATCTTAAAACCTTCAGTCTCCAATCATTGTAATTGCATGAAAAAGAGCAACTCTTACATTCTCCAAAATTTCTTCTTTTGTGTTCTACATACAAAAAGTTATATGAGTTTGTAATTACACGACGGTGAGTAAAAGATTTTTCTGCAGGTAAAAATTATTCGCATAAACAAAGAAAATCCTGCCCTAATGGGCATAATGATTATGTTACCTGCTCTATTGCTTATAAAAGTGGTGTTTATAGGGTGGCCAGAGCAGATTACTGCCACAAACAGTGTTAATATAATATGAAGACAGATATGCAGCTCTGTTCTGTGGATCTTTTGGTATACTCTCCAACTGTCCACCACATCAGATTTCCAGAGAAAGCACAGGCATGCCTGTGATAATGCAAAATGTGTCAACTCCTAGAGCTGCGTCATGAAGAGAATTTTATTTTAGGAATCTTTATGGCTTGCTGTAATCTGACTCAACCATAAAAAAGACCTAGCCCAAACTGATGGCTCAATGTGTGGTTGCTAATCACATTCAGAAATGGATAGCAACCTTAAATGTTACTAATAAGGCTCCTTGATTATGTCATCAAAATAAGCCCTTCATGGCAGAAACCAAAATTGAGTTTCAACAGGTGGAGGGAAAAGGTACTGCGGCACACAGTGTGACGCCCTTCCCGTTGTGTTTGCACCTGTTACAGTGTCTAAATGAATAAGAAGTCCGAAAACAAACATCCTGCTGGGACTCACTCATATCCTCCCACAGAAGTTATTTATCTCGCAGAGAAATAAATAAGTCAACAGTGCTGCAGAGAAGCAGACATCATTTATGAAGCTGGGATCATACACAATGTTACCAACTGAGGAGGTGCAGGGATCTGATTAAATAAAGATTCCAAAAGAGGGCTTTCGCAGTGATGCCATAGAAGAACAGTTCTGGGTTGCACAAAGAACCGTTCACCAAACATTTCTTAAGAATATAAGTTTCTTAGTATATAACTTAAAGAACCTTTTGTGCAATGGAAATGTTCTATGGATGTTCTAGATGCTGGTAAAGTATTTTAAGAGTGTATGTTGGCAGCTATTATGAAACACACTTTCAGTTGTGTTATCAAAAAAAGACAGTAAGTGGGAGGTAAGTAGGTAGATGGGTAGAACAACTGCTTACTGACCTCAAAATAGGATTGTAACTGAGTTCAGGTGCATTTCAACGTAATTGCATCATTTAACAAGCAGGAAGCAATGACAAAAAGTGCATGGTTTGGTTAAATAAATAAAAAGCACATTCTAAATATTCAGTGTGAATAATTATTGAGACTAAAATAGGTCAAACTTAATTTTAAGGTTAAGCAGTTGCATGTACTTAGTAGTAAATTATGTATAAATACAAGCAACTAAACCTAAACATAACCCTAATGTAAGTTTGTAGATAATACTTATTTATGTAATTACACTATAACAACGCCACCTTACAATAAAGTGTAACCCTAAAAAAAGTGTAAACATTTACCGCTTGCGTTCTTGCCACAAATGAGGTGCTGATACGGCTGCAAAAGACCCCACAGCTCCGAATCGTTATTTATGGCCTGTTCCAGGGACTCCACGGAAAACTTTGGCACTCCGTTCTCTTTTTCCACCAGCGCGCTCCTCTGCACCCGGCTGAACACCTCTCGGAACAGGCTCTCCATACAGGCGCTCAGGTAGATCGCCGCGTGCTCGTGGATGCGCAGGGCCACCCGGCTATCCACCATCCACCTGAAGAACTTCCCTACGGAGAAGACGAGTCCGCATCGGGCAGACTTCCCCCGGCTGAACTTATCGCCCGTGTTCATGTTGTATAGCGACAGCGCGCTGAGCGCCGCAGTGATGCAGTTCACGGAGATGGTCCACGAGAGGACCATCTTGATGGCGCTCTGGATCTCGTCCTTGGTGCATCTAGCGTAACGCAGACTCAGGCGCTGCGCCTCCCGGGCGATCCTCACCAGCGCGCGGCTGACCAGCGCGGAGAGCTTGGCCAGGATCTCCCGCGACGCGTTCCCCACGCACAGCTCCTCGTCTTTGCGCAGCGCGCCTTCCACCTCTCCAAGGCTCCACGGCACGTCCTCCTCCAGCTCGGGCAGTTTGGCGCACTGGCCCGAGCACTCCAGGATCTCTGTGTCTTCCGCCAGGACTGTGTTGACCGTGTCCAAACTGTTGTGTCTGCTGTGCATGGATTCAGTCAGATGCCAGCAGTTGCCCCCATGCGCATACGACAGATGCGTGTCCGAGCAACAGAGCGACACGCTGGACGACCTGAAGGAATCCGCCGCTCCACCATAACCGGAATCGAGCGTTAAATCCTCCAGCGTCCTCGCAGCTGTCTTACCCTTGCCTGCCATGGCTGCACCTCATAATGTTAGGCTTGTGCCTGATATTTTAAAGAAAGCCCAAAGCGCGTTCCTGTGGCGCACCCTGTCCTCGGAGCAGTAGAGGAATGTATTGCCAACAAATTTCACGCACAAACACAATCTACAAGCGCGCGCAGTGACAATTCGTTTAGTATTTTGGTGAGTCACCAGAAAAAAAAAAAAAAAATCTCCAAAGCGCGCCTCTGCTCCCAACTTTGGCTGCGTAATTCGAGAGCTCAGAACGCCTTCACTAACCACTGCATCATTCACCGCAAAACCACTCATCTGGGGAGGAGCTATGCAAATAAAGCACTCATAGGAGGAGGTGCTGTGTATATAAAAGCACTCTCAAGGAGGGAGGGACTATGCAAATTGAAATAACTTATGATCAAATCAACAGGCTCCAAAAGTACATGGGTGCCTTTTTCACTTTCAAAACGTAAAATTAATCAGAAAAATAGTCTCATACTAGTAGTGTCTTTCAAATATTAAAATGGTCATCCTTAAAAATCACATATATGAGCAAAATGCAGATTTTGATTGGAAAAATTTGAACAGTATCTGCATATTTGTAAAAACGAATAATTAAATAGGCGACATGAATACAAATTCATATTTATTAATAACATTATTATTATTATTATTATTATTTATATTGTTATAATATTATAAAATTATAAATAATTTTTTAAAAATAATATTATAAATATATAATATAGAATTGTGGAACAAGTTTATAACCTCATAATCTCTTCTAAACACTCTTCTCTCTTACCAACTCGACATGCTTCTCTATAGCCGGAGGATGTTTACGCGATGATTCTGAAATTTGTAGATCAAAGCAATCGCTTGCACAGCTTCTGCACCTTTCATCTGTCTCTATCAATCTAAAATTTAACTCAGGCAATTACTTCAGAATTGTCAAAAAAAGTTCTGGAATGAAACAAGCACGCTGTGCAAGAATAGATTCAAAAACGTCTAAAGGCTTTGTGTGTTTAATTATGCAAGTGTTCTAGCGTGAAAAGAAACTAATTGTTTAGACGTGAGAAGTCTTGCAGTCTGTCTCCTTATCAAGCTCATTATTAATACACATTGAAGGCGACATTTGGCGCATTGATGGAGAATTGTTGCGTATCTGGTGCCCTCTCTAGGTGATACTGAGTAATAGCCTTAATTCTGTACTTGACTGGTTACCCTCTCTGCATTTCAACAGCGCACTTGTCCTAACATCACACTATTCCTCAATTCTCACACGGCTGAAAATACAAAAACAGAAAATAATACCAAAAGTCATCGATAAAATTACTAAATAATATACAAAACACTAGGTTACAATATATGAGCCACATTTAGCAGGGCGTGTGAGTATGGAGGCAAATTAATTTGGCAGGAAGATTGTATAACTGAACCTGTTATTTCTACTTGACTGTTCAGTGCTGTTTATAACCATCATTCCCTTTTATGAATAAAGATACAGCTTATTACAAAAAACCTTGCACAAAACTTTAGTCATGAGCAAATAATGCTTTTTCTATCAAAAATCTACAATGTGCTTTTGTTGCATCTAATGTGACACTGTCTAATATTCTTATTAAAACCACTCTAATCCTTATCTAATTTCCTGTTCATTAAATCAGTAATAAGGACAATATTTTTTTATTAGTGCTAAAGTGTTTTAAGCTATTAAAGGCACTGATTCAACTGACATTCAATATTTGCTATAATAAGCATAATTATGCTTTTGTTGAAATTTCATCTATTCTATATATTTTATTAATTACCTTAGATATGCAGTGCCTGTGAATAAATCAGTCCGGCAGGCTGGGATGCAGAGGTTGTTCTTCTTAATTGAGATTTCTTCTTCACATGTTCTTCTATGATTGCTTGTTGCCTGGAAACACAAAGGCGACAATGTATTTGGTGCTTATGTATAACTCACATAAAAAATCCATCTTATGGAAACACAGAGACCATTATGGTTATATAGGACAAAAAGAACAAGTATGAATAAGAAATGTGTAATTAAGTCTAGATCTCCAGATTCATTCCTCATCTGGAAGGTTTAATTTGGTTATACAAATACTACGGTTCGTGTTTTATGGTTAGCAATGAATTGCATACGAAACTTCACACATTCAGACATTTTTCATGCTACTGTTTGGCTGAAACAACAGCATGTATAAATAAATGATGTTGCATAGAAAGAAAAATGATGGTGAGATATAAATATTCTTATAAACAAAAAGAATGTGGATCTACTAACTCATTCTTGGTGAGGCAGTATCTAAATTATTTCAAATTATTTGCTTACATCATTTCCTTTTCAGCATAATTGACTATTTTATATGACCAGCATTTATTCTAAATCAGATCAATTCAAAATGAGTTTTTACACGCTTTTATAATGGCGTAACAAATATTTCATAACAAGAGGTAGTGTGAATGCAGACAAGTTAAAATAAGGTTAAACAGAAGAATAGTTCACCCAAAAACAAAAACCTGGTGAAAATGTACTCAGCCTCAAGTCATCTAAGATATAGATGAGTGTTTTTCTTCATTGAAACGGTTTTAGAGAAATGTAGCATTACATCACTTGCTCATCAATGGATCCTCTGCAGTGAATGGGTGCCGTCAGAATGAGAGTTCAAACAGCTGATAAAAACATCACAATAATCCAATAGTAATTCACAGGACGCCAGCCCATCAATTATTATCTTGTGAAGTGAAAAGTTGCATGTTTGTAAGAAACATTTGTTAGAAACATTAAGGCGTTTTTTTAACTTCAAACCATTGCTTCCAGTTAAAATACAATTACTCTATCCAAAAGGTTGTCTATTCTGAATCAGGAGAGAAATATGCACAAATCAAGCAATTTGTACAATTAAAAACAGTCCAAACAAATATGATGGTAGATTATGATGTAAGAGGACTTTTTCAATGATGGTTTAAACACTGGAAAAAAAAATTCCATAAAATTTACGGTACAAAACTGGCAGCTGTGGTTGCCGGGATTCTACCATAAAAAATACGGTAACAACATCTTAGGTTTTATTATTTTAACTTAAATTTACAGTTAAATACTGTAATTTCATTAACTGATATAATGTTAATATAGCAACCTATTGAAGTACTGAAATCTGTTTTGTACCTTTGAAATATACTGATAACCACCAAATGCAGGTGGTGATGAAAAAAAGGCCCTTTCGCACCGCAGGAAACTTTTAGTCACATGATGAACCAAAGCCCATCACAAGCAGCTTTTAAATAATAACATATATAGAAGGTGCACAGTGTCGTTCACACAAACACTAAACACCATAATGGTGAGACTCATTAAACTGAAATATGCAATAAACATTAATTTAACAACATTAGATGTAACATACAACCCTAATAAACATAACTGATAAGAAAAAACTAAGAAGAAACAGTTATTTGAAAGAAAAAAAAACATCAAATTCAAACAAAATTTGAAATGCAACACAGGGAATTCTGGGAACGTCAGTTTACGTTTTTTCCTTGTAAATTTTACAGGAACTTACTGTTATCCATTTAACAGGTTTGTACTGTAGCATTTTTTTACCGTTAAAATCACGGTCATTTTTTTTTTACAGTGAAGTTAAAATACCCTATGGGTTGTTTTCTTACAAACATGCAGCTTTTCACTTCAGAAGACATTAGTTAATGGACTGGAATGTTGTGGATTATTGTGATGTTTTTAATCGGCCGTTTGAACTGTCAGAGGACCCATTGCTGAGCAAGTGATGTAATATGATAAATTTCTCAATCTTTAAATCTAAATGTCACCTGGATGACCTGATAGAAAGTAAATTCTCAGAACATTTTTGGTTGAACTATTCCTTTAATAAAAGATGCTCTTCTGATTTTTATGCTTCTCTGACCTATGCTCTTCTATCAAAGGACATCAAAGCTTATCCACTGATGTCAGCCTGAACTTAAAGAGGGGTTGGAAAGAAACTTAAACAGTCTGGAAAATGCACATAAGAGATCATTTCTTTACAGCTGTGCTTAAAGCTTAAACAGTCCCGCAAAAAAAAAAAAAAAAAAAAAAAAAAAAAACGGCACATCATATTCTAAAAATACAAAATGACTGAAATTATACAAATGTGACCCTGGACCACAAAACCAGTCTTAAAGGGGTGGTTTACTGCGATTTCACTTTTTTCATTTTAAATAGTGTGTAATGTTGCTGTTGGTGCATGAACAGTATCTGCAAAGTTGCAGCGCTGAAAGTTCAACGTAAGCGGAGATATCGTCTTTTAAAAATCAGGAAGTTTAATGTCTATAAAAAACGACTCATATGGGACTACAACGAGATACTTCCCGGGTTGCATACGAAATAAACCCATCAACCCCTCCCTCCGGAACATGCAGAAAAGGGGGCAAGGCCATGTTCTGCGGCTTTGTCGAAGAGGAAGAGTTATAGTGGAGCCATGCCGTCAAAACTATGTTATTTTCACCCAGCTGTCAGGTCTTCTGTGTTCGGGCTTCCTACGGACGCTGTAGTTCATCAACAACAGTTAAAATTCATGTTTGATTATGTTCCTGACAATTACAATCCTAATTTAGCTCTCTGTGCTGCGCATTTTACGGAAGACAGCTTCCAGAATCTACACGAGTTCAATGCCGGATTCACACAGAAACTATTACTAAAACATGGAGCAGTTCCAACTTTAAAACCAGAGGCAGCAGTTGTTGGCCACAACCTGTAAGTAAGATTTCATAATTTTAAATGTATTTGCATGTATAATTTCAGACGTAATGTTTTAGTTTTATCAAGGACGTAAACAAATGCCAACGCTGGCTTTAGTAGCCAGTTAGTTAAATGCTATTTCGTGTGTCTTTGACAAACACGTACAAACATTTTTGACCTGAATTTGTAATTATGTACTAATTTTGTAAATGTATTTTCCATGTATACTTTATGACGTAATTTTTCTATTTGATCAAGAACGTAAACACAAGCCAACGCTGTTTGATTAGTAGCCAGTTAGTTCGATGCTGTTTTGTGTGTACGTTATAAGACAAACACGTACAAACTTCAAAAAATTGTATGTAATCACAACAGCAAACTTCCATTCAGAAGCGTTTTGTAAGAGCCGTGCTTACGAAAGTTCTGCTTGACTCTCTTCATTACCACTTTCTGGGTCTGATTCTGGCTCAAACTGATACGGCAATATTGACACCATTATTTACATTTGACCGGAGCACGTGCAGCTGTCGCTCGTGAAGCTAATGGGCATGAAGTTTCCGGACAATGTGCAGTACAGTTTAGCCAATCACAACACACCGGCCCAACTAACCAATCTGAGCCCATCGCCTGTTTCTGAGGGAGTGGCTTCAGAGAATCAGGAAGTCAACCGGTCGTTCAAATGACAGAGGAGAAAGCGGCTTACAATAAAGGTGAAATATATGAAAAATAAGGCGTTTTTTAACAAACGAAACACGAAGACATGTTATATTGCACCCCATAAACACAATCAAGCAAAGAAAAAAAGCAGTAAACCACCCCTTTAAGTCGCCGGGGTATATTTGTAGCAATAGCCAAAAATAAAATTTTTCTTTTACGCCAAAAAATCATTAGGATATTAAGTAAAGATCATGTTCCAAGAAGATATTTTGTAAATTTCTTACCGTAAATGTATAAAAACTTAATTTTTGATTAGTAATATGCATTGCTAATAACTTCATTTGGACAATTTTAAAGGCGATTTTCTCAAAAGTGCACACATTCTTGGCTCACAATACAATCCAGCAGCAGCTGTTTTTGATAGTTGTGCATGCCCCCCTATTCAGCGGTTCTCGACTCCTGGGGACCCACTGTTCATTTTGTATGTCTCTCTTATCTTACACACTCGATTCAGTTTATGGAGTTCGCTTCTAATGAGCTGATGATCTGAATCAGGGGTGTTAAATAAGAAAGACACAAAACGTGCAGAGCAGTGGGAGTCTAGAACAGGGCTCCTCAAATCTGGACCTCGGGATCCACTTTCCTGCAGAGTTTAGCTGTAACCCTAATCAAACACACCTGAACATGCTAATCAATGTCTTCAGGATCATTAGAAAATCACAGACAGGTGAGCTTGATCAGGGTTGGAGCTAAACTCTGCAGTGAATTGGACCTTCAGGGTAAGATTTGAGGAACCCTGGTCTAGAACCTTAACTGTCCTCAGTGACAAAGCTAGAGCATCAAAACTTAAATGTGCAGAGTATGCTTGGAAAGCAAACACCTTACAGTACCTGAAAGCTTTTTTTCCTCCATGAAAAGTGAGTTCTAAACAAACCAGGGACAAAGAGTCACTGATGCTTGATAAGGCAACACATATTTAAACATATTTACAGGATCATTATTATTTTGTCTTTTGCAGTGTAAGTAAATATCTATTATGTTCAATAGCATAATCGACATCTAAATGGTAAACAAAATGCAATTTTACTAAAAATGATAAGAGATGTAAGGAATATGACCAGAATTGTATTCATGCAGATAACAGATGCCCTCTATTGTGTAAAGAACGCCAAAATAACTACAGCAAATAAATATCTGCCAACAATTCTTGAAAAAATGTGATTTTAACAGCTGGTCTCTACAGTGCCATCTCGCTTCAGGAAAACACAGCGCACTGACACGAGTTTGCTCATGTCGCTTCTCATGTGCTCATCCGGGTACTGCAGCTCCAGCCAATCAGCTTCGAGGACTGAACACTAGAGTTCTTCGTGGTTTTTATGGGTTGGCAATGTATAAATCAAACCTTGCAATGTTTATATATGCAGTTTGCACATACATCAATTTTCAATAATATTTACAATTTTATGAACAGTTTTTATAAACAATAACATTGTAATTATATGCATAAATGAGCAAATGAACATTAACAATATCAAACTAATGTAATAAGACGATATGTAATAAAAAACAGCGTTTTATCAAGTATAACTGGTTAGTGTGCTAGTTAATCACACCAAAGGAACGTGACTGAGGATCAACTACGTCACACTAGGGCTTGACCAAACAGAACATGGTATTTCATGTGCGCAATCAACTAGGTGGAGTTTAGTCGAGCGACTGAATTGCATGGCTGAAAGTCTATGGAACATTCTCCTTGGGAAAATATTTACAAGTGGACGCAACATTGAAGGAAACAACCAAGACACGCTGAATATCTAATATGAGATCACACTTCATGCGCGAGATTGCTTTATTTTGCGCCAGCTGTCTGTAACGCGGTCACAAAGGGCTCGGGCCAATATTAATATTTACATAATCGCGCTGATTTAGGGCTCGCACGTCTCCGAATTGACTTCAACTGGAAGACTGCGCGCATTGACATTCAAGTCAACTCACAGATCAACTTGCTTCACAGGCGAGATATAAAACATGTACAGTATTGTTGATTATTTGGGGTAATTCAGAAAAACAAGTTATACAACAGGGGAAGTGTACTTTGCGTTGCGTCCGGGTCCTAAAGCCGGTCGTGTATTCGGCTGTTGCGCGGGTAACTTAACCAGCGTGCGCCCCAATGCTTCAACTGTGGTCGTGTTTCAAATCATTAGACGTGAAGATGGAAAGTGTTTTGTTAGAGCAAGGCTAACTATTTTTTCCAGAATAATTTGAACCCGCTTATAAAGAGACTTCATTAGATAACTAGTCGTTTTCTACGCTTTTGAAAGCAGTTTTTGCTTTTGAGTGTGTTGAAGAGCAACGCGAAGGAGGTCTATATCAAAGCACCCCAGCATACTACAAACGGTTGAAGGGACTTGAAGTGGAGTAATGGTGGTAAATACGGTCCACTGGTTCAGGAAGGGCTTGCGGCTCCACGACAATCCTTCACTCAGAGACTCTATCCTGGGAGCGCACACTGTCCGCTGTGTGTACATCCTCGACCCCTGGTTCGCCGGATCCTCCAACGTCGGCATCAGCAGGTGGAGGTAAGGGATCGGACGCCCAAATATTAGCCTATATAATATCTGTGCTTGGAATGCATTGAAAAATCTTATTTGGAGTAGTCTACTAATAATCATCCGTTTCTAACAAAAATCATTGCTAACACTTTACATTAAGGTCCCATTAACTAACATTAACAAAGCAAACTGTAACAAATGTATAAAAAAATGCAACTGTTCAGTGTCAGATAGGTCCATTAAATATTAAGTTTTTATTTAAATGTTGAAATTAACATGAACTAAAATTGATAAATACTTTATATTTTTATTGTTAGTTCATGTAGTTAACTCATTTTAATGAATAAACTTATTTTAAAGTGTTACCATTCTATTCTGCTGTGATCTATCCATTCTATTATGATTGTTCTATTATTCCACTGATTATTGTCTATTCTACTCTTATTTTTCTATTCTGTTCCTATCTATTCTCATCTAATCTATCATAATAGATTATATCCAGTTTTAATCTATTGTATGCTATTCTATTTTGTTTCATTCAGCATTTTGTAATATGTTCTATTAATCTAGGCTATTTAATCTGCAACTATTCTAAATACTTTTGCATGATATAGCAGAACCTTAATTAGTTTGCATATGCATTTCAAATAATGTGTTACAAATAATACAACTCTTAAGGTAAACGGCTACCTACACTGTAAAAAAAAAAAGAAAAGGAAAAAAAGTTGAGCCAACTTAAAATTTTAAGGCAACCAGCTTCAGCAGATTTTTGAGTTTTCTCAACTTGTTTTAGGTTTATACAACAAAAAGTTGAGAAAACTCAAAAATCTGCTGAAGCTGGCTGCCTTAAAATTTTAAGTTGGCTCAACTTGTTTTTTTTTTTTAGTGTAGTAATAACAAAAACATATTGTACTTATAGACTTTCTTTTAGCTATGCTTAGTGTTGGCAATTTAGCAGTGGTTATTTAGTGGATTTATAGACTGGTTATAGATAAAATGAATGACTGATCGCAACCAATGCATAATTTTGCCATATGTTATTGTAGCTGAATTACTAAAGAGAAACTATGTTTTGAGTCTACTGACTGGTTGAGCAAGGTCCTATTGACAGATTGCAGCTTGTCCATCAGTGGGAGGGCACTTCTGAATAGGTTTCTGAATGACATTTTAATAAAACTGACTTAAACCAAGTCAAGGTTTATATGTAAAGTTATTTTAGTTTTCAAAGTGGAGGCAGACATTTCTTAATATGCGTTCATAAACTTTTTCTGAGCCCGTTTCCCAGTGAGGTCACACACAGGAAATGATAAGATAAAACTCAACTGCCTTTAAACTGTCACAGCTGCTGCTAAACGCTCAGCACACGGAGGTTTATGTTTTGGCCATGGACAGACTATTGAAATTGTGTTCAAGTAATATAATTTATTTATTTATTTTTTTAAATACATTATTATTTTTTAAAAGAAGAGATTTTCACTTTATATGCATAGAATTTGCTTATACAAAAGCTAGACAAATGTATTAGTTACAGAGTCTCTGTTTTGTGTTCTCAACTACAAGCAGTATTACATAACACAGACCCTTGCATCAGTCTTCCACACCTAGCTTGCTATACATCTCTTAAACTTAAAACAGGGATAGTTTATCCATACACAAATATGTGTCTTAGTTACTCAGCCTCATGTCATTCCAAACATTGACTTTCCAACACAGAACACGAGGAGTTCTGAAAAAATGTGATCTTCCATATAAAAGTAGATGGGAACTTGAGCCTGTAAGCTGCAAAAAGGACAAAAATAGTATCACTATATTTAAGTCTTATAATAGATTTGAGTGATGAACAGACTGAAATATAATATTCACTCTAAATCTTGCTTGATTGTACGGAAAAGACCAGCTTGGACATTCTATAAATATCTCCTTTTTTGATTCACGTTAAAAAAGTAAGTCATATGGGTGTGGAACACCTAGGGATGAGTAAATGATAAACATCTGTGCTTGTATTAAAAAGCTTTTTACACCCTGTGCAATATATCCAATTACTATAGCACAGGGGTTCTCAATTCCAGTCCTCGAAATCTGTTGAAGTTTACTTCTTACTAAACTTATTAGAGTGTGACAAAAATGCATATGTAAATAAATTTACATCTCGTACACTTTAATGACCTTTAAATGGAACATATACGCTCGCTTCGATCTGGAATCATGGCAGAATATCCTGTGATGTTCACTTCGCAGGGCACTTGCGTTCGAATAGAACAAACGTCAGAAGCGATAAGAGATACACGAGGACTGGAATTGAGAACCGCTGCTATAGCATGTGGTATGTGAGCATGTGTGTCCATTTCTATAAATGTGTGTTGGCACACACTCGAGTTGAGGTCTACTGCTGGACGACACAGCTGATCTGATTGAACACTGTGTGATGATGTAACCCGCCTTCATCCGCCCTCTTGTGTCTCCATTGTGTTAGGAAAAGGGGTCAGTGTGATAATAAAGGGTGATAATAATGACTACTACAAAATGCTTAGTAACGTGCTCAGCTGTGGTGACCCACTTTATTCACTGTGGAATCAAAATTGGCTCTGGTAGGACCCACCTAGTTTACATAAACTGGGAAAAATGGATGGTAAAATTTACAAGATGTAGTTTTTTTATGCTTGCTTGGTTCCTGAAGGTGTATTTATCTCTTACTGGCTCTGTAAAATCCAGTCAAATTAAGGACATGCTTTGGTAAACTGACTAGTAGATTTTGGAAAAAATAAAACTATAAAACTGACTGCTAACATACACCACAAACTTGATACACTTTAATTTCACATTTGAACTTGATGCACTGTATTATCTCTGCAATCATTACAATAACAAAGCAGCTTGTCGTATAATATGATACTGTGGTATTCTGTCTGACCCGGGTTCTGTTTGTGTGTCACTGGGTTAGACGACTGAGAGACAACTGTCTTTGATTCCGATCATACGGCTGTGAGTCAATGACAAAGAGAGGGAGGCCTTGGCTTAGACAGGGATTTACACATTGTCGCTGACTGCCGTGTAGAGGATAACGTTTCCTGTGAGCAGATGCAGATGCAGAGCAGGCAGGATTGTACAACAGTACGGAAATAAAAGGACAGCTGTTTTGCTGCAGCATGAATCATCTGTAAACATCTCAAAACTGAGAGCATGTAGAAAATGTTGGATCTTTTTCCATGTCTTTCAGATTTCGAAAACTTCCAAAAATGTTAAATGACGCAAGAAGAAACCGATTCGGAACCATTTCTAGATTTCTGGTCCCGAATGTATTAGTTGAGCTGGTCACAGGTTTTTTTGTCAGCTGTCTAAACACAGCTGTTTTTAATTTGATGTATTAATGTTTGTATTATGTGCTGCATCCTGCTACATCTGGACTGCATTATAAGGTGTTTTTTTTTTTTTTACCGTTCAAAAATTTGTCAGTAAGATTAGTTGGGGTTTTTCTGAAAGAAATTAATACTTTTATTCAGCAAGCATGCACTATATTAATCAGAAGTGACAGTAAAGACATGAACAATTTTACCATAGATTTCTGATGTCAAATTAATGCTGTTATTTTGAGCCATTTATTTTGTTTATCAGAGAATCCTGAAAAAAGTATCTTGATTTTCACAAACAAACTATTTTTAACATTAATACTAAGAAATGTTTCTTGAGCAGCGAATAGCGATTTATTTCTAGTATAATGTGACACTAAACAGGAGTAATGGCTGCTGAAAATTCAGCTTTGGCATTATAAGAATAATGCCACATTTTAAAATGTATTGAAGTAGAAACAGTTTCTTGTGTAACTTCAGAATACTAATGAATATCTCAGTGAGATCTCAATTGACAAAATACAGGAATATTATCTTGTCTTCTCCCAGAATTGGAAAAATAACGAAAAATTCCATAAATGTGAATGGTGCTTGCCCATGTAATCCTGCCATGATATCAAGGGGTCACCAGAATGTGTTTCCTAGATTTATCCTAAGTCAAAAAACATCCCATGCCAGAGTCTTTGATATTTAGATCCCTCTTACTCAGTTCACTCATCTTGCTTTTGTTTTGTTCATTTTATCAGAGAACCATGATGAATCATTCTCAAACAGACCGTAATCAATGTGACGCTAAATAAATATTTGACTGGTCACTCTGTAGAGCATCAGGCCACTTTCTTTAGGATCTCATCTTTCTGGATTTTACAGTCCAGAAAGAAACATGACTATCATATGTCAAATGGATTATGGATTTTGTACTAAAGATTATGCAAAACTCTCATGCCAAGACACATTAAGCTAATGTCTGAACTAAGACGCAGACAGGAATCCTCGAAATTCATATTACATAACATTCTTTTGTCTGAGAGTGATAACACTGTAGTTTTGGAGAGCTTTCATTTGAGATCAAGTATAGTTTGGCCAGGATTATACGAGGCCGAGGAGAGTTTAGCTTTGGAGAATGGAGTTTTTCCACTTACTCAGCTCTTGTTCAGGTTATGTGAGATCCTACAGACAACAAGAACTGGGTTTCTGGGTCAATAACATACTGCATCATGGCCAAGTGCTCTTCAGTTCGTTGTTGCTAGCTATTTTAAAAGATCCATTGGGTTTCCTGCACCACTTTTCAACAGCACTACACCAGAAATAAAACGTTCTGTACATTATGTGAACAAACTGACGTGTTTTTTTTAATAACCCAATTTACCAATGGGAGAATAAGACTGAAATACTTAATTCTTCATCTGAACATGGACAGAATTTTTTAGACAACTCACTACTTCACTGAATCAACAAAATACAATTATTCAGTGTATCACAATTGTCATTGTTAAATTCTCATCCAGTGCTTAAAAATGAATGAATCAATCAGTCAATATTAATGCTTGCAATTGCAATATAAAAACTTTGGTAGATAACTCAACACTAATAATAGGACATGAAAACCTATTGCAACTCGGCTGGCCTCTTTTGACTTGGACCAGTAAGCAACCACCCAAAACATTCTATTAACCACATATTAACACATTAAAAACCCCTCACAACACATTAGTAGTATTAGTATTAGTAGTATCTTGGCCCCACGACCACCCGCAGCATTCTGGTTGTGAATTTTATACAGGACTGCGCCATTCATAGTTTACTCAATAAATGTTCCTGTAGCTTAACTGGTAAAACATGGTGCTAGCAATGCCAAGGAGAAATAATTGTAAATGTAAAGTCTTGATTACAAGATACAGGGTTGAGGATGAAATAATCATTGGATTTGTCCAAGGTTCAAGTCTTCAAAAGGTATTCAGTTTTGTGTACAGCAGAACAGTGAATTCAAGGTCATTGGAGTGCAGCTCTTGAATGATGAAATGAGTGTCTGTACACATAATGACAGCTATATAAGGGCGGCAGCCTGTTTTAATGGCAGCTCTGTGCATAATAATCATATCAATGTTCAGTTAGCAGTTTCTTTCAGTGAAAGCATGGCTGTGTAAGTCATAATCATAGCAATGGTGCCCAAATGACTTCTGTATTTCCTATGTTTTGCCCCTATTTTGCAAAGCAGGAATGGAGTAATTAATCAGTTATCATCATAATGTATCAAGATTTATCATATGTGACCCTGGTCCACAAAACCAGTCATAAGTAGCACGGGTATATTTGTAGCAATAGCCAACAATACATTTTTCATTTATGCCAAAATGAATTAGGATATGGATAAGTAAAGATCATGTTCCATGAAGGTATTTTTTAAATTTCCTACCATGAATATATCAAAACTTAATTTTTGATTAGCAATATGCATTGCTAAGCAGTTCATTTGGACAACTTTAAAGGTGATTTTCTCAATATTTAGATTTTATTTTTTTGCACCCTCAGATTCCAGATTTTCAAGTAGTTGTATCCCAGCCAAGTATTGTCCTGTCCTAACAAACCATACATCAATGGAAAGCTTTGATTTTTAAAATTTGAATTTAAAAATTGACCCTTATGACTGGTTTTGTGGTCCAGGGTCACACACACACACATTAATATAAGAAAATTATTTTTTAATAAAAGTAACATTAAAATGTTTAATTCTGAGTTTGAGTGTTTATTAAAAAAAAAAAAAAAACAATATCACAGAAAATTAGATTTTGTCATAATTGTTGTCAAAAAAATGGGTGAGGTTGAAACCTTTTGCAATACGTTGTAGCTCCAGCAAGTAATAATCTATAATTATAGCAATTCTGTCAGCAGATAGATTCTATTTTTACTCTATACCTGTTTGATGCCTTGCCCTCTTTCAATATATTCTGTTCAATATATTCTGTTGCACAGTGCAATATCATTGCAATAGTTATTGTGCGTATAACTGCCTTATTATTAGACTTATATTATCTGCATGATATTTTCTGTCAGTATGTGGCTATAAATACATTTCATGTCTCTTGTTGCTCAGGTTTTTACTGCAGTGTTTGGAAGACTTGGACGCCAGCCTCCGCAAACTCAACTCACGACTCTTCGTTATCCGTGGCCAGCCCACTGATGTCTTCCCCAGGCTCTTTAAGGTTTCAGTTGACTAAATTGTTACATTTCAGTACAGTAATAATCTTGCGCCGGGATAACATTTCTGATTTATGAAATATGCTGGGTTAGAAATAACAAAAAAAAGGTGCTCTTTAAATGTGTCATTTTCATCTAATCTTGGCTCTCTCTTTCACTATTGTGTCTGTGGGTGAATATTTTATGTCCCCTAACGGTATGATTTTGTAATGCATCCAGGAGTGGAACATTACTCGTCTGTCCTACGAGTACGACTCTGAGCCATTTGGAAAGGAGCGAGATGCAGCCATCAAGAAGCTGGCCAATGAGGCAGGCGTGGAGGTGATAGTTCGCATCTCTCACACGCTCTACGATCTGGACAAGTGAGTACTTCTAAATCCATTCAAATTTGTTGCAACTTTTGGTCTATATTTAATTTGATGTAACTGACCTTTTGCGAAGCTCTGCCCCCTTGAATACCACTGCTCGCTTTACAGCACTTTCTTAAATCATTATGCAAATTTAAAACATTAATTTACCTTGTAGCAAATGTATGTGTTCTTAATAATAATATTATCAAGATTTGTCAAACAATTTGGAAACAGGATAAAAACTTTGTGTATGTATGTATAAGTCCCTCTTCAGCAACGTTTTATCATATTTTCACCTTTATAAAATTCTGTCTGTACTTAAATCCTGTTCAAACACACAGGACTACCAGAGACACATGAGAAAGATTAGAAAAGCTTGTCTGATATGACGGATGGCAAGAGTTGGCCAGTAACATTAAGGCAGAGTCAACTGTAATTGAGATTCTCGTTTTTACTCACTGGTGGATTGTCGTCTCTCAGGATCATCGAGCTGAATGGAGGTCAGTCTCCGCTCACGTACAAGCGCTTCCAGACGCTTATCAGCAAGATGGAGGCGGTGGAGACCCCGACAGAGACCATCACAGCAGAAGTCATGGGGCTGTGCACCACACCGGTCTCTGAAGACCATGATGAGAAGTTCGGGGTTCCTTCTTTGGAAGAGCTTGGTCAGTCTTCTATCTTTAAAAGAATTGCTTCAAGCTAATGTGTAGAGTAAAAATGTGAAGAGTAATTAACTACTCACTTATATGAAGTATGTAACGCATCCTTAAACATCATGGGAATCAGTCAAACTGTCTTTATGTTTAAAAGCTTCACGGTAAAAAGGGTAACTGTCGATGCTTTTCCTGGAACAGGCTTTGACACAGAAGGTCTGTCCTCAGCTGTGTGGCCTGGAGGAGAAACAGAGGCCCTCACTCGTCTGGAGAGGCACCTGGAGAGGAAGGTTGGAGACACTCCATAAATCACACATGTATAGCTGTAGGATTAAAATGTTATAAATATAACTAAACAAACTACAGTATATATATTCAGAAATCTACTTTCTTCTTGAAAACAATTATATTTAGTTAGTTGTTAATAATCTGACCCATTTTAACAGATGCTTTCGAGATTATCATATAAAGTCTTCACCATCTACACTAACGTTCAGAGTTTGGCGTCATTTTTTTATTTTATTTACTTATTAATTTTTTTTAAAGAAATTAATCCTTTTATTCAGCAGGGATGCATTAAATTGACCAAAAGTGACAGTAAATACAACAATAGTACTGATTTTAATGTATTTTACTACATTTTCAACAAATCACAGAAAACTAAATTTGCAAGACAAACTGGCCTCTGGCCATCCGTATTGATGAGCGCAGTAAATTAATGATTCTTTCATAACAAACCTTTTGTTCTAGGCTTGGGTGGCCAACTTTGAACGTCCAAGAATGAATGCCAATTCATTGTTGGCCAGTCCCACTGGCCTCAGTCCATATTTAAGATTCGGCTGCCTCTCCTGTCGACTCTTCTACTTCAAACTCACAGACCTCTACAGAAAGGTCAGCATGTTATCATATCTCTATTTCACTGTATTTCAAATGATGCTGCTAATGTTAAACGGACTTGGGGAACATGTAGAGAGTTAGCTGAATGATAACTTATTCTCCACAGGTCAAAAAGAACAGCTCACCTCCTCTGTCCCTCTATGGCCAATTACTGTGGCGTGAATTCTTCTACACGGCTGCCACCAACAACCCACGCTTTGACAAGATGGAAGGCAACCCTATTTGCGTGCAGATCCCGTGGGACAAAAACCCAGAGGCTTTGGCCAAATGGGCTGAGGGCAGGACGGGTTTCCCCTGGATCGATGCCATCATGACCCAACTGAGACAAGAGGGCTGGATCCACCATCTGGCCCGACATGCAGTCGCTTGTTTCCTCACCCGCGGAGACCTGTGGATCAGCTGGGAGGAGGGCATGAAAGTATGAGGAGCTCATCATTGTGATTTTACTAATATGACAGAACTTAAGTGGCAGCACTCTCATGCATGTGTCTTCACAGGTTTTCGAGGAGCTGTTGCTGGATGCAGACTGGAGCGTGAATGCAGGAAGCTGGATGTGGCTGTCCTGTAGCTCCTTCTTCCAGCAGTTTTTCCACTGCTACTGTCCCGTGGGCTTCGGCCGCCGCACCGACCCCAACGGAGACTACATACGGTGAGTTGCACCTGTACAGCGAAAACAAAGAACATATAAATTATTATTAAAAATCTTTAAAAACATTGAAACATTAAAGTAGACACTTTTACTTGCATTTAATAAGCTTTAAAATCACTTTTGTAAATGTAATTTGATGTGGACACCAAAATGGGACATCTTGACTTTGACCCATATATATATATATATATATAAAATCTACTCCCTTTTATATCTTTTATAGGCGATATTTGCCAGTGTTAAGAGGTTTCCCAGCCAAGTATATCTACGACCCCTGGAATGCTCCTGAAAGCGTCCAGAAAGCAGCCAAATGTATAATTGGTGTACACTACCCCAAACCCATGGTGCATCACGCCGAGGCAAGCCGCCTCAACATAGAGCGTATGAAACAGATCTACCAGCAACTGTCCTGCTACCGTGGCCTGGGTAAGACAAAAACTAAGGGAAAAGAAAATGCCACACTAACCCATACATCACTCTCTGAATATGTTGCCTGCAACATTTCTTGACAGCTAAAGACTTATGCCTACAAAAACATAATGATGTAAATCTGATTAATCCTTATAAATTTACAGGCTTCTGGATATTGAGGACTGATTTTTGAAAGGAGTTTTGTAAATTGTGTATGATTGGATGCCTGGATTAGCAGAAAAATAGCAGAGAATCTGGATGGAACAAGTTTGTGTTCTTCTTTGACTGATGCCTCTCTCCCTGCAGGACTGCTGGCAATGGTGCCATCCAACCCTAATGGCAATAATGAGAATTCCACAACCATGAAGGGATTCCAAACAGGAGATGTGACCAAAGAAGTCAATGCACCTACAGGTTTGGATACTCCTGAACTTCCCTATATTTTATACATGCTACACTATATTAGGCATGTCTGTTCATTTTAATTTCAATTAAAAAATGAAAAATGAAACTGTGAATTAACTAATTATAACATGCACACTACTATATCAAATAGATTTTCTTTCATTCATCTCAGGCTATTCTCAAGGTGAATGGCATGGCAGAACGATGGTTTACTCACAAGGAGACCACCAAACAAGCAGCAGCATGCCACCTCAAGGTATAAACGCTATGCCAATGACACATTAATATCTGTATATGCAATTATCAACAATCTGTCACTAAATCTCAGCAGTATTGTTATTTTTCTATATGCAAAACATGTCATGATTGTTTATCTTGCAGGTTTTTCAGGCAACACTAGTAGCACAATATGCTACAGGCAAGAATCACAGCAGATATCTGGTCCTGCTGTACAGCCAGGTAATGACCTCCACATTTAACCAGAGGGCAGTCTAATGCCATTCAGATTTTACAGTCAGTGTTATAATTTTTAAATGTCATTGTCAGGACGAGGGCTACACAGCAGCACCTTCCAGACATCTGGAAAACGACACAGCGAGGAATCTGGTCCTGCCACAGGCTCAAAAGTCCAGAGGCAGAGCAGCTCTTAAACATCAGGTATGTCAATAGTCGTGTAGAAGAAAAAAAATGTATGTGTATATATTATTAAAATATTTGTAACAATATACACTACTGTGCAAAGGTTTGGGGTCAGGTACATTTTTTTCTTTCTTTTTTTGAAAGAAATTAATACTTTAATTCAGCCAGGGTGTGTTAAATTGATAAAAAGTGATAGTAAAGACAAATGTGACCCAGGACCACAGAACCAGTCATAAGGGTCAATTTTGTGAAATTGAGATGTTTACATCATCATCTGAATAAATAAGCTTTCCATTGATGTATGGTTTGTTAGGATCGGACAACATTTGGCCGAGATACAACTATTTGAAAATCTGGAATCTGAGGGTGCAAAAAAAAAATCTAAATATTGAGAAAACTGCCTTTTAAAGTTATCTAAATTAAGTCCTTAGTAATGCATATTACTAATCAAAAATTACGTTTTGATATATTTATGGTAGTAAATTTACAAGATATCTTCATGGAACATGATTTTTACTTCATATCCTAATGATTTTTGGCATAAAAGAAAAATCGATAATTTTGACCCATACAATATATTTTTGGCTATTGCTACAAATATACCCGTGCTACTTATGACTGGCTTTGTGGTCCAGGTTCACATATTTTTGGAAAACATTTCTATTTTGAATAAATGCTTTATGACAGAGAAAATAAATGTTTAACTTTTTGTTAATCAAAAATCCTGAAAAAGTAACACAGGTTCCAAAAAAATATTAAGCAGCACAACTGTTTCCAACATTGATAATAAATCAGTATATTAGAATAATTTCTGAAGGATCACATGACACTGAAGACTAGAGTATTGGCTGATGAAAATTCAGCTTTGCATCACAGAAATAAATGATATTTTATAGTATATTAATGTAGAAAACCATTATTTTAAATTGAAATAATATATCTTACTGATCTCAAACTTTTTATTTTACATTTTCATTAAATTTACAGTTAATTAATTATGCCATATCAAATTTATATTAAGAAAAGAATAAATGAATGTACTAAAATTATGAAACAGTGTTTCTGTTTTTTTTTCTGTCACATTCTTATACTTCATAAAGCATCATTTGCATTTTCTTGTGTTTTTCAGAAATGGTCGATGCAAAGCGGTCAGCACGACTTCGCAGAGGCCTGATTTTTTTTTTTTTTTGTTTGCACCTTTTTCCAGATGTTACGTTTTGCATTTTTACAGAGGAAACCAAAATCCCACTGACGGGAGCGATTGAAGGGAGTGCATGATTCTCTCTATAAGCACATCAACACACAGCACTTCAATCTGAAACAATCAGACTGTACATTATCACAGGGACTTCACCCAAGCGGTCACCAACATCCTGACAACATTGGAATTACGTTGCGGCTCTGTGATCCGCACAGCTGCAATGTTCTGTCAACGTTGCGTTCATGTTTGTACTGTTTGGGACTAAATTTTTGTGTATATAAGGATTTGACAAATACTCACATACAAAATGTAAATATTTAATATTGTATGTGCTTTCTCTATTTCATGTAGTCATAGACCCATTGATATATTTTTGATATAAAAAATTATTGTGGATCAATTTTACTCTCTTCTTTATGAAAACATTTTAAAACATTTGTAGACTGTCCATGCAGTACAATACTAAGCCTCTCCTCGGGCTGCTTGCTTGCACTACGTTTTTCTTGATTTCTCCTTTGCTTGCTCATTCTCTCTCTGTCTCTACCACAAATGTTTGTGATCGCTCTCTTTTCAGATTGACATCTGTCTTGTACACCTTCTCAGTCCCCGTTTACTCCTCCTCTCTATCTGGGTGTCTCTCCATTGCTGTAAACTGTATGAAACTATAATTCACCACCGTGTTTCTCATCCTCTCACATTGTGCTTGTTTAATAAAGTGTAAATGTAAATGTTGTCTCGCACATTTACTTACAGGATGCTGTTCTGTCACACAGTCTGCTGAAAGTTTTTCGGTGACTAATGACGATTCCACTAAACCGCATAGCTGATGACCTGTACATAAACACACACACACACACATATATTTACTTATAGAAATATAAAAATAAATACATAATTTTTACATAATGTATTATATATATATATATATATATATATTTTTTTTTTTTTAATATTTTTTTTTTTTTTTTGGAAATCAAGCAACATCTACAAGCAGATAGTGCTAAACATTTTCTCAAAATTAACCCTCCTTTACTTTTTTACAAATATCTAACCATTCGGTGATGAGGTTATTTTAAGTGTATTTTTAAGACAGTTTTACTCAAGTTCAAGCAAATATCTAATCACAGTTCACCACATTAACTATAACGTCTGAAAATCACAAAGTGTCCAAAACACTGATTATGGTCCAAACACTGGTTTAAACTTAATGATAAGCAATAAATGTATTGATTTACAACTTAAACTCTAACACACACGTTTGTTTATGGTATCTTTTTCCCAAAAAATGCTCCTTGGTTTTGTTATGTAATGCGAAGACACTGGCACTATTTTTAGGGTGAATTAAGTAATTTTGCAATAATTTTGTCAAGGGCTGTATTTAAGCAATGGGACACTGTATCACATAATATGCTACTTAAAAACATTACAATATTGACTGCTTACCTGCACAAAGACAGAATGAAACGCGCAAAAGTTAGCTGTTCAGAAATATTGTCAGTTGTCACTTAGATAGATAGATAGATAGATAGATAGATAGATAGATAGATATTAAAGTTTAGAGAAACGGGAGAAAATATGTTTGTTTACACTACAAGAGGAGATTAGCAGCAGTGATTCAAATAGAGCAAGTGTTTGACCACGCCCACACGTTACGTGAGACGTGACGTCAACAATATAATTATTTATTTCTTTAACCTCAGTCCGTGAACAATAATGACATGACAGATATGAAATCATTTTTTCCTCCATTTTAAAATATTGCACATACATAAACCACAAACAGTTGATCGCACGAGGCGCATCTGTCATGTTGCGTAATTAAGTGACAGTACATTTCATTACATAATAAATTAAACTGCACAGCCACCTCTTTTCTCTGAATCGTCTGAAAGTGTCAGCTAAATTACACTCAATCGTGAAATGAAAGAAGAGGTAGAAATCTTGTTTGTCCCAGATTCATAAAGTTCGTTTATGTCCACACGACGGCGCTGTTCGTGCATTTTGCTTACTTAAATGCACAGTAAAGTTTCACCTGTGGCAACAAAATAAATTCCACATGTGGGAACGTATGGTAAAATATAATACTATTAATTAATTTTTTCATGATTAGGCCTTGATTAACCTTATTATTTCATGATTAGAATGCCTTAAAGACACTTACTATTTTGATGTAGGCCGGTACACTTCATGGTAGGCCATCCAAGTTTTTTAACCTAACCCTATGAACCTATCTGAGGAAAAATCGTTTTAGTTCACTTTGTATAATCTTTTGAAGTAATGAAAACCTTTATATACTTCAGTATGCTTTCTTAGTAAATCATTACTCATTGCATTGCATGAGAATGCAAACAACTCGCAGTTTATATTTCCAGAATTTACAGTTGTAAAATTTCTCCTTCGAGCCGGATTCGAACCAGCGACCTAAGGATGCCAGTGTTCAGCCTCTACAGTCCTCCGCTCTACCAACTGAGCTATCGAAGGGATACGTCACGATGGAGCATTAGAATTTTTACAGTATGATTGGTTTTCAGTTTATAAAAGAACATATAATCCAAAAAAAACTGTCACTTAGTTCTCCTAGCAGGAGGGAGTTGGCATGTGCTTTTTGGGTTGTTGTTTTCTGATTGCATTTGCAAGCCGCTCTCTAGAATAATCTACTTGAATCAAAGCATTTAATACTGGATTATAGGCTACATTTTAATCTCGGAGTACAGTTAGTACACTCCGGAGGACGCAAGTACAAAACACAAGGAATTTAGTGTCGATGTAAACACATGCCTAGCGATAATTGGTGTATAGCTAGCTGTATAGTAAAGAGCGAGAAATATTTCTAACACATACACAATTTTAATCTATTTCTTTTTAAAATATCATTGGCGTTTTAGTTTTTAAATACGTGATATTGTGGATTTTTTGTGTATTATTATTTGTTTTGACCGTTGTATTGTCTGTTTTTGGACCAAGTTTTATGATAATGATTATGTATGCATATACTACAGAGGAAAAATTGCCACCGAAACTGTTGATTGGTTATTTGGGGATGCTGTCAATCGTTGCAAACACTGCAGCTGTCCCTTGCTTCGTCCGTCCAATCAGGAATCTGGTTTAAATAAGACCTCCACCTGTCACTCACAAATAACATGCTTGCACCCCTCAGTACAAGGGTACAGTGAGACCATAAAGACTATTTATAATCAAACAAGGGAGGAAGAAGGGCATAATTATTCTTCATTCTTGAGGTATTACTCATCCTGACTATTATTAAGGATTTACTAAATTTACAACAGGACATAAGAGCAAGTCACACTGATTATGTGTAAAACAGACACAGCTACTTAAGTGCATGTTTTATGAGTTCACAATGATGTAATACTACAACCAGCATTAATAAGGTGACATGCCGCAGTGTTAGCAGTGTTATCTAGTTGTCTTGGAAGAATTAGTCCTGTGAAGAAACTTAAATTCCTTCACAATCCTAAAAAACCCCCCCAAATTATACATACATGCATACATACATACACTTTATTTTAAAGGCCTTTCACCCACGTCACATATCAAATAGAAAACTGGCATGACTTTTTTTTTTTTAACCAAATTAATGGCGGTTGTTCCATAGGATTCCAATGGTAGAGTCAGCCAGCTTAAATGTTAATACATAAATAGTTGTGTAGACGCCACTAACACTTGTCTGTCTTTGTCTGTTATCTCTGTCTTCCATCATCGGGTTCCATTCATTGTCTCAGGGGTGGGGTACAAAATTCTCTGCATCATTTTGGAATGCTGAAATAGAATTGGAATTAATGAGAGTTTTGTGAACCCAAAAATGACACAAAGACATTGTTTACACTCAAAGCAATAGTTAGAATTAAACTATTGATGCTAGCCAATTAAATCGATGTCTAAATATTAGTGGTTAGTTAATCAAACAAACACTGTTTGAAAGAGGATCCCTACCAATGCACAAGTGTGCGGGTGCATCTGTTTTGAGTCCGAAATAGGCTTGTCACACCACAAAGATTTTAGGGTGGCAGAGTCAGAGGTTAGAGGTCAGGGTCTGTGTATAGGACAAGACAAGGCTCTGCATGGTAGAAAATAGATCCTAGGTGCATCTGTTCAAAAAGCTTACCCAACAGCAATTTAGTAAATGTCACATGGGGAGGGAGGCCCCTATAAAATCACCAGGCATCCACAGAGAACATTTCAGTCCATTCAGGATCTTTACCACTAGCTGTACAGTCATACCTCAGTGATCCCCTCTTCGCAAAACACTCAGAAACAGCACCATGTGTGACACAGAGGAGTTTGTGGAGGAGTTTGAGGAAGAACAGGAGGAGGTGAACGAAGAGGAAGAGGAGGAGGTTGAAGAAGAGGCTGAGGAGGAAGAAGAGGCTGAAGAAGAAAAAACTTACGAGAAAGAGGCAGAGGAGGACACCAAACCAAAGCCCAAGATGTTTGTTCCCAACATTATGGCACCAAAGCTGCCTGACGGAGAGAAGGTGGACTTTGATGACATCCACCGGAAGCGTGCGGAGAAGGACTTCAATGAATTGCAGAGTCTCATTCAGCTGCACTTCTCCACCAGGCAGAAGGAAGAGGATGAGCTCGTGGGTTTGAAGAACCGTATTGAGCGGCGTCGGGCTGATCGTGCTGAGCAGCTGCGGGTCAGAGCAGAGCGTGATCGCGAGAGGCAGGCGCGACTTGCCGAAGAAAGAGCACGGCGTGAAGAGGAGGCCGCCAAACTGCGAGCTGAGGAGGATGCCAGGAAAAAGAAGATCCTTTCCAACAAGGGCTACGGTGGCTTCCTGCAGAAGGTGGATCAGAAGAAGGGCAAGAGGTTGACAGAGCGCGAGAAGAAGACCAAGTGTCTGATGGAGCGTCGCAAACCGCTCAACATCGATCATCTCAACCAGGAGAAGCTGGGAGAGAAAGTCCTTGACCTTTGGAAGTGGTTCACTCAACTCCACGCTGAGAAGTTTGAGCTGGCAGAAAAGTTAAAGAGGCAGAAGTATGACATCAACGTTTTACGAAACCGTGTTATTGACCATCAAAGAGGAGCCAAGACAACCAAGACCACCAGAAAGTCCTGGAAATAAATGAATCAGATTGACATGCAGTGGCACAAAACAGAGCCAAAAAGGTTTGCTGGAATCAGTTTCAAGTCTTGCATTGAACTTTCTAGGACATCATTTCCATTATTATTTCTTTTGATTAATAATTGCTCCTGTTACACTTTATTCATTTAGCATTGTATCATACATGTAATGGGTTTATAGTGTTATTTTTTTGTTTCGTGTGATCTGAAGTCTTGATCTCATGCTGTAAACCTTTTAAGAGTTTATTTCTTTCCTCCGAGTACAAGATTTTACAATATGCAGTAGAAATGCAAATCAAAATATTTTGCTTATATTTGAATGTACGTTTTGTTTTTTGCTCTTCAACCCCAGTGTTATCAAATATATAATTACATTTAGTTATTTAGCAGACGCTTTTATCCAAAGCGACAAACAAATGAGGACAGTAGAAGCAAATCAAAATTAAATTGAAGCAGTAACTTCATTTTGGACAGGATGCACATGCATCTTAACTTGAAAGTTTCAAATACTGCTTTTCTACAATTACTAATTAACAATCTACAAAAGCTCTCACAGAAATTACAAATACGAAATCACTTTAAATGTGCAATTAAGCACTGTAATGAACAATAAATAAAGCTATTAATAAACAAATACATCAAGATGTTAAGAGCGAAAAAGGTCTTTATTGTAACAAACATAAGGCACATACTGTAACAGCAGTGTTTTAGCACATACATTAAAGTACCTTAGTGCATCGAATACAAAATAGCTGTTTATATAGTTTATAGGCAAAACACACATTTTAAGCAATATAATGCTCACCCAACTTTAAGGTCCTGACTGCAAACCAATGCGTTTTAATTTTTTGGCACATAACTGTATCATTATGCAGACTTTTATAGTAGTACAAACTAGATTCCTTACCAAAGTGGAGGCATAATTTGCAATCCGACAATAAAGTTTTAAAACATATTGGTCACATTGGTCCCACTAACAGTTCAAGTTTAAGAATTTAAGTACCTCAGGCTGTAATAGTGATTATTTGGATTATCAAGCCCACTTTGTCTAAGTTAGCCTCTTCCCCCCCCAAAAAAAATATAGTACCAGGTATGACCTTGCAGTCAGATCTACAAATCCAGGTTGTTGCTGCTGATCATTTTGGGATACGAAGTCCCAATGGAGTGCCCCAATCGGCACACCACAATCTCAAGGAGGTACTCATCCACCTTCACTGTAACCTTGGTCATACGCTCATCAGTCAGAAAGAAGACCATAGTAAAGAGAGCCACCTCGAACTCTGGGCTGACGCCAATGAAACAACTGCCCACCGGCTTCAACAGGCCATTCCAGCTAAACTGCAGGTTCAAGACGTGATCGTCCTCGTCCGGCTGTGAAATTGAACCAAATATAAACATTGGAACTAATGCACACAAAGCTATATTAGTTTGGTTATACAATATTTCCCTTATCAAATGAATTTAAAATGGTGAAATACCGTCTCCTTGTTATTTCTGGCATTGTATCCTTTGTAGTCCACATGTTTGTTTTTCTCCTGGTGGTAAAACTGGACCCAGTTGTGGAGGCCCATTATCTCTTTACCACGTTTGGTTTCACCAACAAACACATGCTCAAATCCACAGGAATTTTCACTGCCTCAGAGACAAGTGGAAGATGGCTGATCAGTGTTTTTTTTACACTACCATTGACAAATTTTAATCAAAGTATGTTATAGACTTTTCATTAAGACTTGTGGAAAATTGACATACAAGATGTTAAAGGGGTCATCAGATGCCCGTTACTCATATAACAAACCCAGTTCAGGTTATGTGATGCATGCCAGCCCTTTCAAAGGAGGATTATAACTCACCTTCCATTTTTGCCTCTGCGATAGAGCTTAAACCACATGTCATAGAGCTGGCTCTTAAACTGAGCCGGATCCGACTGGGCTAGACCTTTGCGCACTAAATACCTGTGGGCACACTGCAAAGACAAAACCTGTCAGAACAGGACTGAAAGAATATGATCCCTCTTCACTTGTACAGTTTTTGCAAATATTTGCAGAATGTCATCTTTACACATTATTATAATAGTCTCCTCCTTGAACCAACATTCCTGTGCTACAAAGCTCATTTGTCTCACATGCCCATATTCACCATCCACTTCCCATCCATTCCCATTAAACCACATTTTCCAAGTTAATAAATAAATGTCACATTTAATAAATAAATAACAAAAATGTGCTTTAATAAGAGTTTACTTTAATATGAATATTCATAAAATATTAAAACAGCTAAATGTTTTTGTAGTTTTAGCATTAGTTACTTTCCTACTCTGGTCAGGAACCTCGATCAATCACACAGTCAATAGTAGACACACTTTAAATTCTATAAGTTGCTAAAGGCAAAAACATTGATCAGTGAGCAATAAGATACCTTCATGACCTCCGTCTTGAGAATAGCATCCAGGAAAAGATTATTTTCCTGAAGCTCCTCTTTTGTCACATGCTCAGCCACTCCTGTAGACATCTCATAATTGTCCAGCAGATTTAGGAAGTCTGAGAAGAGACAAAGTAAATAAAACAGCCGTCTAAACACTCTTGCCACACATTGCATCACATCAGTAATTAATGAAAAGTAAAAAAAATATATTTTTAGTACATTAATAGTGTATTAAAAGGATGCGATTTAAAAACATGCTATGCTATTACATGTTAGTATAGAAATGGCCTATAGCTACTTACGGGCGTAAGTATCAATGCTTTTGAGCTTGTTTTCATTGACATAGGAGAAGAGAGGAGCTTTAGCGCTGTCCGTGGCATTATTACTGCCTTCAGCTACAAAGCCAGCCTTCCCCTGTGAGAAAACAAATGCACTACAAATGACTGATTGATAAAGTCCCCTGCAATCACGTATGTGGAATATATTATAATGCAATTACTTATTCATATATGTATTCTTCATAAACATGCCTCCTCTCCCTACTACCTACCTGTAGGTTGATTTTATAGTCTTTTCCAGGTTTCATGCGGTTCACATCCAGCTTCCACAGTTCGTTCAGCACACCTGAGAGCTCCTGATTGATGCCTTTACTGCAGTAGAGAAAGCATGACTTTAAACGTCTAAAATTGGTCAAATCTGGCTGTATTGCCTAGTTAAGACAGCAATAACTGTAGTAACTATTTTGATTGTTATTAATGCTACCATTGATAGTTTTAAGTGTTATTTTAGTTAATCTCTACCCATCTAGTCAATGATGACAAAAAGTCCAAAGGTTATGACATGATAAAAGTCAAGTCTAGTTCACAACAACTGTCACATTCTTAAAACAATTATATATATATATATATATATGCCATGGTCTGTCTGAATACTCGATTCTGATTGGCTGGCAGGTGTTGATTAAATTCGTTGAACTGCACAGGTAGTTCGAGGTCAGTTTAATCACGTTCTATATTAATGCGCTTCCTATAAACATTGGTAACCATAGTAACATATGGTTACAGTTGAATAGTAATATAATAAAATAACAGTCATTTTTATCGTTCCAGTCAAATATTGCAGCGAAAATATTATTAACATCTTTAATATGTGAATGCTGGGAAATGACCATGGCATAAACTGGATAATCAACGGATTAGCTGTGCATTAAACGATTTGAATGCACGACGTGGAGGCGAAGAACCACCCGTCGCGCAGCGTTTTGGACATATAGATTCATACATAATAATGGTAATAAACAAACAAACAAAAAAATCTAAATTTATCTTAAAAAGTCGTTTTATTACATTAAGAAAGTCAAGATTTAAAAAACAAAAACACTTATTAACATAATTATACCACCTAGACTTTTTTTTCTTAAGCCCCACAAAATAAATATTTTAAGTTCAAACACTGTTTAATTCAAGCACTGAAAACACAACGTCTGTATGAACTGCACGTATTAAAATGACTTCATTAGGGAGTTTTCAACTGTGTTTAATAGCAGGTGTGGCCACTGATTTATAATTATCTATATTGTAGATCAGTGGGTGTGACTCAAAATGCAGTGTAATAAGCACCGTATTCCAGCAGCTACTTATGAAAAATACCCGACGTCAAGCCCAGTTTCTATTCTCTCGAAACCGGAAATGAAATTGACACTTGATATTTCACCTGTCCTAACTAGTTCAGAGTAGCATTTTGGTTATGCTCGACAGAAGGTGAGAAGATTAATGTTAGATGTAAAATATGACACACAGTTCATGCCCATGTGAGTCACCCTAACATCAAAAGACACAACACAACAACTGGTTGCCAAGTTTAGTTCCGTTCGCAAAACACAGGTATACGGAAAAATCTTTAGGAAGTTAGAGCAGCTGGAAACTGTTGAACAAGAGTTTGTAAATGTGGCATCGCCTCCACTTCAAACAAAACTCGCTTGTAAACTAAAACAACACATTCAATACGACAATAATGGCGAAAAGGTATGAATGTAAATATATACACGAAGCTTCGTAAAGAATATCATTGTGCGCATCCGTTTATTAACCTTCTAGCGGTTTATATTGATACGCACCGGATGTTACACCCGTTTCCGCGTGAAAACTAACGTCAAGTTAAAAACATTGCAGCTTGACTCGATCACATTTACAGTATAGTTTGGCAAAAGCATAGTCATATGAACCACAAAACCACAATAAATGCCCCTAAGAATACCGTCAACGCAACCTTTTGAGGCGGCTGATCTAAATCACAAAACAGAAAGACTGTTAAACATCTCATTTTCTCACCCTCTGGCCATATTCGCAGGTTAATCCACTTTCTGGTTGAGAGAAAATACGTTTAGTCACTCAAGCGATGGAAAGCTGGTTTTTGATGGTTGTGTTTACGCCCAATCCTGCTCCTGGTGATCGACTGTCCTGCAAAGTTCAAGTTCAACTCCAACTCCAACTCTAATCAAACACAGCAACTAATTAATAGTGATGGGTCGTTCTTTTTGAACAAATCTTTAATGTGACTAGGGAAGAACGCGTCGTCTCGGAGAGTGATTCGTTCAGTCGCGCATGCGCAATATCACTGAATTAGTTCACCTGTTTCGAGCATGGTTTCGAGTCTTCGGGTTTGAGTCATTCGTTCATCACGTGACAGCCTTATAAGCTAAACCTATTCAGTCTGAGGGAAAAACACTTAATAATAATAATAATAATAATAACCAACTCTTTAATTTATTACCTTTGTTACCACATTCAGTGTTATGGAAAAGAACCATCATGACAGAAATTCACATTTATAAACTGTAATTAAAAAGCTACAATTTGAGACCAGAAACACATCACATAACTGTAAGAGTAAATAATAATGATAATAACTATATGCACCCGTTTGTAAGGAAGCTTGTAAATTAACTAATTTATCTGTCCAATGCTGCACGTCACGTGAACTAATCAATTCTCTAACAGGTGTTACGAGATTTTTGGTTTCCGAGATTTTCTGTTTCAGTGGGCGGAGCATTCATGAATATTAATCAGTTTCCCGGACATGCGCGTGGAACTGACCATTTCAGTTTATGCTCCTTGTATCTCAGCAGGTTTAATGGAATATTTTAAAATATTTTCAGCGTTGTGCAAACGTATGCCTAAACAACATTTGTTCATCATTTTGTAACAGTTTATAATGTTTTATTAATTTGCACGTTTTGTGCAGTCGTCCCTGACTGAATGATAGGCATTCTTTGTGTAGGCTAATGTTAGGATAAAGCACAGCAAACCTCAGCTAGTTGTATTTTGTTGTGCTGTAGCTTAGCTTGCAATGCTTTAAAACTGTCTGCTATTGTTATCTTTTGAGTGCAACAGCTGAAATAAACTTGTATCTTTGGACTAATAATTTTTAATTTACCCTGGTGTGATTCTTCAAACTGTTTGACTTATATTTACAAAATGAACAGGAATCCAAGACCACACACATGCATGAAAGTGTTCCTTTAATACATGAGCAAAATTTTGGATTAAGCAAAATTGTATGGACAAAAGTCTATATTTGGTACACTGCAAATGAGAAAACAAATAGGCTTCACGGCATTTATGGAATAGAATATGCAACTAATTTGATGTTAACAAAATGATTTTATTAACAACAATTATATATATAACTCATAATATATATAATTTAATGTATGTCTATTATATGTACGTCTGCACTATGTCTGTATTATTATTTTCTTTGCACTGGTATAGCTCCTGTCACCAAGACAAATTCCTTGTGTATGTAAACAAACTTGGCATAAAGCTCTATCTGATTCTGATTAGCTGTTCTAAGGCTTTAAGGTCTGTGATGTCAGATTTCGATTTTTCTTCTTCAGTGTCATTTGATCTTTCAGAATTAATTCTAATATGCTGATTTGCTGCTCAAGAAACATTTCTGATTATTATCAGAGTTGAAAATTGTTGTGCTTAATGAAGTGTGGAAACCATTACACAGTATCAGGATTCCTTGATGAATTGAAAGTTCTACAGTATTTATTTGAAATAGAAATATTTTGTAACATTATAAATGTACTTACTGTCGTTTTTAATTAATTTAATGCATCCCTGTCAAACAAAAGCATACATTTCTTAAAAAAAAGAAGAAAAGAAATAATAATAATACTAAAAAAACAACAACAACATAGTAATCCCAAAACCTTTGAATGGTAATGTCATTAGTCAAATGCCAGAATCAAATTTAGAAATTTGTTTTTGTTTTACCTCTCTTACATATGATCTTAGAATAACTTTATTATGTGTCATATTTTTATACAGCAGATCCAACAAGGATATTTACATCAGTCTCTTTTCTCCTATGTAGTCTTGTTTTGGTGCATAAATCTTTTTAGGTTGTAACAAGAATTCAGTAGTGACTCATACTCAAAATTGAGGAAAACTTATATTAATTACATCCTCCATGACTACATTTTCCTGGATTTTGAGTGTGAATCATTATTGAATTCATGTTTTTAAAAACAAAATGTCACTGACTTCCACACCAAAACACATTATAACAACATCTAGATATCAAAAGATAGTCAAGGCCACAATCCAATCTTTATTCCACTTTATTTTTTTTTTATAGAAAAGTGCCTCTATTTAAAGCCTAATTAATAATATATGTTTATGAAACTTTAAGGCTTATAATGTTGTGCATCAAAATAATCATGCATTTGTATAAATGATCATCACTGTGTATCATCCAAGTAGTGCAACACATGGTCAAAAACAGATGACAGAGAATAACATCAGTTTAGGTTGCAAAATTCTTCTTAGGCCACTGATATGGTGGTGAATGTATCTCATTCATTGCCAGAGGATGACCGTTTTAAAACATAAAAAGGTAACAGAAGAGTATAACAATAAATAATTGAAACGGTTGTTGGTTCACATGTCTATATCTGCACTACTATTGGAAATCAGTGTAGACATAATCATCCAGGTGTTCTGGGATTCTTGGTTTCACTGTGCAAAGGAAACCTTGCACCTTTACTTGTGATCATCTTAATTTATGTTTGTGCAAATGTTTAAATATTATATATGGTAAACAGGAAAAAAACAATGACAATTTCAGCAACTTTTTTTTTTTCCCCCCAGCAGTTAGTTCAGTTAGTTTATAACCAAACAATACGGAGAATGTTGAACAGAGTAAGTTAAGACATGGATCATCACACCCTATACAAAAAGATGTCCGCAGATACATTCATATAGGTTTATTTCATTTGTAACAGGCATAATGTATTTAACAAATTATAACAATTAATAAGACACAGTTTTAAAGCTTTGCGAGCAACAAATGAACAGCACAACGAACTGAAATCAACTGGTTTGCGGTGATTTATCCTAACCTTACACAAAGAATGTGCAATCATTCAGTCAGGGAAGACTGCACAAAACGTGCAAGGTTTGTGTGAACAAAACACTGCAAACTAATCAAAACTGTTACGAAATGGTGAACAAATGTAGTATAGGCATAGGTTTATGCAACGCTGTAAATATATTTACCTTTTTAAAAAATATTCCATTAAACCTGCTGAGATACAAGGAGCGTAAACTGAAATTGTCAGTTCCACGCGCATATCCGGGAAACTCATTAATATTCATGTATGCTCCGCCCACTGAAACAGAAAATCTCGGAAACCGAAAATCTCGTAACACCTGTTTCCATTCTCTCCAAACCGGAAATGAAATTGACACTTGATATTTCACCTGTGCTTTTTTTCTTATTTCAGAGTAGCATTTGGGTTATGCACAACGGAAGCTAACAAGATTAACGTTAGATGTAAAACATGACACACACAGTTCATGCCCATGTGAGTCACCCTAACATCAAAAGACACAACAACAACTGGTTGCCAAGTTTAGTTCCGTTCGCAAAACACAGGTATACGGAAAAATCTTTAGGTAGTTAGAGCAGCTGGAAACTGCTTGTAAACTAAAACAACACATTCAATACGACAATAATGGCGAAAAGGTATGAATGTAAATATATACACGAAGCTTCGTAAAGAATATCATTGTGCGCATCCATTTATTAACCTTCTAGCAGTTTATATTAATACGCACCGGATGTTACACCCGTTTGCGCGTGAAAACTAACGTCAAGTTAAAAACAGTGCATCTTGATTCGATCACATTTACAGTATAGTTTGGCAAAAGCATAGTCATTATGATTTTAAAACCACAATAAATGCCCCTAAGTAATACCGCAACTTTTTGAGGCGGCTGAACTAAAGTACAAAACTTAAAGACCGTTAAACATCTCATTTTCTCACCCTCTGGCCATATTCGCAGGTTAATCCACTTTCTGGTTGAGAGAAAACACGTTTAGTCACTCAAGCGATGGAAAGCTGGTTTTTGATGGGTGTGTTTACGCCAGGGGTTACGCCCAATCCTGCTCCTGGCGATCGACTGCCCTGCAAAGTTCAGCTCCAACGCTAATCAAACACAGCAACTAATTAAGGTCTTCAGGATCGCTTGAAAATTAAAGGTAGGTGTGTTTGAGTTGGAGCTGAACTTTGCAGTAGGGATGGGCGGATCGATCCTAAAGTATCGATACTTTCGATACTGTTGTTGTATCGAAAGGATCGACCCTCATAAAAATATCGATTCTAAAGTGCTTTTTTTAAGCACTAATTTTATTTAGCAAGAAACTTGGTGCATAAAATAAGCTTCTAAGTGGAAAAATAGACTATATTAGCGAATAATTGTGTTGGATAGAGCTATTTTCCTGCTCATCGGAACACGCAAATGCTGAAAGACAGAACCAATCAATGACAAACAGCATTCGCTGCTGAAGCATGGCTCAGTCAGTCACAGTGCTTGTTCAAATAGGGCTGCGTTTCCCAAAAGCATTAGAAGCATAAGGAGATCTTAAGAAACCATTGCCACATTACTACATATCATCGTTATGTATAAAATTAATTCTGAAAAATGCATCACGGTTTCCACACATGTATGAAGCAGCAATAATCAGAAATGTTTCAGCAAATAATATTAGAATAACTTCTGAAGTAACACTGAAGACTGGAGTAATGATGCTAAACACTCAGCTTTGATCACAGATGCATTTTAAACTATATATTAAAATATAAAGTAGTTATTTTTAATTATATTTCACAATGTTGCTGTTTTTTTTTTCTTTTTTCTCAAGTGCAGCCTTGGTGAGTATGAGACTTATTTAAAAAGTCTTAATAACCCCAATCTTTTGTGTGCATGTAATATTTATATTAAATAGGCTGGTTTGTGCAAGTAAATTGATTTAAACTGGTTGTTGAAAGTTCAAATAGATTGTGTTATTATGTTCTGTAATTGCTGTTAATAAATCTGTTAGAAAAAAAATATGCTTAAGTTTCACCTTTAGGGGTACAACAGCCTGGCAACCTTTTACAAAAATGAACCATGGTTTTATTACAGTAACCACAGTTTACAGTATTTGTAGTAAAACTGCTGTAACCACAAATTTACCATGGTAATAATAATAAATAATAATAATACATTTTAGTACTTATGTAACACCATGTTTATTTTTTTGAAGAACCCTCAAAGGTACACCTTATCTAACTTTAAAGCATGCATACTTGCTTTACTTTTAGGTGTATAGAAGCACCTTTGAGATTACTGCCCCAGTAAACGGCTAAAATACAATTTTAGTATATTTTATTTCTGACAGTTTAATCAAAAATAGGCCTATGAAATGTAAAAAAAAAAAAAAAAAAAAATCATGGCTTTAAAATCTAATATTAAGTGAGTATAATTACTGATTATATTCTTTTAATAATTTAAAAGATCAGTTTAGTTTAGAGGTATCGGTATCTATATCGACGATACTAGGCTTGAAAATATCGGTATCGGAAAGAAAAGAAAATAAGAGGTATCGCCCGTCCCTACTTTGCAGGACAGTCGATCGCCATGGGGGATTGAAAAAATACATCTTTAAGCACTAATAATTTACCATCATTGAGAAAATTGAATAAAACCATGCAGCGAATACACTGGTAGTCTGCTTTTTATTTTCATAGCACTCTATACAGATATAAACTCCATAACAAACAGTGATAAATGTGACTGATAATACTTTATGGATCTTGTAAAATTTAGAGTTACAGTGGTAAACTAATATGCACTGATACAGTGCACAGTAAAAATATAGTAAAAGTGATATGTAATATTAAAAATTATATGTAGTGCAAGCAAGTAGAATATGTAATATCAAGGGTGGAATAATATAGAATAGACAATAATGAAGAATAAATTAATAGTAAATTATAAAGTAAATTAAATAATTGGAAAAAGTACAGTTTTAGAATGGTATTTGTGTAATAATTATTAAACAAAGTAAGACATTGTGGTCAAAAATTTGTGGTCATGAATTCCAAACTGTGTTTAATTAAAATCCAGAAACAACTGTTCAGTCTTACCTGTGAAAGATAATACCCCAAGATCTGTTTTTATTATTGTGCGACGGTCTGTAGAAGCCCAAGCTGCCGACGAGTCAGGTATGTTTTCTTCTGTCCCGATATGAGAGTTATGGAGAGTTGCCTGCACCAATATGGCGGGTCGCGCGGCCAATGAGGCGTCTAGGTATTTATTATGTCTATGATTTTTCATACCATGAACAGAAGTCTTATGAGTTTGGAAGTGTGTAGGCCTTCTTGCATTATTATGCTGTTACATTATGATTATATATTCAGTGACATAAAATGGTCTTTAAAATGACAATAATATCGCTTATCGCAGTTATTTCTGGGTCAATATATCGCACAACAAAAAGTTGTTAACGTGACAGGCCTAATTTTGGCCTTTAAGTTAAACATTCATTAATTTATTCATTCATTGTATTGTTTGCAGGGAAGAGAAGTTATTTTATCGCATCACATTTTTTTTCCTCTTAAGTTTTGTAGAATTTTGTTTACAATGTTGATCTGATTAGAGCGAAAACAGTGTCATTTTGGCCTTCATCTGGACAACCTGCTGTCGGAGGGTTTCAGTGGCTTGCCATCTTGAAATCTCAGTGAAAATTAGAGGAATGATTCCAGTTAAATAGGCTTTGTCATATGATTAAGGAAATTAGAACCAGGTACCAGAATAACACCAATAACTTTTTTTTTCTCAAATATCTAATTTAAGTTTTTTTATTCAGAATACATTCATTTATGAAATATGCTTAAAGAAACTGCCCTTCCTCTCCTGTTGTTAAAAAAAAAAATAGAACTAAGCAGTGACCTTGGACTTTTGGAAATTATTAAAATTATTTAAAAATTCTCTAATTTTGATCTCCACTGTATAGGCTTTTTTTATTAATTTCTTTTATTTTTTTGCATTTAGTTGAACAGCATATTCAAAAAGAGAATGTGAGATAAAGAACAAACAACAGCAATAATAATGGAAAATGAACACACACTAGATAGACGATTTACAAAATGTTTGTAAGTTTGTATTATAAATATTTACATCTGACAATTTGCTCAGCAGCGCCAGTAGTCGTGGACCGGAAGTTAGGGCGGAGCTTGTAGCAGGGAGCAGCGGAGAGCACATGGTAAGTTGTTATTACAAATGTAAACATTGATTGGTAAACAGTTTATTTGCTGATTTGAATAAACGTTAGCTGGTACCTACTTAACTTTTACATCGTTTGGATTGGCGTGCTTAAATATTGCAATGTATAAGTTGCTTCTGTTGATTTTATTGAAAAATACTTTTATCGCTGCAGCCGCTCGTGGGCGTTCCTAGTGCTGTCGCTCAAATGTTATTGGTAGATTCCTCGTCAGGATATATATTTAGAAAATGTAAAAAACTACTAGAACATTTTGGTTTGATTATTTATTATAATTATTTAAATTACGCATGCATGTCGTTTGTTGTACCACAACTTACTGTACCCGTCAAACGCTCAGAATAATTAAGAGAATTCATTTGATGAAAACTACAGTAAAACAGTAGTAGAGTAATACGATTACAATTTACAATTTACAAGCTTTTCAGTTTTAATATATATTGTAAAATGTAACTTAAGAGAAAGAAAGAAAGAGAAAATAAACACTTCTATTCAACAAGGCCACATTAAATGATCAAAAGTCAGAGTAAAGACCTGTATAATGTTACCAAAGGATTCTCTTTCAAATAAATGTTGTTCCATGTACTTTTTATTCTTTAAAGAGTCCTAAAAAATGTCCAAAAATATTTTAAGCTGTGTAAACTGTTTTTAACATTTATAATAATAGGAACCATTAATAATAATTGAGAACCAATAATACATGATAAAAACTGAACATCAAATTAGAATGCTCTCTGAAGGATCATGTAACACTGAAGACTGAAGTAACAAGTCTTGCTGTAGCACAATCAGTAGAGCATAGCACTAGCAACACTAAGGTTTTGGGTTTGATTCCCAGGAAAACTAGCAACTGATAAAAAGTATGCCTTGAATGCAGTCTGGTCATTTTGGATAAAAGTAGCATTTTTTTTTAATGAATTTAGCATATGCTTTTATCCAAAGCAAAATGCTTCTGTAACTAATGCCACTGAAAAAGTGGGAGGACACTAATAAATACACATATTTAAGATTAAAGATAAAAGGATAAAATTTCAGTAACCTCTAATGTTGCCTTGTCACATCAGACCAAAATGCTTTATAGTATAAAAATAAAGAGTAAAGTATTTTGATTAATTCTGCCTATTGTCATGAGACTGGTGTTGACAGATTCCTTGGATTATGCTGAGCACATTGGTAAAAAATAATGAAATAATCAGTCATACTTCTTGTCCGTCATTTTGATTTTCTTTGAAAACTTACTTTTTCGAACACCTGCTAGACCATTGGTCCAGTTTTCACTTTGGTCCAGTCACCTCACACTGACCACACCACATTAATTTGGTATTTTAGCTATTTGTCAAAAATGATAAACCTGTAAGTCATATTACTAGTGACTGCATTTATGATTTTCAACTATTTTGACTAAAATAATCTTAAAACAGCTTTAACTATACATTGTTTCAGTTGGACTGATGCTCTTGCCATGCTTAGCTTCTCATTTTGCCTCTGTATGTAATGATGGACATCTGCTCATGGACAGGTGAGACTTATTACGTGTGTTTGTGTTTTATTGTGTAGGCTACTTGACATGTAGGTTACCATCATTTTCTTTTTGGAGGGTCACCCCTCTAGAAAGTAAATGAAGGTAACCAAAAAGGGTGGGTACCCGACTCATCCCCACAACGCTCACTCACAGCGCTCTTACCTTGAATCAGCAACTTCAGAACCGTGAGGCAGAGCTCTTACCCATGAGCCACAGATCACTTGTCTGAACGTATGAAGGAACTTATACAGTATTTCACTATAAACCAGCGTCTCTCTGTTGGGTGATTGCAATCACAACATGCTGAGGTGGGATTTGAACCCTTGTCCTCATCTCAGTTTTATTGACAGTGAATGTCTGTTCAGCCACTTGCACCGCCATGGCTCTCACACTGAATCCTGGTGTTTAGGGAAGTTTGACAACAAATTAATCTAAGCAATAGTTTGGCTTTATCTCCTGAGCCACTGATATTGGCTTCTTTTTTTTAAAAGACATAGATCACTTAATTTCTTGGACATTTTAATAAATCACCTAATCTTTTCAAGCAAATTGTCTACACTCATTTGTATGAAATAACATTGTTTCTACAGTATATGAGACATTTCATTATTCTTTTTTTAAAAGGAAAGTTGAGATTGGAATGGGGCAGTGTGATCAAGATAAGACCGGAATCAAACACAGGTGAGCCAGCAGGTCTTATATGTAGTACCAGATGCTTTTGAAACACTGGTTCATGAAGCTTTGAATCTTTTATTAATCTTTTATTTTAATCAGTGGCCAAGTCACCCAATTTCCATAAAACGAGGCTGCATTATATTTTTTAAACATTTCTGTGTTTTTACTAATCTCGGGTCAGTTTTATAGTTTAGGCTCAATTTTAGTGACAAACATAAAAAAAAATGGAGAGTAATAAAACAACACACATTATACAGACACTTCATCTTAATGATATTGAATGATTGGTAGATTACATTAAATACATTACACTTTCATGTGAAAACATTCCCAATCATTTTGTAAAAGTCATTTTGGACTTGATTTTTATTGCATTTACATCATTTTGACCAGCGGATGTCCTCAGCTGCTACTGTGAATCATTTTGTAAACCTGTACACCACTTGCAAACCTGTATTTCTTGATTCTGGCCAGCACTGCACATTTTGCATGTTTTTTTTTTAATATGTTTAATGATTCAAATCGTCAGCGCATTTTCAGAGAGCTACATGAACTGATCTGAGTCTATCGGATTAGCGAGACAAACAAAATGTGCAGCACTGTGGGTCCCAGGACTGGAGTTGAGCGCTACAAACAGTTATCATTGTAGATCCATTCCAACAGAAGTCATCTAAAAAAAAAAGAAAAAAACCCCAAGAGGTTAATTACCAAATGTTGCATTGCTTCGATTCAGTTCTAAGTGTATGATTCCATACATGCTGTATTCAGTGAGTAAAAACAAACCTGTATTGCCTGTTTAATGCAAGACAAATAATTGAATTCCTTATTGTTTTACCTGGTCAAACTGATAAACCTCACTGTCCAGATACTCCCCAAGATGGAGCTGGTGAATATCTGATCTTGCATCTATAAATATTAATAAAATACTCAATTAGACACCATTATAGCCAATATAAATCAGTCATTATCTTACAGATTATAATGTAAACAGTTATTTGAATAATTTGTTCAAATTTGTCCTGTCTTCCAATCAAGCTTTATTATAAAAGCTGCCTGAGTTTGTAAACAACGAGACACACCAACACATTGAAATCAACTGTGAACAGACATGATGCACATTAATTTAAATCAATCAAAACAAATGCATCTACTTCACCAAAATAACAGAGTCTCGGAGAATCATTTGTTCCATATTTTATGTGTTTAAATTTGACCATGTGCTTTTTAGTTCAATACAACACTTTATCTGTTTTACCCCATCAGTTGAGAGCTGATCTGGGTTATCTAAACTAGTAGATCCATATTACTCTGCTGACAAAATTGTATTTTTTGTTGTAAAATAAATGAAGTTTAAATATGAGATCTCTCGTCTGACTAAAACTAGAAACTGAAATGTGATTTTCCATCCGCTCCACTAGGCGGCGTAAGCGGCTTTATGATCAGTTTGACGGTTTGACGCTTGTTCAAACAACACGTGCAGACCGTTTAAACATCTTCTGCAGATGACAGCTCAGTGACAATATTTTAATGTCACTAAACAACACATATTTCAGCTCTTCGACAAATAAAACCGATGCGTAATGCGATAAAGTGCAGGAAACGAGCGTCACTCGACTCAGCTGAAAGTCCCTTACTGAGTACCTTTATCATACTCTTCACTTCTCTTGCAGTATACTTATTTAGTCCTTTTCAATTTGTAAGTCATGATTTCAAGGGTGTCTTTAACTTAAAATCGACTTTTTAACTTAAAATCTAATGTTTAAAATGGCTACTTGCTTATGAAGCTTCTATGAAAGTTTATCAGTCTTTGTTTACATGCTGCTCTCTCGCTGAATTTTCTGTCAGAGCATTAAAATAACGAATGAATAGCCTTCTAATATTCATATTGTGACATAGGAATCTTGTATTATTCGGTGTTGTTGTAGTCTTGCTCTAGGCAATAATCTGCTTTTTAACTATTGACCTGTTATTGTCCTTTTTTAGTTTCATTAATTGTTTATGGTGAATTAAAACCTGACCATAACTTTTCAAAATCAAAATAATATAAATATTCCAGAGAACCAACAAACATTTGTTTTGTTTTGTCAACACTCATACTGAAAGAGAGTTTTCTATTCAGTGTGGTAATTTCATGATATGTAAAACAGTCATTTAATTTTGTCAACTAAACTGAGGACAGTAGACTGAGATTTTAATGTCATAAATCACAATGTCAGTCTTTATTGTATTACTGTGTCTTATTTTTATGTGTTTCCCCTACAGAATAAGAGATGCGTTTGGACTACACAGAGGGACATGTGGACAGACATTCACTGTAATAATGGACATGTGAGACTTCTAACTTGTGTTTTATTATGTACTTGGCATATAGGTTACCATCACTTTCTTTTTGGAGTTGGGACAGCATCATCCCAACGTGTTGAGGTGGGGCTTGAACCAGTGACTCCAGCGCAACCTCATCCACAACAAACATGTGTTCAGCCACTTGCGCCATCATGGCTTTCACGCTGACTACTGGTGTTTGGCGCACTTCGTTGAACATAACAAGACATAACAAACATAAGCAATAGTGGGATTTGAGTTTAGGGGCCTGTACCATGAAGCCGGATTAGCTGGCTAGCCAGGTAAGTTTCAGTTTAGTTTGCACCAATCCTGGGTTTTAGGTACCACTTCACAGCTAACCTGCTCCGGGGCAGGTTATGTCCTGAGTAAGAGATCTCAAACTGACACGTCTGACATAAAAAAAAGTTACTCCCCCACTTTATCTTGCTCCAAATTAAAGGTCACTAGTACTAAAAAAAATTGTCTGGCTTTAATGATAATTACTGAGTTATTTTATATTATTTATTTTATTATATGATTTATATTATTATTAATTCATTACACACAAGCAATTTTAGTTTAACAGTTATTATAAATAATTTATTTTAAATGAATGTTAATATATACAGATTGTATATAATATAAATAAGTTGTAGAATCAATAGATAATGCTTTAAAAATGACTGACCTTACATGATTCTTGCTGTATATCTCCAACTATATAAACTAACTTAACAAATTTCACTTGTGACTGCACTGATAAAGCAAGATGATTTCTTTTATTTGTCCTCTTTCATGAACAAGTACTTTTTTTATTGTAAATGCATTTAAATTCATCATATTCTTCAATCTCTTAACCTTTTTTTAGCAAAACCTAACCTTTAACCAAGGCTCTTGATTGGCTGTTTGCCAGTGATGTCACACATTCATGTGCACGTGCTCCACAAACTCTTGATCAATGCTGTTGGAAGGTGTTGATCTGTTAGATAAAAAATGTAATAATAGGCATGTGCGCCAAATTTTTCTGCTTAAAAGGAAAATTTCTTCAAGAGGAAAGTTCTACTGGAGGTCCTTGGTTGATGATATAGACTGGAAAAGATTCTGGCTTTTACCTGGGAAATGTATTTCCAATAAGGCAAAGGAAACACATTTTAAAATTTTACATAAAATATATCCTGTTAATTTTAATATTTCTAAGTATTTGGACATTGACAGCTCATGTTCTTTTTGCAAACAAGCAGAGGAGACATTAGTACATCTGTTTTTTGAATGCCCTATATCCAAGCAATTTTGGTCTGACCTAGGTTCTCATATATTTGATTCTGCCGATGTTGTACATTCTTTTAGTTTAAAAGACATTATTTTTTATTATGATAATACTAAAAATAAACCCCTGGAACATACTGTTATTTTTTTCCTTTTATATGGAAAATTTTTCATTCACAAACAAAAATTTGCAAATAGTTACCCATCCTATCCCCTTTCTAAAATTGAATTAAACTCACTTCTAAAATCTCTTCTTCTTATAAAGTATAAAAAAACCCTAAGATTTCTGAAATATTATACAGAGGTATATAAAGAAAATCCTTGTATTTAGATGCTTTCCTTATGTACGTTTGTTTGTATATCTTTGCAATGTCATTGTAATGTCATTCACATCTGATGGTTTTATTTCTTTTTTATTAATTTTTTTTGTAACAATTTTTATTTTATTATTAATGTGTATGTGTGTGTTTGTCATTTGTTTAATTTATAACTATTGGTCATTATTTTTTGGATTTGTATGTGATCCCTTGACTATGTTCTTCTTGTACTGTTTGTTCAAGCATTAATAAAAAAATAAATAAAATAAAAATTAAAAAAGAGAGAGAGAGAGAGCTCTGACAACAGAAAAAAAAAAAAAAAAAACTCTTGATCAAAGCCTGAGTTGACAAAGAAAGTTGATGATCAGCATCATGGTACCAACAAAGCTGGATTGGAGTGGTTTGGTTTTGCTAACTCAAAACTAATCCTGTAACTCTGAATTTGTTAATCTACCATCATGGTACAGGCTCCAGGTCTCTATGATGAAAGCCCAATGCTTGATCTCCTGAGCAACTGAGTCTGTTGTCTGGAGTAGTGTTTTATTAAGAGCTTAGTTTTATTTGATGGATTTGAACTTTTATATTTGAGGAAAAATGCGTATTCTCTGTTCCATAGAGTTTGTGATGAAGTAAGGCTTCTTTTAGATAGTACTGCAACGTTGTGATTTGAACAGGTCTCTTCTATAGATTTGTTCTTTGAAGACCTGCATTTAAAAACAGCATCATGGCTGGGATGTAAAACTGCATTATTTCTTGTTGTAATATTTGTTACATGGAAACATTAAGAAATGTGGCATTTGATCCCAGACTTAACAGCAAAAAATCTGAAATGCTTTTTGGATTTATTGACATTGGACTCAAACCTGTGTCTCCATGAGCCAACAGATCTTATAATTGCATTAAATATAATCACAGCTCTCTCTCTCTAAAAAAAAAAAAAAAAACCTAGAGCATGTGCTCGTGATTTTTACCTCCTAAATTTGCGTCCTTTCAGCTAAAAAAAAAAAAAAAGTAATTTATTCACAACTGGAGAATCCCATGGGATTCATCAATGCTCATCTTGAGCCTCATAGCAGGACTAGAAATTTGTGTGTTTATGAGATTTTACCGGGAAAGACGCTGATATCAGTTGAGTCATGAGTGGTATTTTGTATTAAATAAGATCTTATGGCACAAGTGATAAAAGTATTATTCTTATCAGTTTATAAAATCAGTCATACAAAAATAAAAGTCTCCAATCAACATGAATGACAACTTTGAGATTTTTATTTTGTACAACAGAAAAAGTTTATGAAACTCAATCAATCCCCCTCTCTGAAAACATAATTTAGATAGTTGTATATTTGTATGCAAAATATCACAATGCAAATAATTTAAAAAAGAACACTCATTTTAAAAAGTTATTAAAGTAACAATTTCTTATAAACATTTTAATCCATCTGCTATTTTGTTACTAAATCATGCTTATTTGATTGTGTGTAATTCATAGACTCTACATGCATGTGGCAGGTTAAATCGGCAGATCAGGTGACCTGCCTCTTTCGCAAGTAGGAGGAGCCTTTGAATCTGCAGCTGTGACAGGTCAGAAATTTTCCCAGTATTGAGTAGCATAAAATTGCTTCTAACCATAAAACTTGTATCTAACTCTTTTCCAGTCCTAACTTGAATGTGCCACAGATTTACTCAACATATACAACAAAGATGTGCTTCTCTGGGTTACAAAATGCAGTTTGTTTTTAGTAAATGTCAAGATCAATGCCAGTATCTGATGAGTACAGCACAGCTGAGACTGTAGAAACGCTTTCTAGGGCACAGGAATGTGTGCTGCACTAAAAGTGTAAGAAAAGCTTTCAGATGGAACAATACATGTCTTCAAGGGCTATAAAATCACCCTCTGGAGAAGTTCCCTCAGTCTTTTTGTGTTTGTGCACCATCTTTCAATCCTGCTGTCAAGTTACTGCCCTCTTTAAAAGCATCTGGATGACTTGAACCAGGCTAAAATTTAGACAAGCTCAGATCCACTTCTGACCTGATTATATACGATTATATTTACATCTAATACAAAAATGTATGGTCTACATAAACGGCAGATATCTGAGAGAGTTGTCTGATATTGAGAGATTACGTTGCTGTACAAATCTGGGCATATAATAGATTTCTTCAGAGTGGAAGGAGGTCAAGGGGCAGGTGTACATGGTCCACAGGCTGGGGGTAAAACGGCGGGTCAGCGCGTCTGCCAACCTTAAACGCAGGTTGCAGCTCGAGCACACAATGTGGTTTGGACAGCAGGACTGCGAGGGAGTTTGCTTGGTTTGATTTGAGGAGGAAAGATTTTTGGAGGTTGGAGGCAGGGACAGAACAGGTCTTTTGATGGCACTTCGTTCTCTGAGGCGGTCCAGGGATCTTCTCAACTCTTGTTGTGCACCTTGAACCCCAGCCAGCTCCCGCTGATACTGCACATCCAGCGCATGTAGGGTCCGCTCAAGCTGCAGGCTCTGACGCCTCTGAGCGTTAGCCAGGGAACGCTCTAAGATTGACATGAAATATCAACAAAATGATTTGAGTAAACTAGCCCTTATTGGACTTGTTGGAAATTGAAAATAATACAGTAATGGATTAATTAGTATATTCATTTTTACTGATACCTCGTTCATTGTGTCTTTTCCTTCTTGACAGAGAGATGAAATTGGACATGCCATGCTCGTCTGGAAGAGATGAAGATATGTAGGATCCAGTGACAAATCCTGAAAAGTTGAGAGCTCATATCATGTTTTTACCTTTTATATAATGTTAAAAGTGTAGCACTAATTTCAGCTTTCAGGGGGGTGATATGCATATACTACACTTATATATTTTTAATTTTACATATGCAAGTCACAGATGTATATCAGACACTAATATGAAAATTTTGGAAAATTGTTAACAAGAAAATAATAAATTAATGCATTTACTCACCCATGGATGTAGCAACAAGCATTTACTGTCTAGAAGCATCCAAATATAATATCCCACCAAGATGATTTTTGTGAATACAAACTTTTCCTCTCTTTTTCAATCTAAAGATAGGAAAAAAGGCTTCTGAAAGTGAGAAAGTCTGTTAGGTAACCTAACTTTTATAAAGCGACAGCGTCTCTTCTGAAGGATCGAAAAAGGATTTGGAGGGGCCAAGTAAGAAAAGAGTGGGCAGAACTAGTGAGAGAAAGGCAACTCCTCTTCAACTTTACAAAATACAGAAAATAAAAGTCAAAAAATCTACTTTGCAAGCCAAAAAACTAGTATAATCATAAATATAGCATCAAAATCAGAGGTAAATGTTACAGCCTTTAAAATCAAACTGTGCTTCACATCGAATTTCAAAGAAAATGAAAATAAAAGCACAAAAAACATTAGCCAGTTTTCATGCACTTCTTTAATATATCAGTTTTTCATATTCACAACAAATACATTAAGCTCTTTTCCTTTTATATAATACAGTCTTAAATATTTTTTACACAGAAATATTTTCTCAGAATTTCATCTATCAAAATGTCTTTTCTTAACCTTTATTTCTTAAGTTGAAACATTTGAAGTCATTTCATTGTTTTTATCTCCATGCCTCCTAGCAAACGGACAGTACTTCCTTTGTACAGCTATTTACAGATGAAAAGAGTCTCCCAAACATTTGTATGATAGTTCTCACTTGAATGAACTTGCACTGGGGTGGGGGGGGGAGGTTAAAGTGCAGGCAAGGCAACAGAAAGGAATGTGATACGGACGTTTTTGGTGAAGGCTTTAAAAAGCAAATAAAATGGGGGTTTGGGGAGTGAAAGAAAAATTGTTATAGAGAATCTGTATATGTGTGTGTGTTTATCTCCAAGTTGTAATTAAGCAGATCCCCAAGTATTCCAGTCAAGAAGGATCAATCCTTCATAAGTCAGACCTCTTCAGTAACATTCCCATAGAAAATAAATACAGCATTCTTAAAATACACCTCTACCATCTCCATATGCAACCCACATTAGGTATGCCAGCTTAATCTGGTAACAAGTTCATTCAAACGTCTCGTCAAAAACTATACATGTGAAAACAGTGACCACCGTCACGACCCAAAGGATCCGTGGAGCTCCTCTCTCCTTAATGGCAAGTTTAAGTGGCGGAACCAATTCACAGAGCATCGTCCTTATAAAAATAATCAGAAAAGAACCAAAATAAATAATTCAATCCATCTCAACAGAAGCAAGAAGATGGGGCATGTGTCCTCGCTTTTGTAACAGAGCACGAGAGGCGAACCAAACGCAGATCCTTGGTTATCTGTGCAACATCAAGCATTTTGTGGAGCCGAAAGCAAAAATGTGTCATTTCCTACGAGAAAAAAAGGAGGCGGAGCCACTTATTTCACTACGAAGAGGCTAAAATAACGAAAAGCATCCCTACGAGGGCATTTCCACCATCCACAGTGTCTAGGTGAACTTCAGGGCTACACAGTGCTAGTGTCACTACAGCCCAAAGCTATGCTAGAGGGTTGACGCAGAAGTCTTTGGACCAACTTGAAATGAAGAGTCGCCGCTTTGTTGCCTGTTCGAGTCATAGGGCGAATCAATTTGGTCGAAGATCCAGATAACCGTTCTCCGGCAATGGCGAAGGTGGACACAGATGGCATTAGGAGGTTGGATTAAGCTTTGGTTTTTAGTGTCCCATGGCCCTGCCTGTTTTTGAAATCGATTTTCATTCATTTTGCAATCCGGTAACCATGCTTTAACCTCTTCATATGACAAAATATATTAAGTCTTTAAAAAGGCAAAATTGCTTCTCTGCATCAGTCATTTATACAAAGTGCACAGACACACTGCGTAATGTCCATTTCAGCAAATCACAGAATGAGTGAGAGAAAATGTGTGTGTATATATATATATATATATATATATATATATATACACACATATACATATACATATACATATACATATACACACACATACATATACACACACCTCTCTGAGAGTTCGAAACAACACCGAACAAAAAGTAATAAAATTAAAGCAATATAAATTAATGTAACTTTGCAGGCCTGCCTGTCTATAACACAAGAAAAACTATATGAAACTTAAACTTAAAAAAAAAAGCCATGACCCGTGAACAAATATATCGGAATGAATCCAGCGGTGCAAGGTCCAAAGAGTTGTCACATGACTCGGATGGATCGAATCTCAAAAAAAAAAAAAAAAAAAAGCGTTAACCGTTATGGCCTCAAAGGAATGGCTTCTAATAACAACAGTTAAGCTTAAAATTGTAGTGAAAAGTACAGAAATACATCTGAAATACGCCCACATTGTTACTCCATAGCAAGGCTTCGTGTTTGCTTTATACAGTGGGTTTTTCTACAAGAAACTTTAAATAATATAACCTCTGACTTGTTCAGAAACATGACATCAGCTACTATAAGGAGGCAAAACTAAATCAAACTAAATCACATTCTCTAGAAGCGCGGAAACCGCTTTGATTTTGCCCACCTTGGACATGTCTGATGCTATTTGTGCCGATCCAAGAGAGGCTAAAAACATTTCCCCAGGCTTCTTTGCGTGGGACATGTGAAATGCAAAATAAATAAAATAAAAAAAATACTAGAGTTTGCCTTGACAAGGAACTAAAAAACCTACACAATATTCTAGAATATACATGTATATATTAAAAAAAAAAAAAAAAAAAGAGGTCTTTTGATGGTTGCTTCATTTACCACTGTTCACAAACTATATCTGTAACTGAAAAAAGGGTCTGTTTTTATCTACAACATACGACCCTTGAGGGGGAAAAAAATGCTAAAGACCAAAGAAATCTGTATTATTAGTAACTCCAGCCAAGGGCGACATCTCGTAACAAACTCATTGCAAGAGAAAAAACATTTCTAAATATCATTCAAGTTATCTCCTGACATTCAGCACCTTTCCATGACTGCGACTTGACGTCCTCTCTCTTATGCCAATTTTCCCATCATTCCATGCCACTGGGCCCTGTTTTCTGATTGGCCAGTGCTGTGTGTTGTTCCCCTCCAGGGGCGGAGCAAAGGCCGGGCTTGTGCTCCCAATATCATTCATCCCAAACCCATTTATCTTCCTTCTTGGGGAAAGGTTTTCATCCCCTGCCACAATCTTTTTGGGTTTGTTTGCCTTTTTCTTTCCAGTGAGCAGCTGTTGGTTTCTCACGTTTTTGTTGTACGCTGCATTATCGAGTTGTCCTATGTGATGTTTATGACATTTTTGTAAAATCAGCAATGACACCCTGCAGAGATCATTTTATTTTAAAGCAATTCCATTGAGGCCGTAGCTCTTCGGGTAAAGAGGAAGAAAAACAGCACATTCTTTGAAAACTAGTCCTTTTCTGTGTTATGGATGAACCCACCGTAGGAACACAAGACGTCGTAAAAACTGACAAGGGATGGAGTTTTAGGATTTGCAGCACTATTTAAATGCTGAGAATTCACCTAAAAGTGGACACAAAGGACAGATTTGTGTCAGTTTCATACTAATTTAAGCAATACAAGTCAAAAATGTACAACATTGTTTGAGTACGTGAACTTGCCATAGCCACCAGCCTGAATGGGCGTCTTGGGGGAAGCGCAGGCGTACAGGCTGAAGTCCTCTGTCTGGAATCCAGCGCGGTTAAGGGACGGTTCAGAAGCGCTGCGGTGGATCTTGGGCAAAGAGCGTGCCAATAACTCAATAGAGGCCAGGATCTGCCATAAATAAATAATATATATTAAAATAAAAATCACGAGAGCACATGTGTTTGGTGCTCACACTGCACATAATGTGACCCTCTAAATAGAACTATGAAAAATAAAATAATTATTAATAGTAATAATAGTATTACTGCACTTTATTTAGTTAATTTTTAAAATGATACAAAATATTATATAAAGTGAGATAAAGCCATTATATTTCAAAATAAAAAAAGATTAAATAAAAATACTATTATTTTATAGTACACTTAAAAAAAATACATTGCTTAGATTTACATTTGAATTTTTATATGAATTTTCAACATTTTCAAATCTAAAATCAGCAAGCTTTTATTTTGGTGGGTTGCCTGCAAGAAGGTTTTAGCACTGCTGAGTTAAGTGCATCAGTGAATTAATGCAATGTTACTGTTTTGTGTTTCGCTGTGAAACCGGCAATGCGTAGCCTAGATACATGCTTTCAGTTTTAATAAAAATCTTATAAAGTATTACAGTTAGTCGATATAATACAGTGATTGTGCATTAACAGCTGTCTACCGTGTCGGTGCGCAAATGAACGGTCTGAACTTATGCATTTATTTTAGTCATGCATGCGCATCTGCAAGCCACTTATGTGCACCCTTGCATATTATAGAATTCTTTTAATTACATATAACATGACCTTTTTTATTTATCCAGCGGACAGATCGCAATAGAGTAAGAGTGAAATAATTAAAATACTCATTTTGTGATTTTTATTTCAAGACAAGGCCATAGTTTGTTCTGTAAATCACTATTTAATAAGAAAAAGAAATAAAAGAAGAAATGAAATGTTTTCCCCTGCTGTACTGAAAATATACCAATTTTGTGTACTGTTACACCAATAATACATATATATTTTACTATTTGAAATCAAACTAATTCAAATTCAAAGCTGCATTCTGTTCATGCCACTCCGATCTTGTGGCAACACACCTTGACATAAATCTGCATGCCCTTGACAGATTGGAGCCAAATTGGAGAAAGAAGAAGTTTGACAGGTGTTCCCAACATTACCTGAGGGAAAAGAGGTCTCTCTTCTCGCTTTTTCTTCAGACAATCTGCCATAAGTCTCTTCATGGCCTTGGGGCAATTACTGCGCACTTTGCTCAGGTCAGGAGCCAGGTAACCCCGGCCAACCATGAAGATAATCTGGATGAGGAGAGATATGCACATTCATTTCTGCAATTTTCAGATACTGGCAGAAATTTTTCAGGGTACAGACTTGATTTAAGTCATGTACATCCTCTTACTAGTACTTTAACATTCAAAATTGAATTGATAGGACAAAAACATAAAAAAAGTAGTAGTCATGCTTATGCAATTAATAATAATAATTAATAATAGTCATCATATGAACTGTTTTGAAGGGATAGTTCACCCAAAATACACTTCTAAGAGGTTCACCTGGTCTCTGTTGTTGATGTTAGAGTAAGGCAGAGCCCCTGACATGAGCTCATAGAGCACAATGCCAAACGCGTAGACATCCGACTGGAAACTGTATGGGTTTTTATCCTGCAGTCTGATTACCTCTGGAGCCTGAAGCAGATCAGCCAAGATGCAAATGTCAGTACAGAAGAAACACTAATATAGTTTAAAGACGTGTTCCTTCACTCACCATCCACAAGATCGAGCCAGAAAGCTGCTCAAACTGATGCGAGCCACTCCAGCGGGATTTCACTGTAGCCAGACCGAAATCACCAATCTTTACTGTTAGGTCCTCATGCAGAAATATATCTAGGGAGGTGGTGTTAAGGCTAAGAGCATGTGGACACACACATGTATCTATCAACAGTGACCTGAAAAGATAGATTTGTGGATTTTTATATTTCTATAACAATAAAGATTTTACAAAGGATACTGTTACTCTTCAAATCTCTATGGATGATGGACTTGGCGTGCAGATAGCTGTGGATAAAATGATTTACAGGTGTTAAACTTATGCATCATAACCTGAGCAGTTGAGTATCTGATGCAAGCAGGTTTCACGCTTTCCATTCAAGACTTAATGGATTCTTTATTTTTAAACATTATATTGCTCTAAAAACGTTTGAGTGTCACTCACTCCATGCCCTGAGCCGTCTGACGGGCAATGTCAATCAGCTTGATCATCTCAAACTTGGTCTCGATGATGTGCAGGTGGTGGTAGAGACTCGAGCCTTCACACCACTGTGTAACAATGGCCAGCTGGGGTTTGGTTGTGTAGCCCATGAAGAGCAGGATGTTCACATGGCGGGTTTTCCTGTGGGAAATAAAGAATTTTTAATAAGCTTTGACAGAACAATGTTTTGGTAGCACATAATGTCAAAAATGTGAGACTAACATTTAATGACAAGGTTTACTGTCAATTGATTTTATTTTTATTTTTTAAATGTTTAAAGATTAATTCTGCTACTTAATCCATGTATTTTATGATGAATAATTTTTTTTTTACGAAATGAACAATTATGGTACAATATTGCCTTTTTTAAGTTTCATCACTCAATTCCAGAATGAGAAGACACTAATGATAGAAAAGGCAATAGTCAGTGAAACTAAGTGCTTAACCCTTATGTTAATTGTCAATTTTAGAGAATTTCAGTCAAATAAATATTATGAGATTTTATTTTATATTTAATTGTGTTCATTTAATTATTTATATTTAATATAATTAATTTAACTTATATTTTTTGCAACCGTTACCAACAATTGGTATAGTTTAAACCCCTTTTGGTTATTTTCTCCTAATAAAAATTAAATAAAAAATAAATACAAATTTATAACAAAATAATGAGGTCAAATTATATTATTATTTTATATTACATTACATTACATTTAATTCAATTGTTTAATTTAATTTAGTTACATTTTGCAACCTTGTTACCAACGGTTGAGATAGAAGGAAAAAAAAGGGTTTTAAATTAATAAAATAGAAAAAAAAAAAAAAAAAGAACACTACTACAAATGTTTAAAAAAAATAAACAATGAAGTCAAATCAAATATTATGAGATTTTTTATATTAATTTTACACTTAATGTAATTGTTTAATTTAGTTACATTTTGCAACCGTTACCAATGGATGAGATAGTTTAAAACCCTTTTTTTTTTTAATTTTCTTCTAATAAAAATATAATAAACAAATATATAAACAAAAAGCTATGGTATTGGTAATTTCAACAAAAAAACATGCAAAAAACTACTACCTAAAACCTACAATTTGGACAGACACTATCCCGTTTTAAAATCGTAATTTTAAGCTCTTACCTGAGGACACCCACTTCATTCTTAAAGGCCTGTAGCTGCTGTGGAGTGGGAGCTGTGACATTCAACATCTTTACGGCCACATCACCTGAGGAAGAGGAAGACACACATTTAGCCTTTCCTGTACACTCCTTTATCATCTTTAGACCAAAACTGTTCTCAGAGGACCTACCATGCCACTTCCCCTTGTAAACTGTTCCAAAAGAGCCAGATCCTATCCGCTGTCCCAGGGTGATCTGACCTTCTGGGATCTCCCAATCATCACTTGAGTCCCGTCGACCCAGGGTTTTCTAAATATTAGACAAAAAAAAAAAAAAAAAAAGTCAAAAACCATCTCAAATGAGTTTTGAACTGGATTAGATGTGTCAAGTAAGGTCAAGAAATCTTCACCATTTTATTGCGGTCCTCAGACGAAGACGATGGCTTCCGCTCTCTCGGTTGGCAGGGTGATTTGGACACCTTCACATTGGGCAGGGAACCAGGCAGGGAGGCAGGAGGTGTGGCCGACAGGCCTGTTGTGGAGCCTAGCGTTACGAGAGGTCGAGAAACAAAGTAAAGTTACTTTAACATGAAATATGAGAGCCAAAGAAGAGAGAGACAGAGTAAGAGGGGAAGGAGACAGAAGGAAAGGAATAAAATCTTAAGAGAGTCACATGAGGGAAGAAAGAGAGGGAAGGATCATGTCACAGCCCATGCAGTGTGAAATAAGGGGCTGTGAGTGATATATGCCTCGACTGAAGTATACTATCAAATCCCGACCCAGATCCCATCTCTTATACTGTTAAATAATAAAAGAATATTAGTTATGTTGCCTTGGCAAGTAGCTGATATAAAATAAGTTTACATTTAAAGACTAAAATGGAAAAACAGCTAAATAGAAATATTAGCTTCAATTAAAACAAAAAATATGAAAATAAATCCTAATTCAAAATATTAATAAATACTATTTAAAATAACACTGTCCGTTAAAATAAACTGATAATTGTTTTTACGTTATGGTCAATAACTAATACTAAAATTCAATGCTATTTTTTCTAAACAAATAATAAAAAACAAAATACTGAATGCTAAAAAAAAAAAAATCAGTTTTAAATGATGCAAGTCAATTCAGGCATCACAACATAATGTACAGTATAAAAAATACTATATATTAATACTGTACTGGATATTCATTTTGAGATTTGCTTTTTAAGATTTAGTTTTTTTTATTTTGTGGGAACTGCATTTTAAGATGAAATTTAACTGTTTTTTTGTGTGTTTTTATCTGTGTTAGATAATGGCAAATGTGACCTAAATAAAATAGACATTATATATTTAATATTGACAGATTTATTTATTTTTTTTTAAAAGTGGGGCCTGTAATTCTGAAATGTCTGAGTGACGTGCCATTCTTTGCTTTCCTAAGTGAGTCAAGTGTATTGAGTGGAGGAAAAGTAACTGCAGCCCATCAAACGTCAGTGAAAGCGTTTGTGTGAGAGGAGTGGCAGAGAAAGTGAGAATTTAAAGGAGGAGGAGTGAAATTGAAAACACACAAGGTGGAAGACAAACACAGACAGACAGACAAGCAAAAGACGAGACAAGGTGTGGGACACAGCCACGCACAAAGGCCTAGCTACCTCTGAACACTGGCTCAGGCTCAAAATCAAAGACAATGTCATTGGGATGGGAGGACAGAAGGGGGCTTGAGGTCCGTGTTCGGTTCTTCCTCAAGCAGCGGGCTGGGTGTTGCGAGGGGGCTGCAGGGGGGAGAGAGACAGACACGGGATCACTGGCCCCCGAAGCTCAGGTGCACTTCCTGTCACCCACTACCAAAATCCTGTGTCTACTCTCAGAGGTTGTTTAGAGAAGATCAAGTGAATTATAGGTGACACAGAGCCAGTTTTTCATTATTTCTGTAGACAGTCTGTCCTTAAAGGGACAGTTCACCCTAAAATGAGAATTCTGTTATCAATTACTCGCCCTTTGTTTTATGGAAAAGAGCAGCTCAAACATTCTTCTAAAAATCTTCTTTTACCTTCCACCAAAAAAAAAAGAAAAAAGAAAAAGTAATATGTGTTTGGAACGACATCGGAGTGAGTAAATGATGACTGAATTTTCATTTTTGGGTGAACTTTCTCTTTAAACTTAGTTCTGGGACATGTTTTGAAGAAGCAGAAAGGACAAGGGCGGGTTTTGAGAACACAGATTATGAATTAGTATTTTACAGCAGGCCACTAGTGATAAAGAAAAGGGCTGAAGCAATTCACAAGCAGGCAGGGGGGAGAAAGGCCTGTTTGTCAGCTTATACTAGCAGGCAGAGTGAAATGGATCAGCTATCCCAAACTTCTAAGGCCAATGACACAGAGATAGCACAAAGACATGGGATGACGGAAAGCCATTTGAATTCAGTGTGTCTTAGTGTATGTTTCGTTTCAGACAACACTTACCTCCATCTGACCTCGGCAAACCTTGATCACGGATCAAATCCTGTACAGAAATAACACAGATTAGCAGGGGCAATTGTAACATTTTGAGCTTTTTGCTTGCTACAAATGTACCTTGCGGGGTTATTTATTAATATTACTGGATACTAATTTTTTTCGATTCAGGAAGTGGAATGTAAAGATATTTTTAAGTAGGACCTATAACATTAAAATGGATTTAAAAAATCCTTTTGACTAAAATATATTGGTTAGCTGTCCAACTGTCCAGTTCTCACATCAATGTTGACCGGCTCGATGGTGTTGATATGGACGTTAGGAGCTGAAGAGGAGCGATCCCTCTGGCCAAACTGGTTGCGGTGGTCCTCCTCTCCAGGTCTAAAGGACTGTGGGATAGGGATGGATTTGGACGGGGACACAGTAGGATGGCACAGAGACCTGGAGAAAACAGAGACAGGAGAGTACAATGTAATTCTGCACAATAGACGATTAAAAGACACCTACACACTGCAGTATATACTTAATGTGACCCTAACAGTTTCTCAGCTAAAAGATACACAGCAGTCAGTACACTGCTCTGCAAACCTGCAATTTAAATATATTTATGTATATATTAATACACACACATGCACGTATATACTTCAGAAAAATAGGCTGTGTTTATATATTAAATATAATTATAGATATAGACATAAATATGAATACATAGACATGTAAATATTTTCAAAATATATATTGTATGTGTGTGTACTTATATACGTAATAAATATACACAGAACACACACATTATGCAAACAAAATCGCTTGACAGCACTAAAAAAAAACAAAAAAAAAAAACACTTTCTTTTAACTATTTATTGAAGAATCTGAATAAATGTCTCAGTTTCCACAAAAATATTTAGCAAAACTCTTTTCAAAATTGATAATAATCAGAAATTATTAGTGAGCAGCAAATATGCATATTAGAATTATTTCTGAAGGATCATATCAACTGGAATAACGGCTGCTAAAAATGTCCATCACAGCAATAAATTACATTTGGAAAAATTATTGTAAATTGTAACAATTTCACAATATTACCAATTTTTTTTTAAAATGTATTTTGATGAGCATAAGAGGCTTCTTTGTAAAACCAACCCCAAAACTTTTGAGTAGTGCATACAAAAGTATAAAAAAAATAAAAAATCAATATTATAATTTCATAAAATACATAAATATAAACTATGATTTACAACTTGCTATACATTCATGTAAATATAATATACAAGTATATAATTTTACTTAACGTTATATATTAATAAGGTATACCCTAATATATGGTCACTGGAGTGCAGATCTGCACTAAAATCTTACCCAGTGGACTCGGATGGAGGGAGGGAGGGGCACATCTCTGACACGGGTGTCGTGCCCTCTGATGACGCCTCCTCCTGGGTAATGGGGTGGTGCACCAGAAATTTTGATGCCAGCAATAAACTAAATAACAAAATTATAAACAAAAAATGATAACGTCAGTACAAATAAATTATGCATAACCATCACTTACCCAAAGCACACTGGACTATTTCCAATTGGACAAACTATACACAAGATATGTTGTAAGCTATTTCAAATACGGTGAATACTAATAAGAAATAAACATTATTTTATTATTTAATTTTACACATCATTCACATGCTATATTTTACTGTGCATCATGCATGGATCAAATTTCACCCTTTTATGCATAATGCAGAAGTGAAAAAATCTCCCATGAACACTCACTCCAGCTGATCGTAGTTGACACACATGAGCGGGACCTCTGTGCTGCAGCGCTGGTGGAACTTGTAGCCACACGTCTGGCAGCGGAAGCCCTGAAACAGCAGCTTCCGGCAAAAGTCACAGAAGGCCAGCGTGAAGAAGGTCTTTCGCACCTGTTGAGTCACCAAATAACACTTACAGTCATTACAAAGAATCTGAATGCTTCCAAAAAACAATATATATTACGGTCAACGTGGATGAGAAAGAGCTCAACACGTCTTTAATGTGTCAAGGTGAATTTAAGAAGAGTAAAATCAAGAATAGAAATGACCACACCAATGTGGTCTATCTTCCTCCTTTTTTGTCATTTCAGATTTATTTTAAGCCAGCTTGTGGTCAGTTTCATCATACTCACAAAATTATGGGTCGTCAGTGGCACATTCTCTAAAACCTCAACATGAAGCTCCTCCCCCGTCAACCAGGAAATGTCTGTGTCCCAGCCAATGGGCTTCTTCTCCCTAATGTGGGCGGGACAGTCATTAAATATGAAAGGATTACTCCACCCCAAAATAAAAATTTAGTCATTAATCACTTACCCCCATGTCGTTCCAAACCTGTTAAAGCTTTGTTTTCGTCTTCGGAACACAATCAAAAGCAGAAAAGTATGAAAGACGTCGTCAGTGGTTCAACCGTAACATTATGAAGCTACGAGAATACTTTTTGTATGCAAAAAAACAAAAGTAACGAATTTATTCAACAATTCGTCTCCTCTGGTTCAGCGTAGCACCATTTTGGTGAATTCCCGTGTACGCTCTTCTGTGTCAGCCGCATACCGGTTACGCTGTTTATCGTAGCTTCATAACATTATGGTTGAACCACTGATGGCAGATGGACTACTGACGACGTCTTTCATACTTTTTCTGGGTCAAGACAGTGAAAATTGCTTGGCAGTCAATGGGACAGTCACAAGCCTCCCGGTTTTCAGCCAAAATATCTTAAATTATGAACGAAGCTTTTACAGGTTTGGAACGACATGGGGTAAGTGATTAATGACAAAATTTTCATTTTGGGGTGGAGTAACCCTTGAAGTACGACTCACAGTGTGACATAGCCTTGGCTTGTTTTTGCAGTAATGATGGTAATGTGTGTGTTCAGCATACAGTTCTTACCCATCCTGAACCCTGTAAACCGCACAGCATTCTGGGATCAGGCCTCGCATCATCAGAGCCTTCTTTAAGGAGTCTCTCACCGTCATCCCACAGCGAGCTGGAACCTGAAACACACACATAAACCACTTACTCAAGTCACTTTCATCTCTTACAGTGAGACTGTGATTGCGTCTGGGTGTGTTTGATGTCTTGGCTCCAACTCATTCTGCCGCTTCTCTTTGCTAAACCAACAGAGACAAGCTGAGCACATAATCAAAATAAAGGGGGTCACCTACATTTGCTCATTTCCCATGGAGTCCCGCCGCTCTACAATCTGGTTGGAGTGGAAATGCCTTCCAGAAGCCCTTCCTTTCTAAACCCTGCCTGAAACTTTACTGTGAAGTATCGTCGAAATATCCTACCATGACAAAAATTCTCAAATACAGATGTGGGCAAAATATTACAGACATAATACACCTTTTTTCTTCTTCATCAAATCCCTTACCTAATGCTTTGTCATTAGGCCAGTATTATTTACATTATAGTATTTAGTTATAATATTTTGAATTCTCTTTCATTTTATACTTTCAGTTTTCAATTTTTCAGTTGTCATTTTATTAGTTAAAGATTTCTAACTTTATTTTTTTTAGTACAATTTATTTTTGCATATATATTTACTAGCATTATTTACATACTATTATAGTAGTTTGAATTATTTTATTTTTATATTTTATATATCATTTTTAGTTTTAAGATTTCTATAGCTTTAATTTATTTTTTAGATTATATTAGTATTATTTACACACTATTTTTGTATTTAATATTTTTTAATTAGCTTTTATTTTGTTTTCATTTTAATTTTAGTTCTTGTTTTTATTTTTAAGATTGCTATAGCTTTTGTTTATGTTTAGATTATATTAGTATTATTTACATACTATTTTAGTATTTATTAATATTTTGAATTAGCCTTTATTTTTATATTTCTAATTTTCCTTTTAATTTTAGTTTTGCTATATGCTTTTGTCATTTGTTTTTAATTTTTTAACAGTTTTCTATAGTTTCCATTTATTTTTTAATTATATTAGTATTATTTACATAGCATTTAGAAATATTTTAATTAGCTTTTTTAATTTCAGCTTTTTAAATATATTTTTAATATTTATTTTAATCTATTTTTGTAATTTTTATTAGTTTATTTATTTTTTTAAGATTTCTTCAGTTTGCTTGCATTAGTTAACAAAAACAACACTTCATTAGACATAATTTTACGTTTTTACTAGGACTGTAACTATTGTTTGTAATGTAAAAAATTACATGCATCATGCAAATTTATGTGAATTATGTTCATTAATCACACCGAATTATCTACATATAAAAATGAAACAGTACCAAACAACTAAGCAATAACCAACAACAATAACTCACCACTGTCCTCTGCTTGTTGGGCAGGAAAACCCTAACAATGGGTTTCTGGGGTGAACGGGGATTTCCTCGTGTCGCGTCTGTGGGGGTCTGCAGGACAGCCAATGTGTTTGGGGCGGCGGGGGCGCTCTGGATGGCCGGTCCCTTCACATCCAGCAGGGTGGGTGTGGGCGAGGAGCAGAACTCTGTTCCGTTCCCAATGGCCTCCAAAAGCTGCTGTTCCCGCTGCTGTAATGCATCCAGCTTACTAGTGTACTCTTCATAGGCCTGTGGCATGGAGAAAATAAACCATTAATACTTTATGGACATGTTTCACATAAATGCTCATGTTTTGAAACGGTTGAAGGATAAAGATCTGAGGTTATGCATTAGCCAAGATTGCATACACATACACTAAAGGCCTTATCAGTTCCTTTGAATTTATTCAGTCATTTCAAACATTAGATAAATTATTTGCCAGAATCCCTAGATAGGAGGCTGCCTAGTTGTAAAGTGATCAATGTTCTACGTAGGCAAAAACTATGAGTTACGTTATAAACCATGTTTTCCATTACCATGTTGCTAAGCTAACAACAATTAATATAAAAGCATATTCACACATTTATATTAAGAAAAAAAATCGTAAATTTTAACTAGATTTTACTAATTCTAAATACTTCTATAAATATTAAATGACTTAATTTCAATTAATTTCTCCCACCACCAGCTTATATATGGATTTCTGCACTATGCTTGTTGCAATGCATTATGGGATGGATACTTAGGATGCCCCATAGAATTTGACATTTTTAACATTTAGACTTAACTTGCTGTTTTTTTGTGTCTATGATGCCTTAAAATGCCACCTATGTAGGCAGCTTACTAGATTTAGGAACAAAGCCCAAAAGTTAATTGTAACTACAGATGGCATGAAAAATTCCAGTTACTTTTTTCATGATATTCTTCATTTATAACATCATGTATCTTTCAAAATTAACTTTCTTGGTATAGTAAAACATCTTTATATTACTTTCACATTACAGTCATTACAGCAACTCTTTGTTGGGCCAACTCACCTCCAGGTATATAGATGGCGGATTGTGTTCTCCTCCAAACTTATCTAAAAGGGCTTCTAGGTGCTCTTGGGTTAACTTAATCATCTGTTTGATGTTCCATATCTGCAAAGAAGATTAGAGTTAGCAAACCAGTTTTCCCAGCTTCCTTTCCTAGCTGATTCCTAGATTGATCAGAGATCTTTGAACTTCACTATACATGAGTAAGAACCTCATGTCCAGGCTAAATCTAATAAAGAATTATTAAATTATTATTAAAGAATCATTTGCTTGTCTTCACTAAGCTGTAAAAACTGACACTGATGCCTGTCTCTAGCCCTGCCCACAGAAACTGTGATATAGTGATTAAATCTGAGGTGTGAAGTAAACAGACAGTGAGCATTAGCAAAGAAACAACTGCAAAATGCTTCAACTTGAACTATATATTTTTTCTGTTAAATACTTTGTCCAGTCTCGAACTTAAATTGCTGAGACCATTTTAAGCCGTTCATAGACTTATTTTCCTGAAAACTACCAACACTCTGGCACTTTCAAAACCTGACACAGCAATATTGTCTCAACAAATGGTTCTTCTTAAAGACCCCACCCCCCGATGTATGAAAAATACATCGCGGAGCAAAGAGGAAACTAACAACACACCGACAGACAAGACAGAGCAGGTTACTTCTGGTCTTAGCTTCAAAATTTTGTCATTTTAAGAAATTCAAACAACAAATACCGTTTTGTGGCTCTTTAATATGCCATGACAGATCGCTGTAGCACCTCAGTTCAAGCGGCATGTGAACCGATCATCTCTTCCTCTTTACTAGTTATAGCACGAAATAAACATGAATGAACATCAGAAGGTATCTTGTTTCAAAGGCGAAAAGATGTCAATACACCATTTTCAATTTAAAGTCCACCGACGTTAATCTTCGTTAAACGCAGATTCAACGTTATGATTGGTCAGATCGCCCTTGCTGCGAAGGGTCAATTCTGTTTTGACAATCATCACCTTTAACAGTTAGTTCCGATATCCTAAATGTACATTTTATGCAACAAAAATCTGACATTCACAACCCTAATATTAATATTTTTAAACATTTGAGGCCGTTTATCAGGAGATGACTGATCTAAAGATGTTAGGCCTAGTTGTTGAAGATTTTAATTACAGCACATTTTAAAAACCTTTGGTGTGCCTCAGGTCATGACTGTTGGCAACTGCAATTTGGAAAAAAGTACTACCACATCCAATATTATAAACTTTTCTCTCTTAATTTAAAAGTACTACAAAATTACAGCCAAGCATTTGCTCAAGGAAACATGCAAGCAATGCACTTGTTCCAAATAGCCAATAAACATTTTTCAATTTTGCCAAGCAATACAAGCAGCATCATAAAATACTCCAAGTTCACTGGAAAATGTCCCAGCCAAGTAAACACAATCTGACAGTACTACAAAGCTTTACAAGTAAACTTTATTATGATCACCATTTGGAGAAACAATTTTCCAGCAGACTGTCAAGAAACTTGGAATGCCTCTACGCCCCCTTGAAATAGCACATTTAAGTGCATCTAACTTTAGTTCTGATTAAAAATCCTGCATTCCGAGAGTCAAGCTGCCACTTGATTCCTAATCAACTGTGCAGATAAACTGGCTCTACTAGTCAAATTAGTTCGAAAAAAGGCTAAAAGGCATCCGTGACAAGGGACTTTCTCAGTAGACTTGCCAGTATAAACTCCTGACAGACAAAGATTGCTGACAGTTTCTTAAACAGACATTTGTTACAAGCCTTTCTTTTAAATCAAACCCCATTTGGTAATAGACTCTGTGTTTCCAACATGCAACATAACCGAGAAATAGCTCAATACATGTGAAATAACTGCAGCCATCAACAACTTTCAAAGAGGTCCAACAATGAAAATTATGCCATCATGCCTCATGCCATTTCAATATAGTTTTTTGCCTCCTTATTACAAAAAAAAAAAAAAAAAAAAAGACAAAAAAGGAACTGGAACTTTTACACTTGATAAAATATGCAAACACCAAAAAAAGTAGTCCATATAACTTGCATTTGACTTGTGAAGGCATACGATATCACAATATAAAGAGCAAACGGAGGATGTTTGAATAATTTGTTAATTAATTGGATTGAACCAATTACAAAGTTCAATTCGATCCTATCATCAACCCACTGGAATATTATAGGCTATATCATATAACATAATACTTTTATGATGCTTTTGAATGTCTTTTCAACAAGAAAAGCTCTTATGTTCCTTCAACATTCATGTCAGTAATGCAGCAATGTGAAAACTCACTCATGCCAAATATTCAAGATTCTGGGTCAACATCAAAGTTTAGGACCTCCCATTGCAAACCCCATCAAACTATTCTTTATTGGGAAGATATGATGTGAACTCTTCAAAGTCTATTGTGGTCATGGTAGTGCCCATCAATAAAACTGCTAAGTTCATGGACTGTTCAATCAGATGAAATCATGCTCCATTCTTTAACGATACCGCATTTTTCACTTCAAGTATGAGTAAAGAAGGTAATAATCTAAATATAGATGCTCTTTTAAAAAGCAGCAAGACAAGTCCTGTGTATACTCGGACAGTATAACCCTGTACCAGAAGCCAGCAGTACAATTAATCTAATTACCACTAAGCACTCACTCCTACAATGATAACTTACACAAGCTGCTCTTTAATCCAACTAAAAAGCAAAATAGGTAAGCCGTTTCCTGAATAACCAGGTTTGTGACCTGTTCCATAACAGTGTAAACTTTCTTTACCTTCCAAATGAAACATAACGAATGGATGCTCTGCACGAAAATAAATGTTAAGTCAGTAGGAAATATGGAAAATGGTAGATGGTTTCTAAATAACTTGAGAAGAAAGAAACCAGCTGTAATGTTCCAAGAACACAGCTACCTTTTGATAAAACTGTTTTTGGATCAGCTGGTTTCGAGCTTGTAGAGCATCAACTAACCAGCTAGTAATAGATGGTTTCTGGAACACTGTAGATGCTCCAACCTGGTCAACCAGGCTCCAAACTACACGTTACTAACTTAAACTGGACGTTTCTGCAGGGTGCAGAATGTACTCACGAAATACCCCAGAGTGTACATCGAAGAGCAAAGGCCCCCTATAGCAGCATAGGTGATTTGTGCAGACAGCCGGCTGACAGCTTAGAAGAAAGATGCACAATGCAATAAATTTGCACGGGATCAAAAATAAATGTAGAACGTTAGCAGGGCCCAATGCACGAGCAGAATGACATCACTGCAGATTTAAATGTAAATGTAAATGCATTCGAACGCAGACTCGCAGCTCGCGCCAGCTGGTGACACAAAGGAGATAAAACAATGCATGCGAGCCTTTAACATTCCCCGTTGCATCTGTAGTTTCCCATTAATAAGATGCATCGCAAGGTGAGATATGTAAGGTAGCATGCATGCTATGCAGCGGGGTCGGGGGGAAAAAATAAAGCCAATGAAACACGAACAGGCCTTCTGATAAACATTGGCTCAGAGAACTGCAATGAGAGAATTATAAATGGCGTCATTCGGAAATGCACCTTGCGAAAATGCATAAGCGCACGATATAAGATTTGCTCTACTACATATATATATATGTTCGTGCATCATCTCGCCCCCTGCAATGCAATGCATCCCCACACGATCCGTATTACAGCCGGTGTTTCCTGAACATCTCTATCCAGCCCTGCTCCGCTCAACACCCGAGCTCTCCTTCAACCCTGACTCCCCCATTGTACCTCCTCGGGAATGTCCTGTTGACATTCGGGGATCGCCGCTCCTCCGGGACAGGCGGGTTCGAGCCCCGCGCCCAGCTCGTCCAGTCCCGGGTCCCGCTCCGGATCGCGGTTCATGGTGTCTCCGTTGAAGACGGGCGGTGGGGACTCGGCGCTGCTCAACGCCGCCATTTTAAACCACGAGAAACTGAGTGGAAAATAATAGAGGAAAGAAACAGAGAACGAGACAGGAGGGGGAGACAGATTCACCAAATGTAAACCCGTAGAGGGGTAAATGGGGATACTGGATGTCGACCAGTGCAATGATATTAAAGTGTAAATTATAAAAACTATAAATTTGTTTCAGCCATGTCGTTCATGCAACTTAAATTATCCCATTTTATGTTAATAGCCTATCAGGTAGACAATATAAAGGTAACTGTTTTATCTAATAACTCCCAAAAGCTTGATTTTAACCCAAAAGCTCTGCATATAAACATTATTTATATATATCACCCACAGTGACTAAGCAGAGTCAATCCAACATGATCTCACATCACTATCAGGTGGCCAGAGGTGTATTATCTGAAGAAATAATAATTAACCCTATAAAGTCTACCTTATGCTATTTAATATCTAAATTTCTAAGTCCTCTAATTATCAGCATTATCAAAAATATTCTTCTGATAGTTCATACATTTTAGTAAGTAAAAGTCTTTTAGTATAAATATATATATATATAAAATACTCAGGATGAACATTTAGTGGCCGGAAACAATTTTGGATTACTTAATTATCTTTTGCCCCCCACAATTACAACTATAAAGCTTTGATTTAAAAAAGTAAAGAAGTAAATACTAAGAAGTATTATGAGGAGATAAAGACTGACCACAGATATTCATTCTATACTGCATAAAAATCAGTTTACAATATCAAGCTATTAGAATTTCATAATTGCAATTCATTTAAATAACAACTGCACATTTTAATAAAGTAATAAAGATTAGATGCTCCATATTCTCACTGTATTATACTATATGGACCATAAAAGCCTGATGTATCAAATATGATAAAGCACTATACACTTTTTTTTAATATCTTGTAGCTAAAAACATTCTTTCTTTGTTTTTTTTTTTCTTCAAGACACATATGAAAATTCTGATTACTACCCAGATGTGGATAGGAATACAGCAGCTGGCACATACCTATATTAGGCAGAAAAGGCATATGCACAGTATTATTTCAACAGCTGTGGAGCATGAAAATAAATTTCTTCAGAATAAAGGACCAGAATATGAACATTAATCAGATGATGATTTGGCTGTAAAAGTGGTCAATGTCCCGACTACGTAAGGCTTTAAGTCACACCAGATGTTCAACTTTTACATGGGATTGTTAACTTTTAAATGCTGCAGTTGTTTTTATGACCATAATTGTGTGCAAATATAGTTAACACTGAAAAATTATGTCATTGGCTGTAAAACGGCCAGGAGAGTAATTTGATTAGTAAAATGTACAAAGAAAGAAAAGATGCAAGTCACGATGACTTTAAAAATGTACTATAAAACTAAGAATAAAGAGTGTTCACTTTCAATATAGCTAGAATAAATCAGAAATTTACCAAAATAATACTTTAGTAATCCAGTACAATTATTAAGTACTTTACACTCCTCCAGATGACTGATGCTCTAAAAATTAAAAACCATCCCATTTAATAAGATAAACAATTCTGCAAAATAGACCATGGAACAGGAACCCAATCTGGTGCACAAGAAATTGATGACCCTGTTACACCTATCATTTAAACCGTTTTAGGATGCCTTTTTATCACATTAGGGAAAAAAATGACCGGATTTGGACAGGTTTACAGAATGGCATGCAAAATTGTTACTACACAAATGCATCATTTCTAACATGATCCTGACTGACATATTTCCATTATGGGTCCATTACAATATGTGGTGTATTGATTTGTTGGGACACATTACAATTTAATATGAATTATTTCTTGTATGTAGCCCAAGCTTTGGCCTAATGTTTATAGGCTCTTTCGTTGTATTCTTAGGAAAACAAAACTAAGAGGTGTTGGTGAAGTATTCTGAGGATGCCCCAGCATTGTAAACTGGCAAAACTCTGCAGAAAAGCATGAGAACCATGTCAAGGTATTGCTAAATGAACATGCAAAATGTACAAAAATGAATATTTAATTTCCATCACAGACACCAAAGGTGAATTCAGCATTTGTGTTTTTCTTTCACCATCATCTCTGTTAATAGAACATGTCCCCACAGTCATAAACATGTCCTGTTGATCGTACAAGTACAACTCGTGTACAGAGCTTCTTCATCGGATTCTCCACTCATAATGTCCTTTCATAAATAGTAGATGAAATGTGCTGGTCTACTTCTTCTTTGCAGCTCTCTTCCCTTCTCCCTTCTTAGGTTTTCCTTTACCCCGCAGTTTCCTCAAGCGTCTCATTTCCTCCTTGAAATCCTGGTGCTCATCCCTAAAACAATACCAAAGAACCATTAACTGCAAAAACAGAAGAATTTGAATTTTAAATGTTCATAGGTTCACTGTAAAAGAGCTTACCTGAAAAGCCCCATGAATCGGAGCTTCTGGGTCATAGAATAGTAGATCTTGTGTGGGGGATACCAGTCATACACTTCTTTTCTCTGGGCCAGTGGGGGTTCTTTAAACAACTCTACCACTTTCATAGATTTGGAGTCTGTGTGACGGCCTACATCTCCAAATATCCGGGCGCTCAGACGGGCCATGCGCATGGCATAGCTAGACAGACCAGCCATCTTCACCTAACAGAGTATACACAGATAAATGCAGCAGAATGCATAGAATGATAATGTCTTATTTCTATGAATGCTTTCATGGAAAAAATATGAAGAACATTTGATAAAATATAATATTATTTTAATATCTTTAAAACACAGTTGTGCATTTTATTAAAGAGTCTGCAGTTGCTTTGTATATATATATATATATAAATATATATACACACACGTTACCTAAGTTAGCAGATAACAGGTTTAAATGTGTATTCTTACCCTTTCAAAAATCCTGTAAGAAGCAGTCGAGGTCCAAAAATATATGCTTTATTATGTGGACAGGCATGAAGTACTAACAAAATATACTCAGTAACTATTTTTAATATTCATTTATGGTTAGCTGACAGTTCAACCTTCACACGCTCTGACACACACTGGAGAACGTGAATGGTGCGCATGCGCGAAGCAGGTCAAGCACTTCCCCTATCAGTTTCTCAGGTCCTTAAAATAACAGTAAAATGTGTTTAATCGGTCATGCACTATGCGCGTTTTTCAAACTTCAAATTTCCCCAGGCTAAATTTGATTTAAAAAAAAATTAACGAGAAGAGCCTTCTGTTATACTTTGACTTACTTGTGCTACACATTTCTTTCTTTATTTGTAAACACTACTGCTTAAAGTACCTGGCCATAGACTACAATTTTCAATTATAAAATAAAAACGATTTCGTGTAGGCAGTCAGTTATTCGTGACTTAAGCTTTACAGAATTAAATAATACGTTTAATTAAGTTTAAATACCTTTTTAGCTTGAATTGCTTAGCCTCTTCACTGTAGAAAAGGTCTTGAGCGTCACAGGAAGTCGTACGCCTGTGTAATCATTCCGTATGCGAACATATGCCAAGATAAGAGTTCTGTCTTGATAACTGCAATATAACCTACATAATCACCACAAGTCCGTGTGTGCTGTGATTATTTAATCATTAGACTAACTTTGATTTATATGTATTTAAATTTAACATTAATGTTAACAGTTTCGTTATTAAACATCTTTATTAAACCGAAAACCCAAGTATTGAGCATATGATTATTGGACAATTCATAAAAAAAGGCTTCTTTGAGAGCTATTCTTCTGCTTCTAATTATTATTCTCATATAAAACGTGTTAAAACCACCCCATAAGGGATGCGTGACGAACACTAGATTTGTTCTGATATATTTGTGCACTAGATGGCGATATATGCATTAAAGATATTTAAAAAAGGAGGCAGACACACACAGCCTATGATATAAATAATTAAATTGATGGACAGCTCTCTGGATTAGCATGATAATCACGTTTTTCTTTTCCTTCCAGAGGATGTATCTATTAACACAATTCTGGGGACAAAAAAGGAACAAGATAACACATCCTCAAATAGCACAAGACAAATTGCCTTGTGTATATCGGCTGCATTTTTTAGATTACATTGTTCAGTTTTCACTGTTAGCTGCAAATAAGTTCCAAACAAACTTTGCCTCTCTTTAAAATGTAATTAAAATGTAGCTGTCAATCTGTCATTCATATACTGTTCTAGAGACTATTACAGTCCAACAAAATTCAATAAAGAAAAGACATCTCGGAATGTGTAATAAGAGTCAATTTTATGCGGTTTCAGACCCATTTTGCAAATTATGTCACATTCAATATTTCAGTCTGTCAGTAGTAGCCTTTGCCTAAAATATGGTATAAAGATCCACTTTATTTCCAGTTTTCCTCAATTCTGTTTGCTTCTGAGACAAATACCTAACATTATTTTCACTCGGATGTTGACTTTTAAATATAAAACTTCTAAAATATTGTTTCATGTATAATTATTTGTCACCCTGCAGTGCAAATAGTGCTATATTCTCTATTGTTTATTGCATTTTTCTTATTTAGTAAGAAAACAGTCTGGTAAAAAAAAAAAAAAATCATTTACATACATTTAAGAAATGGGCTGCAGATTGTTACTGTTTCATTATACTGAACTGAATCTTTAATAATGTGTAGCCTCATATATATATCAATCTCATACATATACAGTAGCCTACAAACACCTACACACAAATATGTGAAGTACATGAGAATCCCTACATTATCTGAAGGCTGTGTGGGCAACCCAATAAAACAGAAAAGGCTTACAATGGCCTCACTCACTCACACAGATGCCACGGCTCTCATTCATTATTCAGCAATATACCTGACTGCTGTTGGTTCTGGACAGACAGTGCATAGTGGTTTCAAATAACAAACCTTTATGAGTAAGAAGGGTTTTTCGGACTAGTGTAGTATCATTTTATATAGCTCTGATAATACAGAAGACAAAATGAAGGATTCTGAAAGCTTTGATTATTTATTCATGAAAGACACCGGTTTTCTTCAGTATGTGTAAATCTAAGAGAGAATGCCAGCAAGGCAACTCCAGTTACAGTTCGACACGGAACCAAGAACAGTAGTGCGACTCCTTTAAGAAGCCGCTTTAATAAACAATGAACATCTCATATTGACAGCATGACATCACCGCTGTTTTTCCCAGACAGAGGCAACATGCACGGAGGATGCTGGGACCATATTGTCCGAGGAGGAGGATGCACCATCCGCCAAATCCTCTAATAGCGATACACTCATTTAAACGTGAAGCGTTAGAGATGCGGCGTCGTTGAACGGTTTGATATTTCCAGCGAAGACCATTTATAAATGTGTGTCGCTGTGTGTTAAATAGGATTATTTGGCAGTGCATATCCTGTATAGCCAAACGTACAGTGACTGCAAACACAAAATGGGCTGGATGTGCATTTTTGGAGTGGAGTGAACCCGTTTTATCGGCTTCAATTGGGTGAGTACAGAATTTCATTGACTTGATCAGACCGAGAAACGGGGCCCGTTGGTTTTCCAACAATGGATGCTATAGGAGCATATCTGTACATTATTATTTTTAACATTCCTTAACAGGAATGATTTACTGTTTTAATCATAAGCTAACTGAATTGAATTGGTTGACTGAATTGACGTCGAGTCATCTTAATAGGCTCCATTAACAGCGAGCAATTTCATAAATGTTCATGCATCTTCTAATGTATGAGAAAATAAACCTGACTGCGATGGTGCATTTTTCTATGAAACAGATATGTAACAAAAACCGGAAAGCGAAAATGTATAGTCTGCCAGCGCCAGGTAGCCTAAATGTGATGGGAAGAGTTGGGAACCAAAAACCGGTTCTTATTCGGAACCGGTTTCATTTATTCAATACCAGAACTGAGTCTTTTTCATCAATGCCGGTTCTGTTAACGGTTCTTCAGTAACGTCATTAAATTATTTGATCATTAATTATTCTAGGCTACCGCTAATGCGAACAGAAATTAAATAGCCTGCTCCGACAGTTTCCAGGATTACTAGCGTTCGTTATGTTTACCGAATCTATAGCGCGACCAACGTAGTCCGAGAACAACTCTTATGAGCCGGTTCTTTTTAGTGAACTCTGTAGGCTACCACCAGCTTAGTCCAACTCCCGAACAAATGACTCTTATGAGCTGGTTCTTTTTAGTGAACTATTCAGTACCACCAGCTTAGTCCAACTCCCGAACAAATGACTCTTATGAGCTGGTTCTTTTTAGTGAACTATTCAGTACCACCAGCGTAGTCCAACTCCCGATCAAATGACTCTTATGAGCTGGTTATTTTAGGGAATTGGAATCAATCTACTCCGATTCCTGAACAATTGACTCGGTTCATTTTAAATGAATCAAAAGCAATTTAGAATCATTGGTCGGCTTCTTAAATGATTTTTTATAGGTAGCCCGTTTTTGAAGGTTGCAACGTAGGTTGTCATTTGGCCTAACACAGTTAACTCATCGTTAATTATGCAACGAACTACGAAAACTAGCCTATTACGTTTTGTGCTATATAGCCTATTTGTGTTGTGAATTTATAATGACTATAAATAAGTAGGCTACTAGCCTGGAAGTATTTGTAATTTTTTATTTATTTTTATTTTTTTAATTTTTTTTGTGAATGCAGGCTACAGTCTGATGATCGCAACAGAAAGCGCAAACTGTTGAACTCAGGTGAACGCGATTTCGCTAGCGTCAATTTGGCCACTGGTGAAAAAGTCGCGCTCTGACTAAAGCCCTGTTCACACCGAGAACGATAACTATAAAGATAACGATATTAGCGTCCACACCAGTAAACATCGGTCTATTCTAAGCGCACGCTTTTAAATTCTCGAGCTACAAGCATGATTGATTCTGATTGGCTGTCAATGTTTTTTTATAGAGATTTTGAATTTGTTATTAATTTCCTGTTATGTTTTGGGATTTGTTTTCTTTCTTTTTTTTCACACAGATGGCTTAAATCTAAACCCACTTTATTCAATGGTGTAATGAGGTAAAACTCTTATACAAATCTTTAAAATTTGTTCTAAGAACAAATAAAGCCCATAAGTTGAATCTTCTCTTGTATAGCCTAATTAAATTTAAAAGCCAATTTTGTTATATTTTATTTTTGAAGAGTCGGCAATACATTTCTTTTCTTTGTATTTTTCTTTCTGGTTTAGTTTGGTTTATTTTGATGCTTTAATTTTTTTTTTATTCTGTTTCTGGTTATGCTCAAACAAGGCTGAATGTTGGAGTGTGATTTTGTACCTTGTTTGATTGTAAAGTTGATGCAATAAAAAAGTTTTTTTTTTTTTTAATCGTTCTGAAAATGATTCCAACGATATCGTTGCCTTTATCGTTAGGCTGTGGTGTGGACTCCGCTATTCTTTAATATTGAGAACGATTTTTAGATCTAGCCTAGCTATATCTTTATCATTAGTTATCGTCCTTGGTGTGGCCTTAACTTGTAATCTAACTTTTGGTTATTGAAACGTTTGCAAACACAACTGAAACGTTGGCTACGTTAGAATAGTTTGTACCAACACATACATTTTCTGGGAGGTTCAAACATGAATAATCCCCAGTGAATCGCGTCCTGTCTTTAATACCGTACAGCATGATAGACGTACGAAATCCTAAGTGACGCAATGGTACGCCTGGGCTATTTTGTGATACTGTTTCGACTGAAATCCCATTTAGAGGGTGTTGTATCAGCTTTAATATTAAAAAATGGTTAAAAAAATCTTCCTCTGCCTTCTTTTGAAAGGCTTGGTTCGAGGACTGGACTCGTCTCGTCTGGTTTCATTCACTGGTATTGGATGGGAAGGGCTACGGATGGACGTTAAATAAAGGCTTAGGCTAAATATTTTCGGTTGAGCTCTCCAAAACAAATTCCACTGCGCCGACTGACACCCGTTCTCTCTGTCCGCGCGCCCGGCGGGATGCGGCTGCGCGTCGAGGAGCTCTCCAAGCTGTTGTGGTGCTGACGCGGCTCTGAGCGAACGCGACGCGAGGATGGCTGCGGGGAAGTTGCTGCTCTACGCCGGTCTGTCTCTGTCTCTCTGCGCGCTCGGGATGCTGGCCGTGGCTATCTGCTCCGACCATTGGTACGAGACGGACGCCCGGAGGTACCGAGAGCGGTGCCGAAGTTTCTCCAGCCGCCGGAAGGACCCGGGCTTTATTTACATCCCCAACAATAGCCTCCCTCTGCGGGCGAGCCGCTCGCGCCTGGACCGCTGGGAGGAAAAGCTGCTGCTGGCACGGAACAGACGGCAGCTGTTCGCCATGAGCGCCGCCGATGAGTGCAGCAGGCAGTATAACTCCACCAACATGGGGCTGTGGAGCAAATGCCATCGGCTTGGATTTGATCAAGATATCGAGGACTTCATTCGAAAAGGTAGGACAGTGATGTGTTGTGTCTATCAGTGTGCAATGCAGATGATGCTTTCATGTCAGAAGAGTATTCCTCAAAACATCTGGTTTAGGGTGATTCTGAACTTTAAGCTTTTAATTAATTCAGCCCAAACCACTATTTAATCTAGCTTAGTCGTGTTATCTATTTATTTATAAACTGTAGATAGAGATAGGCTAAACCAATAGTCCATTTCACCAATATTTTTTTCAAAGACATTTACAATTGTTTCAGATACCGGTTTCCATAGTCAACCGATAATTATTTCATTTAACATTTTATGTAACAGTCATTCATAATTGAGTTGTTAACAACAACATTTAATGGCACAACAACAACAACGATACATTTCTTTATTTTATTATTAACTTGTTAAATATTTGCCTCTTAGCTTGATCTCTGTCCTCTGTAACTTTGTCCCTTCACGTAAATATTTGTGCAACTGTGATATGTGCAAAAGAGCAAATACCCTTGGACTGTTTTTGATTTCTTAATTCTGTTGGATGAAAATCATATGGGGTAATACTCCTCTGTTTGTTTATGAAGGGTGCATAATCTAATGCCTTAAGCTCTATGCCTATTATTATATTGGCTAATATATTCATAATGTATTCCACTAAAGTCTAAAAATACTTAATATTATTTCTTTAAAAGCACAAACAAAACATTTAAATATATATATATTTTAAATTGGTCTTTCCTTTGAAGAAATCTTCAAAGAAAGTGTGTCCCATTTCTGTTACATAAAACTGTTGTTTATTAATTATCGCTTGACACAAAGAACATTATTATTATTATTATATTGGTTTATATATTCATTATGTTTTCCACTAAAGTCTAAAAATACATATTATTATTATTATTTCTTTAAAAGCACAAACAACACATTTAAAATTGCTTTTGTTTATTGGTTAATGGTCACTTATGATAAATTATCAGCTGATCCCTATTTTTTCAAACAATTTTGAGATAAAATGTTTAACTGAATATTCAGCATTAAAAATGCAACAGCACCAATGGTGTCATTGTAATATTTGCACACTTAATTGTGCTTGGTCTTGTCATTCTCGCATCTTTTTAACCATCGATAGCCAACAAATATAAACTGGCAGCCCGAAAGTCTGAAATCTTAGCACTATTCTTTTGCTACCCTTCAAGCACTTGTATTACCTTCAGGAACAGCAAATCCAGTGCAATATTGAACCACTGAAACATTTTCATGCATAAACTCCAGACATACACAAACTAACATCAGCCTTCACAACTGGAGGCCTGCAATAGACATTACAGCCCTATTCATGTGCACTGACATGAAAAATGGACAATAAATAAAACGGCAAGTTCAACACTCATGTGTTAGCAGGAGTGACGAATCCCCTGCATATAAAGGTGCGAAGCCCTATGGCTAGTCTCACACTCTGGGCCTTATTATTTTCCACCAAACTAGGTTAATTTACTCCTCACTGGTTAGAGGCATATGCGATGAATATATTAATAGCTACACACACACACACACACACACACACACACAAGGATGTCTATAAATAGTTCCTGAGCCCCAAACTGTACTAGCCCACCGAAGGCTGTGTTTCAGTCAAGGTACACCAAAACAATTGGCCCAGAGTTGCTGAGACTCGCACACTCTCCGGTTACACGTAGAACCTTTTGTCTGCAAATGTGTGCATGTTCTGGCAAAGCAGCAGCACAAAATGCCCTCTGAAATAAAAACAAGCTTATTTGAATCATGTCACCTCCTCTGGTACCTGTGCCTAATGTGTATGCGATTACGTAAGAGGGATTTTGTGGTGAAGAGGCGCCCCTGTAGTGCTGTGTGTTACATGAATGTGTGCAGTAGCAGCCGAATGTGTGTTGCACCATCAGCAAAAGCTCATTTAACTCTCTGGGGCACCTGCCAGCCACATACTGCGTGCTGATTTGGGATGGGGGTTGCATTGATAGAATAATGCAGTGTTATTCTACACCATCTCTGCCATTCACCTTGGGCGAGGGGTGATGATGCAAGTCACATTTTGCCTGTGTGTTTGAGATATAATGAAACGTAAAGAACAATTAGTCATTTGCCAACCTGTACTGCTCAGATAAACAGCTGTTTCTTTATCTGCGCATGCTTTGTTTGGTAAATATTAGTCAATAGCCATGTGTCTTTATAAGTAAATGTGTGAATCCTACCATTACATATCTTTTTTATGATTATTCATATCATTATCTGGGTTGCAAGCACATCGTTTTATGAAATGTGCTGACTGTGCTTATAATGTACCCATCTCTCAGAGGAAGCTTAGTCTCTGTCTCTTCCCAGGATCCTCTCTTGGGAAAGAGAGAGGGAGGAATAGAATGATGTATGAGAGAGCAAAACACAGATAAGGGGTCAAAACTTAAGGGCTTAAAGATGGGAAAAGTCACTCATTGGAAATGAAACGTGCTCCATTTAATCTCACTATTCTATCTTTTGGAATTTAAATTAAAATACTTTCTTTGACTACAGCGTAATGAGCAATGAGAACTATAAGTAAGCCATTCGAAGGATGATTTCACAGAGTTAATTTTGTACAAAAAACCTTAATAACAGAGACAAATGAAAATATGACAAAAAAAAAACAGTTTTCACACATATTGATGATTTTTATTTATTTATTTATTTTAATTAATACAGAAAATGCTTGAATACTTGGTCAACTAAAATATTATTTTTGTTCATTTAAATTAGATTTTAGTGTAAACCGTGACTTAAAATTTGTTGTAAATAATACATTAGTTTAAATAGCGTATAAAATGTATAAATATTTTGTTTGCTTTACATTTTCATCACCTAAAATGACATTTCTGACAACTGACATTAGATCAGATTGCATAAAAGTGATTAAAATAAATGGATATGACATGCAAATTTAAAATAGACAAACCAAAAACCAAAAATTGTGTAAAAAAAAAAAAAAAAAAAAAATACTAGCATTCCTATTCTCACAGCAGTTCAATAACAGTTGCTCAGCTGTTGCAGGACCTCCGGAAATGTGTGATTTGAGTCAATTGGTGTCAAAATGACTTCAACTTTACCGGTTCACTATACTAGTATATTCCTTTAGTGATATCATTCTTAAAGGTTCCATGATATAGCAACATATTGCAGCACAGAGGAAATTATTTATGTTAGTAGTTTGCAAAAAGACAAATATCTGCGCAATGAAAGAGGCGACCAGAAATAGGAAATGATGCGAAAGATGGCGGCATCTGGAGTTTGTGGAAAATTGAGAAAGTCTATCTGAGTGAGAGTGTGAGAGGAGGGTGAGATCATGCAGAAACAGCCAACCCATCTCATTGTCCACCATCTGTCCCTGCCTCCCCGCGGGACACCCATCAGGGATGATGAAGACATTTTAGACCTAGAGCACAATAAAAGGGACGAGAGAGATACTCAACCTCCCACCATTAAAACAGGGAAACCTAATGTTAGGAGGTTACTGTGGCCTTGGGGATGCGAGGGAGATAAAGAGGGCAAATACAAATGGACATTGAGAGAAACCACAACATGTGTGCAGTTTACATCAAGGACAGATTTCAGTGTGACCTTCGGATCTCCATTCGCATATTAACAATGTTATTTGGACGTTAAATCTCAACTTATTACAAGAAGGGCCCTCCAAATCCATTCTCGGTGAGTGAAGACAAGGATTGGATTGTACTTGAGATCTCAAAGGATGTAGCTTCCTTGTTTTCAGTGTTTAAATTGGATGCCATGGGAGGAAGAAGCCACACCTTCATGGTTCAAAAAGTAAGCCGCGCTGGGACTCGGGCGCTGGCACTAATCAAATACACAGGTGTTGAGGTGGGATGCTGGGTACATCTCTTGGGAACAAGGAATAGACTATGCAGTAGAGGTTTTATTGCTTTGAATTTCCTCTTACAATGATTTTATTCCAAGGCATATTATATCACAGAAATTGGGTGTGACTTTCAATAAAGTGTAGAGAAAGGGAAAAGCGTTCAGTAATTTTCAAGGCCAGGAGGCATTTAAGATCCTTGGAGGAATGATGCCGAAATAAATGAGGTATCCAATAACCTCCCTTTTCATTTTCTGTAACGCCTTTCATTTCCAACAAATATCCATATAGCGAAATGTGACTTGACAGAGTGCCTGGACTCAGCCCACGACCAGCAGATTATGATTTGGCCTCAGTGTGTGTAAAGCACCCTCATTAGTGCAGGAAGAATATTTCTCGCTTAGTTCGAATAAGACGTCCAATTGTGCATTTAAGAATATGACAGACTTGAAATTAGCGCCCTGCTTGATAACAGCTTGAGTTATATCACTTTTCCCCTCCTGTTGGAAATTATGCTAATATGATCATTGGCTACCATGTCGCAAGATATCGACATTTTCATCACACCATGAAAGCTCTCCGGCTGGGGAGGTCACGTGGTTCTTCAATGCATTTAACATGTGCTTTGCCCTGTTTTTTTTTTCTTTTCCTGATGATCTGTGTGGAGCGTGTGCTCTAATCTGAGCCATTTTGGGGTTTATTTCTGGTCTTTCTTTGGAGTAAATAGTGCAACTTTTCAAGGCTATTCAAGGCAAAAATATTTTAACATTCCAAAATGCAAAATTCGGGGTAATGTACTGTGAAATCACATATCTAGATTGACTGATATATGTTATGATGGCAGCAAAATTATTAACATCTTGAAATAACATCAGAAAAATGGGAACATTAAGGACTTGATGGAGGTCAGTGGCATCAAGAAAGTAATTTAAGTTTCAAGGTAATATTTAATATGATTTTTTTTTTATAGGTTAATATGCAAAGATAACTATAAGCTGAAGGATGATTCCAAGGAGCAGTTAATTTATATATATATATATATATATATATATATATATATATATATATATATATATATATATAAAAGTTGATGAGGGTTTTTAACATTTTTTGTCAGTGATAAAGTTGAGACAAAAAGTGCACATCATGACAATCATTTAACAGTTTTAATTAACACAAAATGTTAATGTGCCAAAAACTAGACCCTATTTTAGTCAAAAACATCTTATATTAAATATAAAAGTGTGCACTTTTACAGTATTATTACTCTTTTGGTAACCCTTTAGATTAGAGAACATATTCACTATTAATTAAGAGTTTTCCCTTAATAAACTCCTAATTTTCTGTTTATTGATAGTAAGCAGTTAGGTTTAGGTGTTGGGTAGGGATCTAGAATATATTCATGCAGAATACTGCATTAATATGTGTGTTATAAATACTAATAAACAGCCAACATGCTAGTAATATGCATGCCAGTAAGCAACTACTTATAATGCACATTATTAATGCAGATTCCTGGTTATTCCTCATTATGCACAATTCATCAGTGCTCCATATTCTATATGAAATAATGTTTGTCTTTTATCACACACAACTTTTCTCTTTAGGTTGCCAAACCTTCTCGTTTCCCATCCAAAGATCTGACACCATTGTAGTATTTAACGGCCACTTTTTACAAACTCAATTGCAGATGAAAAAAAAAAAAATCAACTTCAGTTGACCCAAAATGTCACGTTATGAAAATAAAAAGAGTTGCAAATGTCATTTCAGCCTGACTTAAAAACAATTCCTTGATAAATCTGTAATTTCAGAACCATGCCTGCAAATCACTCTTAAAATAAGCCGCTGGAATACTTCTTCCTAATTAAAACGTATAATTATTTTCCTGTCACACTGCTGTAGGCCTGCTATAATTTGTCCCTGAATGCTAGAAAGCACAAGCCCTGCTTATAATATTCAGCTGACAGCCGTCTGTGTTTCTGCGGGACTGATAAATGTCGGCGTTTCACGTGGCACGGCGCCGCAGAATTGAAATCGGAGAATGTTGCTCGACCCAGAGTCATTGTGAGCCTCGTTGTTTGTCTTTCTGTTTTCCCTGATGAAACCTGGCACAGGTCTCCGCTCGCAATCAGCCCTGCGAGGTGAACAAAGTGGAGGCGTGGGGGTTGCCGTGCAGGGAAGTGGAGGAGGATGGTTGGAGGCAGCTGAAACGCTGAAGAAATACCGGTAGTAATGCTGCACCTGAAAGACAGAGAACAGCTGTGAGAGAACTGCAGTGGAACTGTGGGTAAAACGTCCAGTCAGATGAATGCGGCTGCTTTGTGCAATTACAAGCAGAAGTGGAGGGATAAAGAATAGACGGCGAGGGCTGTTAGTCAAGAGGAAATGACACTCTGTCTTCCCTCGCCCCTCCCCCTTCGCTCGATTCGTCTCCCTCCTTCTCGCAGCCCAATTTATATTCTGGCACGCAGATTAGTCTCCTGAAAATGGAGTGCTGATGATTTCACCACCAAAGGACTGCACATTGCAGAGAAGTGAAGGATAGAATGAGGTAAAAGACCGAGCGGAAAGATTGTGTTTTACTCCCTCCTCATTATTTGGAGTTTCCTTTCATCAAGAACGGCTCAATTTTTCCAAACACTTTTTCCCACTGCTATTTCAACCCCAAATCTTGGCATCTCTGTGGCGTTTTGGATTTGCTGTCTGTGGGAAATGTTTTTTTTGGAGCAGATCAATCATAGGGAATCTTTGTAAGCTGAGCTATATAAGACAAGTAATGCATTTGAAATGCTGAGACAGACATTGATCCGTTCAGTTGCTCATTAGTTTGGCATTGAATTTGGGAGAGTGTGATAAACACCGGATGATCTTCACTCAATATGCGTGGGTCAATGCCAAAGCCAAAAGCCTTGGTGCATTTTAAGGCTAATCTCATGCATTTGGATATATGATATGAAAAGTAAAGTGCAAATACAATTTTGCCTATTTGCCTGTTTTCAACGTACCTACCCTGGCAATGCAAAATAGCTCACTTGAATATGGTTAACAAAGCTGTGGTAATCCACACCATAACTTCCCAGCGGCAGGGTTGTCAAGATACCTCAATTTCAGCCAATACTAATGAAATTGTATGCTTTTATCAGTTTTCAAGAATAAAGAATCACGCCGGATGAAAAACCGACTGGTCGAAACATTGAGCTGTTTGGTAAATACATTTTTGTAGCTGTATTTTCAGTGTGCGGACAAATTTTTTCTTTATTAATTTTTGTTGATGCCCAATTTGGGTTTTTGGAAGTGCAAAACAATTATTATTATTTTTTTTAAATTCTAGTAATTTTAAAACCACAGCAAAACAAATAAGCTATTGAGCACACTCCTCTATTAAAATATTTAGATTAAAATATATTTAATGTATAATATTTAATAATATATTTATATTTTACAATATATTTAAATTTAGTATTTATTTATTTAATCTGATATTTTCCAAAAAATATAACACAACATTTTTTTCCAGTTAAATAGTAGAGTAACCATTGAGTAATAAGAAAACAAATTAATTAATAAATAATAGGCAGCGGCAAGTACCACAGATAAAGAATGAGATTGAGAATGTGGTTTAAATTTCACAATTAATTACAAAGAAACAAGTAATCTTTATTTAAATGTCTAAAAAATAATAAAAAAAAAAACTGTAGAAAAATAAACTGTTAGAAATGATCAACTAAGTGCAGTACATTTCTAGAAAGGTACTAAGCAGTCAGTTAAAGGTTAATTGTGTTTTTTTTCTAACTTAATATGCAGAAACAACTACAGTATAATTACCATGAGATAATCTCTATGCACACACAATTTATCATCATCAATTTAATCATCATCATCATTTTCTTAAGTATTTTGTTATTTACCAGTAAAAATGTCCTTAAAACATCATTAAAACAAGACAAATTTACTTGATAAGCAAAACTTTTGAAAATAATAGCATAATAAGACTTGTTTGTTTTCAAAGGATATTTTTCATACCCTGCTGGCAGCACAAACTTCAGTAAATCTTGTTACATTTATGCTAAAAACAAGAAAAAACAACTTGCCAACGGGGCAAGAAAAATAAACTGAGCTTAATATCTCATGCAGTTTTAATTCTTCAGTAAATTAATCTTGTTTTAAGGATGTGCAGCGCTCAGTCTTAACTTCCTGTTATTGGCTATGAGTCTCAATAGGGTCGATTGAGCGAAAGCTGGAATCCAGACCTGATCTCTGATGTATAAGCTCTCCCTCCTCCTGGTGGACGCCCTTCCTCTTTCTCATCCCCCTTCCTCACATCCTCTCGTTTGATCAATGGTTCATCAGAAGGGCTGGACTTCAGTGGGGTTCAGCTCACGGTGCAATGACACCAATCAGCAATCCATTCAGGCCTGAGAAAGACAAGACGCTTGTTAAAAGCTCTATCGGAGAGAGCGGGCCGATTCTAATGGGAACCACGTCCACCGCAGCTGCCGGCCTGAATGAGAGCTTTCAGGAAGCCGACAAAGCAAGAATTATGGCACACGGAGGAATCGCACAGCTGCTTCTGCCTCTCGGGTCGAGCGTGTGAAGGGCGTGTGAGGTTTCTCTGCTCAGGTGTTTTACGTTGTAAGTGACGGAGCGAGGCGGTTGTTTGTTTTTCTTTCTCCGCTGAAGCCGACAGATAAGGCACAGGCAGAAGGTTGAGTGACGTCATCTGTCAAGATGTGTGGAATAATTCTCTTGCTTCTGTTGTCGTGGCAACGTGAAGACACCTGACAAATGCTATACTGCTCTCTGATGCAAGCGTTTGGTTTTTTTCTCCCTTTCCTCCTTTCTAATTGCTTTGGTATTTGCAGAATGGGCCTGGAGAGGAGAGAGATGTGTATGTGTTTCATTTTCTCAAGAAAGGCCAAATATCTTCCTGAATGCATGACTTTGATTGTTGCACTATCAGAAATGGGAAGTCATACCGCCAACTACTGTCCAACATTTCTTACAAGATGATACACACCGCCTACTATGTTTTCACTGTGTGGGTGAATCTCATGAAACCTGTCAAGAACATGTCTGGGTCGTATTAAAAGAAAATGAAGCCTATTTTAGGACCATTATGATATTGTTGCATTATTTTTATGACGATAAAGTCAATTTGTACTGCAAAAATCTTATTACCAAAATGCAAAAAATCTCATTCTCATTACCAGAATATAGAAAAACACTGAAAAGAAAAAATACTATTTAAACTAATTATATTTTTTATAATTAAGATTTTAACCCTTTTAGAATGATTAGAATTTAATATTAGAATGGTTTCTAAAGGATCATGTGACATTGAAGACTAGAGTAATGTCTGCCGAAAAATCAGCTTTGCATCACATTAACACATTACATTTTAAATTATATTAGTATATAATGCCGTTATTTTAAATTCTATTTTTTTTCCACAATATTTCTGTTTCGTTTTTTTTCCTGTATTTATTTTAATCAAATGAATGTTGCCTTGGTGAGCATAAGAGACTTCTTTTAAAAAAACATTAAAAAATCTTAATGATACCAAACTTTTGACCAGTAGAGAGAGTGTGTGTGTGTGTGTGTGTGTGTGTGTGTGTGTGTGTGTAATGTTTAACATTTATTTATACAAAGCAATATTGGTTTTATTGCATTTAATGCTTATTTAAATAAAAATATTAATATATTACAGTATTTTGCTGTAATGCAATCAATTGATAAATCTATTTTAATAAATCAAATGTAATTTAATATTAGAGTAGACAATCACTATTGAGAACAACACAAATTAACATTAAATAAAAAAGAGAATGTTTGTAATTGTTCTGAAAACCATGTGAAATTACAAAAAAAAAAAATGCGTCTTAATTTTCTATATTCAAAATATAGTAATTTTATTGTGGTTAAATGTGACATGTTTTTGTGAGTTTGACTAATGCACGAATGTTGGATATGTGTGAATAAACTCATGACAAACCAGTAAAAAAAATTGTGTGTGTATGTATGTATATATATATATATATATATATATATTTACAATATAAACTGTATGTACACACACGCACACACACACACACACACACACATATACAGTATATATATATATATATATATATATATATATATATATACATATACACACACTAAAGCACAACAGTGAGAGAACTGCTTAAATAATCAATTGACAGTTGATTACAATCAATAATAGTTATCTCTACAGTCCTATGATGTGAAACCGAACGATCTACATTAGCTATTCATACACATCCTCCATCCACGACTGCTTCTTTATTATTGGGTTAGCACATGCTCAAAAGGTGTTAAAATGAAGTGATGTGGGAAATCGCCCCAGACAAATTAATATGCTGTGTTGACAAAATAGAGCTCAAACCTTTTCCACTCATGTCACTGTTTAAACATTCCTTTATACTTCATTTACTTTCATTTTGACTTTGTAAGCACATTTTCACGCTCTTTCAGCCGCTGCAGCATCTGGTGCTTGATAAATATATCCATACAACTTTGAGTTTTCTAATTATCAGCTCTCACTTTGAAGTCAACAGGAAATCAAAATTGACCCTATTTACTTTCTTAATACATGTTCCTACGCTTACAGTGCACAATTCATCAGTTTACGCTATTCCAAAGAAGAAAAAAAGTCTTTGTAATCGTCAATCAAAATCTAATAACGTTCAGATCAAATCACTGTTAGCCATTGCAATCATAAGAATTCATTTGTTTCCTACTCTAAGTCTGGAATTTGCGACAGACCTTTTAGGTCGACGTCAAAGCATACAAAGAGTCAACAGAGGGGAAGCTCGCCAACAAAATCTTCTCACTGTCTGAAAAGGCCCGTGTAATCAACACCTTGACCACTTGATTGTCAAGTTTAGAAGTTATATTAACAAACACAAATGCAAAAAACAGTAGCCAACATAGGATAACAAAATACACATACAGTGTCCTCCAAAAGTATTGGAACAGTGAAGACAAAATTGTTCTGTTGGCTGTGGAGTCAAGACATTTACAAATATGATGAAAAGATGAATATGAGACAAAACTACAGAATGTCACATTTTATTATTAGCCGTTTCAACACATAGATGTTTTACCAAATAAAAAGAACAGCACTTTTAGAGTTCATCCCACTCATTGATGTGAGCATAAGTATTGGGACAGTTGAACATAAGGCAGATATAAAAGATTAAAAGCTATTATTTAGTTGCAAATCCCTTGCGCACAACCACAGCAGTGAGTCTGTGACCCATAGACATCACCAGACTCTTGGTCTCATCCTTTGAAATGCTTTTCCCAGCCTTTAATGCAGCCAATTCCAGTTATTGCTTGTTTGGGGAGTTTCTGTCTTTACTCTCCTCTCCAGCTGGTGAAATTCATGTTCAATTGGATTTAAATCTGGAGATTGACTTGGGCAATCTAAGACTTTCCATTTCTTTGCCCTTATAAACTCCTTGACTGAACTGGCAGGGTGTTTTGGGTAATTGTCCTGATGCAATATGAAGCACTTCCCAATGAATCTGGTGGCATTTTCTTGAATATAGGCAAGATGGTTTTGTACCCTTCCAAATTTATTCTGCTACTGTCATCATACATTAAGTCATCAGTAAAATTGAGAGGGCCTGTTCCAGAGGCAGCCATGCATGCCCATGCCATGACAACACCTCCACCATGCTTTACAGATGAGGCTGTATGCTTGGGATCACTGCAGTTCCCTTTTTTTCTCCACATTTTTGCTTCGATAAAGGTTCATCTTTGTCTCATTAGTCCATAAACACAGTTCCAAAACTCTTCTGGCTCACTCTAATCTTGCCTTTCTATTTTTGGAGCTGGTCAGAGGTTTGTCTCTTGCTGTGTAGCATCTGTAATTCTGTGTCAAAGTCTCCTGAGGACAGTAGATTGTCAGAGCATCACCCCAGCTTTCCGGAAATTGTTGGTGATTTTACAGACATGTCTTTTAGGGTTCATTTTCACAGCTTTTATAATTTGTCTGTCATCAACTACTGTTGTTTTCTCAGCTGATCAGGTCGTTGTTGGTTGCTGGTGTCGCTGGTGCTTTCCAATCTCTTGATTTCTCCATGCCCTTTGTTTTTGCTATAGCTCTAATTGACTTCCTCTTTTCTTTTAGCATCCAAATTGCTTGCTTTTCTCTCAAAGTCAGCTCCCTCATCTTCATCCTGGTTTGTGTGTGTCATCATCGAATGCAAGATTCAGAATGCAGAAGTAATGGATATAACTGATAAGACACATTCCCTGCTTTTAATATCTGAAGAATTAATGCAACAGGACACAGCTGATCACTTAGAAAGACCTGTGAGGCAAAGACCTTATGCTCACATCAGATAGAGGGATGAACTCTAAAAGTGCTGAACTTCTTAACTGGTAAAACATCTATGTGTTGAATCACCCAATAATAAAATGTGGCATTCTGTAGTTTTGTCTCATATTCATCTTTTAATCATATTTATAAATGTCTTGACTCCACAGCCAACAGAGCAATTTTGTCTTTACTGTTCCAATACTTTTGGAGGGCACTTTATTTACACCCACACAGACAAACAAACAAATAATAAAAATAAAATTATAATAAAAAAAACCCGGACTGCCTCAATTGACAATATATACACACACACATAAATGACAATATTCACAATTGTTTTATAAATCCAATTCTTCAGGAATGTATATTTACAAAAAATAGAAGGGGAGGATTACAGAATACAGAAATTAAATTTCCAGGAGTCTCAAGAAAGGTCCCCATGTGGCTTCAAATCTTTTATGTGAGGAGAGCTCACCAAAACGTGACTGTCCCATTTGGATAATGTAGAGCATCTCATTCAACCATCTCTGAAAACAAGGGGCTTGTAGAGATTTCCAATTGAGTAGTATCACTTTTTTGGCTGCAATCATGCCTACCATTAGAGCCTGTTGATGGGTATGGGGAAGAGCATGCATTACATCAGAATAGCCAAAAATAGCCAGACTGTGGTCAGGTTGAATATTAATTTTGTAAGCACTAGAAAACAATTTGCAAATTTTAGACCAGGAAACATACAGAACAGGACAAAACCAAAATAAATGTGCCAGTGTCCCCTCCGCCCTATTGCATCGATCACATAGAGAAGATATAGAGGGAAATATTTTATTTAATCTAGTTTGGGAATAAAGAAGATGATGTATAACTTTGAACTGGATTAATTTATCTCTCGAATTTACCGAGCATCTCTTTATTCTTAACAAGGCTTCTTCCCAGATCTCATCAGTCACTTCATCATTCAATGCAGTAGACCAGACTGCTTTAAGGTGCTTAGTGCATACAGATGTTGCAAAAGCACGAACAAAGCAAGATACCAGATGTCTGGTTTCAGGTTGAGAAGATAAAAGATCATGAATAATATGATTTTCAGGTTTGTTTACAAACTGTGGAATATTTTTCTTTATGTAATTTCTAATCTGCAAATGTGGGAGTGTAAACTTGTTTTAAGTTGTGAAAAAGATGCAAATTGACCCTCTATATAGAGATCTCCTATACAGTATAAACCTTTTCCCTTCCATCTTGTAAAAGTACTGTCAATCTGAGAAGGCTCAAACAAAGGATTACATGATATTGGTGTATTGACAGAAACATTTGGTAATTTATGTTTAAGTTTATTAATCTGATTTGAAATCTTCAAAGAATTTCTCAACACAAAAATACTGCTTCCTAATTTATTGATGGATTTACACTCTGTAAAAAGCAAAGCTGGGAGAGAGGACTCTGGAACTGACACAAAGGTCTCAGATGTCATATCATCCATGATGCCCCTTTGCCAAAAAGTGAGAGCCCTGGCATTTGCTGCCCAATAATAATAATGCTTAAAAATGGGAAGGCCAAGACCCCCACAATCAGTAGGTTTTTGTATGTGGGCTTTTGCTATGCGAGGTGTTTTAAATGAAAGAATAACTGAATCAAGTTGTTTAAAAAAAAGTTGCAGGTAAATAAATCAGAAGATTTTGGAAGAGATATAAAAACTTAGGGAGAACAACCATCTTTATCACATTCACACAGCCAATTAGAGATAAAGGGAGCAGCTTCCAGTTTTCAATGTTTAATTTGACTCTATTAAACATGTCTAAAAAAGTTAATGTAAACAAATATTTAGGGTTCTTTGGAATTTTCAAACCAAGATACGTAAAGTGATCCTTCACTATTTTAAAAGGTATATTATTCAAAAAGATATCGCTTAAGTTATTTGTCAGGGGCATAAATTCACTTTTATTCCAATTAATTGAGTATCCTGATAATTTATTAAAAGTGTCAATGTAATTTTAAATTTTAGGGACTGAAACAACAGGATCCATAACACACAGTAAAAGATCATCAGCATATAAACTGATCAGACTTTCAGTATTGCCCAGAGAGATACCATGAATATGTGGATGGTTAAAAAGTGCAAGTGCAATGTTAAAAAGAAGAGGTGATAAGGGATCACCCTGTCGTACACCCCGCTGCAGTTCAAAAGAGCTGGATCTAATACCATTGGTCAGAACAGATGAAGATGGACGGAAGTAAACAATTTTGATCCAGTTGATAAATCCAAACTGTTTTAGTGCTTCAAACATATATGGCCATTCAATCTGATCGAAGGCTTTTTGGTTATCTAGTGAGATAACAGCAGCAGAATTGTTAGCTAATTGACGATTTGCATATAAAATATTAAGAAGTAGGCAGACGTTACAGAATGAAAACCTTCCTGGAATAAACCCAGTTTGGTCAGGATGAATAATTGTTGAGATGTGTTGTGCTAACTTGGATGCCAATATTTTAGTCAACACTTTTTCATCAAAATTTAGGAGGGCAATGGGTCTATAATTAGCCGATTCAGTCTCAGGTTTCCCTTTTTTCAAAACTACACAGATATTCATATAATGAATCAGGAAGTCTATTCTTCTGGACTGAATCTTGTAGTATTCTCAGCATATAGGGGGGCCAGTCTCTTACTGAAAGCTTTAAAAAATTCACAGCCGGACCCGTCCGGGCCTGCAGCTTTTCCAGATGGAAAAGCATGAATTGCCTTTTGTAAATCTTTGATTGAGAGTTCAGTTTTGGAAGACTTAATTTTGAAAAAAAAAAAAAATCATAATTAGAGTCTGTTTGTTTAACTTTAGAGGTATATAAGTTTTCTGAGTAAAATTCCCTAAAACATTCATTTATCTCCTTTGGATTAGTTATTAAACTTCTTGTTTTTGATTTTATCATATGAATTGCCTTCTTGGCTTGTTTTCCCCTCAACTGTATTGCAAGCAAACTTCCAGGTTTATCTCCCAACTAAAAAATGTTCTGTTTATGTTTAAGGAGAAGGTTACTTGTTTGTCTATTCAGGATAGAATTATACTTTACTATATACTTTATAGAATTATACTTTATACTCGTACTTTAATTTTAGAATTTTATTATAATCAGACTTTGAAAGTGACACTCTGTATGCTTGTTCGGTATACTGGTAGTGTTTCCTCTATTTTCCGAAGTCGACTATTCAGAGCACGTTTTTTCGATGACTCAAATGATATGATATGACCTTGCATTACAGCTTTAAAAGTGTCCCATAGGATTGAATCTGAGACCTCTCCATTGTCATTAGTTGTAAAAAAAAACTCATCCATTTTTCTAGTTATATGTGATATAAAAGGTGAATCTTTGATTAACACTGGGTTGAAACGCCAACAGTCATTTCGCTTCGGTAAAATACTTTTAAGTTGGAGCGTAACTCCAAGCGTAACTTATTATACTTAATAATATTAATATATTATGATATTTAGTATTAGTAACATTAGAAATCAGTTCAGAAGTTACCAAAAAGTAATCAATTGTAGTGTATGATTTGTGAACATAAGCGTAAAATGAGTAATCTCTGTCTGTTGGATGCTGAAGTCTCCGAATATCAACCAAATTTTTAGATTTGATTAAATTGTGAAGTGTTTGTGTTGAAATAACTGTAGGTGGTGGTTTTGAAGAAAGTCTATCCATATAAGGATCTAAGTAACAATTAAAATCACCACCTATTATAAGGTTTGTAGAGTTTGCATCCAGAATTACGCTAAAGATTTTGCGAAAGTATTGGCTTTGTTTTGAGAGTGCGGTGAGTCCAACGGTCCTTGAAAGTGAGACTCGCCGAGTAGTTTTGGGATCAATGCCGCAACAAATTCATTCTCCCTTTATCCTCTCTCTCCGGGGTACCAATTATTTTGATATTGTTATGTCGCGATCGCCCTTCTAAGTCTAAGATCTTCTTGAGGGCTGTATTCGTCTTCTGTAAATCAGTCAAAGCCGCTTCGAGAGAGCACAGTCGGTTATCGTGGTCCCGTGCCTGACATTCAACAGTCTCCACTCTCTCTGCAAATTCCTGTACCAATGATTGTAGAGATAAAAATTCTTCCTCAAACTTGTTGAACCTTTCATTTATAGTTGAAAGAATCTAGTTTGATATCTTTTCTCACATCAGTGGCATATCATCGTTGGAGATTGCTTGAGTAGCAGCAGGATTAGCTTCGTCACAGCTAGTCGACGGCTGAGTAGAGCTTTTGGAGGCTTTCGCTGGTTTTAAAGACATTTTCCCGTATCAAGATGTAGGCCAAGTAATAGTTACAAGCTGAGTAAAAGTTCACAACACAGGCATACAGAGTAAAAAATGAAGACAACAACTAATTTCACTAATTTGAAAACTTGGCTTGGAGGAGCTCGATGAAACACATCTACTCCATGCGCACCTCAGCAGCGCCCCCCCCGTAAAAACAGCTTTTTACCGTTTCTTTTTGATGCATTAGCGATAGCAGCATTAGCATTTCAAGCTTCCTTATAAAAGAATGTGGCCAAGAACATGCCACGAATCCCCTTTAAACGCGAGCAAGCGCCTGATAGCTACCTATTAAGGATCAGAGGGGCTTTGATCTTCTAAGCAAAGCTATAGAGCTCCCAAAATCCGGTCTCAAACCCTTTCTACTACTGTAACCTAAATAAGCTGTAAAATTCAGCATGTTGTCAGACTCTCATATCCACCCACTAAGGCCAGAAGTGACTGTGTCATGAATTAGACATTATCAACAGTGCTAACGGACTACTTGAAAGAGGAAATGTGCAAGAAATGATATTGATTGACTGCAGTAGTGTCGTAATTCAACACTCGTGTCTAAATGAAGCACCATGATTCTTCTCCAGTACTGTCTCAAATCGAGATGCGTGCATTTAAAGAGCAGGGAATTCACTTAAACCTTTTATAAAGGGGTCAAGGTTTAGCTAGGTAGCATGACCTAGTTAGTCTCTGCTGATAGATGCCGTAACAAAACCACCTGGGGGCAAAAAAATCTTTTTTTTCTCCATTGACAGCCATTCAGAATTCTGATAAAATTGACTTTAAAATAACATTGCAAAAAAAGTAATATAATGTAATACGTCTTATAAAAGACCATGTTTACTTGAGCAGCAAATGAGCATATTAGAATGATTTTTAAAGCATCATGAGGAAGACTGGAGTAATGGCTGATGAAAATTTAGCCTTGCCATCATAAGAATACATTTTCAAACATTTCAAAATATATTAAAATAGAAAACAGTTCAAATAGTTTTATTTGTATTTTCATTTTTCAAATCTTTAGTATCTTTTAAATTATAATAATATTTTACAATATTACTGTTACTTTTTTATAACTTGCTGTACTTTTTAATCAAATAAATGCAGCTTTTGTGAGCTTATATACAGTATAATATAATAGAAAAAACAACCTTTATAATAGTAATAATACTATTAATAATAATAATAATAATAATATTTATAATAACAATAATAATATTTATAATAATAACATTTGTACTACTACTACTACTACTACTACTACTACTACTAATAATAATAATAATAATAATAATTATTATTATTATTATTAGCCATGCATTTGTTTTGTTTAAAAAAATAACCTGTTTTTTTCTAACTTATTACTATACAATCTACATCTGCAATACAATCAGAAATCATGAAATAAAAGTCATCCAATACAAAAAATATAATACAAATATTCTATTCTATTCTATTCTATTCTATTCTATTCTATTCTATTCTATTCTATTCTATTCTATTCTATTCCAATTGTTGGTGAAAAACACTTTACAATCATTTTGAACAAGATTTTAAAATAATGTATGATAATTTTTGCCAAGTGACCAATTTTTTTGTAGGACCCTTATATAATAATTTCAGGTTTTCTGCAAATGTCTATGTGTCCAGTAAGAGAAATGAGGGTAGCGACAAATATGTGATGAAACTTATGGAACATGGAGAAAGTCAGTGGAGAGTTGATGTCTGGGCACACCTTTATCAGACGGACAGCCTCAGGCGATGAGCGGACCACTCAGATGAGCAGAGGATTGAAGGATGTGAAACTCTCAGCATACCGCTTTTTTTTTTAACATTCCCAAAGGTCTGCTGTCCAGAGGGCAAACTGACAAGCAGAGAACAAGAAAACAGCAGAGGATCGATATCGGCATCACAAATAACGCCACTACGTATACGGCGAGGGATAGATGTCTGCGCAGAGGTTGAGGAAGGTGTGGACTAAATAAAAATCAAGAGCACAGCATCATGTTGCCATTTTTACCTGGAGAGACGGAGGAGGAAAACGAGAATACTCACGTGGAGAAGGGAGATGGAATTCTCTCTCGCCTCAGGGAACTGCCATTAACTCGCTGGGCTGTAATAGGCAGGCGGTCATGCTGCTGTTGCTAGGTGCTCACTTCTCCTCAGTTTGAGAGAGCAAACCCCCGGCTCCATCTGTCCACTAAAATCCACAAATAGGGTAAAACCATGTTCTAGTAGAGGCAGAAATACAGATTTACTTTCAGTTTGTGGAGCTTGGTTTATAATTATTCAAAACCTCTAGTTTTAACTAAACCACAAAAATGAAACGTCTTTTATCATTTACTCACCCTCAGGGGGTTACAAAACCTGTATATGACTGACTTGCTTCTGTGGAAGGCAAAAGAAGATATTTTGAAGAATGTTTAAGCTGCTTTTACCGTACAATGAAAGTCAATGGGGTCCAAAACAACATTGCACCTGATTGACTTTTATGAAATATCTTGGAGGTGTTTTTTTTCTTTCTTTAGGAAATGTCATATACAAAATCTAAAAATTTCATAAATCATTTTGTTTTTATAAATTAAACCATTTAAATTGAAAAATGGTTCAAAAATATAGTTTAAATAAAATGTACATTATTTGACATTGTTTGAATAGCTTAATCCATATTGCGAGATTTATTGTTTACTTCATTGTCTCTCAGCATGTAATCTGAATGCAAAGTGATGCATTTCCATAGATTGGCAAAATATTGCTCATATTTTACACACACTGTACACACAAGCCTTTCCTGTTGCCTCATTTTGAGTGAAAATGGTGCCCTCATTCTCTTTCTCATTTGCTATGCGGGTCTCCAGCTGATACATAATTGAATATACGATAACGAAGTTCGTGAGAAGGGCAAACAGTGACATCCACACACCCAAAACTGAAGTCTCAGAGGGCCGGCAGTCTCCTCATCACTGCTTATTTAAAGGCTGCCAGTCAACCTGCAGTGAACACCTTAGGGCTATTGCTGTTTGCTGCTATAATAAGCACATCACATAAACACATAAACTAAAAGATTTATTTCATTACCTTTTAACAACAAATACCAGATATGCAATTAAAATTGGTTAACATAAACAATGCCTGGCTAATATATAATATATTGTATATATATATATATATATACATATACATGCACACACACACACACACACACACACACACACACACACACACATATATATATATATATATATATATATATATATATATATATATATATATATATATATATATATATATATATATATATATATATTCAGAAGTTTGGGATTAGTACATTTTGTTTGTTTTTTTGTGTTCTTTTTAAAGAAGTCTCTTATGCTTACCAAGGCTGCATTTATTTTATCAAAAATAACACAAAAACATTAATATTATGAAATATTATTAAAAATATAAAATTATGTTTTTCTATTTAAATATACTTTAAAATAGCATTTATTCCTGTGGTGGCAAAGCTGAATTTTCATCAGCCATTACTATTGACTTTTTCCATTACTATTTTTTTTGGGGTGGGGGTGCTGTGATTCTTTTTTCAATATTCTTTGATGAATAAAAAGTTAAAAAGAACAGCATTTATTCAAAACAGAAATCTTTTGTAACGATGTAAGTCTTTACTAGGCTATCACTTTTTAAAAAAAAATCAATTTATCATATCTTGCTGAATAAAAGTATTAGTTTCTTCCAATCAATCAATCAATCAATCAATCAATCAATCAATCAATCAATCAATCAATCAATCAATCAATCAATCAATCAATCAATCAACGTCAAGCAGTCGAAAAAATAAAATAAAAATCAAACTTCTGACCCTAAACTTAAGAACGGTAGTGTATATTGTTCAAAAAGATTTCAATTTTAAATAAATGTTGGTCTTTTTAACTTTAATGGCTGATGAATATTCAGCTTTGCCACCAAAGAAATAAATTATATTTTAAAGTATAATAAAATAAAAATGCTGTTATTTTAAATTGTAATTATATTTCACAATATTACTGTTTTTGTGAAATATAATTACAATTTAAAATATATATATATAAACTGTAACAATTAAATACAATAAATACAAGACATGAATTAATAAAATAATTTAATGTACATATATATGAAAATTACACTACATTAGTATGATAATAATTATTATTATTTTTATAGACAGTACATTCGTTTTTTTCAAATTAAAAAAACAGTGTTTATACTTTAACAGATTTTCGACTATTTTTTTACACTGAAGTTTTGCAACAGCAACATCAAAGTGCATAAAAAACAGTTGTAATTTGAGTGTTAATGTGTCAAGTCTAGTAGTGCCATTGGCTCTCAGCTTTAGTAATTAAACCACATCTACAAAATCAGCACTGCACCGATAAACCAGCAGCTTTCACTCTGTCATTACACCGCCAGCGAGATCAACCGGGAGCGGCGGATATAGAAACAGATTTTTATGTCATTTCTCTTTGACCTCCGCTGTGACAGCTGTAAATCTAACTGTGAAATCAGGGAGTGAAAAGGAGACAGTCAAGCGAGAGAGAGAGAGAGAGAAGTTTTGCAGGCTGCCACAGTGGCGGTTTGAGGGGAGAAGCTGGAAACTGTCTGACTGCTTGTATCACTCTGAGACTGGCTGCAGCAGGGTGCCCTCTGGGTAATTGCCTTTCCCCTGGGCTCTCTATAATGGCTCTGCGGCTCTCCATGCATATATACGTGTGCAAAAACACACTTGCATAAATAGACACACAGCCACTTGTTATAGCAGCATTATTCATAGTTTTAATATGATACCGAGCGGATCAAGGACAAGTAACAAAAGCTAACAAAGGCAGAGGGTGATAGGCGCAATGTTAATGAGGTTCACAGCAAGAATTACAGCTTACAAAACGCTGTTGGAAACTTGAAAAATCAGACAATTCAATCTAGACACAGCGTAGGCGGAAACCCAGGAAAATCAAAGCGCAGATGAAATCGGAAAGCAGCCCACCGGTTGTTTTCAATAGGATGAATTTGGATCCAATCTGCAAAAATTCACATGCTCGGCTCGGGCTAAGGTGGAGCCCGTCGGAAACAACAGACTGCCAGCACTCGGCTAATTTGGTCCGATTGTGTGTTTTGCTTTCATCGAGTGCATTGTGCAAAGGCACTCAAAACACAAACACATTAGGAAACCTCTCGCGTATTATGAGCAATCTCTCCCTCTGAGTGCCAGGCCCATAATTATCAACAATCAAAGATTACAATTGCCCATCTAATCTGGATATTATTTATGGATGGCCATTAAGAGTTTTGCGGGATAATCTTCACATGTAATTGGCAATTGTTGATGACAGTTTGGGTTTTTGTCTGTTCAGTCAATCAGCGATTGGGCTTTAAACCAGACAAGGTCCCTCACTCCGCTAATGATACATTACAAACCTGATTAATGCTATTAAAGTCACATTGGCTCGGATGAAGGAAGACAGGGGACACAATTATCTGCAGGTTTGAGGAGGAGGGACTTGAGAGTTGATCAAAATTTTGATGACGGTCCCTGATGGACACAGTCCATTGATTTTTTTTTTCCCTTAACTCATTTCACTTTTGCCAGCTGGAGCTGAACGTGATCTGAATGGCCACCTGATGCATTCAAATCAAGCTCTCTGCACTGAAGAAATGACTTTGAAAGTGTCCTAATTTAACAGTTGAACTATAGTCAAGCTATCCTTAATTAGCTAAAACTAGCTAACTACACTGAAGCTATTTTAGAGAAGATAAAAGAAAATTTAAAACGAAATAAATTGATAAATATAGCACTCAGGAGTGTGAAACAAGTTTATTTTTCACCAATAAAGTTATTTGAAAAAATCTTTATTCTAATATTTATCTGGTACAAAATGAGGATCTCTATTACTGCATGAGCCCAAAATGAATGAATGAATGAATAATACAAAATAAATGAACATAAATTATTATTTGTATTTTTGTTGTTATACCAATTTAATGATGCAATCATATCAGCAAATTGTAGCATTGATTTAAATTTCTTTTTAACATGTAAACATGCACACATTCTATGATTAATACATGAGTATTAATAAACATAAACTTAAGACTATTTATCTGGTACACAGTGAGGATCTATAAATGTAATATAAATAATTGTTATATAAAATTATTATTTTTATTATTGTTCAAAATATTGTGGCAATTTCTATATAAAAGCACCAATAAATGCTACTATTTGCTGCTATGATTTTATATATATATATATTAGTGCTGTCAAACGATTAATCGCGATTAATCACATTCAAAATAAAGGTTTTTGTTTGCATAATAAATGTGTGTACTCTGTTTATTTATTATGTATATATAAATACACACACATACAGTATATATTTAGAAAATATTTACATGTATATGCATTCATATATTTATATTATTATATTTTATATGATATATAAATATATTTAACATATAAACATAACATATTTTTCTTAAATATATACATGCATGTGTTTGTATTTATATATACATAATAAATATACACAGTATGCACTCGTATATTATGTGAATAAAAACTTTTATTTTGGATGTGATTAATCGTGATTAATCGTTTGACAGCACTAATATATATATATATATATATATATATATATATATATATAATTGCACACATTCTATGATTTATACAGAGTAGTAAACATAAACCTAAGACTATTTATCTGATACAAAATGAGGATCTCAGTTGGGGTGATTGCATTAGCCATATTCAGATAAATAAATATAAATAATCATAATAATAATAATAATATTTAAAATAATTTTTTATGAAATATATTAGTAGTAGTAGTAGTAGTAGTAGTTACTGTACTTAAAATAATAGTGGCAAAATATATTTAAAATATTTAAAGACAGAGATTTTTTTTTTCTATGTTGGAACTAGAATGAATCCTTTTCTTAAATGAACCAATTCACTAAAATGATCACTTAAGTTAGCAGACCGTGTGCCATTAAAAGAGTTATACGATCAGCAAAAGACCTTATTTAGTTGTCAGACAACATATTCACAGAGCTGAAGGCTTCTGAATACCCCATAACCAACAATTTCATAGCCTATACATTCCTTGTTCAATTTCCTATTTCCAACCTCGGCCCCTGGTGTTAATGACCTACACTAGCAGCAAAACAGACTTGATAGATTTTAGGTTACTTGAGCCTGGCACAGTTTCCAACAGCAACTGAAACAGAATCCACATTCGACATCCTGTCGGCAGCCACCGGCGGCACTCCAGTCGTTAAGAGCTGCATACTTTTCCCGATCTTGCTGAAAAAGTTGAGTGTTTAATGCTTCTTTCCACCTCTGAGTTTCCCCAGGAATGAGATTCATTAATTTGAGCCCAGTATGAAGTGATGGAGAGAGCCTCAGTCAGCCGGTCGCTGCTTTTTCTCCATCTCCACATTGGGTCTGTAATTGAATTCCTGCTTCTAACAGCGGGTACAGGGGTGTTTTAATGTGGTGTGTGCTGTGAGCTGAAGCACACTGGAGTGTGTAAGATGTGTTATGGAAGAGCACAGAACTGACACCGCATGACGGATACAGAGGAGCAGAGAATATGGTCTTCTTTTCTTCAGTGGGGTACAAATTCAGAGATCTGGTACAGAATGATTGCGGATAATTAACTTCACAGGAGGACAGCTTGTTTTTTGGGTTTTTTTTTTGCCATGTTTTTGATGGAAAAGCATTCTTACATTTTTACAGAACATCCCACAAGGTTTCATGAGCACTGTACCTTCGTTTCTAACTATCTGAAAATTGTTGTCATCTATTGAAAGCTCAGTCACTCTCTGAGACAGTCATTAGAGGTTTCTGTCGTCCTTCAGAGCTTGAGTTTTCAATCAGGCGTTTGTGAAAAAGACATATAAAACCATCAGAATCCAGATCCAAACATTAATGAATGCTCAAATGACCAATACATGTGTATCCTGACCTGAAGATCTTAATTAGCTGCTTCAGGTGTGTTTGATTAAGGTTGGAGCTGAACTTTGCAGGAAGGTAGATCTCAGAAACACCCTGATTTAGACTACTGTTCATTTCTGCAAATGATCACTAGGGCAGTGCCCTTAAAGACACATCTTTGTATCTTATCTACTTCTAAAAGTTGCATATCTTAGAGTACACAGTAAAAAGTGATAAGTTGACTTAACTTAAAAAAATTTAGGAAACCCGTTGCCTTAAAATTATTAAGTACATAATAATTAAAAAAAAAAGTAAATTGAACTTCAATTCAATTCAATTAAATTCAATTCAATTCAATTCAATTAACTTATTTTTTTTTAATTATCATTTACTTAAAATTTTTAAGGCAACGGGTTTCCTCAATTTTTTTAAGTTAAGTCAACTTATCACTTTTTACAGTGTAGAAATATGTACCCTTAAGGCGCTATAAATTTTTGCATATTTGTAACATTTTAAGTTGTATAATTTATATATTCATTAATTTCTAGACCATAAACAAACATGATTTAACAATGAACAATAGCATATTTATAAACATAAATAAAATACACTGCAGTTCAAAAGTTTGGGGTCAGTAAGATTTTAGAATTAATACTTTTATTTAGCAAGGATGCATTAAATTGATCAAAGGTGACAGTAAAAGCATTAATATTGTTTCAGAAGATCTCTATTGCAAATAAATGCTGTTCTTTTTATTTGTCTATTCCAAGAATCTTGAAAAAAGGAATAAATTACATTTTAAAAAGAAAAATAATATTGATGTTAAAATGGAAATAGTTGTTTTAAACTATTGATGAGCATAAGAAGCCTTTTTCCAAAAATATATATACATTTAGGGAAATTATTTATAATGTTATAATAATTGAGGCCAACCGTTTCTGTTTTTCACTGGGCTCACCACAAAATATACATTTTATTATTTTTTTAAATTATTATTTTTATATTTTATAGACATTCATTATGCTAAAAATGATTTCTTTTCTTTACACAAAAAACAGCTATTATGTAACAGCTACAAATGCATTGTAAAAACAGAATTTTCAAAATGTAAAACATTCCTTAAATAAAATGAAAATTATTTAAATACATTTTACAAGAACACACTTTCAGTTTTTGCACTTTAAAATTTTTAATTTTCTTCTTATAAAATACTAGCATGTAAAAGCTGTAATGTAACTCCACTTTTCCAAAATGATGCAATATAATGCAAAAGAGCACTGAATGATTTGTTTTCAACACAGTCTTACTGATGCTTTCAAGAACATAACGAGTCGCGTTTGCACTTTAACAAAACCTCATCCATGTTAGCCTGCTATATAACACTTTTTCTTGGTAACAAATCAGCAGAATTTGCAACCACAATGTAAAATACATCACAAGACAAAAGATAAAACAAGTTTGAAAGGCATAAACATGAATTTAAAAACTCGAATGCAATGCAAAACTGTAAACCCGTCTAAACTTATTTGGAAACACCATTACACAATATCCTGCAGTATTTGCAACCTATAGTGAAAGCACAAATTTCTAGTCACACAGCCAAATGTATGTTGGTTTGACAAGCAGGCAGCTTTTGCCTTCGGTGAGATGGTAATCCGTGAAGTAGTTACAGTGTACAAATGGACTGACAGCACCGTAGTAATCGGCCCATCTGTGAGGTGACATACAGGAAAGAAGCAGTCATACCAGATTGTGGATAAAGATGGCACGCACCATGGTGCCAGCCTACAAAGTCACTGTATTTATGGATCATTTTTTTCTGTCTGCTATTCCTACACTTTCCTGCCTGCTCAGAAAACCCAAGACCGAGTGAGAAAACACGAGCATATTGCTGCATGTGTAACAACTACGATAGATTAATATAACAAATCTCCATAAATCGATTGACTTTCTTGGCATTGACACGAATCATCTCAAAGCGAGAATTCGCTGAAGTGTGCAAATATGGATGCTGATGTGTCCTTTCAACATTATTACTGACCTCCAACCCCATCACATGACAATTTTGCACGAATGAAATGAGAATTATGAATGGAATGCTTGCTAAGCTCAATTTAACATGTGAGGTGCATGTTCAGATTATGAATTTAAAGGATTTGTCATCAAAAATGATGGGTTTCTGTATAGAAAAAAGGAGAATTTACATTTTAAGACATTAATTTGGTTTGAAGGACATATAATCAATTGTGCAGAAGCAGAAATCTTGAAAATCATATTCAGTTTTAGTGTTTTCCTTTGATGGGAATGAATATAAATGTGTCTGTATTAGACAAAAATGGAAAATAATATAAAAGACTTTAATGTCCTAGGTGGAAAAAATGTTTTAATGATGCGTGATATTCAGAAAACGAATTAAAGATAATAAAGCTAGGCCTATATATTTAAGCAGAGCCCATTTAATTTACCGCAGAAATTATATATATATATAAAAATCAATTTTTATTCCAGTAGCTAGTTTGCAAGATTTGATTAAATATCCCATGTAGAAAACTTAAATTTTCAGTTTATTTTCTTCAATAAAACGCCTTGCATTTCATCATATTTAAAGATTAAAATAATTCAATGAAATTAAAAAATTTTTTTTTTTTAAATAACTAAAATTAAGTTAGCACCTCTCATCTAATGGGAGAATTGTGCAGCATCTGCCATACCTGTTTGGAAACCAGCGAGAGGCTATTCCTCTCAGGCAGTCAGCAGGGACGCCCGAGACTGAAATAACTTGATTAATGTATGGCACTGCTGTCCGCCAAAGCCCCCCGGCTATGACGTATTTAAAACAAACAGCATTTCTTCTTGTTTCTCCCTTTAGCTTCCGAGACTTAGCTTTGTGGAGAGACCGGCTGGCATTGGATTTTACTCGTTTACACATGCATCGATTGATGATTTTCACTGCTATTGACTTGTTTTATGCTCAGGGTCAGCTTAGCTTGTTATAAAACCAAATTAGTTCAACCAGAAAAGCGATTTCAATGGTTTCACCACGTCGTGTGACATTCAGCTCTGTGAGCTTTAATTGCTATCGGACACCATTTTTTCCCTGCCATTCACTCAGAAATGAGTCAAAAGATAATCTATGGGGCGTTTTGCCCTGCCGCCATTTTAAAGCTGTTATTTTACATTACAGCGACTAACACACACGCTAGAGATGGATGTGCCGAGGATCTATTCGTCCTCTTCAGGGGGAAAAGCGTGAGGATGTAGTTCCCAGAAAGGCTTCATTTCAAATGGCTGCACCGTAAGAAGGACTTGGCAGCTTTTAATTAACAACGAGGTTTGCTCTGGGAAAGTGGAAGATAACGTACCACTCAAAGTCGGAGAGAGGCACGCAGAGAAAGACGGATGGAGAGAGTAACGTTCTGTTCACATTAATTAAACGGCTGGCCGAGCCGGCCTCACTAAAAGAGTGAGAAAGGAGCAGATCAAAAAGGAGGGAACACAAGCCTTCAAGCTCCAGGAAGTGGGGCAAAAATGCTCAGGGCGGGTTTATGCATATACTTATTGACTCGCAAACAGCTTTTTGCTTTGCATAATTTAGTCTGTATATGTAACACCTACGGTATTGTAGGTATCTGCAACCTTAAACACTCATGGAGAAATCACTGGCATTGAACAATAAGATTTAGAGATTAATGTTAAATGTATTTGATTTAGAAATCTTCGATTCTCTTGCTATGCCAAACTACTCGGTGTAATCCTTGCTTGTCATCACGCAGCCCACATGAGATATTTGGAAGTGAAACGCTCCTGATAAATCACACAGCATGTACACAAGTACACTTTGTAAACTGTAAATGAGATGTTTTGATCAAATTGAATCTATTTTTTGCTTTGGACAAGTGGGTTTAGCACAACATGACAATTATGCCACCAAAAATTCAAACTAGTGGAAAAAAATGTATTAAAATAAATAAATAACTAAATAAACATTTGTAAAAACCTAAACCTAAATTTTAAACATTTTTAAATATTAATCATATAAATGTGCTTTTAATTGATATAAATATTTAAACTTCTAAAAATAATTACATTTAATTAAATATTAGAAAATAAAATAATATTTTTAATTTAACCAGTATTTTAATTAAATTTTGTTTAATGTTTTTTTAATTGCATGAGCTCATTTATATGTATTGAAAAATAAAATAAATAATAACAATTAAAAACATATTTAAATATAAATGCATATTCTCACTCCTTGAAAAGTAATCAGACCCAGAAAATTAGAGAGAGGTCCTTCCAGGAGCCAAGCTTGGCCATCATGTCTTGTAGTAACGTGACTCTAGCATAGAAATTGATCGAGTGGCCTCCCCGAGTCTCTTGCCCAGGAAATTTGCAAGCCAATCAATCAATTAAAAAGATCTCTGTGGGTCAATGGGCCTTGATCGGAAAACGTGTATATGCATCCTTAGTTTAGCACGGTGGGCTTAAAGCTCTTTTCAATACACATGAAAAAGATTTATATGGGATAGCCTCATTTCTCTCTGGCTACCAAACTTGAATGACTCTAAATGATCCTTATACCTAGCAGATGTAGACTGAGGTCACATTTTTAAGGCATCACTCCTGATGAAAGGAAATGAACAAGAGGTTATTTAAACGGGTCTAAAAATTAATTGTCATTTGGATGAAACAAAAATCAGTATCAAATACAGTATTTATGGGTGGTAAATATTCTTAATTCACCAACCATTTGGCAGTTATGGCAAAAAGTTAATTTTGGCCCCTGTGGCTAATTCTCTTTTAATGGCATGATGGCATTTCTGCAGTTATATTGGCACACCAACATGTCACGCTGTGCAGAGTTAGCCCATGTTGTTAGGCATGTATTTGTACTTAGGAAGGATGCCAAGAAACTGTCTGTGGGACTACGGGGCTAAGATGCTGTGCTAAGAGAACATGTTGACAAGACTTGACCCGATGCTGCTCCTTATTCCCTCTCAGTCAGGTCATGTGTGGTTCATATGATCAACTGTATTTGCATAGAGGCTAATAAATTTATATTTGCATCAGTGAAAACAAAGTGATAACATAGGTGTTGTTAGACCCTATAAAGACCGCCTAAAAATATGATCAGATTCCTGATGAATGGATATAATAAATAAATAAATAAATAATAATAATATAATGTAATAAAAGCGATATAATTGCATTATAAAGAATAGCAAAAAATTGTTATACGGGGACTGAAATCAGTGAGATACTGTAGTTTATTAGTAAAAATATTTGTATTAATATAGTAGTACAAAATGTAAAAAAAAAAAAAAAAAAAAAAATTTTTTTATATATATATATATATATATATATATATAATAGTATTAGTAAAAATATTACTTTTATTAAAGAGCTAAATGTTTGTCAGCATAAAATAGTACAAAATTAAAATTATATGTATGTGATGTAATTTTATACTATTTTATGCTGACTAATACTGACTTCTCTTTAATAAAAATATATATTTTTTACATTTTGTTTACTATAAAATAAATATACTTTTCATTTAAATAAAAAAACATTAAATTATTAAAACATTTAAATTCAATATTTAAATCATTTTTCCATTTATTTTAAAATTTGTATTTTATTAATCTATATATTTTTTTCCAATTATATATATATATACAAATATATAATATACTGTATATAAAAAAAATATATATATATATAATATATATAAAAAAAGCTTTATGTAGCATTTTGTTGCACTATTTTAGAAAAGCATTATATAAGCACTATGTTCATGCTACTACAAAATGCAGAAAACCATTTGTAACTCTTTTTAGTTAGTTACTCCCCAAAAATTAAAGGAACGAGACTAGTGATTGCCTGGAGCAGAGAGTGGGCTTTCAATATACTCAAGATGGTGACAAATTCTTCTAGATGGCTAGTGAAATGGAATCATAGAGTGAGCAGCTGAGTTTTTTATTTCTGTCTTTGCAGCATCCATAGTAAGCAGATGGAACGGTAAAGCACTGGAACCTGAGGCCTTTGAGTTTCCCTGACCCAGATTTTCATTTCACTGCCTGATTTAGGTGTGCTGTGCTCATGTTTGAGTCATAATGTGTCAGCTCTCTTATATGTCAGCCTTTTGTGAGGGTTTACACTTCAGTGATCCCAGTAGTGTTTATTTCTCCCAAATTGGCACAGCCTTACAATGGCACAGATCAAGTGTGGCTTCTAGACACATCACTTTAGTAACGGTGTAACTTCAAGAACGACTTGGTCAAAGAGATGCGCTCTGGCAGGATTGCAGCTCAGCAACCTTGTGAATCTATCGTGAATGCATCGACCCCCACCTGCCCAGCTGCTCCACACACACCTACAGCTCTCTTGCAGCTTCAGATGACATCTGTGTTTGCTCAGTGAATGGAAGATATTTGTTTATTGACTCTGCAGCTTCATAACCCTCTTGGATCGGAGCCTGCACAAAAATCCCGAAAGACTGAACTAATGTCTGCATTCTCTCTTGATCGCTCTCAAAGTAAATCCAACATATTTACAGACACAGTATAGGAAAAATGTGGGCGTTTGGGAAAGTACTAGTTACGGAAAGTTACAGGAAGTAAACGCCTCAGATTGATTCAGCTCTTGATGCACACCTTACCAAAAGTCAAAAGTGCAGTCTCTTGCCTATTCCCATACACTCCACTCACACAAATCCCACGTTTATGTGGTGTTGAGGTTTGATACAGCAAAGGTTGTCTCTACCTAAGGGCCAGGTTTGACATTTTCATCCCAAAAATACTGGAAATATCCCGCTTCTGTCTGCTCAATGCATTTGGAAGGGTGGCTAGTCCTGCAATCCTGAAGTCTATTATGACCAGCTGAGATGAAAGGTTTTGCCCGGAATTAGATTTGACTTCCTGTGAGCCTGTTTTATCTACACACTGCCAAATACGGGACTGCTCTCGGTCAAACAATTCGTGGAAAATCAAATGTGCACCCCTGGCAGGGATTTTCAAAGTTTAAGCTGAAATTCAAGAGTACTGTCTTACTAAAAAGACAGGCAGAACATCACTTGTGTAGTCTCAGGCTTAGTTCCGTACACGGAAAGCACTTTTGTGATTTGGAAAGCTCTGAGTGCCTAAATTTGCACGATTATCAGGATGAATGGCACAGATGAATTTTTATTAGTTTATCTGGAAGCAAAGTCGTGTTTACAAGGTACTGGTTTGAAAAAGCGATTGCTTTTGCAACTCAAATAATGTATATACACAGTTGTCAGGTTACTGGCATCAAACCCTTAAAAGATACTTAGAGTTTAGTTTGAGGCACTCTTGTGTATACTCCAAACTGTATATTCTGCTTGTTAGCCACAGCATCTTGTCTTTAAGTGGGCTCTTCTTGGCCAGAATAAGCTGCAATGTAGACCAAACTTTATGCTGTTTAGTCAAAGGCTACATGAGGACCCAATACCATGAGCCACAGCTAAAATTCATCTTTACAACAAACCAAAAAGGCACCACATACAAACTTTGTCTACATGCATGTAGATACACTGATGCCTGGAATCTATGAGACTGAGTGACACCACAAAAATAACCTGAAAACTCCAACCACAACACTGAGTTCATTCAAACCAACAGTTAAGAGCTCCAGAAGACAAGTCCCACAGGAATAACGGTCTGATCATGTAATTAGTAGATAGCAGCAAAAAAAAAAAAAAAAAAACACTGCCCTCTTGATTCTCAACCCAAAGCTCAGCAATCCTGAAAGTGGTGTTATCATTAGATCCCACGTAAAGAGCTTCATCAATAGACTACTTAAGATATAGATTCTGAGGCCGATGGCAGATCATGCCTCTGTTTCTGTGGCAGAAAGCCAGGCAGCTGTCTTATAAAAACTTTCACCGTCATTTCATTTAGGCTGATGCCAAAGTGTACATTCTCATTTATTATTTACAGGCAATATGCTGCTTTTCTGTTTGCTTTTCTGTGAGGGGCAAAAAATACAATTTTCTGTCTAAACAATCCCATTTTTGGACCCATTAATTATCCTCTCTCAACAATAATAAAGGGTTTCCAGTCAATAGGTTACGTTCATGCGAAAGCTTACAAACCTTTTTTAACTACTCGAGAATTTCTCCAGCGTTTATATACTCCACAGTTTTATCCTTTCATAACGTGTAAACAGGACACAAAATTAACACTCATCAAGCATCTCCAGAGAATTAAAATTGGCTTTGGCGAGTAAATACAATCTGGCCAGTTGGCTGGTATAATTACTGGGAATTACAACATGGTGTAAATCTTAAATTATGCACTCGGAAATGACTTTTATTATTGCGCTCCCAGGACTTTATACTGCCACCTAGTGGCAGATGTATGTGAGTGTAGATGTGGCATCACACAAAACAAAAATTTTCAGTTAAAATCTTTGATGACATTGTAGTACATGATTAATTTATTCCACAGTCATTTTTTTTTTTCAGTAACAGAACAGGTTTCCAGGATAAAGCAAGAAAAATCGACTGGTCATGTGATCTCAAAATGGCTGCATGCATGAGGAGACCCGCTCTACGTAAAATAAAGCAGCTTTTATTAAGCTACTAATAACTCTGGAGACCTAATTTTGTGTGTACAGAATTTTAAACATATTTCTCAAAAGTACCATTCATTTCTTGTGTAAAACAATGTAATGAGGGACAAATTACTGAGTGTACCTTTAACTCTTAAGTACAATTTAATTACCAAGTTTTACCTCAGTGAAGACGTAATAGTAAATAGTAATAGTAAAGTTGCCCAAAGAACATAACAAAAGTAATAATACAGTGTGAAATACAGTTTGTAGCTAATAAATCTTATGTAACTTGTAGCTACTACTATCTGTTAGCGTCATTAGCATCAAGTTTTCCTCACTTTTTTTTGTTCAGTGACACTGTCTGGTGCGGAGAGAGGTGACAGCTTTTTACATTCAACCTCTGGACAAAGGCTCCTCAAACCAAATGCATCCCACGGGAGCTTGTAGTTAGCATTGCGACTGCCATTATCCATTTGCTGTGCATGTCAGCAAAAATACATAATGGCAATGCAAGGTTTTCTCCTAACAGGAGTGAAGGACAGTGTGTTGGCAGCCATTTTAAGGGCTTTAATTAAAGAGCTCTGCGCCAGTGTCCAGATACTATCAGTCAGTAACGTCTGCCTATACTTCCATCTCCTGCACACAGCAGATAATCCTAATGCTGCTTTATAATCAGCTCATTCTTTACAGCATGCAAAGCGAACGAGACAAACACAGTGGCTGGCATCCTCTGACAGCTTGTCAAAGACCAAAAATCGACTTTAAAAGAGTAGTGATTAACTCCAACAAGGTTGTAGCCTGGTTATAAAATGAATTCCATTACAAGAAGAATGCTGCTCTAGCATATTATCTATGACTGTTTAGGGATTTTGCACACCCACAGACTTTGAAGAGAGCTTTGATTGGCTATTTATTTCTTTTTCCACTGGATCAGGGTGAGATCCGCCACCCTCTGTGAGCTTGAGCCGAACAGACCACACACCAGCCCGGATTCATCCATCTTCATTCTCTAACACAGTGGCTTGAGGGCTTCTACCATGTACATACTGATTCTGGCGAATTACAAGAGACAAGCCACTCCAGAGGGAAGCCTTCCTGGCCCTTCAAAGACAGTGTGAGGCTGCAAAGTGTAAAGCTCTCAACATGATCCATAACAAACCAGGCTCAATGTTCCCTGTCATCACCTCCCGAAGGCATGCCGCACTGTTTTCCGACAGATCTTCGATTGCAAAAGTTGAATATTTAAAAGTATAGAAGGAGAATATATGCTACTGCTATAAAGCACAACCACTAGAGATGTCCTTTGCAAATTAGTTATTCTGATGAACTGATTCTTTTAATGATTCGTTCAAACCAATTCACTTAACTGTAGATATGTAGAGACTGTTTGAAATAAAACTGTGGGCCACAAAAAAAAAAAGTACCATCACAACTATAGTTTACCAAAGTTATTGATACTACACAATTAAATAAAAGGGTTAAATTGTCTCAAAAGTTTTTTTTCATTCATTATGATGGTATTTTGTCATATATACACTACCGTTCTTTATGTTTTTGAAAGAAGTATTTTATTTTCACCAAGGCTACATTCATTTGATTGAAGATACAGTTAAAACAATATTATTGCAATTGTTTACCATTTTAATGTGTGCTGATTTGATGGATTCTAAAATCCTAAGCGTAAAGTGCAGCATAAGCACTTCTCGTGGCACTCCTAAATGATTACTCAAAGGAATTGTTGAAACGAAACCGATTCAAATGAACTTATTCACCTAAATGAATCTAGAAAAGTGCAACACAAAAGTTCTTAAACTGTCTGAAAAACATTACTTCATTAATCGTGACAGTATTTTGGCAGAAACAAGCCTGATAACATGCATTTTATTCCAAAAAATTCATAAACAAAGTGCAGCATAAGCACTTCTTGTGGCACTGAGTGAAGGCTCAAAGAAATCATTCAAACAAAACCGATTAGAATGAACTTATTCACCTAAACAAATCTATAAAAATGAAATGCAAAATATTAAAATATTTGTCAAGGTTCTTACAGTGTTTGAAAAACATTACTTCACTAATCATGACAGTATTTTGGCAGAAACAAGCCTAATAAAATTTATTTTATTCCAAAAATCATAAACTGAGTGATGACAGATGAGTCATTGAAATAAACAGAATTAACTAATTCATCAAAAACAAACCAGACTCACCAATTCTAACAAAAAAGATGAACTTAATCCAAGGTTGACTAATTTTGTCTAAACTTATACTAGGTTCACTTCAATTTATTTACAGTACATGTATTTATTAATCATTTGTGACCCTGGACCACAAAACCAGTCTTAAGTGTCAATTTTTCGAAATTGAGATTTATACATCATCTGAAAGCTGAATAAATAAGCTTTCAACTGATGTATGCACTGTAAAAAAAAAAAAAAAAGTTTTAAAATTTTAAGGCAACCAGCTTCAGCAGACTTTCGAGTTTTCTCAACTTGTTGTTTTATGTTTATACAACAAAAATTTGAGAATCTCCCACAAAAATAAGTTGAGCAAACTCAAAAATCTGCTGAAGCTGGTAAAAAAAATTTTTTTAAGTTCGCTCAACTTTTTTTTTTTTTTTTTTTTTTTTTTTTTACAGTGTGGTTTGTTATGATAGGACAATATTTGGCCGAGATACAACTATTTGAAAATCTGTAATCTGAGGGTGCAAAAAAAATCAAAATATTGAAAAAAATCACCTTTAAAGCTGTCCAAGTGAATTCTTAGCAATGCATATTATTAATTAAAAACAACGTTTTGATATATTTACAGTAGTAAATTTACAAAATACCTTCATGGAAAATAATTTTTGGCATAAAAGAAAAATCTATAATTTTGACCCATACAATGTATTTTTGACTATTGCTACAAATATACCCCTTAAGACTGGTTTTGTGGTCCAGGGTCACATTTGCTCATGGAAGACAAAGCATCTTTATGTTCTACCCACAAAACCTTCATAATCAACTATATTCAAGCTTAATGTAAGTTTAAAGGACATGCGTAGGTCTCCAGCATCCACTGTTAACTGTAAACAAGATTGTCCTCGGTGACATCTGTGCTTTGGCAAAATGAACTGCACATTACATTCATCATCATGTCATGCTCAGTGGCTATGCGAAGCATCTCTGAATTAATTTCACTTCACTTGTAAAGCAGAGACGATCTATCCTCACGTTCCCTGCAGCAACAGACTGATCTACCTGTACAAACCCACCGCTCATGTGCTGTGTTGTAATTACGAAGACAATAAAACACATAAGCTGGGCCGGTGAATACATGACTGTTATAACATCCCCCCCCCCCCCCCCCTTACCAATGCACTTAACTGGTGTATCTTGCCGTTAATCCAGCTTGGTTTGGGTTCGGGGAGGGATGGACCGCAATCTGGGTCACCAAATAATGAGGTCAGGGCGAGTACTGCACCGCAGCATCCATCTGGCAGCCCCACGTGCCTGTCTCTGCCAGCGATATGCAGGTCTGGAGGAATAAACAGAGTGAGCACACAAAGAGACGTGTTACCTGGCTCTGGACTGAAGTGTGTGAGAACCTGTTTGGTTTTGGAACTTACATACAAAATCATTTCTTTGACTTAGCCTTGAGACCGCAGCCACTAAATTATTTAAGCTATTTTTTGTGCACTGCTATAAGTATAATATTTTATACCAAGGTTAAGATATATATATATATATATATACATATATATATATATATATATATATATATATATACATATATATATATATACATATATATATATATATATATATACATATATACATATATACATATACATATATATATATATATATACATATATACATATACATATACATATATATATATATATATATATATATATATATATATATATATATATATATATATATATATATATATATATATATATATAAACCTTGGTGCTTGAGGTCAGTTTCATTTGTGAAAAACAATTAAATAAATAAATAAATTAAACTTTTATTTTAAAAAAAATACTTTGTACATACATTATAATACAAAAAAATTCTAACCTCAGTACTTGTGGTCAGTTTCATTTGTAAAAAAAAAAAAAAAAAAACAATTATTTAAACAGATAAATAAATAAAATATATTTTGTACATACATATTAAAATAATATTTTTTTCTAATCTACTTGTAGTCAGTTTCATTTGTAAAAAAACAATTATTTAAACAAACAAATAAATAAATAAATAAATAAATAAATAAATATTCTTTTCATTTAAAAAACAAAAATATACCTAAAAATATAAAATATATTTTGTAAATATTAAAATAATATTTGTTCTAACAAATTAACAAAGTACTTGTGGTCGGTTTCATTTGTAAAACAATTATTTAAATATATAAAATATTTAAATATATTTAAATATAAATATATAAAATAAATACATAAGTATAAATAAATATTCTTTCAACTGTATAATATTATATACAAACATATTAAAATAATTTTTTTTTTCTAAACTCTCTCCATGTATGTGAAAGTGTGTAATATATCAACTTTTATAATAGGCTACATATACTATACATCTCTCTCTCTTTCTCTCTGTATATCTTTATTCATTTTTCTATAATTTTTTTGTCCAAAAAAAAGACAAACAACCTATTTAATAATACAAATAAATCATGACAATATTGAATATTTAATTTAAAAAATAAAGAAGGAAAGTAGATAATTTATATAACAGTAACAGTAAATGTCATAATTTTCAGCATTTCAGGAATGCTTTCAGATCATTTTTAGTTAAATCATAGATCAATATATTAATCTATGACCAACAGATATTGAAATGCCAAATATATATTTTTAATTTGCTGCATGGTTAATACATTATGGCATTTGTGTAATTGATCACATTCTATAAAGTTCTATTTTTTTTATTTTATTTTGTGGACATAAAATATTACACATCCATATTTCTCTTTATACACTTTTGTGCACTGGTTTTATGGTTAGAACATCGTGCACTGAATGTGCCGCTTAGCTTGCACAGAAACTGCAATAAAAAATAAATAACAAATGGAAATGAACTCGAATGTACACAGCCATTAGCACTGTGCTTCTCAAGCAACGTTCCCAACTGCAAAATAATAAAGCCACACATGCATTATGTCAGCTATTGCTCCCTGGGGCAAAGGGAATAAAAAAACAGATTGCACGATGACAGGAATCTTTGATGTCCATATGCATGTGGGTGACAGCACAGAGTGGAGTGGAATCTTGACTCATAGACAGAGTTATGCCAAAAGCCTCTCTCAGTCTTTATCACAAGCCTTTATCTTCATCATAAGGACAGAGACCACCATGAGGCACATTTATAATTAGATTGTGGAGTGTCGGGTCAAACACTATGAGTCAGCTAGATGATAATGCCACTCTGGGACTGTTAGCGTCAAGCATGGCTTACTCCAGCTTTGATAAAGTACTCATATCATGCCTTCTGTTCAGCTTTTGCTATATCATAAAGGTCTGCGCAAGCACAATGCATGTCTTAAGAATTGCAAGATTTTTTTTAAAACACTATATAATTAGAGGAAACAAAACTTAAATACTAGTGGGGAAAATTGTTAAAATGCAATAAATAAATAAATAAATAAATAGCCTATTAGATACAGAATTATTAAACACAGGATTGACTATCATTACAATTACGTTTCTAAAGACTGGTTGGAAATTATATTAATCATAATTATTTGTATCTTCCCAAATAGGTAGTGTTTTCTCTTATCTGTTGTAACTGTTCTCATAAACTTTATCTTGCTCACTGCAGTTTATAAGGCAATATTCTCTGTACAGCTAGTTTGGAACAATATTTACTGTGAAAAGTGCTGCATAAATTATTTTGAAAATAAATCCAGTTAGTCAAACATGGCATTCTGCAGTCTAATATTTTTGTATAGTGATCACTAAATTGAACAATGCCTCCTGCATCAATCTACAGTCTCTTTTTTCGCACATAATACAATTTATTCATTTCCATAATGTACTTATTTGGTAAGTAGCTGGTAACTGTTGCTAAAATAAAATAAAATAAAATAAAACAACATTGTTGAATATATCATAATACAATTATTTCATGTACATAATTTACTCAAGTGGTAAGTAGCTGGTCATTGTTTATAAAATTAAATGAAAATTAAATGAAAATTTAAATATAAACTAAAAAAATTTAATTATTAAATAACATAAATAGTCTGAAATATATGTAAATAACATACATTTCAGTCTGCAGAGGAGAGTTCTACAAGGATCTATAGAGTTTTTAAGTTTCCTTATAATATTTTAAAAGTTTCTTGTAGCTTCACTACACTGACAGTACAAAATCCAATAAATTAATATTTTGCATAAATTGGGCTTGTACATGAAATATCTACACACGCATACACACACACACACACACACACACACACACACACACACACACACACACACACACACACACACACACACACACACACACACACACACACACACACACACATCTGCCTTTATATTTAAGGAAGGGGATCCCACACAATAAGATTTCGGCCATCATGAAGCATCATAAAGGTTGAATAGCCTTTGTTTAGTGCATCACCAAACAAGGGAAGATCACATAGGTTACCATTAGAATGAAACACCAAATCTATCTGTCATTCTTCTGTGAAGCAGCTTCAGCAGTGTATTTGACTCGAACACTAAAGGCAGCAGGAAAAGCGTGATGATGACTAATGCTCACCACTGAACAAAAGGAATTGCAGCACATGGCAGCAGCCTGTAGCACAGGGGGGAGTTTATGATTAATAGAAATAAATATGAAAAGCATCACATCAGCCCCGGCACCTGATCACTCTCGCCTCCACAACTGCGTTACTGCTTAGCAAACAACTACATCACTAGAACAGATACAGCCCTCGGTTCAGTACAGTGTGTGCAATACACTCCTGCTGGAGTCTGTGGCAATGATGCCAAATATCTCCTGACAGAGAGGTCAGCATTAATCCAGCTCCACATTTTGACATGCCGTTTTTTTTTGCTTTGTATAAAACATTTGGACTCTCTGAAGGCCTGACCTCTAATCAAGCGGTCTTTAAGTAATTCTTGCACTGCCCTACATGTTAAGGGGATATACAATTACTTGAAATACGTCAAAAGTTTATATAAATTTATTACACAGATCTGTGGAATACTTGAATCTGATTGGTCAAATGTGGCTTTCTGCTGTCTTTTTTGTGTGTGTGTGTGATTGCTGATGTCTCTTTCTTCTCACATAAAATTTCATGAACATTTATTTACTTACTGGCAAGTAGCCAAGCACTATTGCGAAAATAAAATAACTTAAAATGTTTTTAAATAAAATAAAATAAAATCACATAAAATAAATTAAACATTTTTCTAAGACATCATGTAATTAGAGGTAAGAAAATCAAACTGCAAAAGGGTAAACTTGAAATGTGAAAACTATATTAAATTGTTTAAATATTTACAGAATTTGAAATAATTACAATTATAACACATAAAAAAAAAAAGTGCTACATCTAAGACACCATGTAATTAGAGGAAAGAAAACCAAACTACCTGAAGAGAAAATTGTTAAAATGTGAAAATGATATCAAATTTATCTTTGAAATATTTTTAGAATTTTTCAACATTACACATATAATACATTATATAATTAAATCAATTTAAACAATCTTGAAAATATGCAAATAAAATAAAATAAAATACAATACAATACATTTATGGTTCTGGTTTGTCAAATGTTGCTTTTTATGGTCGAATATTTTTGTATGACTGTTAAACTGAAGGATGTCTCATGCACTAATACGCAGTTTGTTTCTTCACAAATAATAATTTCATGCCGTTATTTGCTAAATAGCCAGCCATTATTGCAAATAATTTTAAATAAAACAGTCTTGAATATTTCAAAATAAACAATTTGGTTCATTTTCTAGCCTCCAAAGGGGATATCTACAAGGATCCACTGTTATTAAATATATAAACAATTGTGCTAATTATGAGACACGGCTGTGTTGTTTACTGTTGTGATTGTTATTATTTTAAAATGACCTGTTAGAGGATATTAACTTCTGCTATTATATTACCTCAAAACTAATGTGTTACATTAATCTCTCTGTGCCACTTTCAAATTGGTATATTTTGCAGAGAGAAGAGGAGATAAAGTTAATCCCCTTTGCAATATTAAAGCGGCAACAGTAGTGACTTTGCATACGTCAGTGCTATTATGGTACAGTACACCACACAACATTGATCCAGATTACATGTAATGAGGACACTGGACACATATCATTGATCCAGGCCCAGTCAGAAATCAGGCTATAGTATTTGTAATCTGTTACCTTATTGACATGCAGTCCTTCCTCAAGTTGAGCAGTGCTGTTGTTGTCAATATAGGTTTTTCTTAGAAAGGTTTCACTCATTACTATGCCAGAGGAGGAAAAAACTGAAGCGAAGGGCTCATGAATTATTGACAAAAACATTGGAAAAATGGCAAAGTGACATTCCTGAGAATCCAGAGGAAATGCAAAGATGAGGTTCAAGGGTGATTAATTTTGTGACAGTGCTTTGCACCTTGGTTGGCAATGTGTGGAACGTGTCGCAAATGGATTATTTAAAATTCACTTATTTATTTATTTTGAAATTTGGCTGAGCAGACACATTAGCTGCGGATAATGGCAGTGATTAATCCTGGAGTAAACAGCTGAAAATGCCCTTGCGGGGGGAAAAAAATCATCAAATTCAACCTTCAGGGGAAAAAAAATAAATATAAAATGTCCTTTCTCACTCTGTGATAGTTAAAGCAAAGTAAGACAGGCTGGAGATTCATAAATAAGTAAAAGACTCTTCCAGTCTGCCAAATCCCTGTCTGCAGACTTTAGATTAGTACAATGAGCAGAAAAGCAGACAGCATAGGAGAGTCTGCCAAAGAAATAGTACTTGCTGAGTCTCTCTTTATATATATATATATATATATATATATATATATAGATCCATTTTGCCTTCAGAACTGTCTTAATCAGAGATTTTGGTCCATATTAACATGAAAACATCATGGATCCATGCTTTCATGTTATTTACGCCAAATTCTGACCCTACCATCTGAATGTCTCAGCAGAAACCAGACTCATCAGACCAGGCAACCTTTTTCCAGTGTTCTATTGTTCAATTTTAGTGAGCCCAGTCAAACTGTAGCCTCAGTTTTCTGTTCTTAGCTGACTGGAGTGGCGCCTGGTGTGGTCTTCTGTTGCTGTAGCTCATCTCTTTCAAGGTTCGACATGTGCATTCAGAGATGCTCTTCTGCATGCCTCGGTTGTAACAAGTGGTTGTTGAGTTTACTCTTGCCTTTCTATCGGTTTGAACTAGTCTGTCCATTCTCCTCTGACCTCTGGCATCAACAATGCATTTTCATCCACAGAACTGCCACTCACTGGATATGTTCTCTTTTCCAGACCATTCTCTGTAAACCCTAGAGATGGTTGCACTAAAAAATTGCAGCAGATCAGCAGTTTCTGAAATACTCAGACCAGCCCGTCATGCTTAAAGTCATTTAAATCACCTTTCTTCTTCATTCTGTTGCTGGGTTTTTAACTTTAGCAGATTGTCTTGACCATGTCTATGCCTAAATGCAGTGAGTTGCAGCCACGTGATTTGGCTGATTATATATTTGCATTAACAAGCAGTTGAACAGCTGTACCTAATAAAGTGGCTGGTGAGTGTATATACACATACATATTACAACTAGCTGTTTAATATTAAATTTGGAAAATTAATTAGTACAGCACATGGTAATAAAATATATATACTATTATTTATTATGTTTTTTTTTAAATAATTAATTTAGCTTTTTTATATGTATACACACACACACACACACACACACACACACACACACACACACACACACACACACACACACACACACACACACATACTTGTTTTTCTACCCTAAGGGGGTCCACAGTTTTTTGCCCAATTGTGGGGTCCACCATTTCCAATGGTTCTACACACTTATAAAAAATCAAGCAAGATAACAAGCAGTTCCTAATAAGAAATATCACTTCAATAATACAAAATTCAAACAAAATTGTTTGCACATGAGTTTTTGTGTCACTTGTGGGGCCTAACCAAACATTTAGGACTTGTGGGGTCCACTTTCACAGATACACACACATTTCTAATCTTTATATCTTAGCAGGGACCAAACATCTAGAAACATTAACTACTTCCATTATTTGCCCTTGATTACCATAGAAACCTTTTTAGATTCTAATGTATATCCTCTAAATTAATCTGCACACGTCTGTATTATTTTAGGCATCAACATGGCATAAAAAAGCCAATCCAGAGACTTTTCTAAACCAATAAGCCCTCAAATTTTGGTCTCAGCCTGAATGACTTCAGTCTGCAAGACACCAACTGTATTTTGCCCGCATTGTATTGGTCACTGAATGAACCGCAGTCCATTTCTAATGAAGTTGTGTTCCTAGCCAGTCATGTTCACTGTGGCCTAAGGATAATTTACTCCTTTAAATTGAGGACTTCACATGAAAACTCCCTATTCATCTGATGAACAAAGACTTTAAAGTCGACATGAAATCAAAATGGACCCTATTTACTTTGTTAGAGCATATTACTAGTCTTGTGGTGAACAGTTAATCCGTGCAAGTTAATACACTGATTAAAGATTACCACAGCAAACAATTTTTTTCTAAGTCTGAAAAGTTACTTCCGGTCTGAAATGGCGTTCCTTTTCTGATGACGTAGGCTTGACGGCTTGGATTGAGAAACGCTTAACCGCTCCTCAAACCGTTAGTCTGCTACGAGCGAGAGATGGAGAGGAGCGCTGAAGCAAAACCCTGCCCTCGGTTCAATACTCCGTTTCACTCTGAAATACGTCACAACACGGGAGAAAAGTCATTTGCAACTTCCGGTTCAAGCGGACTTTAAAACCCTGTGGAATTATAGCACTAATACCACAAGTAATATTTTACACAAAACACAGGATTAAAAAACAACTTTACAACATGATTTGTCCTCACTGAACATGTATTTGGTAACACACAAATGGCTGGCTCCATACAGAGGTTATACAACATTTTACATTTCAAAGGGGTAAAAGATTTAACAGCAATAAACGTGTTATAAGCAACTCAAAGCATTACAATACAAGAGTCAGTCTTTTTTTGGGGTATAAAACATTTAAAATTAAAAAAGACTTTTGACAGGATCAACCCCTTTTATTTTTTATAGTGCTAGACAACAAAGAACTAACGTAAATGAGCATTCTGCCTTCATTCCCTCCCCATCAAGGCATTCTAAACCCATGAGAAACATGTTCATCTTCAGAACGCACCTGAAGATATCTGAATGAAACCTGAGAGATTTCCAGTCTAAACCTGTTCATCCTAAACTTTCAAACTTCAAAACATTCATAGAGAGAAAAAAGTTACCCATGTGACTCCAGAGGTTTAATCCCAATTTTATGGAGCAATTTCAATATTTAAGTTTTTTGGCCCATACGAAGCATTAATAATAATAATAATAATAATAATAATAATAATAATAATTTATTGTCATTGCAATTATAGAACGAGATTACATTATTAGGCACAGCGACAAATAACAAACAAGATAAATTGTATACAAGCTGAAGAATCATTAGTAACCAGAAACAATGAGTGTAATTGTGTGTGTGCTGCAGCGATGCAAAGTCCAGTTCACAGTTATTGCAATTGTTGGATAATGTTAAGCGAGTGGATTCACATCACTTCATAAACTTGGGATTAAACCACATGGATTACTTTTACGTTATAAATGTTCTGAAGCTTGAAAGTTTAGGATGAACAGACAGCAATGCAATCAGAAGCCCTCGAGTAATGGACAGAGCGGCAACGCAACCAAAATCTCAGCTTTCATTCAAAATATCTTCATTTGTTTTCCAAAGATGTCTTGTGGGTTTGGAATGACAGCGGAGAGTAAATGACAACCAACCATTTAAGAGGATAATACAATGAAGAAAACTATTTCAGCTTTGTTAAAGGGTTAGAACGCATGTCCCGATGTGAATGCTAGTGGGAAGGCATCCAGATACCTGTACGTCACTTTACTTTTCTTCTTACGGCAGAAATGCAATGTTTGATAAAGTATTTGACCTCCTTCCAGTCTGGATTTCCTAAAGCTCGAGCTTCTGCATCAATACAGCGCTGACAGTCCATTTCCCTGAACCTGGCTCCTCACAATGAGCTTCCTCAGGTGTCCTTCTACTGCAGCACATTCATCTGGTGTCCAGCTTCTTTTGACAGCAGTTTCTTTACCTAAGTATACATAAAAGAACATGTTATTCAGTTTAGGTTAATGTCTTAAGTTTAGGATTTTTAAACCTTAATCTGAACTGAAAGACTATTGGATTGATCGCACAGGTCATTCATTGCCATATTGACTTGGTTCAGAGACTAAAAGTACTCTTAGTTTGTTTCTGAATAAAACTTTTGACTAATAATAATAATAATAATAATAACAACAACAACAATAATAATAATAATAATAACAATAATAATAATAATAATGCAGTGCAAACCAGTAAAAGGTGTGGTAGCACTTAATTTTGAATGTGGGTAACCAGACAGTTGATGGCACCACTGACTTCTATAGTATTTTTCCCTACTATGAACGTCAACTGTCTGGTTACCCACATTCTTTAAAATGTTTTCTTGTGTTCAGCAGAAGAAAGAAACTCATACAGGTTTGGAACATGAGGGCGAGTAAATGACAATTTTCATTTTTGGGTAAACTATCCCTTTAAACCTTACGCTTAATTGAATGGTATTTCAATAGTTTTATTCAACAATATTTATTTGGAGCACTTATCACAAAACTGATTATAGTTGATTTACAACCTTAAACAGAATGTGTAAACAGACCTATTGTGACAGCTATCAATGTGCAGTGATCAAGAATCAAGAGTAAAAATTTGATCAAATAATATAATTCAGAATAGAGCTCGTGTCTTCAAGACGAACGAGACCATCAATCCACTTTACATTTCTAAACTCACCTCTCTTTTTTGCCGACTTTCTCTGGTATTGGGAATGCACTGTGGAAGTAGGTTCTTGCACGGATGGCACACTGTCCTCAACTTCAGGCTCATGTGCTTCTGGAATAAAGTCATCTGAGTGCAAAAAATTAAATAAAACAAGTTTATTAAAGAAAAAGACAAATCAAAATATAAACTAACTGTAAGCAACACTGCCTGGATTAGGATCTATCATGCATACCATTGTGTCATGGTGACAGAGCAATGATCAACAGTACAAGTTTAGAAATATTCAGTATATGGCACGAGTCTTGCAGATGATATGTATTGTGAGAAGTAGAGCTGTCGGAAGGAACTCTTCTTCATCTGCTCTGGGAATGTCCCATGATTCAGAATTATTGGCTAAAGATTCATGAGCGCATTGAAAACATCACCCGGACGAGCTTGGAGTTCTGTCCGAGGTTGTATGTTTTGAATGATCCACAAATGACATCGAACTGTGGAGCAGCGGACTTTATTTATTTTATAATGATCGGAAAGCAAATAATAATGAGAAACTGAAAGAACCCAGGTGAGCCCTAGAGCCCTCTAGCAACATCAATGACAGGGTGGGAAAATATGTGGCGAAATGGGGAAAATACGTGCAATATATTGCTACCAGATGAGAGCGTGGTGCTTATTGTAAAACTGTACACTTGATCCATGTGTTATTTTATTTTTTATTATTTTATTACTTTTAGTTTGTTTTTTTAAAAATGTATCATCTCTGTTAAGATGTCATTTGTGATGCTGACTTCAGTGAAGACTATTATGTAACAGTGGTGTTTAAAAATCAATATTGCACGATATTGAAGAAAAATGCGATGCGCGATAACTCATTAAATAATGCGATATTTGATACGATAATGCTTAAAGTGTGTAAAAAAAAAAATTAAATTATCTTTAAAATATATTTTAAATTATATAACCTACATGAGGTTTCACATTCTTTTTATGACAAGAAAACATCCTTATAAATTCTGAAAGTGAACATCAGTGTTTTACTGTAGTATAAGAAGTGTTATTTAACATCAGTGTGAACCACAGGGTTTCAGGTTATCCTACATTAGCTTTATTTAATAAAATACTGAATCATAAAATGTAAAAATAAACATTGCTTAGTTTTTACTGTATGAATTAAATATATCCTGATACTTATTAAAGCTACAAAACTTTGTCTTTTGTTCATGACCCCAGTTATTGCAAGCTGTTGCGATATTTTCGATATATTGTGCAGCCCTAGTGAAAAGCCCTATACAAATAAACAAATCGAATTGAACAACAAATTTCACATGGTTTCCATAATTCTACAATACAGTGGTAGAGAGCTCCGGTTTAAATCAGACTTGCACTCTCACTGGTAGCACAATTTAAATGTATGCCTTTGGCAGATACTTTCTCCTTAAAGCAACTTACAGAACACATTACAGTGGCAATAGCCCTGGAGCGATGGGACACAACGGCTGTGGAGATCGACTACCTTTGGATAACTATACATGTGCTGTAGCTTACTTACATGCAGCATGTCTAAAACATGACAACTCTACATTTAAACTAAAAGGTTATATTAATGCAACAACCACATATGTGGAATTAGGGGTGGGCGATATGGCAAAAATATAATATCACGATATCTTTAAGAAAAATCACGATTCAACGATTTTATCACGATTCTTTGTCATGTTGGTTTTACTATTTTGCAAGTTATCTGAGCATTACAGCCAAACTAATTTCCCTATTATAAAGACAAAACCTTTCAAGATAACAAAAATATTAAAAAAGAATGGCGGGGATATTTAGGCCAAAGTGGGTGAAGATAAAAATCTTTGTCATTATTTTATCTTTGTTATTAAAAAATGAGAACAAAGATAGACATTACAAATACACATACTATACAAATAAAACAGTGTTTTATTTTCAGGTACAGTTTCATTTAGCAGGAGCATTCGAGAAATTGAATCAACAAATATAAAAATAAAACACTATATAGATTGATTCCTATTAAATCAACTGTATTAACGTTTGTCAGTCATGAGTAGTGAGTCATGTTTCTCTTTGTGTTTTGGTGTTTTATTAACATTGAAGGAATAATTAACCCCAAAATAAAAAAAGTGTTTTATATTTATACCATCATTTACTCACTCAAAAGTTTCTTTAAACCTGAATGAGTTTCTTCTGCTAAACATAAATGCTATTTTGAGGAACGTGGAGAACCAAACAGTTGCTGGTCCCCAGTGACTTATTCCATAGTTTTTTTTTTCCTTCCATCAAAAGTCAATGTGGACCAGATACTATTTGGTTACCCACATTCTTCAAAATATCTTCTTTTGTGTTCAGCACAAGAAAGAAATTAATACAGGTTTGGGACAACATGTGAGTTTGTAAATAATGACAGAATTTAAATTTTAGGGTGAACTATCCCTTTAATGACAGTCGGTAGCATGTTCAGTACTGCCCCTTTAAGACATGCATGCATCTAACAGACACGCATCCATTTTCTCAGCTGTTTACTTACTCATTTTAGACATAAGCAACGGAGTCTATATATAAACCTTGTGTGTTTTGACAGTATTAGTGCACAAGATAACTTCAGTAATCAGGCGCTTTTTGACAGGCTTTAGCACGTGCGCTTCGGGTGTACGGTAGGCTTGGGCGGTATCCAAATTTTGATACCGTCAAACCTCCTCCCTATTTTACCTCGGTATACGGTATTACCGTGAATAATAAAAAAATTATGACATAAGGCTCAGACAGTGTCACCTTAGGTTCGAAGTATTTCCATCTCTCGCGGTCACCTTTTTGTTGCACAATTTGCAAATTGCCTCGTCCGTATTTACCGCCTCTCCCTTCTCGTTCGGTCGAAACCCGAAATACTGCCAAACTGCAGAAGTTGTGTTTTTTTCGAGACCCTGGGGCCGGTTGCACGAGCTGAACGTAAGTTACAACCTAGCCTAGTTTTGACGTAAATGGGCATTAAGTTACAACTTACGCTCTACTAAATATTTTTTCGTTGCACCATTAGACTTAGTTGAAGTGTAACTCTACGTATAAACTAAATATTTACGGACGCGTCTGGTCAGGAGTAACGGTTGGAATAAAATAGCAGACTGAGTGAATTGCATCAATATGCTCTTCTTTTACCTGACAACCTCCAATCCTTTAGGCATATATGATGCTGCTGACATTTACACTCACGTACATATTAAGAGAGAGAACAATATGTGAATAAAAGTACTTTGTGTCTTTTTTAGCCCGTCTTCAACACCCCATCTACAGCGCGCCTCTGTGCACTTCGGTCCGTGTTTGCGCATGTCAGATGAAATAATAAATAAATGGCATTTCTTATGTTTTTTTCTTTCTTTCAGTATTTATTGATCCTTATTTATTTCAATTACAGTTTCTGAATGTTATTTACATATAAAAATAGCTTACATATAGACTAATGTTATTAATGTATCGTTATTAATGGAAACTTGTTTTTACCGTTAGTATACGTGAGGCGAAAGAAGTTAGAATGAAGGATTAATTAAGATCAATAACATTTAAACAAGTTCTGCTTGCGTATTTGAAGGTTTCTATTGGATGATTTAGGGTAAACGTCATTTTATGCGACTACGCATTACTTTACGGAGAGCTTAAGAACTACTAGCTACGTCCTGCTTAACGAACAGCTGGTGCAACCGAAGTAAGTACAAATGTAGTTGCAAACTAGCAAGTAGTTACTAGCCTCTAGTGTGAACTTAACATTCTAATTTAAGTAAGAACTTACGAATGGCTGGTGCTACCCTACCCTGGTCACTTGGTGCGCGACTCGCCATCTTTCCCCCCCTCTCTCTTTCTCCTCCACGCTGTCACGTGATGACAACCAAGCATATGCATTTTTAGGCATTAGATAAATTATATTTAATATTTAATCCTCGTCTCCTATATAAGTGCATTGTTTTTATGACGGTATAACGGTATTGAAACTGATACCGTTGCTATTTTTAGATCCCGCGGTATACCATATTACCGCCCAAGCCTAGTGTACGGGCTCAGAAAAAGCGCATAGTAGACCAACGCGTGAATAAAACATTTAACCGGCAAGGCTTTAAAGAAGATCCGAATAATGTACAGTATATTGAGACGGAGGAATAAGAACTGCAGCTGATAGAATGTGCGCTGGAGCACGATACTATGATATTTCTTCAAAAGCAGATCGTGGAGACATTTTTATTGTCCACGATCAAAAATCGTCATATCGCACACCCCTACGTGGAATCCCATAAAGATTGAGCAATAACATCTACATTTAATTGTCTAATTTAAATGAGATCTTTCATAACCATTTCTCTTTTTAAATCAGACAAACATGCCTTCCTCTTGTGAACACCCATCCATGTCAACAGTCTCTAAAAACGGCAAGTAATAGAATATGAATGAGTTGTAAAACTGAAATCAATCTGACAAGAGTATACAAAATTACTACATAAATAGCTGAATAGACTAAAATTGTCTAGTTAGTCACATTATAACAATAACACCTGCCATCTTCATCAAATACTTCTACTCTGTTCTATTCTATTCTATTACTTATCAAATACTAGCTACTATTCTAAAAGAGAACAATTTATAGACGGACAATGCTATGCTTTTTAACTTTCCTTAATAAAAATAAAGACTTAATACCAGTCACATCAAGCTGAATTTGATCCAGATTCTTCCCTTTGTATTCTCCTAGCCGTCCCTGTTCCAGCGCTAAACGAACTTTGCTTATTTTATCTAGCTGGAGCGTGCCCTCTGGAAGGCGGTAGGGCTTTCTGTGGACCTCAATGTTATGCCCAAGGAAATCGGCCAATTGGTCAAATTCTGTAGTCTGTAGTAGAACGAAATTCAATGATCGAGAATTCAAAAGCAAAAAGCGAGCACACATTTAATAGCCATTTTAATACTCTAAATCCAAGTTCGCATGATTGTGAAATCAAAAGTAAAAAGCGCCCACTGCCACTGTTATTGGTAATACAGTGTTGTTGCAAGTTTATTCACCGTGTGAACATTTCCTTACAGTGACATCCCTCGTAAAGTACTTCACGTTCTTAGAGAACCTTTAAATGGTACTACTCTCAACAACTAACACCAGGCTCACTAAAATAAGCAAGAGACCAGAGCAAGTGAAAGAGGATTTGGTTAGCACTAAGCATTAAGTAACAATGTATGAAAAAATGAGGCTTACAGGACGGTGACAGTATCTCCTTGGCCTTTGTGAAGCCATTCCAGACATGGAAGTGGAAGGCTCATCCGTGCGGTCATCACTCGACTCATTAAGAGGAACACAGAAATCTGGTACTCTACTCACCTGCAAAAATGTAATTATTTCATGTGCAATTATGTATTTTGTTCATATTCTATTGAAATCATATACAGGGGAAATATTTTGGTAGAAATTGTATCCAGAATGTCAGAGGCATACCAAAATGTTTTTTTGGAGCAACTTCGTTGTCTGACTGCAGATCAGTTTCCATCTATTATACTCTCACTCGAGTCAATCAGAAGATCAGAAAAATTAGCCACTCCAGCCACCTGCAAAAAAGGAGTTTCAATTTCAAGGCATGTTATACATTTTGGCTTACATTCTATTAAAATGAGTCACAGGGGAAGGACGTTTGAACCATTTATAGAAACAGCAGCATTTTAAAGGGGTGGTTTACTGCGATTTCACTTTTTTCATTTTAAATAGTGTGTAACGTTGCTGTTGGTGCATGGACAGTATCTGCAAAGTTGCTGCGCTGAAAGTTCAACGTAAGCGGAGATATCGTCTTTTAAACATCAGGAAGTTTAATGCCTACAAAAACGACTCATACGGGACTACAACGAACTACTTCCCGGGTTGCATACGAAATAAACCCATCAACCCCTCCCTCTGGAACATGCAGAAAGGGGGCAAGGCCATGTTCTGCGGCTTTGTCGAAGAGGAAGAGTTATAGTGGAGAGTTGTAGTCATGCCGTCGAAACGGTGTTATTTTCACCCAGCTGTCAGGTCTTCTGTGTTCGGGCTTCCTACGGACGCTGTAGTTCATCAACAACGGTTAAAATTTATGTTTGATTATGTTCCTGACAATTACAATCCTAATTTAGCTCTCTGTGCTGCGCATTTTACGGAAGACAGCTTCCAGAATCTACACGAGTTCAATGCCGGATTCACACAGAAACTATTACTAAAACATGGAGCAGTTCCAGCTTTAAAACCAGAGGCAGCAGCTGTTGGGCCACAACCTGTGAGTAAGATTTCATCATTTTAAATGTATTTGCATGTATAATTTCAGACGTAATGTTTTAGTTTGATCAAGGACGTAAACAAATGCCAACGCTGGCTTTAGTAGCCAGTTAGTTAAATGCTATTTCGTGTGTCTTTGACAAACGCGTACAAACATTTTGGACCCGAATTTGTAATTATGTACTAATTTTGTAAATGTATTTTCCATGTATACTTGATGTAATTTTTAGATTTGATCAAGAACGTAAACACAAGCCAACGCTGTTTGGTTAGTAGCCAGTTAGTTCGATGTTATTTTGTGTGTATAAGACAAACGGGTACAAACTTCAAAAAATGATATGTAATCACAACAGCAAACTTCCATTCAGAAACGTTTGTAAGAGCCGTGCTTGCAGAAGTTCTGCTCGACTCTCTTCATTACCGCTTTCTGGGTCTGATTCTGGCTCAAACTGATACGGAAATATTGACACCATTATTTACATTTGACCGGAGCACATGCAGCTGTCGCTCGTGAAGGTAATGGGCGTGAAGTTTCCGCGCAACGTGCAGTACGCAGTTTAGCCAATCACAACACACCGGCCCAGCTGACCAATCTGAGCCCATCGCCTGCTTCTGAGGGAGTGGTTTCAGAGAATCAGGAAGTCAGCCGGTCGTTCAAATGACAGAGGAGAAAGCGGCTTTCAATAAAGGTGAAATATATGAAAAATAAGGCGTTTTTTAACAAACGAAACACGAAGACATGTTATATTGCACCCCATAAACACAATCAAGCAAAGAAAAAAAGCAGTAAACCACCCCTTTAAAGTACAGTATCTGAGGCATACCTGAATGTTTGAATTCCTCTTCTTTTGAACAAAATCACAGTGTGGAGTGGGAGGGCTGTCTTTAATATAATCCTCATCCGTCTCCTCACTTTCGGAATAGTTCACTAGGGCAAACCCGTTGGTAGTAAATACCTAAATAATAAAAAAAAAAAATACACATTAAGAGTTAATATTAGCACAAACATGCTCCTAATAATAGCAAATATTTATCTAGTTTGACAGAGCGAGCATTTGAGGGAGGGTCCCATAAGGTCAAGACTAGAAACGTGTGTGTGAGCGCTTGACATGCAGCATGAGGGAAGACTTGAGTAGTTTGAGGAGTCAACATCATTCATTTACCTGTGTGAGGGCAGAATCTTTGGAGTCCTCATGGGAAGAGTGCTCTTGGTCTCTAGAACAGAAGTCTGCTGCTTTGGTCCCTGGAAATCAGACAAAACAACAGAAAACAATGAAGAACTGACCTTTTTGTTTACCGTTTCAGACATTTACAAGTAACAAAAGTCAGCTCGTGTGAACACAGTTTCTCATCTAGCACAGCTGAAATATAAGAGCATGCACATATCTTTTCTAGAGGTAACAGCTAGTGTCACAGACACAAATATGATGCTGCAATGCATTACATCCAAAATACTCATTCTGAACATGCAGCAGCTTGAAGAGTGTTGAATTACACCTGCAATAACACTAGTTTAAATACTGACAGGTGTTGTCCCAATGATGTAACATCACTATGAGTGAGATCCATACATGAGGGCCCCATAAAGCCAAGACTAGAAACGTGTGTGTGTGTGTGAGGGCCCCATAAAGACAAGACTAGAAACGTGTGTGTGTGTGAGGGCCCCATAAAGACAAGACTAGAAACGTGTGTGTGTGAGAGCTTATCTGTGAAATCATTAGTTTGAGGGAGGGCCCCATAAAGACAAGACTAGAAACGTGTGTGTGTGTGAGGGCCCCATAAAGACAAGACTAGAAACGTGTGTGTGTGTGAGGGCCCCATAAGGCCAAGTCTAGAAACGTGTGTGTGAGAGCTTATCTGTGAATTCATTAGTTTGAGGGAGGGCCCCATAAGGTCAAGACTAGAAACGTGTGTGTGAGCGCTTGACATGCAGCATGAGGGAAGACTGGAGTAGTTTGAGGAGTCAACATCATTCATTTACCTGTGTGAGGGCAGAATCTTTGGAGTCCTCATGGGAAGAGTGCTCTTGGTCTCTAGAACAGAAGTCTGCTGCTTTGGTCCCTGGAAATCAGACGAAAAAAAACAGAAAACAATGAAGAACTGACCTTTTTGTTTACCGTTTCAGACATTTACAAGTAACAAAAGTCAGCTCGTGTGAACACAGTTTCTCATCTAGCACAGCTGAAATATAAGAGCATGCACATATCTTTTCTAGAGGTAACAGCTAGTGTCACAGACACAAATATGATGCTGCAATGCATTACATCCAAAATACTCGTTCTGAACATGCAGCAGCTTGAAGAGTGTTGAATTACACCTGCAATAACACTAGTTTAAATATTGACAGGTGTTGTCCCAATGATGTAACATCACTATGAGTGAGATCCATACGTGAGGGCCCCATAAAGCCAAGACTAGAAACGTGTGTGTGTGTGAGGGCCCCATAAAGCCAAGACTAGAAACGTGTGTGTAAGAGCTTATCTGTGAATTCATTAGTTTGAGGAAGGGCCCCATAAGGCCAAGACTAGAAACGTGTGTGTGTGTGAGGGCCCCATAAAGCCAAGACTAGAAACGTGTGTGTAAGAGCTTATCTGTGAATTCATTAGTTTGAGGAAGGGCCCCATAAGGCCAAGACTAGAAACGTGTGTGAGAGAGCTTATCTGTGAGCATTTATTAATCTTTGCTAAAGTTCATTTAAACATTTAATAGCCTACATTATTGAAATCAAAAGTTGTATTTGTTAACATTTAGTTAATGCACTGTGAACTAACAAGAACAGCTGTATTTTTATTAAAATTAATATAGATGACTAGATTCAGTAACATGTATTGCTCATAGTTCATGTTAGTAATAAACTAATGTTAAATCAAACCACATTGTAAAGTGTTTCAAAAAAACTAATTTACAGAACACCTTAAAATAAGAACGTAAGGTGTGCTTACCCCCTTTAGTACAGTATATGGTCAGCAAGATTTAGCCTTAATAAACTACAGTATTTACAACTGAACTGTAGCCTATTCAATTGTAGAAAATAAGACTATTAGTTAAAATAAACTTTTTAATGCTACTTTTTCCCCTGCTTTTTTATATTGATATTATATACCAAAATAATCTATTAAAGAAGGATTTTATCTTACAAAGCTATGAAATCCAGAGGTAAAATCACAGCTTTTTTTCTTTTTTTTTAAAGAGTGTTGGCCACCGAAGACCATTTTTGACCCAGGAAAAACCCTGCAGGGTTAGCAATGCTTGTGTGCGGACATTCACACGTCAAGCAAGAATCGCTAGTGAGGCACGAAATGTATGAATTTATGCATGTTTTTTTTTGTATGACAACCAGTGTAATTGTTTTTCTAAAACTGAAAATATTAAATGTTTATAAGGTAAACTTTGGTCACACACTGTTTCTGAATTCTCTTTTCTCATGCTATCCATGTGTTATAGCCTATGTGGCACAGTAATATCGTGTCATTTAAGGAAAAAAATTGTATGTGCTCCTAAATTTTGGACGTGCTCGTAATTAAAAAACATTTAGCAGCACAAAGTGCTCCTAATAAAAAAAGGTACCATAGAGCCCTGCCTTAACCCTTCACATACAGATGTGGTATAACATACCAAAATTATATTAACGCATACTGCCTTTATAATCAGGGTATCTGCAGGTATCAGCACTTCCAATGTAATACTTTTTAATACCATTTTTTCTTCAAAACATTTAAGACCTGCACATCATTGTGACTTCTATACAAACACACAAGATCACCCTGCTCAGCGATATAGGAAGGAACAATGGACATTTCTGGCTTTAAATTAACTATAGCTGAGGTTAAGGTCTATAGAAGTATATAGGAGACCAGATTTTTAGCATTTCAAGTCAGAAATACTACAGAAATTGAATGGTCATCAAAAATAAAATAAATTAGGGATGCACCGATATGAAAATTTTGCCCGATACCAATAACCGATAATTCTTTACATTTGAAAGCCCATAACCAATATATTGGCAGATAAATCTAAATTAAAATGTTGATATACTTTGACAGCCTGTATACATAAAAGACTCACCATTAAAAGCCATTGAAACACTTCAACAAATCAAACAATACAGTATCCTAGCTTGAACAAGTGTAAGACTCCTTAACTTTTAAAATTAATTTTACACTCCTATGGTCAACTTTATTAAAAAATGGTAACACTTTATAAGGTTTAATTTTGTTAGCATTAGTTAGCATGAACCAACAATTAATGAACAATACTTCTACAGCATTTATTAATCTTAGTTAATGTTAAGCTCAACATTTCAAGACACATTTGAGATCCAAATTTGTATCTGCTAACATCAGTTAATGCACTGTGAACTAGTGATCGACCGATATATCGGCCGGCCGATACAGAGCAGATTCCAGCATATAGAGCAGATCCCCCCCCACCACTAGCAGAGTGCTGGAATCTGCTCTTCAAGACAACGATAAGTTTTAAACTTTCAAAGCATCTTTTAACTGTTTGACTTCGCTGAAATATTGCCATACACTTTGAAAGTGGAAACACGTTGCTCTATATGTGCTTGTAACTATAGCTAAGCAAGTTTGTGGGTCCAAATGGAAAACGCGAATGCCTCTATAAAACTGCTTGCCATTGTATTTATAGCTAGTTGTAGGCTATTCGTATGCATACGGTCGCTGTTACAAACACTGGTCATAGGATTAAGTAATGCCGAAGTTGTTCCGTGGTATTTGTGTGAGTTTTATTCAGCGACCACCTGTTTGGACGCGTGTGGTGTGTGTGTCTCGCCAGTGTTTCCCACACATAGACTAATTCGTGGCGGTGCCGCCACATATTGCGTTTTTTGGCGATTGCCAAAGCGAATTTTTATCTTATTTGATCGCTGAGTAATGTAGATGACAGACAGCTGCGCGTGACAGGTGGCATGTTAAAGGCTGAAAGAAAGAACGAGCAGTCAGAGAGAGAGCACGTGCGCTAAAGCTGAAGAGAACGAGCACCAGGAAACTGAAGAACTTTTCTAGCAGGAGGTTTAAATTAACGAAACGCATCCTATGTGAGATTAATCAGATATTTATATTACACAAATTTAATATTACGACTTATATCTGCACAAAATGACGCTTCGAGTGTGTGCGCAAGGGGGCTGACCGTCAGCAGGCCAGTGTGAAGTTCAGATGTCTTGCATGGTTCATTGCAATTTTGCATTTTAAGATCTTTGAAACGTGGATTTAAGACATTTGAATGCCAATTAAGGCCTTATTTTTACATTTACAAATTTAAGGCTAATGCCTGGAACAGACAAAGCCGACGACGACGAACTAGCGCGGATAAAAGCCAACTGTGTTGTTGCTTCGCGTCGGGGTAAAAAGCTGCACTGAACACATGAGAGAACGACTGCCGACTGTCAGCTAGAATGCGTGTTCTGCGCCTGCGTGTGAATGAGACAACTGTGTATTTCTGCAGATATTCATCTATATTCGTCATTCAAAAAGGGAACCCAACGCTGCCGGCTGCAGATACACAAACCATAAACAAAGCAGTGTGTGCTTACCGTTTTGAATATCAGTCCTGCTAAACACTTTCTTTATGTTAATATTGAAGTATTCACCAAGGAACACTCAGGTAAGATGTAACATTAGAACAGCCTTCTATGGTGCAGATGGAACCGTTTTGACTTCTTTGCTCACTATTTTACTATTTTCGTGCACTGACTCGTTCACTAAGCTGAACAGCCAATCAGAGTTCCCTCTTTCACCGACGCCACGACGGCGATTCAACATGTTGAATCGGGCAAAAAAAAAAGCCGACGAGGACCAATTTCAGCCGACGGTGCGGAACACGCAGAGAAAACTTAGTCGGACGCCGCACAAAAACTGCCCGACGGCCGACCGCCGGTTTGGTGTGTTCCAGGTTTTAAGGATCCAGACGTCCTAATAAATCAACAGAAGTTGGGTCTGTGTCAAGTTATTAACACACAATGTGGACACTTTTACAAAACCAATGCTAATTTATAATTGTCCAACAACAAAGATATGCATTATCACGTAAATATATGCAAACGATCAGTGCTAAGAGATTCATGTGTAATATGCTGTCCCATACCTTTGTTCCCATCGATAAATCGTTCCACAAACCCCGGCTTGTCCCTCAAAGACAGAATGTATGTCCTGGCATCATCAACAGGCCGGATCCTCGTCTTCCTTCTCAACATTATGGCTCTGTGAAAATAATTACACAAACACACTAAAAATAAATGAAATTTGCATGGGGAAAAAACTACATTTAATATTCAGTGATTTAAGGCACAGGTTAGACCACAGATATAAAACAGAAACAATAATTAGATATATTCAGCCAAATAAGATAGATCGATAAACAGATAGTCTGTCAGCTGCACGTGATCTGCAATCATCTCTGATCAATTAAAACAAAAAAGTCTGTGAAATCGTTGTCAAACCAATATTGTTACATTAATGGATTTTTGCTAAACTAGGCTATAAAGAAAACAGAGTCAAATTATGTGACGTTAATACAATAAAATGCTTCTTAGCGACCATTATCAGCTATCGATTAGCCTAATAGCTAACATTATCAGCTATCGATTAGCCTAATAGCTAATATTATCAGCTATTGATCTTACATTACCAGCTCAAAGATTATGAGTTATCGATCTGAATAAAATGGTACATCATTTACTATCATTTAGTTGCGCTATGAAGTTGAGTAAATATTGAAACGAATATCATGTAAGTTACAGAGTAAAATAACTTCACCCACCTGTTTCTCACACGAAGAGTGTCTTCCATTTGTTCGAAGCGCGTGGAACTTCCGGTTAAACGCCGTCCGTGACCGAATCCGTGTGCTTTTAGCAGCTAACGTTAGCCATCTGATTAAAACCTTACTTCATTAAACACCATTCGGTAAACACGACTAGAAATATACATCAAACTATATCAAATGTATAGTTCAGCAACCTGTTGCTTACAGTTAGGCCTACATGAAGTGTTTCTTCCGTTGGAACAGAGTCAAACCAGAGGAATTAAAGATTAAAACCCAGTAACGTTGTGCGTGGGCGCATCCAAATAAACTACACGGCTCCTCCCTCTCCGTGGGCCTCTCTCATTGGCTAAAGCCACACACACTTCCGTTAGTGTGTATCTGCTGCAGTACCCCGTTCCCGGCTACAGGGGCGATAGAGAGCACACACTCACACACACTCAAAACCTGTTTTTATCACCTTGTGGGGAAAGTGAAAAAAAAGCATGAGGCATATGAGCAGAGGCTTATGAGGCCGTTTACATTGAAAACGGTGTGGGGCCCACTATTTTGGGCCCCACAACGCTGTTGGACCCCATACCGTTGGTGGGCTACTGGTCACCGGGCCCCACAAAGTAATAAATGCAAGTACACACACACACACACACACACACACACACACACACACACACACACACACACACACACACACACACACACACACACACACATCTGAAGTCAGTTTTTGTAAAATTATTTGAATGATTATTTTATATTAAATAGACTAATTATTCTGCATATTATGCAGTCACTTTAATTTATTTAAATAATTGAATGACAGCCCCAATATTACAAAGAGGAAAAGAGACAGCAAGTACTCTTTTATAAGCAAGAGGAAAAAAATTCAATCAGGCAGGCTGTCAAAAAAACTAAAAAAACAAATAAAAAAAACAACTCACTCAAAAATGATCAAAAACAGTCCCTGTGCAAACAGCGCAAGGCATCAAGGGAAGCCAAGTGACCTTTCATTGACTGGCTCGTAGCAGGATTGCAGAGAATGCTGGGAGTGTAACTTGGCAACATTAATGCAGATTGTTCTGTAAATAGATATTTTTATGCCAGTTAAGCCATATAAAAACAACTTGACACAAGCATTACAATGTTAAAATGATATGAAAGTCAATGGCCCTAACTGAACTGAACAGCTCTGTATTTGAGTCACACATACAAACTAAAGTAAGTGCCATGGTCCCAGTGACACTTTAAAACCTGTGATGCCTTTAGCTTTCTTTGGCGTATTTAAAATCTATTCAACTCTCCCAGGCATTGCTGGCCATCAAAAAATCTATACCCAGGAACACTGCTGTCTGGTCAGCCTGGAAGAAAGATGGTTTTGGTTTACACTCGGTTGCTGACCCGATCGGCTTCTGCTCCACAGGGATACACAGGGCCAAGAACAATCTGTCTTACAAGCCAGTGTAATGGGAGATGTTTGCAGAGTTGCTCGTTAAACTCAGTGTAAGCCATGTTTGATGATGAAATTTGTCATTTTGTTTTAATGTTGAAACAACAATCTTCTTTACATGCAGAGACTACAAACAGTCGAAAGTAACTGAATAGTAGATATTGTAAAATAAATAAAAAAAATTATATTGTGGCACCACACAGAGAAAATGTTGCCATAATTTATTTAAAATTAATACACATGCACAGCAGAAGAGATGTTTGATCAAAATCAGACAATGTATGAAAAAGTTATTAGACACTTCCTCTTTCCTATTTTCCATCATAAATGCATCACCTCGCCATGGCCAAACCATTCGAGATATCAAAAATCCCTTTGCAATTTAGCATGCCCTATGTCTTGTGATCATGACCTAGTTTGGTGGATAAAAACCCTAGGAGGAGTATCGCAAATTCTGCAGCACGTGTTTTTCACAAAAGCATGTTAAGGGTCCCAAAAAGCCCTGGACAGTTAAAAAAATCCTTAGGAAAACAATTAATGTAATATTGTAATATTGTAGTATGTGGTATAAATAACACTACACTATCAATAATTCACTAAAAATGAGTATATAAATATAAATATACATTTAAAAATGACACATTTAAACACACAAACACCATTGAAACTACTTTAAATTACATTACATTAAATTACGTTACTATTTAGTATACATATTAAAAAGTGTAAGTATAAAAAAAGTTTATACTAAAAGTTTTATAGTTTATAAAAGTAAAAATTTGTAATATAAATGTATATTTTACCACCATTACTATATTAAATATTGTACTTGTCACAATATTATACTATATTAAAGCTGCCTTATATTACTATATATTACTTATATTACTATATATATTATATTACTATAATATATATTATTATATTACTTATATTAAAGTAAGTTTTGGCACTCAAACAGTTAATAATCAGAACTGCGTACGTCTTGTGGAAGAACACTGTAGCCAGAGCTACTTCTCTTTGTTTATGTCTATGACGAATCACACAGGTACTGGGCTACTTCGCAGCAGTACCTACCAGAACCAGTCTAAAATAGTCAGAATATAAACACTAGTAACACTTTAGAATAGTGAACACTTATTAACTACGACTTTTCCCTCAATAAATTCCTAATTTGCTGCTTATTAATAGTTAGTAAGGTAGTTGTTAAGTTTAGGTATTGGGTAGGATTAGGGATGTAGAATAAGGTCATGTAGCATGTTGCTAGTTAGCAACTAGTTAAGAGACCTTAAAATAAAGTGTTACCTAAACACGTATTATAGGTGTACCTTAGTGATTCAAGACAAGCCAAAAACACGGTTTGGAAAATGCATTCACGTTGTACTCGCTTATTATATACATTTTGTACATTTTAAACACAAAAAAAAGTTACGGACTGCAGCTTTAAATTTTATATATATATACAGTATATATATATATATATATATATATATATATATATAGGTGCTAGTCATATAATTAGAATATCATCAAAAAGTTGATTTAATTCACTAATTCCATTCAAAAAGTGAAACTTGCATATTATATTCATTCATTACACAGAGACTGATATATTTCAAATGTTTATTTCTTTTAATTTTGATGATTATAACTGACAACTAAGGAAAATCCCAAATTCAGTATCTCAGAAAATTAGAATATTTACATTTGAGTTTCAATTAATGACCATCCCTACAGTATAAATTCCGGGTATCTCTTGTTCTTTGAAACCACATTATGGGGATAAGACTGCTGACTTGGCAATGATCCAGAAGACAAACACTGACACCCTCCACAAAGAGGGTAAGCCACAGAGGGTCATTACTGAAAGGTATGGCTGTTTACAGAGTGCCGTATCAAAGCATATTAAATGCAAAGTTGACTGGAAGGACGAATTTGGGTAGGAAAAGGAGCACAAGCAAAAGGGATGACTGCAAGCTTGAGAATACAGTCAAGCAAAGCTGATTCAAACACTTGTGAGAGCTTCACAAGGAGTGAACTGAAGCTGGAGTCAGTGCATCAAGAGTCACCACGCTCAGATGTCTTCAGGAAAAGGGCTACCAAGCCACTTCTGAACCAGAGACAACGTCAGACGCGTCTTACCTGGGCTGTGGAGAAAAAGAACTGGACTGTTGCTCAGTGGTCCAAAGTCCTCTTTTCAGATGAAAGTAAATTTTGCATTTCATTTGGAAATCAAGGTCCCAGAGTCTGGAGGAAGAGTGGAGAGGCACAGAATCCATGTTGCTTGAAGTCCAGTGTGAAGTTTCCACAGTCTGTGATGATTTGGGCTGCCATGTCATCTGCTGGTGTTGGTCCACTGTGTTTTCTGAAGTCCACAGTCAATGCAGCCATCTACCAGGAAATTTTAGAGCACTTCATGCTTCCTTCTGCTGACAAGCTTTATGGAGATGCTGATTTCATTTTCCAGCAGGACTTGGCACCTGCCCACACTGCCAAAGGTACCAAAAGCTGGTTTAATGACCATGGTGTTCTTGACTGGCCAGCAAACTCATCAGACCTGAACCCCATAGAAAATCTATGGGGTATTGTGAAGAGGAAGATGCGATATGCCAGACCCAACAATGCAGAAGAGCTGAAGGCCACTATCAGAGCAACCTGGGCTCTCATAACACCTGAGCAGTGCCACAGACTGATCGACTCCATGCCTCACCGAATTGAGGCAGTAATTCAGGCAAAAGTAGCCCCAACTAAGTATTGAGTGCTGTACATGCTCATACTTTTCATGTTCATACTTTTCAGTTGGTCAAGACTTCTAAAAATTCTTTCTTTGTATTGGTCTTAAGTAATATTCTAATTTTCTGAGATACTGAATTTGGGATTTTCCTTAGTTGTCAGTTATAATCATCAAAATTAAAAGAAATTAACATTTGAAATATATCAGTCTGTGTGTAATGAATATAATATACAAGTTTCACTTTTTGAATGGAATTAGTGAAATAAATCAACTTTTGTTAAGATGTTTGTTAAGATGATAAATTGGGTTTAGGAATGGGTAGTATTAAGGAATCTAAAATATGGTCACGCACAATAAGCCATTAATATGTGCTTTGTAAGTATTAAAAAAAAAATCATAGTAATGTGCATGGTAATAAGATGGTGGTGGTTGAGGAGAGACCCCCCCCCCCCCCCCCCCCACATGATTGTAAAGCACTTTGGGTGTATTGCAATACACAATAAAGCGCTATATAAATGCCTCATTCATTCATTCATTCATTCATTCATTCATTCATTCATTCATTCTTCATTCATTCATTCATTCATTCATTCATTCATTCATTCATTCATTCATTCATTCATTCATTCATTCAGTCAGTCAATAAGCAACTACTTAATGAGAATTGGACCCTAAGCTAAAGTGTTACCACACGTACACAAACTTTTTTTTTTCTTTTCATAAAGTAAATCTAGTTATAGTTGCACTAGTAGAGATCCACTACTATCGTATCCATTTTCAACTTGTGACACTAATGATTTAGTAATCAGTACAATGTGACACTAGACCTTCCACTGGTAACACAACATAGATTTTAGCTGGTCTAGCGGTTCCTGGAAGAAAGAGATAATGGAAGACAGAGTCGAGCATTGGGACTATAATTCTCTTTTCTGGATGATATAGGTTGCCATTTTCTATCTGCAGAGTTTCATAATCAACAGGAAATGATATCCTGGACAATAGTGCAAGCTGGAATGATTGCTGGCGTGTACCGTTAGGACACAGAAATATGTATCATTATCTTTGTCAGCCCTTTTTCACTGCTGATCAGTGCATGTGCGTGAGCTCTGAAGACACATGAGCACATCATTTCTGTCTAAAGGGGAGGATGTGTGCAGGCATCGTTCTAAAGGCCATATCATTCACAAACGCACTTCACAGTGCTCCAAAATTAAATCATTTCAGATACTATGTGACATATTTCATTCCCCAAAGCTTGAGAGATACGCTGTACAAGTCAACCAGAAAGCCTCAAAGTACACTGCAGAAAAAGGATTTCAAATGTGACACAAGCTACAAACCACCGTTTGATTAGAAACAAAGAGAAACACAATCGCACTACTTTGTAAATGTTGAAAAAGCCTCCCGGGATGCAAAAAAATTAGATCGAAGGTGTGAAGATTTGTATTCTGATCATGCTAAATACAGCGAAGTGAAAATCTCTAGTAGGAGCGTGTAGTGGAATATATGCCTAGAAAATGAAGACAGTGTAAATCTCCATTTAAATCAAGACTGTTGTTGTACTTTTCATTGCAATATGCTGATTGATCATTACATTTGTTAGCATTATAGACACGATTCACTCAAAAGAATAGTTCTCCCAAAAATGAAAATTTACTCACCCTCAGGACATCCAAGATGTAGATGAGTTTGTTTCTTCAACAGAACAGATTTAGAGAAATTTAATATTACATCACCTGCTCACCAATGGATGCTCTGCAGTGAATGGGTGCTGTCAAAATGAAATGAGTCCAAACTGCTTTTAAAAACTTCAGGTAATCAAATAATCCACAAGACACCAGTCTATCAATTTACGCCTGCATTTTCAACTTTAAACCATTGCTTCCGGGTAAAATATGAGTCCATAGTATTGCGATCCATAATATTGCTTTTTCCAGTGAAAAAGTTGTCTCATCTGAATCAGGGGAGAAAAGATCGAGCACTGTTTATAAGTGAAAGTAGTCAAAAACAAATATATATATTAGGATTTTGTTGTGAGAGGACAACGGGGATGGACTTTTTCACTGAAGGAAGCGTTATTCTTGTATTTTGGCCAGAAGCAATGGTTTAAATTATAGATTTGTTTCTTTCAAATACTGAGCTTTTCACTTCACGAGAGGTTAACTGATGGACTGGAGTCATGTTGATTATTTGTGGATTACTGTGCTTTTATCAGCTGTTTGTCTCTCATTCTGACGGCACCCATTCACTGCAGAGGATCCATTGGTTAGCAAGTGATATAATGCTAAATTTCTCTTAATCTGTTCTGATGAAGAAACAAACTAATCTCTTGGATGATCTGAGGGTATGAAAACTGCTAGCAAATATTCACTTTTGGGTGAATTATTTCATTATAAGCATGATTTCTGGTTTTACTAGTACATAAACTAATTTTTCCTTCTCTGCTTGCAGGGTCCATTGCAAGATGCTCCTATATCAAGTACCACTACTCCTCGGCCACAATACCCAAGAATCTCTCTTACAACATCACCAAGACCATTCGTCAGGATGAGTGGCACTCTCTGCGTGAGTAACTTTCATTCATAATAATAAAGTGGGACCTCAACATTCCTTGCTTTAAACAACTAAAGCATTAATATCTCAAACTGCCATGTAAGCTTGACTAAGTTACATTTATAGTACGAATCAGTGTATATTTTAACCTTTAGTGCTGAGACAAGCACTTTGTAAACCGTACAAACAGTAATCATCCCTGACCTAGTGATCTCATTTACTCAGACATATTACTTGCTAAGGTCAAGTCAAAGCCAGATATGGAGGTGGTAGCGCAACATGTTGTAATTTCATTAATTTATTTCGGGCAAGCTCTCAGTAGACCTAAAGATGAGGTGATTTGTTGTCGGTTTGTGGAAGGAGGAAGTAGGGTACATATCTCAAAGTCAGATGTACCTCGTTGACCCACTTTTGCTTGGTTCCCACCTTCTCCATATAAAAAGGAAATTATGAAGATGCTTATAGAGAAGTGGTGGAAAAAATGCGCGAATACAAAGAGAGGAGCATTAGTGTGCAACCTGACCTGCAAAAAGCTCAGCAAAACTGTAAAGCCCATTATTCACACATTTTTACACATGCCTCCTCTTGAGGGTTTGTTTATTAAATATATGCTATATCTACTATTTATAAATCCATTTTGCCGGTAAAAATAAAATAAAATAAAAGTGAGCATATATAAAATATTATTTACACATTATATTATATGCATTAAATGCATAGTAATAATTTTTTAGGCATTTACTTTAGTTCTATTTTGCATTTATCTTGTCAGATTGTGTTGGTTTACTCCAGTCTTCAGTGTCATATGATGCTTCAGAAATCATTGTAATATACCGATTTGGTAAAGAAACATTTCTTATTATTAGCAATGTTGAAAACGATTGTGCTGCTTAGTATCTTTGTGGCAACCGTTTTTTCCAGATGAACAGAAAGTTCAAAAGAATGGCATGTATTTAAAATAGAGATATTTTGTAACATTATGACATCTTTACTGTCACTTTTGATACATTTAATGTGTCCTTGCTAAATAAAAGCAACTTACAGTTTAGCTTGGAGAACAAATTTTCATTAAAAACAGGACTGAGGAAGCATGCAATACAACAAGGTTGTCTAAATATGGGTTTTCTGTGTGAAGTGCACAACAACAGAGCTTCTCCTTTCTGGCTGACGTCTACAGTTGTGACAATGGTTTTCACTACAGTTTACAAAATTTACACTGAGTGGGGAGCGTGTAAATCTACACAAAAGGCCTTCTCCTGGGAGGGTTTTGGCTTGTTTGAAACCCTCTTAAGGGATGAGACTGTGGTTGGGAGCTGCTGTGCATCACAGACAGAAGAGCGAGCAGGATACAGCATGCCCTCAAACTGTCATGTGGTCACACTCCAATGCGCTGCAGAGATCAGCCTCTGTCAGGTGACTGAAGAGACACCTCTCCTTTAACCCCAAAACCCACTAGTATCTACACCTCCATCTCTCTTTTTCCTCATTTTCCAAAGCTTCAACGTGGAGGGTTATGAAAGCAGAGATGCATAAATGACACTGCAAGAAAGAGACAGCTCTCAGTGCAGTCGAGTGCAACAGATGAAAGATCTATGTGGAACCCAACATTTCTTACGGTTTCTATTTTGTGCACAGTATCTGGTTCACATGAACCTGTAATCCTGTAAAAGTACTTTTTGATATCAAAAATTGACCCCAGACCCCAGCAAGAAATCTTGCAGATGGAGTTAGTTTACATGTCAAAAGTTAAAATCTGAGCCAACAAAATAGTATATGAGCCATTTAACAGTTATGAGCCATAATATGACTAATAAATGGCTGATGGCTGATGGCTGTTTTCTCTAAATGAACTGAAAATGAAATACTAAAAACCAAAATCAGTTGTTTTAATTTTGAATGAATGAGTGCTGTTCAAAAGGTTGGTTAGATTTATTTATTTATTTATTGAAAGAAGTCTCTTTTGTGCATCATAGCAGCATTTATTTGATCAAAAATAAAGGAAAAACAGTAACATTGTGAAATATTTTTATGCTTTAAAATAACTGTTGTACGGTGGCCGAGAGAACTCAACACGCTGCAACTTCAGAAAACACATGCAAATAGAAAAAGCACCAGCAAATCAAGAAAACATCTTCATCAATTTGACAGCCAGTGCTGCAAATGCTCACAACACAAACAATAAAGAATTATATTTGCAGCACGTTTCTTTGTTTGGTTGTGTTGTGGGTATTTTGCAGTGCATTTCTTTATTTCTTAGTGTTGTGAGCATTTGCAGTGTGTGTGTTGTAAAATTGAAGTTGTTTTCTTAATTTGCAGGTGTTTTTTCTATTTTCAGCACGTTGAGATCTCTCGGCCACCATACTGTTGTCTATTTTAATGTATTTTAAAATGTAATTTACCATAGTGATGATCACATGATGCTTCAGAAATCATTCTAATATGCTGATTTGGTGCTCAAGAGACATTCCCAATTATCATCAGATTTGAAAACAGTTGTGCTGCTTAATATTTTCATGCAGAAATAAATAAAAATAAAAAAACAGCATACATTTGAAATGTCTCTTTAAAGATGAAAAAACATGTAATTTGTTTTTGACCAATTTAATGCATCCTTGCTGAATAAAAGTATTGATTTCTTTCAAACTTTACAAACTTTCATACACCTTGTATATTATAGAATAATATACAGTATAAGTAATCAATGTTAAAAATAAAGGAAATGCATGCACAATTAAATATCAAATAAAGAGACACCTAATCTCAACTGATAACCAATTTTGATATATTGTGCATCTCTAGTTAAAATACTTCTCATACACACTTGAGCTTAGGTTACAACATGTTCACATAGTAATTTGATCCAAGCATTCTGACCTATACTGTAAAGAAATACATGGAAGGGTCAATTTTTCAGTTAAGGTCAGGCTGAGATGGTTAATGTTCTTATTACGGCTTACACTGCAGCTCCAACAAATCAAACAGTCTGATGAAACCCTTTCCTGTGGTGAGAGAACCTTAAATGTAAAACAGAAAAAAAAAGAATTAACAGAAGACATGGCCTTTAAGGTTTTGACTCCATTGAGTGTCATATTGATTTTGGGGATGCCAAGAGAGGTCAGGAGATCAAGAACTCTCCATTAGTGGACATTGAAAAGTGAATTACTCTAGTACTGTCTGGGAAATGTGTCTGAACCTGGGGAACACTGCCAAAAAAGGCTCCGAAAGAATCCCTAGATGTCTCAACCGGCCACTGGTGAAGGCGTGAGATCAAAGCTCGTGTTTTGTTGTGATGTCTAGAATCAACAGAACAGGTAACGCTCAAGCGTCACGGCAGCTTGTGTTGTTTTTGCTCGTGTCTCGCTCGGATGAGAACCGAGACCTGACATTTCATAAAGTGTGTGAAATTGAACAAAGGGAGGTTAGAACATTTCCTGCACTCTCATAATGCTTATCTGCTCACGAGTGACATCAGCAAAACTTCAGAAAGCTGTGGGATATACACAACACTCATTTGTACTTGTCAGTCAACACACCAGGTAACCGACTATAACAGCAAGAAAGTCACAAATGACGACGCAACTTCTATTATACGGAATATGAAAGCAAAAGATGAGACTTCGCCAAAGCCAAAATCACTTGTTTTTAGCGATGGACGGCAAATTCAGCTCAAAACTGAAAATGCTTTTGGCGTTTCGGCTTTGGATGAAGACGGCCTGGTTCAGTAACTTCAGCAGCTTAGGGATTTTGTAAGATCAAAAGGAAGCACCAAAAATGAGCAGCAGGAAGCTGTCAATGAACATGACAGGAAATAATCTGCCGTGATGCGTAAAGGTACCCAAAGAGGCGAATTATGATCTTGGTTTCCAAATCCTCCAGATCTCGGTGCACTCAACTCAGAAACTGCTTAGCGCTTCGGAGACCAAAGAGAGTCAAGCATTGGATTTAAAAAGCAAAAGAAAAGAAGAAGAAGGAGAAAAGAAAATGAAAGGATTTTATAAAGCTCGTCTACTGTTTTTAGGGTCAATCAATTAAAAATGTATTCATGTAATCAAATCAATTACATGACATACTTAATATGATATGCTTAAATTAATTGCATAAAACAAACATCATGCAGTTAATCACATATATCAGTCATATATATGATTTTAATTGCATGAGTAATGTATTAAATGAAATAGATTTTCATTATGAGTATTAAATATCACTAAACTAATCACATAACAATAATTTTAAATGAAATTAAAATTAAAAAAATGTATTCATGTGTTTAAAATGTTTACATATCAATTTAATTAAGTTTAATTAATCACATCAATACAATAATCACAAAATATTGAAAACATGAATCAAATTATTATTGTAATTGAATTAATTACATTACATGCCAGGTAATTAATTCAAACATAATAAGTCACATATCGCATAAATAATCACATAAATCAGATTTAATTTAAATCAAATTCATTTAAAAAACATCAAATTTATTAACTCATATGCAGTTAAAATATTGATATTGCAGTTCATCTGATAAATAATAATTTGTCAGAAATCACATATATTGGTATCATTAGCTGAGAAAAGCACCAAATGAAGATTAAATAATGATATTGATATTTTATTATGGCAGACAAAAGTATTTTAAAACTTGACAGCTCATATTACTTTAAAGAGATAGTTCACCCAAAAATTCTGTCATTAATTCAAGGCCCAGAAAGGTAGAAGGACATCGTTAAAATAGTCGATGTGACATCAGTGGTTCAACCTTAATTTTATGAAGCCAAGAGAATAGTTTTTGTACGCAAAGAAAACAAAATTAACAACTTTATTCAACCATTTATTCTCTTCTGTGTCAGTCTTCAGTGCCAGAAAGCTCTCGGATTTCATCAAAAATATCTTAATTTGTGTACCGAAGATGAACAAAGGACTTAAGTGTTTGGAATGACATGAGGGTGAGTAATTAATGACAGAATTTTCATTTTTGGGTGAACTATCCCTTTAAAGCTACATATTTTACTGAAGCTACTTCTTATGCAAAACGTTAGTTTGATAGCTTGATGATTGTTGTCTTGGGACCCTGCTAAAAACAGGACCTGTAATGACATACTAACATCCTAAGCGGTAATTTAGTCTTTACCCCAGAGTGGGATACGCAGAGGAAATGAATTGTTAAGAGTAATTAACTGTCACTGCTGTAATCAGACACTATTAAGGTGGGATGGAGTAATTTGTATCATCTCTGTACTTACATTTAAACTGCTCGAGCATTAACCTTCATTGTGTTTATTGTACTAAGTGGACTTTGAATGTGACCACAACACAGCGTTCACTCTCTGTACACTACTGATGTAATCTCTAGATAAGACATTTCCATGTGTCTAGGCAATAATAAATGGAAATTGGAAATGGTGCCATCATGCAAACCATCTGGGCTTGACATGAACAAGCACGCCATTACAGGAGCGGAGGGAGCAGTTGAGAAATTTCTCAACTGCGACTTGGCATTTTGACATCTATGATCATTATATTTTCTTTCTAAAGCTGAGAGACCTTTTCCTCTGTGGTAGGTGAGCCATCAATAGCCATTCTGACAGTTAGAGACTCTGATCTTTTGTTGACCTCTTTCATTCAGCAGTCAAGGAGCTGAGATATAACAAACGACAGTATATGTAATTGCATGTTGACAGAGCAGAGGGTGAAGTCAACATGAAACAGAATGTGTGACATATTTCACTTTTGTAGTGTGTTGTAAACAAGATGTTCAGTGGAAAAAAAAATGTGGGAGAGGACTTTTTGTCAATCAGGAATTAAGATTGTGAAAGTGGTCTCTATATGACAATAGGGCTTGAAATGCAAGAAGGCTTCAAGACATTTTTCTTTTAAGACAAGGAACATGTACACAAAAGCAAATTGGGTAAATTTTGATTTCATGTTTACTTAAAAAAAGTCTTAATTATAAGATTATTCAGTCCGAGGGTCACTGGAAATATGTACCTGCAGACACATTTCTGTAAAATGACATTACTGCTTTTTGCATGGTTTGCAACAAAGTGAAATGTTCAGGGATTGGAAATTGTCAGTTTTATGTAAAATTGTACATATTGTGACAGTTGAGAATTAAATGTCTGGCGAGTGGCGCTAAAAGGTTAATGCTCGCATTTAAAAATACCGTACCACCCACACTAAACCCTACTGTAATCCTGACCGATAGTGTTAACAAATGCAAACAAATGCAAACTTGCAAGCTTGCTTGTACAAGTCTTTGAACTCTTTTGTTGTGACTTTGCGTTTCGTATTGCAATTGCAATGCTGTACCGGGTGAGCTACTGAGCAAGTTTACTATGTTAGAAAAGCCATACATATGGAACTGGTTATGTGATGCAAACATCAAAATTCATTATTTACAATGTTGAGGTCAGGACATAGTATTGTGCAAGGATTCATGCGAAAACAAGTCTTTCTTCATTGATAATCTGCCCTGTATTCATAATTTGTGTGAAAAGGAATAAAAAATGTTGCCGCTTTACTGTCTCTAGTGTTAATTTGAGCTGGAAACTACAGTGAATTGTACAGTATGTATAGGTATGTATCTGGAGTTTGCAAAAATGTAAGTAGAGGCACATATTTCCAGTGAGCCTGGGTTGAGATTATTTTATTTTGATTTATTTTGGTACATGAAGCGTTATGGTAAAGGTTGTAGAATGAGAATTGGTTCCCAGTTTTTGGAAACACTAATTCCACCTGAAACAAAATAATACCCAAATCCTTGGCTAATAATAAGAATAAGAAGTCCATTAGTAGTGCAAATGTCACCTTGCAAACTTGAAGACGTGTTATGTGGATGAAAGCTGACATGTGAGAAAGCGGTAAATAAATGTGGCATTATCAGGCGCCAAACATCCTGTCGTACTATTCACATTATTCAAATCCTTATTTATAACCATAATCTTCTCTGTACCACATAACCTTGTCTGCATAAACATGTATAAAGACCTTGGTCATTTTGGAGTTGTTTATAGAAACCTGAACAATGAAGTTTATTTTTATCACCATCAAGACAAAACTGTCTCCTAAAAATTAACATTTTAGCTGAGGAATCCACAAGCCCATTTATGTAGCTCAAGTTTGCTAATCCCTTTGCTATTAATTACAAACTGCGAGTTCTTTGTCCCGGCAGTTTATAGATTGCACCATTTTGACTCACAATTATCCACATTCATGCACCACATCCTCAACAGACAACTGAATGGCAGAACGCGCCGCATCAACACCCCGTTTCTGGATGATTGATGGGTAATACAATCAACAGACTATATAATGAACACGAAAATAGAAAACAAGAGCAAAGCTTAGAGCTGTAGATCGATGGACTTTACACATATGCTCACAGGGTATTTCAGATTAGCCAGAGTTCCCTGTGGTTTTCGCTGTGACCGCCATGTCCAGAAGGGCTGTAATCTGTCAGACGGCTGCCTAGTGATTAGTCTGCGGATGGCCGAGCGGAAGTTGCCCAGTGGCCACAAATCAGCGGCTTACTTTGATCTCGGAGCTCGGATGGAGAGAAAACTCCCATACTCTTGCAAGTGCTGTTTACACTTGCTGTGCCAAAATATGGTGCTGAATCAGATCAATAACATGGTTTAAAAACAGAATAATCTCCATACTGAAGTATAGGTAATATGTTTGTACTGCCCAAAAATTCATCATGCAATTCATATAAAAATTATAACCTAACCTAAATATTAGCATTAAAAATGGCACACTTCACTATTAAACTCTCTATGCACTAAGCTTGCATAACGTATATAATGGTTGCATGTTCCAGACATACAAAGCTGTCTATTTCAGTGAAAAATGTTGGCCAGATTACAGTGTTTTCAAATAAATTGAGCTCTTTTTTCCCCTTCAGTCGTACAGAGGCCACTGAATCACTCTCTGGCTTCTCTAAGCTGTAGCGTTTAGTACTTGCAGATTAAATTAGGCCATGAATTCACCACGAAGGCCTTTGGCACAAAAAACGTGATGAGATAAAAACATGGTCACACTCTGTTTCTCTTCTACAGAGTAGGAGTAGGCTGTCAAGGTCAAGAATTTGAACCCTGCACGGTGTCTTGGTGGCCATGTGTTTCTTTAGCTTGCAACATCATGCTTTTCAACTCAAATACAAACAAAAGCTGTATCCTTGAGATTCTCATTCCTTTATCAATGCAGCCCCATGGTGGGGTTACAGTAGTGGTCTAGATAAAGAACAATAATATTTAAAACTAGATAGACCTGCCATGAGATTTGAGATGCTATATGCTTCTGTATAAGGCACAAGTTAGTGTTTTAAGTCTCCATGAAATGGTAAGACATGTTTTCTGTTGTTTGAAAAAGCCCATTGGCTTTAGGTACATCATAGCAATAATGAAGGGAGATTTTGTGAACATTTGATTGGACAAAAAAGTCTGAGGTGCAAGACGAGTCGGCAATATTTTTTGTCCATTTCCCGGAAGACAACGATTATTTAAAAACTAAAAGTGTCAATTCATAGTTCATATATATGTTACAAGTATGTTTTAGACTAATCAATTGTATATGCTTTTGTTGCACCCATTTGTTCATGCTAATTCAACTTACTTTTACTTTTAAAATAATCATGTTTGATAGCAGATTTTGTTGTGAAAACTACCCATGATGCTTTACAGAAAATTCCACCAATCAGAGAGTCGCAGCGAACAAACTGTGCCAAGAGATCTTAAGCTCCACCCATTTCAATGAAGCACTGCAAATTATGCAATCAAGCCAGTCTCAATGTACTTTCAAAATACTTAAATATTAAACAACAAACTTAAAATATTGTTTCTATAGATACAACTAAGAACTTTAAATTTTAAGCTTTGTGTGCTGTATTTCATCGATTTAATTTGAGTATGTCATTCGCAATGAAATTGTAGCTATTTTCCTCATTAAAGCCATTACGTACATAGTCTTGTACCTTTGTCCAATTTTCAAATAATCTTTTGCTTCAAATCAAAATTTACAATTGTAGTTGATTGGTTTGGTTCATGACTTTAAAAAAAAAAAAAATCCCTATGGGAAAAATGAATGAACCAATATGATTAACCAATCAGAGAAATCACTGTTTCCACAGAAGCAAGAACTGATTACTACTAAGCAGCACTGTGACATTCAAATATTTAGCAATGAACTTTGAAAATATTGCATTATATAGTATATCCTTGATTATATTGTATACAAATGACAAAAAAAAATTACCAATGATGCATTAATTTGATTGCAAGTCATTAGCTCATAAAATCACGTTTTTTTCCTTCAGATTTGGAAATACTGTTTTAGATTTTGAATTAAATGCTGTAATATTGTGATTAATCTCACAGATGGTTGGTTTGGTTCTGGTACTCCTAGTGGAATGAAAAAAATGAATGGGAAAAATACATCTGTAACAAGTACCACTGTAAACTGGGTGATCACTGCTAAACTCTACTGGCTCTACATCTGCTGATGATGTCCTCAACTGATCCAGGAACCGTCTCTGAATCCCCCTTGTTCTAGAGGGAGAACTTCCTGTCCTCTAGATTAGCACACACGGGAGAACAGAGGACCGTAGCCAATTAAAAAAGGGGAGGGGTGGGTGAGGGCATTATAACCGAGCATGAACATGCCTACTCTGTCCCACAAGAGAACAGCCTCTGGCTTTGTTGCTGTAGGTGATGGCATCCATAGAGACTCTCCTGGATTAGTTGAACTGCTGGACTGAAGCTGTGGCTCTCAGTTCATTAAATGCTTCACTGGGAGAAGTTTAATGACAAACGCTCTAATGGTCCTTCCATAACTGACGCAGTGGAAAGCAAGGGATGTATCGAGCACTTCAGAGGCCTGAGAGAATATTTTCTCCCTTGAAGTCTGACCTAAAAATAGGTGTGCACGTACACAGCGTTAACGGCTTGATTAAAATCCATTCACATCTTTTAGTGCATTTCAGCATTGTTTTCCCAAATTCTTGCCATTTTACTTTGAATTTGAGCACTTGGCATTTTGGTAAAATTAGTTTAGATTCGATTTTTATTTCTAAGCAAATCTCGTGAAAAACACATTATGTGAAAAGATGAATTAAGGAAATTGAAATGTGAATTTCATAATTTCTTAGTTTTTGGACTTAATAAAGTCCAGCTTTTGCTTTAATGACAACCACACACAAGATAACATTTTTTCCCCCTGTTGTGTCATAATGTTTTACATATTTAATTTCTGGAAATCCTAAAACATCTCCAGGTTTATATTTCAAATCCCAAACTTCAGTGTAGTCTCAGACTTTTAATAATTATATATATATATATATATATATATATATATATATATATATATATATATATATAAATGAAGTAATACATTTAATTACAAAATAATGTTATAAATTTATAATAAAAAAGATAAATAAATTGTCATCCAATTTTTGATGTCTAGGTCATATTTCACCCCCACATTAGAATAATTTTTATTTTATTTTATTTCTGTAAAGATTAAGCTTTTGTTTAGTACTATTAAGATTAGTTTTGCATGATATTTCATGACAATTAATTTTCCTTCCAAATTCTCATTATTTTAAGGCAATACATACATACATAAAAATTCCAGTATAATAAAAATGTTACTGTAATTTTTTTACTGTAATTACTGTAATTATCAAAAACAGTAACTATTTAATGCTTAAAAAAAATTAATGGTTGCTTTCAGTAAAAATTCACTTTTTATTTTGATTTTGTGATGAAATATGTTCTTGACAGTTTTCTTCAGATACATCCTTCTCATATTTGAAGCCATTCTTACTCCAAGGACCAAATACATCAAGTAAACAAACAAAGGCTGAAAATACAGAACATTCAAAAGACTAAAAGAGAGCTGCTTGTTAAACAGAAAGCAGTGATTGAAAAACGTGTTTCACCAAATCAGCATGCTTTGCAGACCATTTTCAGAATAATCACTGTCGTTAATCCACCTGATACATCTCTATATTTGCCTGTATGGATAATCCGTCTTTTTGCTATGCATGAACGTTTCTCTCTGCCTCAAAAATAGCTTCATTCTCTTCAGCTTTGCCTCGGAGGGACCGAGCAAAAAACCAACTACATTTCTCCCAGCATGTAGTGACGATGATGACTAACTAGCCCTAGAATCCAATCCTTACAGATCCCTGTTGCAAACAGTTATTCCTTGGAAAGCCAATCCCTACTTTACATTCCAACATTAGAATTATATTTCAACCCCCATTTTGCCAGGCAAACTCACAACGGCTTACAGCGCTGCATTAAAGTAAAAGCTGTTCTCCCTGGAGCAACACTGTCTGTCACAATCAACATATTAGTAAGCATGAGTAAGTAACTATGGGGCGCCCAGTCACCTAAATTAATCATTCAGAACTGAGCACGCCATAGAAGGGTCCAAATGTCAAAGACAGCTAGTAAAAAATGTATCTATTTGCATTTTCTCTATATACAATTATTTGCTGTTTGAATAACTGTTAAAATTATTAACTTACAAGGTGTTGATTAAATTGTGATCAAGTTAAATACACTCGTATCTGGTACTTGCGTAAAAAGATGTGTTTATGATGCCCATATTTATAGATTACACAAACATTAGCTAATAATATCAAATAATAAGTTTGAGTGAAAACTGAAATGTGAATTTTATTATTTTAGTATTTAGAAACTCCAATTTTTGCTTTAATGACAGTTGTACTCAATCTGGCATTTCTTAGTTCTGTTATGTCACCATTTTTCTTTATTTTACATATTTCATTTTTGGAAATCCTAAAATATCTCTGGGGGTAAAATCGGGTGGTTTGGTCTTTTAAACCACACTGTATTTATGAATAAAAAGGTAAATAATAATAAAGAAATAATTATATTTATAGTATATTTAAAAAAAAGAGTATATAGATATCAGCTTATTAATAATACATTTAATTACAAAATATTATTACAGTTTAAGGAATTACACTGAATGTATTCATAAAAAGTAAATAAAATAAAATGAAGAAATTATTTAATTATAATATATTTAAAATAAATAAATAAATATTTGAACTAACTAACTAACTAAATAAATGGTTATCAAATTATTTAGTAGTAAATTACACTAAATCCATAAATAAAAAGTAAATAAAAATAATTAGATTAATTGTATCTAATAAATAATAAATTAATAAGTAATAAATTAAGAGTATAAATATATAAAAATACATAAATGCATAAATTATAATAAATTACACTGTATGCATGTAAAAAAGTTTTTTGGAGTTTAAACAGAATATTTAATGCAAACAAATCAGGTGGTTTATAGTCTAGCATCATTTCCTTAGTCACCTTGGAGCCTGGCATTGATCAAGTGTAGGTCTGACACACGAAGGTTGTGTTAAAATATGAAGCAGGATAAATCAAGATCAGTTACATGTGACACATAATAGAGCCTTCTGCCCTCCTGAGAGGACCAGCCTGATAAATAACTCCATCCCAGATGCAAAATTCCTATTCATTTTGACATGCCGTATTAATTGAGTTAAAAAATGTAGTTTAAGCTGAATTTTTCAGAGCTGCACAAGTTCTGTTCCTTTGTAAAAAAGCAGCATACAGATTTGAATGGTCCTGGGAAAGGCAGGACGAGAAAGCAGCGTGTGTATTGTGTGTGTGTGTGTGTGTGTGTGTGTGTGTGTGTGTGTGTGTACATTGCCTGAAACTGTCTGAGTAAGAGAAGGGAGCTGGAGGTGTGCCATGTGTTGGCTCAGCAACCCCCACACTGCTTGTTCTCTTAAAGCACTGAAGAGAGAGAGAGAAGATATACAAACATTACTGTACTCACCAAACAACACACAGCACAGAGATGTCTGCAGGCCAAAGAATACTAATGGCATTTTTATAGACATCATTAATCAACTTTAATGCTTTATTTGAAATCTTCTTGCATGAACCGTGGTGTTAATAGTCACAATATCTGAAGTTATTAAATATTATTAGTAATTATCCTGACTTTAACTTTCTTTCAGGTATTTGAAACTGGATTTTTACATAAAACGGTAACTAAAACATAAATAAAATTCTTCTCAAACATTACTTGGAACAGGAAGAAATATTATATGCTGGCAAAAGAGAAAGACAATATTGATATTTGTTTTTTATTTAATGAAAAATTATATTAACTAAACAATATTATTATTATTAATCAGTTACCAGCATTTTCCACCATAATACAATTAAAATAGGTTTTATTTCCAAATTGTTTTTGAAATCCTGCAGTTTGGTCTTGACATTGTATTTATGCATACAAAGAATATTGTATTTTTGCATGCAAAAAAAAGTCATCAAATTATTAATAATACATTTAATTACAAAAATATAATTATAATTTATGAAATTATAGGCTATACGTAGGTATGCAGAAAAAGAAAAAAAATTATATAATTACAGTATATTTAAAATAAATATCTATTTATATAAATCAATCAATCAATCAATCAATCAATCAATAAATAGTAAGCTAATTATTTCATAGTAAGTAATTTCTGAATACATGTATTAAAAAGTTTAGCATTTATACTATATTTAAAATTATAATAAATTAAGAATATATATATATATATATATATAAATGCTAAACTTTTTAATACATGTATATATATATATTCTTAATAATAAATACATAAATACATACATAAAAATATAATAAACAACAATGTGGTCATGTAAAAAAAAAAAAAAAAAAAATCCAATAATTATATTTATAATATATTTAAAATAACAGTAAAGAAAGAAAAAAAAGCAAGGTCATCAGATTATTTTATAATAAAGAAATAATTATTTTATAGTAAACAAATAAATAAATAAGCAAACATTTCTAACCACTTCTAATCCACCTTTATGAAAACATTACATTTTTAAGGAATTAAATTTGTTTTGTTTTTTTCATGTTTTTAAATTTTGTGTGTTTCTCAGCTATTGTTCTTTTTAAATATGTCTATATGTAGCTAGTAAAAAGTACTATAGTAATAAAAATAAAACTGCAGTATTAGTTTTTAATTTCGGTTTTAGTATCGGTTATGTAAGTAGTACATCAAGATAAACAATGAAAATGACAATGTTTCAGCTTGGCAACTAGCTCAACTAACTTTTATTTCAGTTAAAGTTTATTTTATCGAAAGTAATGTTTATAATTGAAGTTAACTATAGTAACTCTGCATGGTGCATGTAAATGTTTGTTGCAGATACTATTTGAATGTACACTTAACTAATCTAAAATAATAATATAAACGTTATTTAGTTTAGGAGTTATTTAGTGAACAAACCCACAAGCCTTAATATCAAACTTTGGCATGTAACCCATACTCCTGTTTTTACTACAGACCTTATGACCTCAAAAAAAACATCCAAATAGTATCAAAATATCAAGGACTTGGGTTGGTAAGCAATCACTGAAAACATCCTAGAAACCTTCAAAAAAAAAAAAAGAGCAATATGTTTTCTTCATAAAATAAAAATCTTATTTCAATTTAACGGTTAAAAGAAAAATCTCAAAATGGCCTTGTAAAAACACATTCACTATTCCATCAGCAGGGTTAATAAAAATGCTTTTGAGCGCTGTAGTTCATTGATGCTATGAATGTAAATGTATGTAAAGCAAACAGTGCTCTCATGGCTGGCATTATCTCTAATGGCATAGCAAGAGTTCATGCACTCTCACAACTCTAGAACGTGTGCTTTCTAGAAATGAGATGCGTGTTTGCACAACAGCAGCAGTGTGTACTATAAAGGGGTTTTAATTGATAATATCTGAATTTTCATCGTGACGGGGTCGTGTTCAGTTCTGCACTGAACCGCTGTGGGTAAACCATCACAGAAATAGGTGCTAATGATGCATTCCAGCGCTGAGACAGAGGCTGATTATAGTATATAGGGATATATTATAAATTGAGCATAGATGAGGGCCATTACGCTGTCATGGTAATTATGAGAATCAGCCCCAACTCTCAAAATGTGACCGTTTCACTCGGTGAACTTCATGACTTTCATTCAAGAGATGAATATGGCTGGCAGAACACAGTGTTCAGGCCGTGAAGGAGCTCTTTGGAGAAATTTGAGACTGAGTGTGAGATATTTGATGGCAATTGTTGTGATCCTGCTGCGGCCATCTCCGCTTATTGATCATCTTCATCAATAAATGTGTCACACTTGTCAGAGAATCCTTCTAAACGACCCCACTGCTTTCTGCCTGCATTGGCTATTAAAAACTTTTGATTTTAAATGTTTATCTATTCACAAATGTTACTTATACACATACATACATACATAATATATAAATATATATATATATATATATATATATATATATATATATACACACACACACGCACACATATACATATATATATATATATAATTTAAAATAACTTATTGAATGATAGATGATAAATGTAAAAAATGGAGGAAATATGTACAAAGAAATAAAAAAAAATATGTATATAGATTTAATATGCTTCCCTATTAAACGCTTAAAGCAGATTTCTATAAAAATGACAGACTTTCACTTTTGTCGGCTGATAGGACATGACACAATATAAAAGTTTAACCTCTCCAACTGGAAAACAGCACGAATCACAGGGAACTTTGTATTCTTAAATAGGTGGTTAAAAAATAAGAAAAATAAACATCTGTCACAAATATGATCCTTGGCTTCAAGGATTCACGGACTGAGTGGACTAACAAGTCCCTGGAATGTCTAATAAAGCTTGTTTTCTTTCCCAAAAGTGAACATAAATTCCCTTCCTGCCTCATTATGACCCAACTCTTCAGTACTGACTCTCACTTAGTGCTTTCTCCAGCAATACCAGCGGCTCCATCTTCCCCCGTAAAGTGCAGCAGTAATCTGGTTAGTCACATTGCACAGACTCTCTGTCCACTGCCTGCAAATCCCAAAGTAATTTAGATTTAAAAGAAGAGGTGGTGGTTTACGTCGCCATGACTGCCTGCCACATAGAATTTCACACCAGTGTGTTTTGTAATGCTCCACTGTTTACTGTCATTAGATCAAATCCCGTTGCTAGCTTGCGCCTGCCGGAGACTTGCCACGGTGTTGAAAGGTTTAAACAGGGTGCAAAACACCCACTTCAACACCCTACTTAATCTGACATTAATTCTCATTAAAATTCAACAACCTTTAGCCTAGGAGCAAAGGCTGTCATAATCATATGATGCAATGAATATATAGATGAAAAGCTTTGTTAAACATGAATGCTCAGAGTTGGTTTACCAATATTTCAATGTGTTGAATTTAACTAAACTGCATTGTTCAAGTGTATGCTGTGACTTTCTTAATTTGTGAAATATCTGCTGTGACAGCTATGGAGGGAAAGTTCTTTAATTAAAATATATAACAAGCAAGAGTTCTGTTTTGCATATCAGCAAATTGCTCATTTTGTCGTTATTACTGAAAATACACATAATAATGGAGAGGCATGAATAAAGAAATTATTTCACTAAATTGACTTTGTACTACTCACATATTCTGGTCTGGAACAACGCAAACACAGTCAAGCAAAGTTATGCAAACAGTAAAACAGTTCAGCGGTGGTCTGTTACTGTTGCTGTTTATGAAATGATTCAGTTGAATTAATCTGAAAATTGACAATTCAAGATAATTATTTCGGAAATTGTGTGTCCTAGGGGTTGTAAAGAACAAACAAACAAACAAAAAAAAACGTTTTTAAAAATTATAAAATTAAATTGATTTTAATCAAATAAACTTAAATAAAATTAAACAAAATAAAATAGCTGTGAAAGCAGGAAATGGAAACTTGATTCCGTAATAAAAATAATGGTAATTGTGACTTTTTATCTCACAATTAAGATGTTTTTTTTTTTAAATTGCAATAATGAGAATTATTATTATCTTGAAAAACCCACAATTGCAAAGTATAAACAGAATTGTGAGGTATAAACTTACAAATGTGAGTGTTAGAATTGTGAATAAAGTCATAATTACCTTTTTCATTTTTTATTTTGTGGTAAAAGAAACAACAACTGTGAAATGTAAACGCTGAATTCAGAGAAGAAAGACGGAATTGTGAGATGCAAACTCTGAATTGCAAGAAAGTCAGAATTTATATCCCGCAAATCTGACTTTTTTCTCAGAATTGCAAGTTTAGATCTCTGAGAAAAATTCAGAGAAATAAAAAAGTTAGAATTGTGAGATAAAACATTTTAATTGTGAAAAAAAAAATCAGAATTGTGAAACAAAAAGTTGCAATAACCTTTTTTTCTTTTTTATTAATCCTGTGGCGGAAACAATCGTTCCATAAGCAGCTTAAAAAAGCCTGTTCAGCTTAACAACCTCCAGTCTTGGAAATATTATCACGGTAGCTGATTTCTACCACCTTTTCCCACTTGTCAAAGGTCATTGTGTGAGACCACCTTCTGGCCCCCTGCCACTAAAAGCTTGTTACAGGAACTCACAGCAGCCACTGGGGTGAGACCGCAGCGGACTGGCTCAGTAAAGAGCTGAAAAGAGAGAGGATTTACCACAACAGTTATCCCCAAAATGCTTGTTTTTATATTTCACACCCCTCCCCACATCATCTGTCTATTGAACAGCATTGAAACAGAAATGGGTCACTAAGCGAAATGGGTCACTAAGCATTTGTCAGACAAACCCAATTTGACGTGAGCTTGGGTCTGCAAATCTGCATGCAAGCATTTTACTCAAAACAACACATTTACTAGACAAATATTATGATGCCGTTTCAAAAAGAAATAAGCACCTAAATCCCAAGAGACTCTTGTTGACTGGTTTAGAAAAAAAAAACAAAAAAAACTATTCTTCCAGAGCTGGAACTGAGCATCTGTGTTCAAACTTCAGTTCTTTGGTGTTTCAAAACACCCAGTGAAGTACAGACACAACAACATATTCAAACAAACTGAAACAAAAATAAAGGGTCGTTCAAAAAGGATGCATTCTTTGCATTTTTTTAATTGATTGTGTATGTAAACATGCAAAACTGATGCCTTTGATGCTGTTTTTTCATGGTCTTGAGTGCACCGTGTGCTGTTTTTGAAACACCAAAGAACCCGCTGTTTGAACAGACCCTAACAGACAAAACATGGCTAATGTGCAAACAAAAACACAAACAAAAGACTCTGTTTCACTTTGAAGCGATAAACATGCATGTGTTGTGTATTTAGTGTTTGTCCTCTGTGCCTGTTTGTACAAACACACTTGGACCACATGAGTCATCAAACCCCTTCCCTCTTGCTCTGCTATTATATGTGAAGAAACTGTTTGCCCATATAGCTGGCAGAAAGCGATCTCTGGATTATAGGGATTATGACTGCTTGATTTAGGCCACAGAGACTCAAGATTATGCACAAAGCATCCGTGTTTTGCATTGGTACAGTAGATACAGACTTGTCTGATTTTAATCAGATTACGTTTGGTAGATGATGAGGGTTTCTGAGGCTATATAGGAGACAAGAATAAAGACATGTCTCCAAACTACAGGTTCATCCCTCCTGGTAATCAGTATATGGTAAAGCCACAGTCTTTATTAGACTTAAGCTTGGCGAATATGACTACGGAAACACAGATGACACAGACGACAAACCCTGCAGGCTTTCGGACCTACATGTCATTCCCAGATCAATTCAACAGGGTACACATTTGGACAACTGGAAAAAAACATCATTTTCTCCCCCCAACAAATAAAATGGAAAATCTAAACACAGATATTATTGCATGTCCTGATCAAAAGGTTAAGGTTAGGCTTGTTCGCATAGCCAAGTAAACCCCTGCTGATAGATATGGTAACTACGCCATCTTGCTTTGATCTTTCTCCATTTACATCCAATCAAAAGTGAAGTTGCATAATTTGTGCAAGCAAAACATACGAAGATGGGGGGGGGGGGGGGGGTTCTCCGCTTGCACACAGGCGGAGAAACTGCCTTTGAGATGAATGGGAATGTTAACAGATCTCTTTCACCCGGTATTATAGACCACCTAGATCCAGACAGAGGTTGTTTCAAGCATAAAGTCAACGTAGTGAGCCGAAGATAAGGAACAGTTTCCTAGTTAAAACAGCAAGACACCAAACAAAGTCATTTCGGCTGGACACGGCTGTCTGGCCTCCACTGGCATCTCGTTGAGAAGTCTTACAGCTTCATCATCTCTCTCTTGCTTTTTCCTTCTGAGATGGAAATATCCTCACTCTGCCGGAGCTTGTAGCTGGTTTTTGGAGGCATGAGCGTCAGCGGTTGGCGCCTTATCAGCTCAGTGCACACAGTCGAGGGACAGTCTGGAACGCCCAAGGTCACCGCTGCCTCGCATCTCAGAAAGAACAGAAAACAGCAGAAAACTGCGTTTTGGATGCTCCTTCTCTTTTATTGATAGCACCACCGTCGCTTGGGGAATGCGTTTTAAGTTTACGCTTAAAATTCAACCCAACTTTCTTTGGTATTGCTTGTTTATGAACATAAAGGTGTTGCAGGCAAGATGAGGGCTGAATTTGTCTGTTTATGCGATACGTAGCATTCCCTACACATAACTTAAACAAAATCATTAATAAAATGTAATAAATTAAAGTGTTTAAATAACGATTAAAACATAACATCACTTCCCATCTTCTTCAGAAATCTTGTTCCACTACCTTATATAAACACTTGCATGCATGACATCACTGCTTGTGGGTGGAGTCCTGTTTCTAGGCCCACCCACAAGCATAGTGTAATGAGTCTTGTCTTATTGCTAGTAATTCAGAACCGTTCGGGTACAGAGTTGAGGGACGTTTCTCCACACAGCTCTTGTCGTGGGACGCTGGTGGGTTTTCAGTGACAAATCTTTCGCACCGGTGTCAGAGTCTCTCACCTCTGTTTTGACATATGACAAGTGGAGTGACACTGCCCCCTGCACTCTTCACACAGTTCCTCTCTCTGCATCAGATGACAGCATAATAGCAACCCACAGATCCTCGGCATTACTGCTTGCATGGTTTAGCCAAACATAAAGCAGTGCCCAATGAAAATGTGCTTAGATAAGGCACAGGCAATTTAAAATAATACAAATATGAGGAATAGGTATTTAAATGGAACTTAAGGGAACAAGGGGATTTAAAGGAATATTTTGGATACAGTACAACTTTTTTGATATAGGATTTTGATACAGTTAAAATTAGGACTGGGTACCGCCAACTACTTTGTTATATGATACGATGAATATGCTGAAACAATAAATATCATAATTCAATATTGTGCATTGCATCACAATATCAAAATGATATCATAATTGAGACTGTCAGGAAAAGAGTGTGAATCTGTTTTCAGTCTCATATCGCTTGCTTATCTTTTGTCCAGCAACTATTAAAATGTTTTCTAATTGAAATAAAATGTAAATATTCAACAAAATAGATACATTTAAGGAAATTTAGAAATAATATTGGCAGATAATACCAAGTATACACCTTGTAGATGATCTGCTTCTTAACTATAGGAAATTATATACCTAAACAAACAAATAGAAATTGAGATGCAATGGTGTGAAGTATCATTGCAGTCTTGTAAGAAATTGTATTAGCACATCTCTAGTAATAACAAAACCATTATTCACTTTGTCCTGTATTGACACTATGGATATCCTATTAGTTGTACCTATTAGTGTAAATGTGTTTTTCCCACCGTATAACCAAGATAATAATCAAAATAATTTTGTCAACATATTGCTTCCAGACCATTGAATAAAACTTTTCCAATACTCCCTACATAAAAAATATATTTGCATTTAATAATTTTTATTAGCACTTGTAATTTATCATCAAATATGTGGGAGGCAGATACAGCACCACAACAGGATGTTAAACATTTCCTTTAATGACAATCAAAACCACAAAATCATGTGGTCTGCCATTTTTTTGTAAACATCTAGACCGCATGAATGCAGAGAGATTTCGTTTTGACTTTGGTTCCGTTCATCTCTTTTATAAAACTTTCTGTGTCTTCATCTCTCTCTCTCTCTCTCTGTCATGACCTGAATCCATTTGCAAAGCCTAGTCAGCTAATAAAATAGCATCAAAGACCTCAATGGACACTCTGGTCTTTTGAAGATTAGCTAAAGGTGAATAGTTGACTAAGTCAAGTGGTCTTTGGAGACGGTTCAGAGTAAGAGTTAAGAGGTGAGAGGGGTGACAAAGAGGTTCCCATATAAGTGGTTATCCGTTAATCAAACAGCCAAGTTATTTTGTGAGGAGAATTTGCATGGATTTCATTTTAGTGATTTTACTGCAAGCAAAACAGGAATGAATAAAATAAAAATAAAAAAACAGCAGTGAATAAATGCAAAATTAACCAAAATAAACCCTGGTCACCATGAAATGTTGCATGGAAAGAACTGCGTAATGGTTCTGAACAAAACAAAACAACCCCTGGGGGCTGTTTCATAAAACAAGTTTACCAAACAAGCCAGGCTTATTTCAGTTAGTCTGACTTATTTTGAATCAAATCAATTGACATTAAGTCAGACTAACTGAAATAAATCTGGCTTATTTGGTAAACTTGTTTTATGAAACAGGCCCCAGGTCACCATGAACTGGTGTTGCATGGAAAGAACTGTGCAATGGTTCTGAACAAAAAAGAAGAACTCAGCAAAAAAAAAACAAAAAAAAAACAAGATCACCCCCCTACCCCCAGTATGGATTGAAATGCATATAAATTCATAATTGATTCTTAAAAGCACACAGACATACAATCACAAAAACAACATTTTAGGTTCTGTTCTGAAAAAGACAGTGAAGAGTGGCAGCAGTGTGACTAAATAAAGACTTCTCATTTTTGGGTGAACTAACCGTTTAAGTCTCCTGAGCTATGAAAGAGCAGTTTGTGTGCGAACAAAATGTTCCTCATGGAATGCAGGTTCAATTGACTTTCAGTTTTCGTTTTAAAAGATCACACAAGAAAAAGAGACGAGCCACCTGACAGCTGTGAATGCATGAAACCGTCCGGCTCTCAACCAGATTCCCTCGACTGGTCAACAGCCACACTGTGCTCGCAGAAACCAAGGCGCCATGCTAATTCATGCAAGAGTTTGAATGTAAAAGCTGCTCTGTCTCTCTGAATCCACCTTCCCTCCCTCCCTTCCATCTCGCTCCTTTCGTGTCTGTCAGTCCTGTGGGCTTTGGCCATCCTGCTCCAAAGCTGTGCTGTGATGTGTATGGAGCCAGACTGCACTATGGGGGATGCTGACTGAGAGAAGAGGTGACAGTTTAGCACACAGACAGGAGGGGGACAAAGCCATCCAAACACACCGCAGGGCAGATCGTCCTTTGGGCTTTTAGCTCATTTACGGTGTGAGTGTGTGCGTGTTCATCTGCCATTTGCCTGAATGACAGATAAAGCCTATCTAGTTTCAAAGCATTGCGTTGTTTGTACCTAGAAATTGTTTTTGCGTGAGCTCAGTGAGCTTTCTGCATTGACAGCTTGACACATTTGCATTAAATGTCACACTGTGCATTTGAATATCTCAGACATCTTAACCTAACAGTTACTCTGGAATGATTAGTAAACCCATGCACAGTCAGTTGCTTCAGATTTGCACGTTCGAATGCTGCAGTGCTTCAGTGCACACAAGACAAGATCTGTGAGCTAAACAAGCGTTTAGCATGAAGTACTGTAAATGCCTACAACAGGATTTAAATCCAAGCATGATGCTTAACCCCATTCATATCTGCAGAGGAAAAGAAACACCACAGATGGTGAATACAGAGTCTACTGTCCTATGTCATGACATTAAACCTCACAGATCAGACTAGATGACCTGTAAAAGCTTAATGTATATTTCTCTCACTTTCGATCTGGCCTTTTTTTTTAAAAAATTGCATGACGTGGTACTTGAATGAGTTATAGCATTCATTTGAATTAATTTTCGATTGAGAGAGAGAGAGAGAGATGACAGCTGTGAGCGCGTTACCGGCGTCTGTGAGTCTCTCTACAAACAATGAAGCTGTGTTTAGTTACTTCAAAACAGCGATTTTACCACCTCGTTGCTGAGGAATATAATGTAGCGATCTAGTATCTTATTAATAAAAGTCGTGGGAAAGAGTTGACAAGTTTCTGTACGTCCACAGCACAATCTGCAACCTCTCTCTCTCTCTCTCTCTGTGTGTGTATGGGGGGTTATGTTCATCAATTAAAGCAGAGTATTAATATAGAACGGTGATTAAACTTGGAACTTCCTGTGCATTAAATGGTTTTAATGCATACCAGTCAGCCAATAGGAATGGAGTAGGCTATTCAGACAGACCATGGTAAAAAAAAAAAAAAAAAAAAAAAAAAATATATATATATATATATATATATATATATATAAAATAAAATTTTTAAATATAATATAATATTTTTTTTACTTAACATATGACTTTCATCTTTATTATATGGATATAATAACTACATTAAAAACAGAAATAATATTCTATAACAATATCTTACATGGATAGCCAATAATGGATAACCATGTAAAAAATAAATACATAAATAATTTTCTATAGTGGCTTTGCATCCATATTACCCATTCCAGTAATTGTGTACAGGAAATCTGTTTGAAAACAATAATGTATGCAATTCCAATGTTGATGGATGCACAGAAATCACTTCGATTTGAGTTGGTTTCGCTTGGTTCATTATAAAAATATACTGTATATTATATCAGGATTTGTAATGGCATCCATGCATACTATAAAATTACACCACTAGACTATCATGACTCACAGTCTTATGAAGAAGTGCCAGAACAGTCACTGATGTCACCTTTAAAAAACAAAACAAAACAGGTGCTGGTGGTTGTTACAGAAAGCAACACAGTGCACTATATAGGGTTAAATAGAAGCAGTATTAGCAATCTCTCTTTCGACAGAATTTTCTCCCTTCCATCATTTCTTTCGGCTTAGCCTGATGTTCAGTATGCAAATCCACTGCCGTGTGCGAGCGCTCACGCGTCCGTCCAGTTGACAGCAGCATGCAAATGTGTCGTCCCTTAATCCCAACATGAAACAAAGAGGACGCAGCTCCCTCACCCGTCCTCACGAGACACAAACAGGAATGAGTGGCAGTACAGAGGAATAGAGGTGACTGACCAGGATGCATTTGCCTTTAAGCCCCTAGCGGCAAATGCGTTTGTGGTTGCGAGCGCGTCGCAGCACGTAGCCTTGCTCACGCGAGCGCGACAGAGCTTTCATATCTGCATAAACAATGTCAAACGGCTGTCACATCAAATAGCTGTGCGTTTGCCTGTTCTGTCTCCTGTTGTTGATTTTGTGATGACTGTGTGGAAAAAGGACATGAGGGACGGATGCGGTGATTGACAGCTGGCAGAGGCTTCTCCGTTCCACTCAGCATTTTCCATAGCTGTGCCATTCTGCTGTCAGACTCGCTCGTGATGGGGTTTGGATGATTAAGCAATATCACATAAGCCAGAGTGCTGTTGTACTGAATAACAGCATGGCTGTGGTTCAAGCACATAAGTAAAATCAGTTAGAATTAACATTTAGAATAACATCACAATTGTGAGCAATTGTGTTATTATTCTGAATGACAACAAACTAAATTAAGCAGAAAACTAAACGAAGTAAAAATAACTTGCATCATTTAGAACTGAAATGCATTTTTATGCTGTTTTTACACTCCAAAATGAACTAAAATAATATTAAATTGGACAGAAATCAATTTTAGGTTTTAGATATATGGTATATTATAAAACTAGAAATCATAAATCTCATTTTGCTGCAGGTCCAATCCATGTTTTACATTTTACCGTGAGAAGCCAGCTGTAAATGCTTCAGAAGAGAGAGAAAAATGACAGATTTGGAAAAACCAGCACCAGTCAATATTTGGTTCCGTTTTCTAGTGTAGAGAAACCACGAGAAAAACAACAACAACAAAAAAGGCCCAGTGCAGTTGCACTCTTGGAACCAGCACTAACTGTCGTGTAATTAAAAATAGAGTATGTTTGTGCATTGGACTGTGAGCGTCAAAAATCATGCTGTGTGACAGGAGTAAAAAGTTGATGCTCCAGATGTTGCTTTTAAACCAATCGTGCACGATTTATGAAGCGGCATCCTTAATCAGATTGAAATTCAAGCTATGCTGAAAGCAGCCAGTGCATAAAAAAACCCACAGCGCGTCTTTTGAGTTATTCAAAGCATAGGAAATTAAATCGAAAGGTCTGCCACAAAAGTGCTGAGTTACATGCCTCTCCTCATGTCCGATGCCCGTCAGCACCTGTGATGCTTCCTCATCTGAGCCTTCATGCGGCGTCACGCAAATCGACACTTTATTGATGTAATGCACAGGACTGCGGCGCAGCCTGAACGATAGGCTGTCATCGAGCCCCCGCCATCAGCTCTGCTACAGACTCCATAAAACCGCTCAACCTTGACACTTCATTAAAAAACATTTTTATTTTTTCAGTCGCGCTTTCAATACTCTATTCTCTGCAAATGGCGATTGGCGGGAGTTATTCACAAGGCTAGTTTCAACAGACGACTCATCTAATCATACATCCATGTCCTTTTTTCTGCACTATAATGCATTTCCTGCATTATCACTTTCTTTTTAAGCAGCATAAAGTCCTGAGGTCAGAAAGGACGTTAAGTCCAGACAGAATTTTTACGCCTACTTATTCCACCGGTGACGGTATATATGCACGCTTTATGATGGCAGAGATATGGATTTAGATAGATCATTTTACAGCGCTCCCAGAACGGCTTGTTTGTGGTTGTTCAGTTTAACCTTCTGGTCTGTAAGATTTGACCCCTGATTTATCAAAGTACACTGCCAGCATGCATAAATTCAGATGCTGCTTTCTTCTCTGAAACAAGCTGATCTTATTTGCTGATAACATCTTTATCTCTGAGCCAAACAGAAAGAGATTATAAAGCATACTGGAGGATAAAAGTTAACTAACCTTATTTTCTAGGCTGGAAATTGATCAAAACAATGTGTTTTGACATTCACATTGATTCATTGGGTGGATGTGTTTATCTAAAGTGATTTACAGTGCAATTCAATATTTTTAGTATGTGTTAAAACTTCAGTGTAACTCTATGGAAGCTTGTTTCCACTATGGAATAAAAATATAAAAAAGGTAAATATAAATATTAAAAAAAACTTGCATCACAATTCTGACTTTTGTCATCTGAGTTCTGAGTTCACATATTGCAATTCTGTTTTGTTTGTTTCCACCACAAATAAACAATAAAGGTAATTTACTTTTCTTATCTTGAGAATTCTTCATATCTCTCAATTCTGAAAGTCAGAATAATGAGAGAAAAAATCACAACTACCCTTTTTATTATTATTATTTTTATGGCACAAACAAGCTTCCATATGATTCCCAGGCAGGTGTATTCAAATTTAATTATTAAAATTCACTGATAAATTCATAATTTTCCAGTTCTTTATTTTAAAGAAAAAAAAATAGGCCTTCATTTTAATAAAAGCAGAATTTCTTTGTAAATTGTTAATTGAGAAAAGTATTTTAAAATGCTGTATTAAATGTAACAATTGACACACAAATTGTTGTAAAACCAAAATTCTGGTATAAATGAAGGGTACATGAACTTTACCAAAGTAAAGTAAGGCAGGTCAGTGCACTTGGCAGCCATATTTGTAACATTACTGAGTAGCTATTGTCTACTTTATTTATCGAAAATATCAATAACAGTTTTCAAAGCAGAAATAAAGTCTGACAACAATATAATCATAAAGTATATAACACATTCTCAGGCTGGTGCATATAAATGGAATATACTGGCTCCTTTAACTGTAAGACAGGACTATGGATGGCATATTAAGAATAACAGATTCTTCAGACTTATGCAGTCTCTGGCCTTGGAAACACTGAGCTAAAGCATCTCGTAAAGCAGCAGGAAGCATTAGCGTATCATTAAATGCAGAACTTGCCCTCAGCTGGAATTGATAATCTGTCATAATGGTGCACTGCTAATGGTTCTGATGCATTTCTACTTCAGGAAATACACACATTATTAAAAACGCATGAAAACTCTGCACTTAACATAAAATATGATGCCTGCTACCTGAAAACTAAAAAGTATTGATATCGGTTTCTGAATTGAACATTTGCCTTCAGTGTCAACATTTTATTTGCACTTATCTGACACCAAAATACACAGACACGAGCCATCGTCTGCAAGGACATGTTGACTTGTGCTCGGCACGGCAATGCTGCTGATGGCCAGTCGATAGCGTCACGTCAGCGCAGTGCTTGACTGAAGTGCCAGCTGTCCGTCACTCAACAATTCCCTCAGTGGGTCACTAAGTGAGCTCTTATTGACATTGCCATGTCCAGCTGTAACCTCCCTCAACCTATACAGCCTCAGTCCATCCCCTATCACTGACACTATCGCTTTACACGGCCGGATTGGCAGATCCCACAGGATTGACAGCGACTCTGGCCACTGGGGAGCAGAAAGACAACGTCAGTCAGCTCTTTGCAAGTGCACTTTTTCACAAACAAGATGTCCTGATCCTTTAAATGAAAGTTTTAGGAGATAATGAAACACTTCAGTATAGGCACCAATTCTCACTACCATCATTATTTATATAGCGCTTTTTACAATGCAGATTGTGTCAAAACAGCTTTACAGTATTAACTTGCTTATTAGCATGCCTATTATTAGTACTTATAAAGCATATATTCCGCATGACCAAAGTCTACATCCCCAATCCTACCCAATACCCTAACAACTACCTTACTGACTATAAGCAGCAAATTAGGAGTTTATGGAGGGAAAAGACATAATGGTTTGTTAATGATGAGACCTGTGTGACCAAAATTGGATACAATTTAATTTAAATTGAATGAATTTAAGGCATAAGTCAAAATTTTGAAAGTAACAAAATACTGTACACAGAATTTTATTTTTTTTAGGTAGAAACAAAGAAAGAAGTAGCAAAATTAAATGTGACATTTTAAAGTAGAAAGACTCAAATAGTATTTTCTTATAAAATATGCTCAAACAATCTTTGTTGACAACTTTTGCCTATGTAAATGTTTCAAACAAGCTGTCCCACTTACCTTTAAATATGAAAGTTTTAGGAGATAATTAAATTAAATGAATAAAGGCATAAGACAACATTTAAAAATAAAATACTGTATACTGTACACTGAGAAAAAATTGGAGTAGAAATCATTTTTACTCAGAAATTGTTAGTCAATTTTACAAATAGTTACAAAGAAACATCAAGTAACATTAAATTAAATGTGAAAATGTGAAGAAGAAAGACTGACAGTTACTTTATTGTAAAATACACTCCAACAATCTGTTTTATTTTCAACTTGGAATTTTTTTTAAGTTGCCTACTGTTTTTTAAATAATAGTATGTGAAAATATGTATTACGCAAAGATAACCCTTAAATATTAAAGTTTTAGGAGGAAATTATAAATTAAGTTTAATTAAATTGTACTTCAAATGTATAAATTAAAGTCATACGATGGAATTATAAAAATAGCAAAAATACTGTGTAGTATACTTTTTTTGTTGCCAGCTTTTTTTAAAAATGTATGGGAATGTGAAAATGAACAATATCAAACAATATGTTTCAAGTAGCATGCAATATTGTTGTCACATGACCTCATTATATAGCAGTTTTTATTCAGTTGACCCAGTTCTCTTAAAAATGAAATGGTTATTTTGCATTTTCAATCAAATTTTGCATACACACACACAAAAAATCATCTTGGTAATGAAACCTAAAAATCAAGGCTGTGATTACTTCTGGTTCATTAATTTAACAGAAAAGGTCAAATAATGTGCATTGCATTGAAAGTTACAATATCCCAGCACAAAATGGGTATACTGCATATTTTAAATTTGCATATTGCTCACAGTGCACATACTGCAGAAACAGTACATGTTAACATGCTATTCCCAACATAGTCCAACACTTGTAAGTCGTGCCAACTACATGCAGTGTTACATCACCTTTACCTTGTAACCAGTCACACACATGCTTCTCTTGAGCTTACAAGTATGATGTTCCTCCAGCTTCTCCCATTGCATCTTCTGTAATCTAATTTTAGTTTGCAATTGTTTTCTCCCCAGTGGCGGTTGACACGGGGTAATGAAATTAAGCTCTATTACCTTCAGGGGCCATTCCACAGAGAGAGGGAAAAAAGAGAAACAGAAAAAAAAAAAAAAGAAAAAAAAAAGTGTCATCCTCTCCCAAAGCCAGGAGAGAAAAATGACCACATGCTGCACTAAAACATGCTGACTCATTTCAATGAAGAACATGACAGGCTTTTATAGACTTTAGGAATCATTTTGACATTAGATTCAGCAAAATACAACCACTTTTGAGGATAACAGAAGCTTATTTCCAATATATACTGGAGGGGAAATCCTGTCCAGAAAGATGAGGTACAAAAACAGCCACAAAGATTGTGTATGATTGTGTCTTCACTTGTAAAAGTGAACATAAGCAACATAGTGTCTTGGTGTCATTCTGTGCAGCTGTTGCCAAAATTATAGTTTTGTCTATTTCTAATAAGCTACTGAAGGAAAAAAAGAAATCAGAGACGGTGCTTTGGCTTAGTAGCTTGCACATATTATTACGCCATGGTGCTCATGTGAGAATTGCAGGTTCGATTCTACATTATGTCCTAATCGGTTTCTGTATTTTCATTTGCACTAGATGAAACTCTAAACCGTCCGCTCTGACTCATATATTGCTATTCTCATTCTAGGAAAAAAAAAAAGAAAAGAAAAAAAAGCAACTGTCAAAGCAGTGCAAATAAAGCTGATGTGCATTATTCCTCAAGCAATATCCCTGCTATCATTTCATTTGTTCCTCAGTCAGCACTCAAATTTGCATGTGCTCCCTGTAACACATCTCATTTTCAGACAAAGGCCTTCCTTTAACAATGATGCAACTCTCTGAAGCACCCTCTTGAAAAGGTCAGAGATGAAAAGAGGCTTGTGTTTCCCGCTCTGATTTGATTACCTGTAAACAATGTTGCTGTATGACTCGAGACACGTTTGACATCATCTGAATGGGACGTCAACAAGGATTGGCCGAGACGAAATGCAGATTCAGCCTTTCCGTCACACGAGACGCTATAGATGGTTGGCATGCAAATCAGTTTCTTTTGAGCAGGTGCGGCCATTAGTTTCCTGTCAGGAGGGAGCACATGGCCGTTTTCTACTCGACCTCCTGTTCATAAGGTGGACCTTCATTTACTATCATTCAGTTAGCATATGTTTGTAAGACTCCAGGTTTGTACATACTGGACTACAAGGCTTCGAGTGCTGCATAATCCTAACTTGATTATATCACAATTTGATTCCCAATTCGATTATGCTGTCATCCACCATAAACCGTCCTGCATCAATCACATTTCCCATTAGCTTTCGATGGTACGGCCATTATGTGGTTAGATCATGCGGTTAGTCTATATTTACTTCTGTTAGAGGGATTATAAAGTTGAAGTCAAGAAGGCTATGTGATTTATCACAGGATGTTTACAGGCAGCCCGGGAGTCTGATCTGGATGTCGGAAGGGATGTGCAATTATGCATGAGGTCTGTGGATCATTCAGGGAATTGTGTACAAATTTGAACAAGAACCTCGCTGCTAACAGAGCTCAAATTTGGAAAGGAGTGGGGAAAGAAAGAAACTTAATTTTCAAGGTGATCCCAAGTGGAATATTTGGGTTGAATAATAAGCTCAGCAATATTTGAATCATAAATTAAGGCTTAAAGTTGACATTAAATCATAATCAAACCTATTTACTTACTTTATGTGCTGCCTCAGTCTTCATGTGCACAATTCATCGATGCACAGTTGTACAAAGAGGGAAAAAATGATTGTTTTAATAAGCTTTCATCAAAATGTAATAACTAAAACAATTCCTGGCTTCATTCTGATATGAAACTTTTCACAGAGTATTTTTATTGTTTAATACGCTGTTATTCAAATCCGTTTCACTCAAATCATACAGGTCACATTATGGAAATAATGTGGTGTGAAAGCCATTTCGTGTTGACTATAATGGTATTTTGGTGATTTGGTATGATTTAAAGGGGTGCACCCAAAAATTGTCATCATTTACTCTTTCCAAACAAAATTACATTCTTTCAGAGAAACATAGGAAAATATTTGAAAAAAACAAAGTGTCTCGGGCTGCATTCAAAATTACATACTATGTGAGCAGAATAGTATGTCCAAATTCACAGTATTCATAAAACAGTGGGAAACAAGTCCTCGGAAAACCTACTTTTTTCAACGAGTTCCTCGTCTGTTGAAGACTTCACTATCCCATGTGAAGCACCACAACTGACGCTGGTAGTTCACATGACAATGACAACATGGCCAATATAGTATTTCCGAATTACATTCAAACTATATACAACACACCTTTTTTTAAAACGGTCCTTAAGTAACTACATATTCAAAAGAAGTACTGACTCCATAAAATGAAATCAATGGGTTTCAATATTTACATCCCAGCATTTTTTTATTTTAAATATCTTCCAATATGTTCTGTAAACAGAAAAAGGTTTGGAAAGAGAGTAAATGAACCCTTTAAGTAAATCCTTATAGTATTCATCACTAAAACAGTGGGTGATCGTATGGAAGAGTTTCAAACCCTGACTATACATTTCATTTTGAGGAAGCATAATCTTGTCAGGTCCAGCCCTAAGGGAGCAGTCTATCATTTTAGGCATTCATGGCATTTTCCAAGGTGGAAAAATTGAATTGAAAAGATCTGACATTTCAAGTCATGAATTCAGAGAAATCAAGCTTCAGCACAGTCTATATATTTCCCTCTCTTTGATTAAAAAGTATCTAATTGGTGAAGATCCTGTGCCACACATAATTATACACCCCTTCCCTTTAGAGACTTTGAAAGCACACATTTACTTGCAGTACAGCATTTACGGTCTGCTTTCTCATTCAGCGCTCGAGAGCGAGGGGAACAAAGATCTGGCAGAACCTGACACATCTGGAAGCCCAGCAGGTTACGAAACACAGATACACAAAAACGACAAGAATATCAAACAAAAGGAGAGGGCCAACTACAGAGACTTCTCCTGGCCTGTTTCCAGAAGAGCTGCCTGTCTTGTGGTCTGCGCTCTTGTACTCTCATTGACGTCCTCTTCTAGTTAACATACATTTTGAACGAAGCTGACAGTCTGGTTTAGCATCAGTCTGCAGATTGCATAAGAACCTTTAAGAAACCCTTCCACAATCTCCACACAATCACTCATTCTTTCACATCCGCTAGATACACTCTTAAAAATAAAGGTGCTTCACGATGCCATAGAACATCCTTTTTGTCTAAATGGTTCCATAAAGAAACTTTGTGTTTCACGAAAGGTTGTTTGTTGGTGAAAGAAGGTTCTTCAGATTATAAAAAGGTAAGAAAGAGATGGTTCTTTAAAGAACCTTTGACTGAATGGTTCTTTGTGGAACCAAAAATGGTTCTTCTACGGCATCGCTGTGAAGAACCTTTTAAGAACCTTTATTTTTAAGAGTGTAGATAAATATTTCAGAAAAAGTACAATGGAAAGTTACACTCCAAAGCAGAGAACCACTGTTGCAAAACATAAACACATGTTAAAAGCAATTTTGAAAAATGAGTAAATTTTTAGTAAATATTCATACAGCAGAGCCCATTAAGTATAATAAATAGAAATAAAATTAACTCAAATCAAACCATACTGGTAGGCTGCACTTATTACAGAATGAAGTTGTGCAACACTCATGACAAACTGCATGATTTTCTATAACCAGTGGCTCCCGAAAAAATGTTGAAGGGAAGAAAAATTTGATACTTTGTTCTCTGAGGCATAACATGTTTCTCTCAACATGAGAGACCAAAGCTGCCATTCAGGTAACAAATAGTGTTTTATAATTTGCTCCTGCGAAAGGCTCCCAACTTCATGTAAACCACTTTCTCTCTTGCATTTCTCTTGACAGATAAAATCACAGACGACCACAAAGCGAAAAAACGTTGCATGGATATAACACTTGTATAATCCATAGCAATTTATATGACTATACCTGAGCACCTATTGTTTCAGAATGTATGCTGTTGCCTACATGCTCACTGACACTACCCGTTTCTACAACAAAGTCTATTATTATGTAACAAATATTATGTGGGCTCCAACGTAAGATACTAAAATAAGGCTGTTCCCAAGTAAGCTTTCCATGAGATGTGTGGTAAAGTGTTTGTAGTCTGACTCAATGTTTAAATAATACTCTTGTGAGCTTTTTTAAACCACAATGTGTTTGATAGTACATAACTTGGCCAACTTCTCTTTAAACTCTTTTTTAAAGAAAGGATCAATTTATAACGTAACCTTGCTTATTTCACACTAACTGTTCTGGTGTTGTGAAGGCTCTGCCTTATTTTATTGAAGCAATATTGCAGTAAACCATACCTAAGGGTCATAACTGAGCGCTCTCAAAGGACAGCAAAAGTAAAACAGTTCCAAGACAACTTATAAGGAGAGAAATACATCCAAACATGAAAGTTCAGATGGCACAAGTCTATCAAGCATTCTATGGTCATTTTCACCTCACAGTAAAACACAATGGTAATTGTGAGAATGTAAACAAAAATAAATAAATATTATGATGTATAAAAAGTCACACTGAGACATAAAGCTGCAATTGGGAAGTTGCAAATAAGTTGAAGTTGCAAAGACTACAGAGTCACATTATGGAAAAGTTGCAATTACCTAAACAATTGTTTAACTGCAAGAGTCACAGTGTCAGATTAAGTGACAGTTACAAGAAACAAAGTTGCAGCTACAAGAAATAAGATTGCATTGTGAAAAATTAAGTTAAAAATACTAGAAATTCACATTGTGAGAAGTGAAATAGCAACACCCACCTCACAAAAAAAAAGAAGATTCAATCGTAATTACAAGAAACAAGATGCAACTACAAGAAATAAAGTTGCATTGCGAAAAAAAAGTTGTAAATACTAGAAAACCACATTTTGAGATGCACAGTAAAGTCGCAATTACCCCAAAGCAGTTGCAATGGCGAGAAAGTCACATTATGAGATTAAGTCACAGTTATGAAAAACACATTTGCAACTACAGGAAAAAAGCTGCATTGTGAGAAATAAAGGTGCAAATATGAGAAAGTCACATTGTGAGATATAAAGCCACAATTACCAAAATTAGTGGCAATTGTGAGAAATGAAGTCACATTGTAAGATAAAGTTATGAGAAGCAAAGTTGTAACTGCAAGAATTAGTTGCATTGTAATGAAACTGCAAATACAAGAAAGTCACAGTTTGAAGTTACAATTACTGAAAACAGTTGCAATTGTGAGAAATGAAGCTGCAAATACTGGAAATAGTAACATTGTGACAATTACTGAAACCAGTTGTAATTACAACAAATGAAATCATATTGTAAAAATAAATGAAAAATATGGGAACCAGTCATATTGTGATATATAACATTGCAAACACAAGTACAGTGATAAAGTCGAAGTTAACAGTGTTACGAACTACAAATTAAACCCTACTCAAAGAGAAAATAAAATGATTCATAACAATTAACAGGGATCTATTCAAGAAAGATCCCTGGGGTCCCCGCTCTCTTCCTCAATTTCTCAACCACAAGACACTTAGATGCAAATAAACATAAGTTTATTTAAAGGATAAACAAAAGGAACATCAAACTTCGGGAGGGGCAAATTGCCAAAGAAAATTACAATAACCAAACTACTTCTTTACGAAAACTAACCTGCAAATCAAATAACAAATAAAATACAAGTTCTTACCTCCCTGCTAACATAAACAGGAGAAAACAAACAAAACAAACAGGCACCCGTCTCCCAACCCAGCTCCACTGAAACAAGGTCCAGGACGTAAGTAACCAAACGTACAATTACAACTAAGCATCATTTCAATCAATGGTTGAAAACAAATGTCTCAATTAGCGATGCTTTCACACACGTTTGAACAGAGGAAACAACAAAGCCACCAGGAGAGCGGGGAGCCAACGATTCCTTCCACCAGATGACTTAAATACTGCGGCCATCTTTCCTGCCACCAACCAGCTCCGTCCTCCTAATCAGCTTCACCTGTAAACAATTAGAGCAAAAGAGGGAGAGACAGAGGAACACAGGAGAAGACCTACGCACACACACACACACACACGAGCGAATGATATCACGTTCCCCTAAAAACACGCGAATCCATTCGTAACACCTCCACACCAAAAAGATACAAACAAGAAGTTTGTATCACTATCCAACAACACCTTAAACTTCAGCACCATGAACTCTGGACAGTGCATCCGCAACAATATTCTGCGAGCCCTTTTTGTGTCGGATCTCTAAATAAAACTCTTGTATTATTAACGACCAACGCATTAACCGTTTATTCGAGTTACACATCCTAGCCAGGAAAACAAGGGGGTTGTGATCAGTATACACAACAATAGGAAAAGAACTTCCACCCAAGTACACCTCGAAGTGTTGTAGCGATAAAAGTAACGCAAGAGCTTCTTTTTCAATTGTACTATATCTGCGCTGACACAACGTGAACTTCTTCGAGAAATAACAAACTGGGTGTTCAATCCCCAGCTCACTCTCTTGAATAAGAACGGCACCAGCGCCAGTCGCAGAAGCATCCACTTCTAACTTAAACGGGCATCCAAAATCCGGCGCTGAAAGGATAGGAGCATTACACAGCAAGTCCTTAGCTGCTCGAAAAGCTTGCTCACAAGCAGGAGTCCACACAAAAACTCGGGCTGTACTGAGAAGATCGGTTAACGGTGAAACAACACTAGCAAAATTGCGACAGAAACCTCTATAATATCCTGCCATACCTAAAAATCTGCGCAGACCTCGTTTATTCCCAGGTGCAGGAAATTCCATAACAGCCGAAATCTTTGCGTCAACTGGGCGTACTTGACCCTGTCCTACCACTTTTCCCAAATACACTACTGTAGCCTTAGCAAATTCGCATTTGGCTAAGTTTAAAGTCAGGGAAGCACCAGCAAGCCGTGAGAACACCTCACGTAAAGAACTCACATGCTCTTCCCACCTAGAAGAATAGATCACGATATCGTCTAAATAGGCTTCACAATTCTCAACTCCACTCAATACAATCCGCATCAACCTTTGGAATGTTGACGGTGCATTGCGCATTCCGAACGCCATAACTGAATACTGCATGAAATCGTCAGGGGTCACAAAAGCTGAAATCTCTGAAGCACGAGGAGTAAGAGGCACTTGCCAGTATCCCTTTAGAAGGTCCAATTTCGTTACAAACTTTGCAAGACCCACTCGATCAATGCAGTCTTCCATACGGGGAAGCGGAAAAGAATCAGGTTTAGTTACTGCATTGACTTTACGATAGTCTGTGCAAAAACGAACCGACGAATCAGACTTGGGGACTAACAAACAAGGCGAACTCCACGCACTCTGACTGAAATTCGCAAAGTTATTTTGACGTAAATACTCGACTTCTGCTTTCATCAACTCACGTTTCTTTGGATTAATCCGATAAGGATGCTGCTTTATAGGCTGCGCATCACCAACATCGATATCATGCTGAAGTACTGTAGTCTGTGACGGAATATCACAAAAGAGTGAACATGAATCTCCAATTAATGCAACAATATCTTTTCTTTGATTCGGAGTTAAGTGACTTAAATAAACATCCAAATCATTCAGTATTATAGAGTTTGACAATCGACCAGAAGGCACAGAGAACTCCTGCTCAGCAACATCATCTGCCACAGGCAGAAACGCAACAACAGCACTTGACTTAACTGTAACAGACTCATCTTTCACATAAGACTTAATCATGTTAACATGAACCAATCGTGACTTTCTTCGACGATCAGGCGTGCAAATCAAATAATTTGTGTCAGACAATTTCTTCATCACTGTATAAGGACCTGAGAACTTTGGTTTCAAAGCAGAGCCTGGCGTAGCCAATAGCAGCAAAACTGACTCGCCCGGCTGAAATGAACGAGCGACACTTTTACGGTCATAATATTCCTTCATATCAGCTTGAGACTCTGCCAAATTGATTCTTGCTTTCTCACAGACTTTACGAAGGCGTTCACGAATAGAAGTGACATACTCTGATACAGGAACAAGTGGAACGTTATCAGCAACCAATTGTTCGCTTAATAACTTTAACGGGCCACGAACCGTGTGACCAAAAATGAGCTCCGCAGGACTATATCCTAACGACTCTTGAACGGTTTCTCTTATTGCAAATAAGAGCAAAGGAAGATCATCAGCCCAGTCCTTACCAGACTCAGCACAGTGAGCTCGCATCATCGATTTAAGTGTCTGGTGAAATCGCTCGAGAGCTCCCTGTGATTGCGGATGATATGCGCTTGACACTACGTGACTCACAGAAATTCCATTCAACACTTGTTCAAACACTTTCGATTTAAAATTGGTTCCTTGATCAGTCTGAATCACACGAGGTAGACCAAATGTGGAGCAGAATTTAATCAATTCTTTCACAATTGGTTTTGCTTTAAGATTACGTAATGGCACTGCCTCAGGGAAACGTGTTGTCGCGCACATTAACGTCAAAATATACTGGTAACCAGCCTTTGACTTTGGTAAAGGACCAACACAGTCTAGAATAAGACGCTCAAATGGCTCTCCCATCACCGGAATAGGCTGCAAAGGAGCCGGCCGAATGACTTGATTGGGTTTACCAGCGAGTTGGCAAATATGACATGAACGACAGTACCTTGATACAGCAGATCTCAAACCAGGCCAATAAAAGTACTTAGCCACTCGCTTGAACGTTTTATTACTACCCAAATGACCAGATAACGAATGATCATGAGCGAGTTTAAGAACTGCGGTTCGATAACCTGAAGGCAAAACAATCTGGTAGTCTGGACTTAAACCAGATTCCTTAGAATTCTGAGACAACCACTTACGCATCAGTACACCTTTATCCCAAAAATATTGCACCTGATCTGCATCCTCTCCTTCCCCTTTCTTTGCAGCCTCAAGACAGCGCGTTAGAGAAATGTCAGCTTTCTGGGCTTTGCCTAATTGATCTCTCCCCATTGTCAAAAATTCTTGACCAGTAGACTTACTCTCACTACCGGTTTTAACCACACTAGGGTGTACAGATAGGGTCAGGTCAATAGGGGAGTCTGCAAAAGCAAGAAAGGTATCAGACAGGTCAATAACATCCTCATTTTTACGTGCTTGTGCACGAGTAACTGTACACGCTGAAAACGTTGACGGGAACTGACTGCCAAGCTCCACGTCACAAACAGGAGTATTTGACACAATCGGGTGAGGAAACACCTTACCACCAGCCAGGTCATTTCCTAAAATTAAACTCACACCTTCTACTGGCAGTCTTGAACGTACTCCAACTTTCACAGGACCTGAAACTAGATCAGACGTCAGGAACACAGTATGAAGAGGAACCTTTATACAGCTTAACTCAATTCCACGGACCAAAACATCCGTTCCTGTATAAGTTTCATTTGAAAAGGGTAACGCACCTTCAAGGATGAACGACTGCTCTGCTCCTGTATCTCTTAAAATAGAGATGGATCTCACTGTAGAATCAGGAGAAATTGCTACTTTACCCTTAAACACAAAAGGAGTAAAAGCAGAGACACCTGAAAAACTCTGATTCTCCATATTAACCAATGATTCACAAACAATATTGGCCACGCTCTTAGGTTTCACTGCGATGTTCTTCCTCTTCCAAACTTTGCAGTCAGCAATCAGATGCCCAGGGTCTAAACAATAAAAACAAACTCTTTTATTCTCAGTGCTCTTACCCTGTTCCTTACACTGCTCTGCAGAGTGCGCCATAGGTCTCATTGAACGTGAAAAAGGTTTCTCAGTATTTGAAAACATTGACATACCATAATTCTGACCTGCAACAGAAGAAAAGGCAGTCTTATGAGTAAGCATATATTCATCTGCTAACACTGCCGCAGCTGAAAGGGAATTTACTTTTTGCTCATTAAGATAAGTTACTAGATTACCTGGCAAACAGTTCTTGAAGTCTTCTAACAAAAACAGTTCCTGCAACTGATCAAATGTAGTTACTTTCGATGCAGCACACCATTTTTCCAACAACATTTTTTTATCACGTGCAAAACCCACAAACGTTTGCTTCGTTGATTTGTTGTAACTACGAAACTTTTGTCTGTATGCTTCAGGAACAAGTTCATAGACCCTTAAAACAGCAGCTTTTACCACATCATAATTAAGAGAGTCTTCGATGGGTAAAGCGGAACATACTTCTTGCGCCTTCCCTATTAAACTGCACTGCAGCATTAGTGCCCACATATCCCTTGGCCAATTAAGCTTAGCTGCAATTCGCTCAAATGCAATGAAATAAGCGTCAACTTCTGACTCCCTAAACGGAGGTACCAGCTTAATATGCTTACTAGGATCGAATGGAACCACAACATCACGTATACGAGCAACATCTCTCGCAGACGGATCAACTGGAGGCACATTTACATGCGTAGGAATTACAACAGGTGAAATAACAGTTCGCGCATGCTCCCTTTCTTTGTCTTTTTCTTCATGAAGCATTTCAAGTTCGCGCAAATGTAGTCTACGATTCTCATGCTCTTGTCGTTTAATCTGCAATTCTAGCTCCTTTAGTTTACAAAGAAGCAAAGGGTCTGATTTAGATGAAGGAAACTCACTTGTTCCACTCGTTTCCAATCCATCACTTTTACCCTCACCCTCCGAATCGGTTTCTGCAGACAATAAACCTTGCTCGACAAGTTTAGAATACACCTCAGCTTTAATAACTTTCTTAGCTGCGGAACTTGACACAGAAATATTCAAAACCTCAGCAATTTGCAGAAGATCTTTTTTACGAAACGCATTCAATTGCTGTATATTAGGCTTAGAAACAAATGCTCCAATATCTAACTCCATTTTTACCCAGCGCTTCCTAAGAACGACAAGGTAAACAAGAACAGTTGTTACTCACTGAAGAAAAAGACCAATAATGGTACATTTTAGACATTCGTTAATAAAAAAAACTTGTTCAAAATAAACAAGAACAGTCAACTAGATGGACAAAGTCATTACCTCAAAACAAATTGACAAAAGAAAAACAAGCGGACGAGCCCCCATTTGTTACGAACTACAAATTAAACCCTACTCAAAGAGAAAATAAAATGATTCATAACAATTAACAGGGATCTATTCAAGAAAGATCCCTGGGGTCCCCGCTCTCTTCCTCAATTTCTCAACCACAAGACACTTAGATGCAAATAAACATAAGTTTATTTAAAGGATAAACAAAAGGAACATCAAACTTCGGGAGGGGCAAATTGCCAAAGAAAATTACAATAACCAAACTACTTCTTTACGAAAACTAACCTGCAAATCAAATAACAAATAAAATACAAGTTCTTACCTCCCTGCTAACATAAACAGGAGAAAACAAACAAAACAAACAGGCACCCGTCTCCCAACCCAGCTCCACTGAAACAAGGTCCAGGACGTAAGTAACCAAACGTACAATTACAACTAAGCATCATTTCAATCAATGGTTGAAAACAAATGTCTCAATTAGCGATGCTTTCACACACGTTTGAACAGAGGAAACAACAAAGCCACCAGGAGAGCGGGGAGCCAACGATTCCTTCCACCAGATGACTTAAATACTGCGGCCATCTTTCCTGCCACCAACCAGCTCCGTCCTCCTAATCAGCTTCACCTGTAAACAATTAGAGCAAAAGAGGGAGAGACAGAGGAACACAGGAGAAGACCTACGCACACACACACACACACACGAGCGAATGATATCACGTTCCCCTAAAAACACGCGAATCCATTCGTAACAACAGGAACGGTTGCAATTACAATTAAAATTACACAGATTTAAAGTTGCAAATTAAAGAAAGTTAAGAATATGAAGTCACAAGTGCCAAAAGCAAACATCGCAATTACCATTTATTCTTTGAGGATGAAACAGACTTCCACACACTCATGAAATCTGGCATTTCAATTTAAGTAATAACAAACAAGCATCTGCTGAATATCCTGTCATTGAGATGTGGGAATGATGAATTGCTGTTTCATAAATATCTGACATTTTCGTTTTGATATGACTTTGATGGAAAAAAAAAAAAAAAAAAAAAAACTTTTAACACCTCATCTCTATTAGAAAGTAATAAAAGCTCTCTTACAGCATGCTCATCTAAGTGGCACGTCTGCCCCGGAGGTGAACTCTGTGACCCTTTCGCAGTTGGCTGGCATAAGCCACCGTGCCCAGCGTTTTGGGCCTGCCACCTTTCCTGCACTGTGAGAATTCAACTGTGAGATTAAAAAGAGCTAACGAACACAAATGCTGTGACCTACCCTCTAGCTAACACAGAGTCAACCCTGTCGCACACTCAGCGTGTGGCCGCACACTCAAACACTCACAGCATGGCAAGTGCAGTGCATTATTTCAGGATTTATAAAGTTTATGAACTTTGTATATGCAGTTATATTCATTTTCAAATGCAATTTTGAATTCTGCTAACAAACTACTCAAATGCTAAGCTGCCCCGTCCAAGAACTCCTTTTTAATAGTTCAAAAAGAACTTCATGGATCGCCTGATGAAGCTATGAATATATAAGAATATAACGTCATAATATAGAACATAGTACAGTTCTTATAGAAGCGCTCATTGAAATGCGTCATTTTGCCGAGCGTGTCCATGCTGTGCCCTTATCAGCTCTGAGTCATGTGTTTGATTTGCCTTATTTCTCACCGCCCACAGATCTGCGGAGGATGACAGCAGGATTTATGGGAATGGCGGTGGCCATCATCCTCTTCGGCTGGATCATTGGGATGCTGGGATGTTGCTGGGACCGTGGCCTCATGCAGTATGTGGCAGGTCTGCTCTTCCTCATGGGCGGTAAGTCAAATCAAAACAAGCCTACATGGACAGTATAGGCTGCTTACAGTATGTACACAGATTTGATTATACTTACGTCAAGTTATATAGCATAATCTGTATAAGTATATAAATATCTATATAAGAATAAATAAAATCTATGCAAGTATAAATAATGTGAGGATGTTAACATTTTCTTCTGCATTCATTGACTTGATACATTACATTTTTAATTAAAAAAAAAAAAAAAAAAAAAAAAAGTTTACAATGCATGTATTTTTGCTATAGGTTTCCAAACAGTGTTACTGAAGGCACACATTTGCGATGTCTGACTTATCTGAACCATTCACTTTAGGTATTGGAGTCTCTATTAATGAGCTGCTGATGAGTTGAATCAGGTGTGTTTGATTAGGAAGATTTTGAAAAAAAAAAAAAAAAAAAAAAAAAAAAAAAAAAAGAGACCTTCTCTCAAATGGAGTTTCCATCCAGGCTATTTCGACTATTTCCCATAAAGTCCATTAAATAAAACATCAACATAAAAGAACAAACTTTAGGAAAAAACAAGCAAATTATTTTAAATATTTTTGGAAACCTACAAAGAATATTCATTTTCCAAAAATTTCTCCAAAATGTTGCGTGTCTGTGAACATAATATAATATATCATATGATATAATATAATATAAATGAAAGAAAACAATAAAATATAAATGAATATATTATATATATAAATACACATACATGTACATATATGTATATTTTATACAGTATTATATTTAGTATAATAATTAAAAATGAAAATTACATAGAATGAACGAATATATTAATTATATAAATAAACTGTGAATTTATTACAGATAGACAGACAGATAGACAGATAAACAGACAGACAGATAGAATACAGTGTGTTGAGCTCAGTGTGGTAGTAAATAATTTGTACGCAAGTCACCCCAAGACTGCATTAATTAATGAGTGACAGCCAGGAAGCCAGCATTAAAGCAATTACGTAATATCAATTATCTCCTGATCTCTTATCTCACTTTGCGGCACCCAATATCGAGGCTTTCGACGGTGAGCATCGCTCTGTCTTTTGAACGCACCCACGAGCTTATCACCTCACAACACAGATGCTCACACCAATCAACACAGCCTGTGGCCTCGTTACCGTGCATTTTGATATTCTGTTAACGCCCGTCGAGCAGAGGAAGCGGCTGACTTGTTTTGCGTCACTCTCCCCGCTCCCATAAGTGCGGCGGCGGCGCCATAGAGAGCAAAGCGGAGACGCAATTAAGATGTGCGCTGGATTAATGCGATGCCCTGCTACAGAATAATGAGATGGCAATTAAAAAGCCAATTAAGATGCTAAATTATAAAGGCAGAAGGAGCGCTGAGGGTCAGATTATGGCAGGATGAATCCCCTCTGAATGTTCGCTCGGTCACATAGTGCGGGAAAATGAGTTTGTTAGAGCTCTTTATCAACTAGCATGTTACGACAACGTCGTCTATACAGGGCTCGACTTGCAGATAAAGCTTGTAACAAGGCTTGAGAAAGAGGAGTTGTGAATATGCCGAGTCTGCAAATGCATGATGGAATGTCACTGCAATGTTATGTAATAACATATAACAACCGCAGCTTCTAGTAGGCTTATAACACAGCCAATGCAGCACATTGAAAATACAATTAATGATAGTGTATAGACACTGCACTGCAAATTAACTTACAATTATCTATAGATTTCTAGATTTATCTTAGGAAATCATTCTAAAATGATGATTTGGTTTGGTAGCTATATTTAAATAACTTCTGACCATCTAATCAAAGCCAGCTTGTGATGTTTTTGTTCTCCAGTCCTCTAATTTCAGTCATATTTATTTGCATGTAAATGCAGTCCCAGCAATTATATAATTAGCAAAGTCAATAGAGACCATATGTGGAGGACGCATGATCCTGGACCACAAAACCAGTGGTAAGGGTCAATTTTTTTTTATACACATCATCTGAGTTTATACATCAGATGATTTATACATCATACATAATCTGAATAAATAAACTTTCCATTGATGTATGGTTTGTTAGGATAGGACAACATTTGACTGAGATAAACTGGAATCTGAGGGTGCATAAAAATCGAATTTTGAGAAAATCGCCTTTAAAAGTTGTCCAAATGAAGTTCTTAGCAATGCATATTACTAATCAAAAATTAAGTTTTGATATATTTATGGTAGGAAATTTACAAAATATCTTCTTGGATCATGATCTTTAATGTCTTAATGATTTTTGGCATAAAAGAAAAATCAATAATTTTGACCCATACAGTTTGTTGTTGGCTATTGCTACAAATATACCCCAGCGACTTCCGACTGGTTTTGTGGTCCAGGGTCACATATTATTCACCTATTAGCATTGCTAAAAGTGTAACATTCTAAGTTCACATCTAAATGGTCAGCAAACAGCGAGTCAACAAACTTATCCATTTAAAAAAAAAAAAAAAAAAAAGTTATATAAAATATTACTACATATTGGTCAATTCCCCAGTATTTGTGTTTGCTGTGCTATTTTTACTTAATATTCTTTGCTGCTTATTAAAGTATTAGCTTAGCATGTGTTAACATCCGACTCTTTTGGAATTAATTCACCGGGAGTTTGATTGGCAGACGATCTGACCAATTATAATGCTGAATCTGCCATCTGAATCTGCAAACTAGACAGGAGAGTAGATAAATTGTTGACGTTAACTTGAAAAATGCTGTGTACTGACGTCTTTCCGCGGTTGAAACGGTATCTTCTGATGTTCATTCATGTTTATTTCATGCTATAACTAGTAAAGGGAAGAGATGATCGGTTCACATGCCGCTTGAACTGAGACGCTACAGCGATCTGTCACGACACATTAAAGAAACACAAAACAGTATATATTGTTTGAATTACTTGAAAATTTGCAAAGGGTCAAGTGTCGGTTTACTTTGTGCAAAGACCACTATTTATATGATTCACTTCTAATGTAGACCTTTCCACTGAACTGGAACTCAAAATCAGCACAGTAAATGTATGAAAGTTCAGTTGGATGAATATTCTGACGATTGTCTTTCTGTTTTTCAGGCACATTTTGCATCATTTCCTTGTGCACCTGTGTAGCAGGCATCAACTTTGAGCTGTCTCGTTACCCTCGCTACATATACGGCCTCCCAGATGACATCAGTCACGGTTACGGCTGGTCAATGTTTTGTGCCTGGGGCGGTTTGGGCCTGTCCCTCATCGCCGGCTTCTTCTGCACGCTGGCACCCTCCGTACAGCCGATCCCTCGCTCCACGTGCCCCAAATCCCGCCAAGAAAATGGCACCGTGTGTTAAGGAAGGGCCTCTAAAAATCCCCGAGCCTACGTGTGCAGCTGGACAATGGGGGACAAAACACGTTTAAAAAAAAAAAAAAAAGACCATAATTGAAGATTAAAGTCATGTTCATTTAGAATCATTTCTAATCTCACCAACCAGGCCATTTTTTAACCACGCGTGTGAATCTACAACTGAGTGTCCTGATCGTTTAAAAGAAAACAAAGACAAAAAATGAAAAAAAAATATCACAATATTATCAGTGGGACTTTCCGTCGTCAAGATCCAACACAGGAAAATAGTCGTTCTTTCAAAGTTGTGACTTTGGTGAGCACAAGAAATGGTGATGAATGCAGCAAAAAAAAAAAAAAAAAAAAAAAAAAAAAAAAAAACAACAGACAGTATTGCTCATTCTGATGCTGCAAGGATGAATATTGACATGTCTGTTAGACTGACGTCCAAAAACTGCCAAACCTGGAGACTATGGTATTTGTATTGTTGCCAATGTTTGAAGCCCAGGAGTTCGGACAAATCTGGAGCACCACGACCATGATGCTCTTTCACATGAGAGGACAACAACTTTGATGCGATTTGGATCTGTTGTGGCTAAATCCGCCGATTTGTCTCGGACCTTGGGGACTATCGCAATGCCTCTTGGGATGCAGCTAAGGGATCCGTTCGTGCATAAATGAGGAAGATTTCAGGAATCGGACATGCCTGCTTGTGACGCTATGTTGCTATTGCTGTACAGCAAATTGTAAAGAGAAAAATAATACCTATAATATTCCAGAAGAGAAAACAAACAAATCCTAACGGGAAGGACATTTTTTTTGAGCATTTTCCATGTTTCATTTCTTATTCATGTCCAAATGGTATCAACGGACATTTCTAACATGCTTTCGATTTTATTATGTGCTTCTTTCTTTGTTTTTTAGTAATTACAGTCATCATGAGTGTGAACGAGTGTGTAGGAAGTGTGCAAATTCTTTAGCTATGATCAATAGAGTGTGAGAGAGTTTTGTGGTCTCCATACGAAAAAAAAAAAAAAAAAAGGAAACATAAAAAGAATAATTCATAAAATGAAAAACCTGCCTTGGGGGAAATCAGGTAGGCTTTTGTTGAACCAAGAATTACTGGAAAGGAAAGATGCCATATCCTGTTTTAGACAGTGAACACTTAGTCCCTGTAGACAAGACTGACGTAGACAGAAAGACAACTCAACATCACACTGTTACTGCCTTAAGCTTGTCTGGAAGGAGGCATTTATGCCATTTGATGGGAACGCATGCTGACTTCTCTTCTGAAAGCATCTATGCGCTGACAAAAGAAATCCTCATTTGAATCCAAATTCCTGCTCTGTTTAACCATGCGTCTCTTTACTTAAAGGGAACTCCCAAAACAGGATGTGGTATGTAAGTGCCTCGTGATTACATGAGACAGCAGTGGTGCACAAAAGAGGTACATCTGTAGAATCATGACCTCGAAATGGAGGACGGGCGGCAAGCACAAGCTTAACACAATCTCTAAGCCGACATGCGATTGGTTCCCTCAAGCTGTTTCTTCTCACGCATTCATTACACAATCTGAAACTTTTTATTATCCATTTCACATGCTATAAATGCATAAAAAAAATGACTTGAGCAGCCATAAAACAGCGTGCTATGATGGGACACACGTGTCGAGGTCATTGGTGAATCGGTACACTCATTCATCCATGCCAAAAACCTACTCTAGGAGATTTAGCTTTGCCGCAAGACAATGTTTACAGATTTCTAGAAGGGAGATTTGCCAAAAAAAGAAAATTCCTGCCAGGTTTCTTTCATAGACTTTCTCGGTTCCACACATTAGCATGACGGCCAGCGACTCAACTAGCAGTTAGCCTGGTGTCCATTTAAGTCTGTCAGGTTACTGCTGTGCTAAGAATGGGTTCTTACATATTTAAAGATTCGTTTATTGACTTTGAAGCCGTATGTGTACTCCTAAACATTGACAAAACCAACTTTTAGCAGATTTAACGGATCATAGAAACATTCGCAGATCAAGGAATTGTGATTTCCAGCCATGGAAAAGTCATTTCTATAGTAGATGTATAGTATGAAAATTTCTCAAGTCATGGGAAAACCCATGTATAATCCTTCCCTTTCCGATCCGATTCGATTAAAGGGATAACTCACCCAAAAATTAAAATTCTGAAAGAAAAGGCAGGGGAAAAAAAAAAAGGAAATCAATGGCTACCAGCAATTGTTTGGTTACCTACATCCTTTGTGTTCAACAGAAGGAAAAACTCATACAGGTTTGGTTTTTGGGTGAACTATCCCTTTAACTGTTTCAGGGGTATTTCATTTTACTTGACGATAAACAACCTAAATCAGAAATATCACCTGCTTCCAAATAGCAATAGCATCATTGATCATACTTTAGTTTAACAACCATTAATAGCTTGTTTGCGAAAGAAACTGCTGAAGTTCATTCATTTTGAGAGTTTTCATTGCATTCGTTCATGAAACAAGCTGCCAAGTGAAGTTTTGCAGACCTGTGACAAACTAAAGGCCATTTCAAAATGATCCATCCCAGCACTGCTTCCAAAATCATTTCATGGGATCTTTCACCGTAAACACAGCCAAAAGTTCACCGACAATTCTCCTTCTCAGCTCTGCATTGATGAAATGTGAGTCCAGCAGTCTTCATGGGAAGCATTTAGAAGAGGTTTCTGACATATTTATGGGTGCTTTGGGTGATTTGTGTGGCAGCATTTGAGTAAAAAGACTTTGTTACATGCTGACAATGCAATTGGCCATGAAATTACATAAACATCCAGAACTCCATAAGACTTCTTCACACTTTCCAGAAGCAACAAATCGACCAAACAAAGCCCACAAACTCCACAGTGCTTGATTACAATGTGCATGCAACAGAAAACCGGCATAAATACACAATAAACAATCTGTTTTAGGGGCATCTTGCAACAAGCCCATCTGGCCTTATATAAGATAGTGTTCCTTGACACACTTAGAAGGAAAATATGTATTTCAGTCCACAGATTACGCTCCTAGGCGAAGACATAAATGGGGTCAGTCGCTGGATGTCCACAACACTTTTCAAATAAAACCAGTTCCACGGTCCTATTTGCGAATAACGGAATATTTAAAAACGCACTCAAATTCACTCCTTTCTTTCTTCAACAAGGCAAAGAGGGGTGTTCAATCACAGCTTATAAAGACATCAAAGAGCACCGAAGGGCAGATGCTCGCATCAGACGCAAAGAATAAACACTTTCAATTACGGCTTAATTGGCATTCGGCCCAGACAGAGTCCCAGACTGAAAGCAGGAAGTGAACTGTATCTCATAAGTTTTGTATGGATCATAGTGATGCTTATAGTGAAATACTTCAGTCGGTCTTATAGAATCTGTGGTAATGAATAAACACTAACAGCCTAACTGTGACTTAGTGGGCATTTTAAGGACTCCTTAAAGGAAGATCATGAAGCGTTGGGCATGTAGGTAATATGGGCTCAGGATCAGATTCCTTTACACAATCTACACATTACATTCACACAAATGTGTTTACATCACAGCCAACAGTTGTCAGCCTTTGTTCAGTTATTTGTTGAGCGGGGTGGGATGGGAAACATGAGCGGGAATATTTTTGTCTTCAAAATGTAAAAATAAAAATGAAAAGTAGCAGAATCGGTGAAACTGCAGCTTTTTAATGGCACACTGAAGCCTAAAGGTTTATCGGATCTTTTTCATCAGTAATGTGTCTGTTGAGTACCTGAAAAAATTGAATAAACTGTAAAAATGTTTAAGAAAAAAAAAAAAAAAAAAAAAAAAAAAAAAAAGAGAGAAAATAAATTCTGGAAAAAATGTTAAAACTGTGGAATGTAATATCATTACAAAAATAAAATCTCATTGTTGTGTTTATTTGTATTGTATATTTACCTTTGTATTGTACTTACCTTATTTCAAGGCATTAAAAAAAACATAACATTAAAGCATTAGGTATCATGAAAAATGATAAAGATTTTTTAATGGTAATTTATAAATTAGTTATTGGTCATGAATTCATTTTTGTACATGTGTTAATTTATACTATTTTATTTAAACTAGATTAACAAATTCCGCAAAAGTATTGTTTGTTTTGAATTCCGGAAACCTAATGCATTAACTAATGTTAAAAAATTGAACATTACTGTAAAGGGTTTCCTAAAAACAAAAATGTTTAACTAGGAAGAAAAACATTAAAATGACAGGACGGCAGTCTGGCAAGACAAAGATCAGTGAAGTTCACTTGCTGACATTTAAGGCAAGTAAAATCACCATGGCAACAAATATGAGGTTATTATCTGATCAACTGTGTGTGCAAAACGCTGAAACAGATCCAGAGAAAGTGGAGAGAGAAAAGTACAAGGATGAAAAATAGAGGGCAAACTCATCAAATGTGATAACAGTGAGCCGAGTCTGAGGGAAGCCGACATGACGGAGGCAATAACTAACAAGCTTTCGTACTAGATATGTTGGCTAAAAAAGTACAAAACAAAAACATCTTACAGGCTGATTTAAAGAGATGAAAAGCCTGTGTTTGAGGCTTGATGAATACTTCATGAATGCATTTAGAGTGAGCGTGCTGCTATGAATAACCACCTCTGATTAGGATGGGTGTGTGTGTTCTCCATCAAGCCTCTTGAGACAATGAGTATTGACCCTGCTGTTGATGACGGGCGACAGAAACACAAGTGCTTTAACTTGAGAGCATTTAGATCACTGCTCCGAGACGCCCAAACCAATGATTCTCAACTGCTGGGGAGAGACCCAAAAATGGGTCAGGGGCCTGTTCTAAAGGGGAAAAACAATGCAAAATGCAAATTATAAAATGCAACTAACCGTATAAAAATAAACAGGCTTTTATGAAGAGGAAACACTTCCCGCATCGTTTACTGACTGCATAAAAGTCTGGGTGAACTCGCCAGTTCACAACAACACGGACAGTTCGAGATCCACACAGTCCAAAGATAAATAAACATGCAGAGTGAAGTCTATAATTGGATGCAGAGAGCATGAAACCATAAAAAAAAAAAAAAAATGAATTAAAAAAAATAAACATACTGAAACTATTTATATTTTCAGTTTTCATTTTTATATTACTAAAACTAAATTCTAATTGTTCTAATTCTAAATTGTCATTTATTTACATTTTTTTCCCTATTTACTTGAATTTACATAATTTCTCATTTTTCTTTTTCCATCCAATATTTATATTTTATTTAAGCTATATTTTGAATTAATGACATTTTTTAATAGATTTAGCTTCAATGTCTTTTTAGAGGCAGCACAAATGCAACTGAATAATTACATATATATTAATATTACATATATTAAAATATATATCAAATAACAAATAACATTTTAGCATATTTCACTGATTTTTATAAAATGTTACTGACCAAAAGTTATGATCTGTAAAAACATTGTCATGAAGTTCAACTAGTCACCAACCACAATCAAGTGTCAGCTGCAAGCTGTATGGCTTTCAATAAAAAGAACCGAATCATTCATTTGGAATTTGGACTACACTGGTCATGCTGTCAGTTAAGTTTCAGTATTGTGCTGCTGAATAAGTTGTGCAGGCAACTGTGAGAGCATTTCAGCTGCACGTTTCCAAGATTTAAAAAAAAAAAAAAAAAAAGTCTCGAGAACCACTGACCTAGACAAGAGCGATTTCAGGTCCTGCCTCATTGAACTAATTACACCATTAAATAACGCTGTTATACATATGCAAATCATTTTAGGTGATAAAACAGAAATGAGGCACTCGATCATTCAGTCTCTATATATATTGACTCAACCACTCTACGAAGGAATACATTACGTATTTGGGTCATTATAATCAAGGCCCTGGAGAAAACACATGCCCAGTCACTGCAGTTTCAGTATTCCATATTTGCTGGCAGCTTCCACTGCCAATTAGATCAGCACTGCAGTAATTTAAGCACGAGAGCATGACAGAGTGGCTCTGCTGAGCGTTTGAAAGCAGAGCGCTCGGTAAGCTCGCTGCGAACGCCTAATGCACTCTTGACATTATCTGGGAACCGCTGCCTCTTTACTGAGATAAAGTTAATTGGGCCGCACCGAAAGTATTTGAAGGCTCGTGTACCGGAGGTTGGTATTGACACCCACTAGAACGAACAAAAAAAAAAAATTAAGTGCCACAAACCCTCCTCCAGACCTGATCTCTCAAAGAAGCAATTGTTGAAGAGGGCTGACGCAAATGAGGAGGACGTGTCCGAGCGCTGAGCAAGAACGTGCGAACGTGAGCCCATCACCGCCTTTCATCACGTCTCGAGGTGCTGAAAGAAAGTTGAAGGTTGACAGACAAAAAAAATGAGAAAGATCACTTCGACTCAAGCATGACATTTCGTCTTTTATTTAAGATTTAGTTTTTATTTTCCTCCAGGCCTTCAGAGAGGTACAATTTCCTTCAGCTCTTCATTTTTCTTACATTTTAGCACTGTGTAAAACCCAAGTTAAACAGTACTGGTTTCGTCGTCGAGATTTAATTTATTCATTCCTCTTGAATACTGTTGAATACCGAACTCTCAGCAGGAACCTACACAGCCGATACAGGATTAAGATTGTTAAAAGAAAACTGAGATGGGGGCGAGTAGGAGTGATGAACAGTGTTAACCGTCCCGGACGAGCCCCCTGTGTATTGCCAAAACATCAGTTGCCCAGTAGCGCCGCTATCCCAGCTTTCCCTTTTGTGGAGAAAAAAAAACGAAAAGAAAAAAAAAAAAACGTGCAAAGTAACTGCTACAGACACAAACGTTATGATCACACCCTCATGAATTTCCCTCCGCCAGAATCATTCGAAAAGCCCTTTAACCCTGATTAGTTTCTTCACGCACCCATCAATCGCAAGTTTCACGCCACACATTCACACATCACCGCACTCCGACTCTAGATCTAGTTCCTAAAACTCTGTACACCTCACACACCTTCAAGTTTCTTCAGGGAGCATAGTCAGAGCGTAAACACTGATTAGGCCACGTACGCCGAGGCAGCTATGAGAGACGCCACACGGTGGCGTCCCTTGTGCTACACGAGCCCTGCGCTTGAAAGGGGTCGGTGGTACCCAGCTCTCGATTCCTCTTAATTTCGCAACGTGCCGCCCTCTGATACAGAGGTTAACTGCGGTGTTGCGATCGAAAGCGGAAGACCCCCCCAACCAACCAGACAATTTGGCAGAAGGGTCAAAGGCAAAGGCCTGCATCCATCTACAGCTAAATGCCACATCGAGAACGGGCACCACGTTTTTGACCCCTAAAAATGCATCTCCCTTTTAACAAGGGCACAGAAAGGTAGAACAAAGTTAAAGGCCAAAGATCCTCGGTAAAAGTGCTTTTTGCTTCGCCATCATTATGCCTTTGATCCATCAGAAAAATGGAAGCCAAGTACCCTTTTGATTAAACACAAAAACTGAAGCCCTGTTTTGATTTTGGACATCTACTTGATTGCTTAGCTGCATGGCTTTAAGGACTCTCACAGGAAGTAGCTCCTCTGTTGTGCAGATGGATGAACAGGTGCTGTTCTTTTTGGTTTAGCTTTGAAGGCAGACTCTTGTTTCTAAATCAAGACACTTTTCGTTTGATGCTTTCCATTTGGTTCCAATGGAATTTCAGGAACGCACATCATTGATGATGCGTACTGGTATGTAGTGTTCCAAAAATTATGTAGTGACGTTAATATTACTAGGGAGCTTGTTTAGGCCTCATACCTGTTTTCTGCAAGAACTGGCTTATTTATATGACCGTTTGAATTGGGAAAGCTGGAACAGAGCACTTGGGCAACAAATAAAAAGAAAGACTAAACCAAGGGAAACACAAATCCGGGATAAAAATGAGCGCAAGATGAAGAGAGAAAACAATACATAATCTTGTTATTTTGTTAATAGCTTTGTACTGATTTGTCTGCTGTTCTTCGGATAAGGGGAATAGGATTTCACAGTTCCTAATGGCGGTCCATGCCGGCACTCTGTAGCAGATCTGTGGAGGCCTGCGCTGAGGCTCTGAAGGCGGTCTGGAAGCCTGGGGGAGGTGAGTGGAACTGGGTGGCGGGGTTGGCCGTGGCTGTGGTTGGATAAGGGGTCCAGCCGGCTCTGTGGGGGAATTGGGCTGCGAAGGGGCCACTGTGTGGGGGCTGAGGGGGCACTGTGGAGCCAGTAGGGACATCCATCTCTGTGAGTGCCTGCAAGGAATTGAGCCAGTGGGGAGGATTGTCATCCTGCAGAGAGTCCAGACTGTTGCCTGAGGATGCTGGGATACCTGAAAGTGATAGGGAAAAAAAATGATTAACTTTGATTTGATTTAAAATATTCTACTTTAAAATTCATGTTGTATTTTTATTTTTATAAATGGTGTATCCATGTGGTTTTACATAATTTCTAATAAAATATTAATGAGAAAATTTCCTTGGTGTGTGCACATGATGATTAAACAATATATATGTTTTTAGGGAGACATAACATTTTACAATATGGACTAACCTTGCCATGTTATTTATAAAAAGATCAAATTATCTATTTTTTTGGAGACTACGATATAATCTTCAGTGTGATCTAACAAAATTTACATTAACAAAACTGCTTCCCTGCTTATTTTAAGATTTTTTTCTTTCAATGAAGATTTTTCCCCCTTCATTATGAAATATGAACACCCTGACATTTTTATATTCAGCATTGGAGAAAAAAAAAAAATTAATATTATGTCAGAAATTAAAGACGTGATTATCATAGAAGTGTATCAAGTCATTATAGGTATGAACCACATAAAAGGAGCATCAAGTGATTCAAACAGTTTCAAAGTTATGAAAAAATAATTAGTATATGTATCTATTGACAGATGGAATTAAATCACTTTAAACATAACCGCATACTGTACAAACTGAGCAACAGTTTGCTTTTTTCAACAAATCCACCGGAATCCATTTATCATGTAGGCGACATTGAGGACATTTTTAAATAATTTGCAATAATGGGATTAATTACATAGGGAAACAGGGCATTTTTGGGTGCTTTTGCACCACTTAAAACATGCTGGCCTGCTGTGAGCTATTAATTCCAAACCCCCTGTGGATGATGGATGCTGCAGGCAGCTGCTGGGAGCACCCAGACAATATCCGTGACATCCAAACAGATTGCAACTTCAACCTTAGGGAGCAACAGATAAGACATTGCTATTTCCCTTCAACCCAGGGGAGAAAAATGGCTAAACTTTGCTTGAAGTATTGATTACAAAAATAGCTGCACAATTCAGTTTTTGTCTATCAAACAGTAGCTAAGAATGTAGCTATAACAATAAGATACAGAAGAATGCTGTAAATGTTCACTGCATATTTAACCACTTTGTATACTGATTGTTGGCACTGTGATTCTAGTGCACATGGATGCTTTAGACTGTCTGAAAGTGCAGGAGACCAAATTGATCTGAAACGTGTGCCCTCTTCTATGGCCCTTAAAATGGCTTTACATCGCTGACATTTTTAGTGAAAAGGTTACAGAATAAATGTTTAAAAGGCCTAAATGCATTATTCATTTTAGCTCCCAAAGGCACAATTTGAACGGGCTTGGTTTTTCCCGAGGTCAGGTAAATTTGTTTCACAAATGTGTTTTGTGATTTTAAGCCCATCAGAACCGAACATGTTATTCTATTTTATTCTCACAAAACCAAAAATATTGAGAACATTTTTCAATATTAAAATCACGTTAATATTAACATTTAATAATATATACTTAATAAATAATAATGAAATATTAAATGCTCAATGCTTAATATTTTTGTATTTTTATGTACATAATATAGATCATTTTTTAGTCCTACCTTATTAGGTTTTTAATTACTATGTACTTGTGTAAAAAAATTAAATGTCAGGTACAATGTAATTATGTTCATGCTGTGTTGCAAAAAACTTTTACAGTTTGTAGAGATGTAACTACAGACATTAGTTACATACGTATCTACATGAATGTATTTTTTATATTATTACAATGTAAAAACATGTATGTGCACAATAAGTACATCATATCCATAGATTCATTTAGATGTAAGGACATAGTAGTAAAGACACTTAGTATAAAGTGGGTCCAACGAGAAAAAGGGAAGGAATTATTCACAATTAATTTTTAACAAGGTAATTCAGGCTGTACCTGTGATGATGGCAGGGTCCATCCAGCTGGCTGTGCCGTCCCAGCTAAGGCTGTGTGAGATGCCGCCTGTGTGGTTCACGCTGGATGAGGAGGAGGAGGATGAAGACGAAGATGAGGAGGAGCTGGGCAGTCCACCAAAGTTGATGTTGATGTTGGGTAAAAGTGCTCTGAGCCCATCCTGCCACTCCTTCACATTTAGACTTTCTACTGAGCTGCTGTTTTCTGTTTGAGAAGGTGATGGTGGGGTATCCAAACGCCCATGTGCACAAATACACCGCAAAAGACAATGGAGATGGAGAGAGAGAGAGAAAAAAGCAATTATCAGTTTCAACATTTTACTTGAACATAAAAAAACTGCCAATTTAGTACGATTCATTTTATAATGGTGACAAAACCAAATAAACATTCAAAAGCAGTTGAACAAAGTGCGACAGAAAACTGGGACAGCTTTTAGTCTGATACTGTCTTAAAAATGCAACGCTTTATGGTGAAAATGACGCAATGTGACGCAATCAAATCAAGGGATTAAGTTGATTTATTATTTGGCATATAATGGCTGAAGATCGATTGATAGCCCTAACAAAAACACAATTTAATTGAACTCCCTAAAAACTGAATTTTCATTCAGGATATCACATCAAGAAACAGCATTAATCAAAGCCGGACTGCGGATTAATATCAGCTACAGTAATGATGAGTTATACTTGATTCAGCAAAAACAACAGGTGATCTTTGGCTCCCTTCTGAGTCTACTTGCCCTTACTAATGGAGGAACAATCATTATAAAGCTTTTTACAGTCCCGTTATTATTCAATTAGTTTCTCATTTATTTTTTTCTCTGTGTCACACTGGAGGAGAGATGTGCGGCTTCAATAACACAGAGCTTCTTTCGCTTGGACTCAGGCCAAAATAAACCTTTTCTTCTCTAATCAGGCCAGTATTCTCCTAAGGTTTGCTTCTGCCCACAGGGAGAGAGAAACCAGGCAGCAAAGTTGATGAAGGAGGGAATGGAGAGAAAGAGAGAGAGAGGGATGGACAAACAAACAAGGAAGAATTGCAAAGACAGGGGTATGGAGTGAACGAGATAACAACCCTGGCAGGGAAAAAAAACAAGTCTTTAGCCTCTGAGCTTGACTTAAGACTCAGCAAACTTTTCTAGGCACCTTCCTCCAACATCGGCTTCCTCAAAGCCTGGACAATAAATCTTATAAGGAGGTGAAAATAGTAAAAGAAAAAAGAAAAAAAAAAATCAATCAATATTAAAGGCATCATATGATGCTTTTTTAAAGATCACTATTTTGTGTATTTGGTGTAACAGAATATGTTGACATGCTTTAATGTTCAAAAAACACATTATTTTTTCCAAATACTGTACATCATTGTAGGTCCTCTATGCCCCGCCTCTCTCAAACCGACAAGTGCAGTCTGCTCCGATTGGCCAGCTGACACAGTGCATTGTGATTGGCCGAACACCACAAGCACTCATCGGAAATGTAACTCCCCTTTCCATAATCTCGAGCTTCAGCTTTCAAAATAAAAGTAGACAGTTAATAATGTCTGTAGTTTTACCATCAGTTCAAACCCGAGAGGGGAACAGAGTCGCGTGACAGACAGTGATAATGCTCGTATGCATTTGCACACAAGCCGCAATTGAGACAGCTGACTCCACTGTGATGTGACCCTGTCTCTCTCTCACACACACAAGCCGCGATTAAGATAGCTGATGTGCTGTTATGTGTCTGTCTCTCACTCTCTCTCTCTCTCTCTCTCTCTCTCTCTCTCTCACACACACACACACACACACACACACACACACTCTCCTAGGTTCACGAAACAGTTGTCCATAAAATCCATTGTGATAACATCTGGGTTGTGCTGTTCTGTTGTAAGTAATCTTAATGATTCTTAAATGCATCTACTTTCGGAAGGCCAAATAAATTGCTTTTGCTTTCACATAGAAGCACACAGCATCTCACACAGCTGCGTCAATACTACTACGGTTACTGAAACCATGCCGCCTTTCTTTGCGTGAACATTTGGGCTGCGTTACGCAAATATTTCCACATCGCGACGTTGACATGTGGGGGCGTGTTTGAATGAGCCGTTTTAGGGGGGGCGTGGCAGAGTCTTAACTTTGATAAAATTTCATTTTTATATAATCTCTGATTGTGACCTCTGTTACGCCCCGCGTCTACAACAAATACAAGAAACCCAGGTCGTAACAACCTCATTAGAATAAAGCAGAGAGATTGGGAAGTTGGATTCATTTTCACAAATCTATAAATTGTCCTTTTCATCTATTAAAAACATTGATTCAACAATTTGTTTGCATCACCCAAATTTCCTTGCAAGGCATTACAGTTGGCAATACAAATGTTTTAACAATTACAGTTAGGTAACGATTACAAATATGCATTTCATTTCACCGTATTGGAGTATTCATTAAAAATTTATTGAAATTAAAATGAAATAGAACACTTAAATTAAATTACACTTACTTTTTTTTAAATTTAAATTTCCCTGTTTCTTTAGTTAAGCATTTTCAATTAAATTTCTTGCAATAAACATTTTGAATAAACATGGTACTTTTCTATTTGAATATTGTAATAAATACAGTCTAATTGCTTGAAATAATTTGTGAGAATTTTTTAAAGATAAAATTTCAGACGACTTCAGAGCAAACACTTATATCAGAAGAAAAAAAAAAAAAAACATAGACAAAAGTTATGAAATTTTGGTAACACTTAAAGCCTTTATGTATAATGCATTATAAAGTAGTTTTAATGCATTAATTATGCCTTGTAAGGCACCTTATGAATAAACATTTAATACATTATAACACTTATCAATTCATTGACAAGATGCATTTTAAATTCAGTTATAAATTATTTACTATAAGATATAATGTATTACAATACTCATAAATAATTATAATGCATTATACATATTAATAACTGACCTATTAATGCATTACACAAAAGCTTTAAGTTAAGTGTTACTGAATTTTTTTTAACATTACAGTCCAACTCTATCCCACACTGTAACTGTACTACCACCATCAAGATGGGAGTCTACTGGGGCAGCCTGCTGTTAAAAGGTCTTCAGACAATAAAGGTGCACCCGGCCAAGACACCAGACGCACTGATACTGTCAAACAAGTCATGCTTGTAATTTAATTATTTGGCAACATGGGAATTTAAGGAGCAGACGGAGCTCCCCTCTGACACCATGTGACAGGAGTTTCTCCTGAGCGTGGGCAAGGGTCAAAACTATGGACGCTGCAAAGTCAGCGATGTGTTTATTACTCCATTAGTCAGTTAAAACCAGACATAATGGATCTCAACTAAAGTTTGGCTGGTTAGCAGGGGCCAGGTAGCCCCTGTTAGGAGATGTCCTAAATAAATCATCTTGATGCAAAAAGCATGTTTCTCCACTGAGGAGTATACATGCATATTCCGCATGGAGAATATTCTACCATATTTCATTATTTTACAGTAGATGTTTTCCCAGTGACCGTTTCTCTTTCTCAGCCACCAAAATAACAGCGATCAGGCCTCAAACACAGAGGAAGTGACACGTTCACTTGGGAAATGCTGAATTGGTTCTGCAGTCGATACCATCAAACCTGTGCAGATAAACAAGTCAAGTGTGAGAACGAGCCAATATGAGAATCTAGACACTCTATATCAACACTTGAGGGGGACTGGGCTTTAATGAAACACCTCTGAAGAAGGGGATAAGATGAATGAGGTGTTGAATAAAGTGAATGAGGTGTTCTTTTTAAACCTCTCCACAGTTCTTACTTCTGATTAGAAAGCGCTCATCTAGCCAAGTGTGGCAGGCATTAACACAATCACCCATGTTCGCATTAGCATACGCAGATAAACAAGTGTCGTCATGTTTTATTTATGCGGATGGGACAAAAGCTAAACTCAAAATCATATCAGCAGAGTGAAGAAACTAAATTTGTCTTGCAGGGCTGTAGAGGGTGTAAAGTAGGTCTTTTTGCATCATTCAGCTTTCTGTTTTGTGATGAACAATATATCAGTTGGACTGGGGCATTAATAAAATATTAAATGAACAAGTAACCACAACACATTAAAACTATTTTTGTATATTATAGTAATTCAATTCAGAATCTTTTATATAAATTTATAACTTTCTATTTATCAAAGAATCCTGGAGTGTACCATGCTTTCAACAAAAATATTAAGCAGCACAACTGTTTTCAACATTGATGAGAAGAAATTTTCCTAAAGCACAAATTAGCATATTAGAATGATTTCATTTTTAAATATATTTCAAGCAGATTTTTTACATTCATTATTAAATTCATTTTAAATTGTAATAAACTTAATTTATATTCTTGATATACATTTTATTAAAACATTTACTGTATTTTTGCTCAAATAAATAAATGCTTGGTTAAATGTGTTATCACAAAAATCAGGCCATGCTGATATCAAGTACAAACTGAATTGTGGAAATGTTGGGACGTTTTTTTACATTTGAATAAAATGAAAACTAAAAGAATTTTAAATCACATGAGCCAATATTTTATTCACAATAGAACATAGATAAATGTTTAAACTGAAATTGTTTTACAATTTTATGCACAAAATGAGCTCATTTCAAATTCGATGCCTGCTACAGGTCTCAAAATAGTTGGGACGGGGGCATGTTTACCATGGTGTAGCATTTCCTCTTTTCAAAACAGTTTGAAGATGTCTGGGCATCGAGGTTATGAGTTTCTGGAGTTTTGGTTTTGGAATTTGGTCCCACTCTTGCCTGATATAGGTTTCCAGCTGCTGAAGAGTTTGTGGTCATCTTTGACGTATTTTTCGTGTAATGATGCACCAAATGTTCTCTATAGGTGAAAGATCTGGGACTGCAGGCAGACCAGTTCAGCACCCGGACTCTTCTACTACGAAGCTATGCTGCTGTAATACCTGCAGTATGTGGTTTTGCATTGTCCTGCTGAAATACACAAGGCCTTCCCTGAAATAGACATCGTCTGGAGGGGAGAATATGCTGCTCTAAAACCTTTATATACACCTTTCAGCATTCATAGTGGGAATGTTGGGGAAGTCATGGCCTAATGGTTAAAGCATTGGACTCATAACTGAGTTGGAGTCTCAGGTCTGTCAGGAATTGTAGGTGGGGGGAGTGAATGAACAGCGCTCTCTCCACCCTCAATACCACGACTGTGGTGCCCTTGAGCAAGGCACCGAACCCCCAATTGCTCTTTTTTGAGACCTGTAGCAGGCATCAAATTTGAAATTAGCTAATTTAGTGGCTAAGTGTAAAATTTCTCCATTTAAACATTTATGTTCTCTATGTTCTACTGTGAATAAAGTATTGGCTCATGTGATTTGAAAGTTTTTTAGTTTTTATTTTATCCAAATTAAGATAACATCCCAGCATTTCCTGAATTCGGGTTGTAGTAATTTAATTTATAGTAAATAAAAATGAGTGAATCAGAGGCTGAGTGAATTACTGTACACTGTGATTTGTTTAACACAAAATCAGGATTAAAAATTATATATAAAAGAATTCAGAAAAAAAGCTACCAAGCAAACAAAAAAATAATTTAAAAAAAAAAAAGCTCAATTACATCTAATTCTACATTTTCAATACAGCAGAAATCGATCTCTCACTCAAACAACACATCTAACAAGTTATGAGACTGCATGTGTAGGTCCCTCCAGCCTATTTTGGTATCACGACTCTTCTTCGTAAATAATGCAACGTTCCCCTCCCAGGTCCTGGGCAGCTGCATCCTCTGGAGGACACCATTGCAAACAGGGAAGACCATTTTCTCTCAATGAGACCCATGGATTTAAGAAACAAACATAAAATACACTGCATAGCACAACAGAGCCAGAAATGGAGCCAGTAGTATTAAAAAAAATAAGTCATGCCAGTTATTCATTGTTTCTACGCATAATGAAACCCTCAGGTCACTTCCAATTTCCCTTCGCTTATTTTTGCACCATCTGAAATACAAGTTAATCTAATCTTAAAAAGTAAGATGCACGCCGAGAAACAAACAGCCTGTTAGAAAATGCTACACTTCCACAGCAGTGTCAGCAGATTAGATTGTTTCACATAAAAAGCCCTAAAGCTAGACCGCAAGGAAACACTTTCTATTTAAATGAACTAAATTTCTGAAAGATCAATTCAGGACGTGTTTGGGGAGTAACTAACTGACGCCACATCTAGACTTAAATGCATTTTTTCAGTTGCATGACAGCAGCTCAGCTGCTTTTAAAATTTCTGAATACATCTTCAGTACCAACTTTTATTTGTCTACGTTGTCATGGTATCAAACCAAACTGGGGCTGTTTTATGATATTTGATATCTGGATTTTTTTTTTCAGCTTGGCTCCTCACTGATAGGTTCAGGTAAGGGCTTAAGTGAAATGTCAAACTGTAGCCTCTTCCCCCCGTCTGAGTACTTTCTCTTCAGATGGATAATACCAGTCTATTTGATATTTTCTTGAGTTACAGGCTGTTCTCACATCCAGAACACAAAGATGAATCTTTGTAAACATTAATCTTTGTTTAAGTTTAGGCTCAGAGTTCAGGTCAGGAAAACCATCTGTCTTTTCAAGTCAAACTGAATTAATTAGGCTAGACTGATTTTAAATAAAAGCGTTTATTGCCCGAGGTGGACACCCACACTCAGAGGTCTACCACATAAATCACAGAAACATAAAATGCTAAAGGTAAGAAAAAAACAAAAAAAGTGGGCTGGCCCATCATGCATTACGCAAAATTGCAGTTCTGTCACGAAGATGTCCTCAGGGGATGATGATTATATTCTGTACAATTTGTATCAGCACTAAATGTGACAGCGATCTCACTGCTATACTTCAAATCATGAGGTTTCATTCCATGAGAGAGCCCTCGGCAATCACCAGAATCTTCTATGACAGAGCTCTGATGATGTACATTTCTGCATGCTATCAAAACAGCACCACACTGCCCTCCTGTGACTGAGTTTGCAATGACAGTTACCCATAATGCAAACACACATACTGTAAATTACATGTACTGCAACTTTAGAAGTCCATTTAAAAATTTTATTTAGTTTTTATTAAATATAGAATAATATTAAACAAGTAATATATATATTTTTTTATTAAAATGTTAATAATTTTTTTTTTAATATTAAAAAATTAATTTTTGTTAATATTAAAATTTTTTAGATGTCCATTTAATAAATTTATTCCTAATGTTCATATATATATATATATATATATATATATATATATATATATATATGTGTGTGTGTGTGTGTGTGTGTGTGTGTGTGTGTGTGTGTGTATATATATCTATCTCCCTACCCATCTATCTATCTATCTATCTATCTATCTATACACACACATATCTATCTATCTATCTATCTATACACACACATATCTATCTATCTATCTATCTATCTATCTATCTATCCACACACATATCTATCTATCTATCCACACACATATCTATCTATCTATCTATCTATCTATCTATCTATCTATCTATCTATCTATCTATCTATCTATCTATCTATCTATCTATCTATCTATCTATCTATCTATCTATCTATCTGGGTAGTTGACATCAATGTGTCCTATGGTGTGACAGAAAAATAAAAAAAACAAAGAAATTCTAACATTGAAGGCAAATCTCTCTCATGCTATTTGTAACCAAGATTGAAGATACATTTTTCTCATGTTATTTGTATGTTGTTGTTTTTTTCTACATCTTTGCTGTCACATCATAGGACACAGTCCAATTTTTATTTGTCAACTACCCATATACACACAGATAGATAGATAGATAGATAGATAGATAGATAGATAGATAGATAGATAGATAGATAGATAGATAGATAGATAGATAGATAGATAGATAGATAGATAGATAGATAGATAGATAGATAGATAGATAGATAGATAGATAGATGTGTCTATCTATCATCTATCTGTCTGTCTATCTATAAAAAAAAAAAAAAAAAATGTATTGATATACACACACACAGATCCCCAGCACCGGTTTGCACTTACCTGTCATATGAATACCTCCGAGCACCGTATTGTGATGATGTTGCTGTTGTGGCACCAAGTTCAAGTCCAAAAAGCTGCTGTGCTGTGCAGCAGAAGAAAGGACTCTGGTGTGATTCAAGTGAGGGAGGTTATTGCGCATGGGCATGCCCATCCAACTGTGGCGAGAGGTCTGAGTCTGGCCGGGAAAGCTGAAGGAGTTGTAGACAGTGCGGTGTGGGAGCTGGGAGAAGCCCCGTGAGGGCAAGCTGGAGTTTGGGGTGAAGTGTGAGGATGTGGAGGGCTGAAGTGGGCCTTTCATGGAAGGGGCGTTGTGGAGCGGACCGAGTAAAGGCCCGTGAGGGAAGATTGGCGCTGATTTTGTGCCGGTCATGGGTAAGGAGGCTTTGTCTTGAACTGAGAGCTCTTTCTCTATAAGATCAGCCAGTGCCTTACTGGTGACGTCAAATGGGTCAAAGCCGAGGTCGTCATCCTGTTGCTTGGCTGAAGAACCAAAACCGAAGGCCGCTTGCCAGTCTGTAGAGGACGATACTGGTATGGTATCTGTCAGAATGAAGAAGGAGAATTGTACATTTTATGTGTAACGTGGTGCAAATAATATTTGGCCCTTGAGATGTAAAGTCTAAATGGGTCCAGGTACCTGACGTGAAGAGGCTCTGTGGTTCTGGGGCAGTGGGCCAATCGGAGTTGCTGTGAAGGGAACTGGAAAAGCCAGACACACCGCTGGGGATGGGATTGGGGTGTCGAAAGTTGCTGTTGTCTGAAAAGAGCGATTGTGACTCGGCTGCTGCTCCTTCAAAAGGCGACCGTACTGTCAGACCTGCTACACAAATAGGCACCACTAGAGATGGCTTGGACAGGCCAGGAGGCGGTGATGGAGAGTCATGGCCGGAAATCTGGAGGATTTAGTAAGAGAGAGAAAAGAAAAGAAAAAATAAATAAAATCAGGATGTGTGTTTTTAACTTGGGTTAAAACATTACCTGCTCTATTTAATGAAAAGTGGTTTTAGATAAGTGTACAGCTTTCCCTTCAGAAAGGTAAATAATGATCAGCAGTGCAATCCTGAACTTACTAGTTGTGATGTTTCTCCGTTACTTATACCAATGGAATCTGAAGGTTTGTTATTTGGGCTGCAGGAAAATAATGCAAATTTGAATCAGTTACATTCATACAGTACATGAATTACTGTATTACACAAATTAAACCGTATTAAACTCATTTAGAAAGATGAAAAGTTTTCAAAGGAAATGTCTGACAGCATTAAGCTAATTTTTGGGAGAAAATGTCCTTAATTATCACAAAGAAAACCAGTGTAATTTCACAAGTAAATGTACTGTAATGCATTTTGTCCTTCTAGAGTATTCAGTGTTTATTTTACCATCCAACTATACCTTGAATCCTAGGTGCCCTTAAGTGCTTGAGAAAAGTTTATGAAGTTTTTTTTAAATAATTTGGCAAAGAAAAAAAGGCTGACAGAATATGGCACTAGGCAGAAGTTCACAGGCTGGATACCTGACAGAGTCACAGTTTGATGTGAAGGGAGGCAGGCCAGTGATGGAGCCAAGGCCGAGCTCTGTGTCCAGACTGTCTGGAGTCATGTTTTCAGAGTCGGAGCCGCCATCTAGGGGTGGGGTCTTATGGTGTTCTGGAAGCCCATTGGGCATCTTTCCTGTGGTTTGTAACGAAGGCCAAGCTTCTTTGTTGTTACTGTTGGAACTGGGGAATATGATATGAAACTTTAAATATGATAGAAACATTAAATGTAAAGGAGGAAGACACCAACAAAACAATCATTTTTCCATATTCATTATTGATATTTTAATGCTTAATAAAAGTATAAATGAACAAATTATAATGAATTCATTTTAATTATAACTTCACTACTCGTAATTATAGTTTTCTGTATAACTCTGAACAATAAAGTCATCAAAAATATGAAATAACTTCCATATTTCCACATGTTATTACTAAATGAAAGAATAAATAAATAGGTTTTTAATTGGAGCTGGTGTGAAAAGTATGAGTCAGTACAAACCTCTGTGATGTGCCTGATTTGCCCTTTGTCTTCTCCCCTGTTGAGCTCTGCAGGAAGTTGGGGTTTGTTTTGTAGAGCTCCTGTAAGAGTTTCTGTTCATATTCCTGATGTTTCCCTGCCTGCAATGTCAAATGTCATGAGCTCAGACGCAAGTCTGTCAATGTCAATAAAGAAGTTAAAAAGCAGGAAGCAGCAACATTACCTGCATTTCTTCTTTCGTGAAACTAGCAGCTTCGTCTCCCAGCTCGTGAAGATACATACAGTCTGGTTTGGGGCACTGCATGCTTTTTAGAAAATAACTGCAGTATTTTGTTGTACCTAAAGAAGCCTGCATGAAAAATGGCATATTTAGATATAATGCACACTGGAAGTAACTAATTCTTCATAATATTAGACTATTTGTTTTCAGAGTTTTCATTACCTTAAGTGTTCTGCCGTCTACTACAACATTGTTAACACACTGTATAGCTCTGAGGGCATCTTCTGATCGAATGTAAGTGACGTAGGCACTGGCGCTAGGACCCTGGGGACAAATATCAAAGCATATTAGAGGACCAAATCAGAACGAGCAAATCAGCACAAATGGCAGGCCCTGTAAAAATGTTTATTATGCAAAATATTTGCTTGTTTAAATCGTTTGAGCACACACTAGGCTAGCTGGGAAGAAAACAAAGCTCACCTGTGAGCCAGCATAAGAAGTGCTGTTATTGATGACCACCTTATGGATCTTCCCAAACTTCCCGAAGTACTCCGGCCTTTTTAAGACCTGCAATCAGACATCAATAATATATTTAAAAAGACCTGATTGCTGTTTGCAGATCATCAACAGCACATGCAAATGCAGTTTGTTTAGTTAAGTCACACAGGGAGAGAGCACACCTTATTACCATGAGTCATCAGAAGGGTATGACTCAATCACCTTTTATTATATGAGAAAGGCATATGAAATCTAGGTTAGGAACTAAATACATATCAGCACTGTGGCAAATATTATTTAACAATTTAAACTCCAGTTTTACACCACTAAAGACAGTTTCTACTTATAAAACCTTACATAAGTAAACCATTTTACACAACAAGGCTTTTGAAGATGAAATAAAAAAAAACAGGATATGCGTGAATGACGTACTGTATTGAGAACCGATGACCTAAACACTAACAACAGGAAGTCCACAATGTTCAGCCAAATCAACAGTGAAAACGAAGTGTGGCACACAAGTAGGTCTCTGGTGGGTGACTGACAGTTCATTGGCGGAGGGCTTCGCCTCGACAGCATGGTGCTTTTGAGATTCTGGTCACTCTTGAACTGTGAAAGCAGCCCGGATGTTTCTTTGCAGTCTTTGTTCGAGTGTAGCAGCCTCGCTCGCTTTCAGTTTTTTGTTCTTTTTCACACCCTCAGTGTGAAATAAATGAAGGCACAAAGACTGAAAAGTGAAGGAATGATCGGTATAGAAAGAACATTCAAGCAGACAAACCGCATAAAAACATCTTCACAATGTAGATTTGATGTTTTTAAAGCTTTGTTCTCCTTATCTCATTCGAACGCTCTTGAATTTAGAAGGCATGTTCTCACTCTCTCGGTTTTTCACACTGAATAACTTGTTCTCTGCTGAGATCTATTCAGGGTACATGACGTCAGCTGTGATGGCGAATAGAGGGAGAGAAAGAGCGTCAGAGAGAAGGGAGCAAAAAGAGAGTGAAAGCTGTTTTCGTGGGCTGGTTATGCAGGCTAAGTGCAGCTGGTGGGCAGGTAGCTTCCATTTCCCAGGAAACCATTTATGGTCTCTTTTTCCACTTGATGATATGTGGCATAAAATCAAATCTACACATCTTCAAGGAGTTCCATGCAGCCAGATGGAAGTGATCCTGTACAATATGCCAAAAGAAATACCGTAATAATGAAGAATAGTAGCATCAAGAAGTATGCTTTTTCATATCTGAAAATGCATATTTTTACATTGACACCAGTAACTACAAGCAGTTTTCCAATATATCACCAATATTGCAGGCGATAGTTGACCTTTTTTTTTTTTCTTCTCAGCATAAATCAATAAGCAGGACTTTTATAAGTCATATGCAGGACTTTTATCATAAGCAGGACTGAGAGCACAGGAGCTCCTTTTCTTTGTCTTCATTATTTTACTGTTTTTAACAGTTCTGTCAATAATAGAAAGGCTATAATGCTTCTAAATAAACCGTCGGCATTCAGAAAATATGCATTGATACATCGTATTCGCTGAATGTAAAATTTGCATTGAACAGTCATTAATATGATTACCAGTGCACATAGACTCACAATTTCTTTATATCAAAAAAAAAAAAATAAAATAAAATACTATAACAGGATTACAAAATCAAAAAGTGTAAAAATCCATTCATTTAGTTCAAATTATTCTAATTGATCCAGTTTCAATTTATTTATTTTGGATATTATATAAAATGTAGTTTTAATTACAGAAAGCTTGATGGTTGATGTTATTTACAAACTTTAAATGAAATTATGATACCTATATGGGTCAACCACTAGTACCTACTTGATTAGAGTCAGGGCTGCACGATATTGGAAAGCACTCACATTGCGATTATATATATATATATATATATATATATATATATATATATATATATATATATATATATATATATATATATATATATATATTTATATATATATATATATATATATATATATATATATATATATATATATATATATATATATATATATATATATATATATATATATATATATATATATATATATATATATATATATATTTATATATATATATTTATTTTATTTTTTTTTCTGTGATATATATAGCGATATGGAAAAAAATAAAAATAAATAAATCACCAGATGACTTATACAGCTCCATTTGGGGAAAAAAAAAAAAAAACAATCATTGGGGTGATTTTATAGGTGAATAAATCAGCATAGAAAATAAGCAAATTACAAATATAGATAAATATAATAGAAACATTATACAAATTAAATAAAGTGCTTTATATTTTTCAGGTAAGTTTAACAGTATTCAGGTACAGAAATTGAATAATCAAATGTAAAAAACACTGAATAGTCTTCACAGTATAAATTAAATCTAATAAATCAGATTTTTGAGGGTTTGATTTTTCTCTATGTGGTTTGTTGTTTGATTAACATTCACAACACAGAAGGCCTCAGGAACATTAAACTGCTGTGAACCAATACTATCCATTTACTTTCTCGATAGTTTACCTTAGCCTAAGCCATAAGCAACCTGCAGAGACATGCATTTTGACAATTTTGCATGTATGTGCGATTTCAGACACAAATAGGCACGGAGATGAACGGAATTGAGTGTTCACGTGCATCTGCGTGGCTCTCACTGTGTCTACACCAAACGCGAGCTGTGCGGTGCGACAAATTAATAACCCATAATCAGTGATGCTGTCTACAGCGGATGTGGTGCGCAAGAAAAATCCCCAACATTAAACTGATGCTGCGTTCTATTTAAGGCTTACTGACAACGTTTACATGATTTGCAACGGTTGCTTTGTCGCGTCCAGTGCAGACAGCCTCTAGCTGTTGCGGCGCGGGGCAGAGCGACACAACATGAGACTGTCGCGAAAATGATCAGTATAAATAGAACATAAATGAACATCGCACATCCTGCACTGTGACGATCGCAGATGCACACATCGCAATAACGATTCTGAAACGATGTAATGTGCAGCCCTAGGTGGGTCTTTTTACACAAAAGGATATGATCTCAAAACAGTACTTTAAATGTTCTTTTCACCGGATCAGGAATGTTTTAGCAGCTGGGACAAATGTTCCTTACCGTAACCTTCATTTTTTAACACTTAAAAAAAAATAGATAAGACCTTGACAGGACAGAAAAATGCGTACTTTATCATATCTTGCTTGCACAGAAACCAAGTGTGGGTGAATTTTGAGAGGTTACTACCAAATACCACCAAGATGAATGTCAAGCTTTAGTGCAATGGAGTCATTTATCCTGAGTGAGAGAACATCAGTTACACAGAGGTCAGTGTATTTTGCTGAATCACCTCGGGATCGGCGAGTCGTTGTGAAAGGCCCACCACAAACACCAGGTTTCTCTGGACGACTCGCACACTGGAGAGGTGCTTGCGGTTCTCTGTGATCTTCTGCTTCCGCTCATTCTGCTTCTGCTTCTTCTCATTCTTTATCCTCTGAAGTTCCTCTTGAGAGAGAGGTTTGTAGACTGCAGGGTCTTCTGGATAGGGCTACACCAAAAACAAGCTCTTAAATGTTAGATGAAATCATTCTTGATTGAAGATTGTGTTTCACTAAATGATTAATGACCAAATGGAAATTTAAATAATTTGACCATATCTGCAGCATCAAATGGTAAAAATATTCAAATAATAATAATAAAAAAATAAATAAAATAAAATACTCAAACATCTGAAATTTTTCAATCAAAATATTTTAGTTTAATATTTTATAGCATATTTTATAATAATAAACAGCAGTATTTAAACAAACACTAAAACTCACATAAAGAGCTGTCAAATGCATTCTACCAATTTTCCACATTTAATAAAATGTTTTCATATGCTATTTATGACTATACACCGCCTTTCATTTTAAAAAGAAATTTTAATATGATTAAGGATCAGTGGATACCCTGGGATTATTTTTAAGATCAACAACTGGAAATAATAACACGCATCCTGCAAATAAAGGCTAAGGAGTTGCAGTAAAATGGACACTATAGGGACTGATTTAAGTGATTGTCTGGGAGCATTTAGAAAAAGCATACAAGAACTGGAGGCTTGTTGTGCTGCACGTTCCCTCCACACAGCTGTACAGCAACAATAAAAATCGTGCAGACCCTGAGGCAACAGGAGGAGCATGAATTATTCCAGCAAAGCTCCCTGAGATGCTGAAAGCTAGCCATTAAAACTCATCTCCTGGAGCTCCCCAATAGAGCAGTTTCTTAGAAATAAATTAAAGTGTAAAAGGTTCCTTGGGTTAAAACTGTATAAATGAATTCAAGTGGTAAAGCCCAAATTGCAACATGTAAAACTAGATCTCATTTTAGTTTACAGGTCTAATAATTTGCATAGTTTAATATAAGTAATCAAGGATGATTCTAACCAAATTGCTGTACTGGCACATTGGTTACCTTTCTGCAGGCCGGGCAGAGGCCGTTCTCGTCTGTGCGTATGCGATGCCAGCAGAAGCGGCAGATCTGATAGCCGCAGGTGCAAGGGAAGAAGTTGACGTCGTCAATTTCCAATGGTTCCATGCACAGTGGGCACTCCATGGGGTCCTCCTTCACCTCAGGGCTGCGGGACATCCTATGGCACGGCGCGGAGAAAAGAGTGGGGTGTTCTCACAGTTTAGAGGCAGAGCTGATGAGAAAAAAAATATTATTATTTTTTGTTTTAAATTTAGTTTTAAAGGCTATTTTTAAAAATACTTTTAATATGAATAAAGTTTTTAATAAGTTTAAACATTTCTTATATAATTGTAATAAAAAAATATTGTATTTGTTTTTAAATGCCAAAAATTGTCAAACAAACAAAACTTCTAGGTTTAAAAATGCAGCCAATATCTACAAAAATCTTGTTTCTTTCCATCAGTGCTTAATGTTCAGATGCGAGACAGAATTAGGCTTAGATCACTCAAATAGTCTCAAAGCACACTAGAGGTTGCAACAGAGAGCCAATAATGAGACTGCTACTAGTAAGAGTGTGTTTGTGTGTGTGGGAGAAGTTTAAAACTCAAGTCAAGAGAGGAATTGAAGGCATAATTGGAATCGACAAGCCCAAACACCCACACAAGCAATTGCAACAGTTTCAATAACAAGTATGCATATCCTCTAGGGATCATCCAGTGAACTAGTTGTCTAAATGTGTAGGTGCAAATTCAGCAATTACAGAAAATGAGGTTTTGGACCCTCATATGGAACACAGATCCGTGGGCTCATGACAAGGTTTGCATCTCAAATGTAGGATGCATTGGCTGAAAAGCAATATGATGGGAAGGAATGTGACTGCTAGCATCTTCATTTAAAAGCCTACTGAAAAATAATGTCGAGATTCAAAAAAAAAAAAAAAAAAAAAAAGCCAGAGAAAAAAAAAAGTTTAATTTATTTAATTTAGCAGGGGGTGAGATAACGCGGCTAAATGCAAGCTAATTTACGTCTTGGGCAAAGGGTTTGCTTTTGGTCCATGAGTGTTGTCACATTCTTATTTAGTGTCTTCTGCAGTAGTACTGAAATAAACAACATGGATGAGCACAAATACAACAGTTTGTCCAAGACAGTTCCTTTCCCTAGAGGCACTTCCCCACGAGGTTCATTTATCAAACAATGGTCTGAACGAAGCTCCTAAATGGGAACAAATACAGGACAGCCTAGTGTGCATTACCAAACAAACCAGAATATGAAGCTTCCATGGAGTGATTCATCTGTCACATTAAAGGGGTCCAATTATGCTTTTTCACTTTTTGAATTTTAGTCAGTGTGTAGTGTGCACGTTTGGGCATAAAAAAAGATCTAGAGTTACAAATCTTACAAGTCCACTCCAAAGGGAGATATTTCATTTTTTTTTTTTTTAAATCCCTTTTCAAGAACTACAACGAATGACTCGTTTGGACTACAGACTTTTTTCCGGGTGTTGTGATATCACAAAGCGGCCCATTAAAATATCATTAAAAGAAATTCTGCCTACAGAAATTCGAATGGTTGGGGGGTGTGGAGGGGCGAGGTCGTGGTTAGAGCACTTGGTTAAGTGCATCAGACAAGACGACGACGACGTAGCACTGCTGTAGCGTCACGTTTTCGCAATGTCGAAGACGCGCTGTTTTTTTTCACCCAGTGCCCAAATGTCTTTTTCCTTCTTAAAGTGCACGATGTCAGGAAACGGTAGTTGCAATTTATTTTTAACTCTGTTTCTGAGCACTATAACCCCAATTTGGTACTGTATGCTGCGCATTTTACTGAGGACATCTTCCACAACATGAGGGAGTAAAGTGCTGGTTTCGCCAAAAAGCGTTTGCTGAAAGAGAGCAGTTCCCACTTATAAACTGCTGACAGTACAATACTGGACAATGATGTAATCTGCAGAATTTACACTTCAATTATGAAACTATGGTATAAATAAATTCAACTGTATAACAGTTTCACTGCAATTCATGTTCTAATGTTAGAATTAAAGAACAATAAACAATACATATTACCATTGCACTTATCTGTACATAGTAAATGCAGTTATTTTTAAGTGGTTGTTGACATCGTATCTAAAACGTGATTTAGCCAACAACAACAAAAAAAACAATAACGTTTCCACTCTAATATGTCTTGCAATATCCGTGCATGCAAAGGTTCTGCGCGATCCTCTTGTTCAATATTCTCGGGGTCCAAATACAGCTCAAACTGATATGGCAATATTGACGCCATCCTTAACTATACCGGAGCAGACAGAACTTGCTGCTTGGTACTGAAACACTGTCTAAGCTGTTCGCCAATCACAACGCACTGGGACAGCTAACCAATCACAACAATTAGTTTTTCGGAAGGTGGTCCTTCATCAAACCTGAAACTAATCGAGCCGTTTGTGCCAGGCTGGGGAGAAAGGTATTGTAATAATGTAAAGTATGTGAAAAATAAAGCGTTTTTCAAACCACCAAGCATGAGAGCATGTTCTAGTACACCCCCAAAACAAAATCAAGACTTTGTAAAAGAGCATAATAGGACCCCCTTTAAACAAAATGGCAAAAAACGTTACAGAACCACCAATATCTTATAAACTATAAGGGAAACAACCAGATTGGATGAGATTAGCCTTATATTTGTAGTTCCTATTTTAAGCAGGGGAGAGACATTCTAGAGAGCATCTGATTGGCCAAAAACCTGTGCAGTGCAGCACAAGTCAAAATGTTTTAGTAAGTTTTCCCAGGAAAATTTATATGCACATGAACAATGTTTTTTGACCGTCCCTGCTGTTGAGTACAGTATACACAAAACGTTGTGGCGAGTACTTTTTTTTAATACTTTCGTACACAAAGGACACATTAAGTTGATCAAACTTACAGTAAAGACTATAATGTTTAAAAAATATTTATATTTCAAATAAATGCTGCTCTTTGGAACTTTGTTAAAAAAAAGCCTAAAATGAATAAGTCTGTTAAAAAATTACATCAATAATAAGAAATGTTTCTTGAGCACCAAATCAGCATATTACAATGATTTCTGAAAGATCAAGTCACACTGAAGTGTAATGTATTCCGCTTTGCCATATTACATGAATAATTGACATTTTAAAATGTATTAAAATAGAAAACAGATTTTAAATTGCAATAATATTTCACAACATTAGTGTTTTACTGCATTTCTGATCAAATAAATGCAGCCTAGTTGAGCATAAGAGACTTCTAGAACTTACTGACCCAAACTTTCAAACAGTGTTGGGTAACACTTTACAATAAGGTGTCATTTGTTAACATTAATGCATTAACTAACATGATCTAACAATGAACAATGCATTTATCACACTATTTATTAATCTTCGTTAATGTTAGTTAATGAAAACACAATTGTTCATTGTTTATTCATCTTAGTTCACAGCGCATTAATGTTAACAAACACAACTTGTGAGTTCAATAATGCATTAGTAAATGCTGAAATTAACATTAAGATTAATAAATGCTGTAGATGTATTGTTCATTCTTAGTTCATGTTTACTAATGTTGTTAACTACTGAACCTTATTGTAAAGTGTTACCCAGTGTTGTATGTATAGCCTCACAGCTAGCGCACACACACAGACTAAAAGCCAACAAAGCTCCAATTGTCATTTCATAGGGTCTTATGGTCACTGTCAGTAACGGAAGCACCAGGAGTGTGAAGAGGGGACAGCGTGTGGTTACAAGAGGATAGGGGGGAAAACGGGAGTTGTCTAAAAATATCCCATCCTGGCCAGGCAGAGTACAGCAGGAGGAGTCAGTCCCTTGAATCTCCCTTTAAAAGGGAAATGCTGATTGAAAGCAGGGGGCGGTCTGCGCTACATGTAGGGTAATCAGCACTTCCTCGGATCGACAAGGTCTCACCCCAGCTAGTTAGGGGGGCGGTGGGGAAATTGCAAAGCACAGTCTCCTTAACATGCCAATATGGAATTAGAAACGGAGTGTGAGGTTTTTTTTGTCGGCCCCAGGGCCAGGACTGTATGGAGAAGGAATTCCCACTGTTGGTGAGGATGGGATTCCTTCCCAGCAGAGACGGGTAGCAGCTCTGGGTAATGAAAGCCTTCCGCTGGCCCCTGCTGGGGACGATGCATAACAAACATTTAACCATCACTCTTGTAAAAAAATAAAGATTTGATTCCACCACAATGATTATAAACCCCCAAGACACACTCAAGCTGTGCGGGGTTTGATTCCCTCTGGCATCCAACATTACATGCACATATTGTGAAAGAAAGATGCATAATATGGAATGAAAAGGGGCGATAAAAGTCACAAAATGACCTTTAAAATTAAGACAAATGTTGTGCAAAAGGTCTCGTTTCTGATGATCACAGTTCAAAGAGTACAAATCCTGACTTTTGAATTTGACTTCCAATGTAAATGCAAATCTGGATTAAACTAAACTGAAATGATTATGCTTAATAAAGCCAGAATCACTCACAAATCTCTTTGGAGCAGACACGGTAACAAACATGTTTGCAAGGTGACTAAGGTGCTGGGAAAGCGTAGGAAGAAATGATAATCTAAACCTACAATGTTTGAGTTCTGGCGACGGTACATGTTTGTGTGTATACATTAACCCAGAGTGCCGTGGGAGCTGAAAGCAGAACGGACGGACTTAAGAGCCCTCAATCCTGTGTGCAGGGGTCAACATGGAATGACCTTTCTTCAAAGCATTCCGAAATCCTTCAGAAAACATTCAAATTGCTAATCGCAGGCTCATTGGGTTTTGGTTTCACCGCACCTCACTGAGATGCTACGGCACACCCATTAAAAGCAAAAACAGAGTAAATGTAATCTCACTTACAGTACCAAAAACTTGCATGTATGATTCAGAAAACTTTCGGCATAACCTTAAATAAAAAGCCAACATCTGAAGACACAAAAACAAAGCAAATATCAGGAACATTGTGACATCTAGAAGCAAAAATCGAAGGCTTTCACAATATTTTATGGCAAAACATCAATAGCAACACTAAAGACCACACCAAAGGATGAGAATAACAGCTGTGCAACACTGAATACAGCAACTTAAATAAATAAAATATTAAGTCCAGTCAAGATTAAGTCTTCAAGGCAGACTTATATTGTATATTCTTTGGCACCATTTTGAGAGCATTTCTGTAACAGGCATATAAAATTAACTACGAGTCAAACCAAAGGTCTATGTTTTTGAAATGAACTTTGAAAATTTGGTCAAAATGCTATTACCTTTAATAGAGAGTCAACATTTGAAACCATAAAAACAGCGCAAATCTCAGGAACACTGCCATCTACAAACAAAATTGAAGGGTTTCATAACACTTTATGACAAAACTGCGACTTAAAACAAAAATCACAAGCTAAAGCCTTAAAGGTGGACTAGAAAGTCTTTGGAAAGTGTTTCTGCAACAGGCAGTTAATTTTATGAGCAAGTCAAAAGGAAGGTCTGTTTTAAGTGGGCTTTGAAGGGTGGTGAACATGCAGTTACATCAAGTCAAGTCAGCAGCTCTAGTACACACTCATTTCAATTACACATCCTAATACACAACTACAAACAAATGTCAACTACACACTGCTACACATTAAGACAGCTTGAATTCAAAACATCATGATGTTAAATTTATAGTCATAGGCTCTAAAAGCTGCCTTTTGCTTTGACAAATGTATGCAATATGGTGACAGTTAGCAAATGGATGGACAGTTGTCTCAGCTGGCATCATTCTGATGTCACAGAAGAGCATAGCTGAAATTATCTTCAGAGTGGGAGTCGTGTCCATTTGTGGGCTGCTCTTCATGAGAAAGATGGAAGAGGCATCGGCAAGGAATAAAAGAGATGCCTTTGCCACAAAAACTATTCTGGGCAGACAGAATAAAGGCACTAAAACACTAAAATGTAAAACAAAAGGTATCCATTTTCGTACATATCTGCAAAGCCCACAGCCGAGAAAAAAAGCATGGTTATCTAACACAGCTAAACAGCTTCAATCACAAAACAGCCGATCTTTCCAGATCTTACCAAAGTTGAAATTAAAAGGCTTTTTTCCTGTACCGCCAGGATTGCGGCTGACCCGTTCGGACTGAATGTAAAAGGTGCAAATTAACTTTTTCAACCAACTATACAAACAAACAACGCCATTTCTATACAACTGAACACCAAGGCAGATGTCCATTCAGAACAGGATCATATAGCACCAGTGACCCTTGCCAGAAAATTGTCTCTCGTGCATTGTTTCTGGCACAAACAATGCCTGACGGTGCACTGGAACCAGGCCATGACAATCGGTCCACTTAAAACCCACCTGTTATCGCTCCCAAAGCACAATACAAGCAAAACTCTCTCGTGTTACCCTCTTACAAGGATATGCACCTGCATAAATATAGCCGGCAAACATTCAGTTAAATTAAAATCTTATCTGTCATGCAACAAAGTAAAGTGTTTAAGGAAAAAGTTCACCCCTGGATGGAACCGAATGGACAGCCTCAGCCATTGCATCTGTCTTTTCGTAAAATCAAAATGACTCTACCCACCATCTCATTTTGTGTTCCACAGAAGAAAAAAAAATTGTGTCTGAAATAACATGATCGAGTTTTCATTTCTGGCTTGTTTACTCCTTTAAAAACACACACACATCTGAAAGAAAAAAAAATGCAGATGGTAGGCTCAAAAGGCCCACTGCTGACAACAGTATTAATGATGCACACTCAACAGAAACACATTGTTGCAACCAAACACAAAAATACCCTCTTCTGAGAGACTCTGGCTTCATATTATTTCTTGTGGAAAGGATGACAGGTGCTTTTGGTCCATGAAAACCCTTAGGAAGCACCTCCTGTCAGTGGACTGCCTACTGAAACGGGCGCCACACACAATAATAAAGGGTGTGGACAAAAATAATAAAATAAACTGCAGTAACGGAGCAATGTCAATATCACAGAAATATGAGACGTCATATCTTTAAAATGATTTTTGCTCAGAAATAACTGCAACTTCCTACTCAAACAACAAGGAAATTCCCTCTGTCAAAGTACATATGCATATAACAGAAATGAAATGTGTTTCCTTGTTAATGCCTTTGAGTAAACCAGCAACGCTAGCACATATGGAAGTTATTCAACAGGCTAAATACATACTAAAATCAGTGTACTTATACGGTGTACTGTCTAAGAGTCTGAATGACAAAAAATAAGTCAGTGTTTGGCGAAGCGAGGATTAATATTCGTGTATTTTATTAAAAGCCGGTCAAAAGGTGCGGCTAGCGGCTACTCGGCTAACTGTACGACTAACGTTAGTCTGCCAGACTGATGAAACACACACAAAACACAGGCATTTCCACAAGAAATGGACGTTTGAGGGATAAAGAGGGATGAGGTATGTTATAAAGAGGTGAATTGAGAGAGGAAAGCAGCTGAATGTGGAGGCGGTGGACAAGAGAGGCCTTGGTGGGATACTCACCCTGTCTATCTGTACAGACAGCTTCACAGCAAATAAAATCTATCTGAACGGCCCAGGTCTAGCACAACAGGTCACAATATAATTTCCCGGGTGGTTTGTCCCTGCTCCTGTGTGATTTGATGCGAAAACACCAAGCCTTGTTTCTTATAGCCTCTTTGTAGAGCGGTAGTGCCTCCTAACCACCATCTTACATTGAAATAGGAAGGGGGGGCGCGTCAAGTAGTGACTTTCCGCGCATGCGCAGTCGATGATGGGCTTGGGCGTATGTGGGTAATGTAGTGTGCAATATACAGCGGCACTGGAAATGTTTAGAGAACAATATACAGTGAAATCTTTATTGAAGCAAAATGTGAAGTCATAAATTTTGTACATTTGCAAAATAACTGCAACGTTCGTTGGCAAATAAATTGCTTAATATATATGCTATTTGTACATTACCTGTTACGTTTTTCATGAATTGTTTCATAAATGTTTTATTGCCTAATGTTACTGTTTTATTAGAGCAAGTTGTTTTAAACTGTAGCCTACACTTTGCACAATTTATAAATTACAATAGGCTACATATTGGCCAATTATAGCTAAATATCGCTGTTGCATGAATTATCTTATTGTATGAATTATGTATCATAATTGTTTTACTAACTTTGCTGCAGATTTTCATGTTGTAAATTTTATACATTTGCAACATGTATTCATTCAGTATTTGAGTTAGGCCTACAATTGCACTGTTTCATGAATTATGTTGCAAAACTGTGTCAAAGTCATGCATTAGCTGTACATAGATATACATCACTAAAGCCAGAATATTACAAATACTACTTGTAGTAATAATAACTGGGGTAAAAAGTGTGACAGCCCCAGTAAATTAAATATCAGTATTTTTTCTTTGTTTGTTTCTTTAAATAATTAATTTAATAATAAATAAATAATAATAACAACTAATAAAAATTTATTTACTAATAACAACAACAATAATAATAATAAAAACTGGAGTAAAAAAGTATGACGTGACAGTTTGCCCCAGTTCGCCCTATATCAGTATTTTTATCTTTATTATTATTATTATTATTATTATCTTTATTATTACATCACTGAACAAATGTTGAAGAAAATGGTGAAGTATTAGTATTAGTACTGAAAACTTGAACTTTAAGATTAAAAATACAAGTTTGCACCACTTCTGAAGTTCAACAGTAGGTGGAGACATAGGCCAAGGTTTTTTTTTTTTTTTTTTTTAGAAAGAATACATTTCATGTTTACATTATCTGGGCTGGCTATCTGAGTCTAAACAAAGAACACAGTTTAAAAAGAAATGAAATGATCCCAACACTGAATAGAACAGAACTTTTTTTCTGCACTAAAGGTTCATGCAAGCCAGAAACTCAAGATTATTTACATTATTTATTTAATTTTATTTACAGTATTCCAAAAATATAAACAGAATTTCATTCTTTAACAGGCACCAGAGGACACATTTCAGCAAGGTCTGTGGCCACATCCTTTAAAATCTTGCTCTGGTCTAAGGTCTGCAGAATAGCTTTAAGATTGCACCAGAACACTCTCTCCTTGCGTTCATCTGCCGGCCACTCCAGGTACGTTTTCCGCCTCAGCAGTGTTCTTAACTTTAGAAACTTTTTGGGCAGCGAGTCTGCTGGTATGGGCTCCAACAGAATGAAGACCAGAGAGTCGTTGTTCACACTAATTGCCCTGTGCTGGGCAAAGAACAGTTCATAGTTGCACCATTCGCTTTGCACAAAGTGTTTGGACAGGATGAAGAGGCTCTTGTAGCTGTCCTCCACACAATGGATTATATTATCCACAATCCACTTCCCAGGTTCAAAATCTCTCTCATGGACGCAAAGAGACAGGCCTGACCTTTCTAATTCAGGTACCAGCTGAGATCCCACCCAGGCTGAGTCACGTTGGCTGTAGGAAATAAAGGCATGGTAGCGAAAGGTGGCATTTAGCAGTCGATCAGCCCTCTTGTAGCCTCTCCTTTTCACTCGGATCCAAACCCAAAGCATTTTGGCGTACCAAATACCATCACAAGCATAAACAATGATGGCTAGAGCAACTCCCACCACAGATAACAAGGACAGAACCACAGCAGCCTGCAAGCCCGGTTGACAGGACAGCCATCCGTGCTCATATGTCTCCAAACGCCGACCGGAAAACAACGGTGGGGTGCTGCAAGTGTAATCCTGGGGCCAATCTGAGAGAAGTGATTTATTATACGCCGTCATGAACCAAAAGGAATCGCAATCACAGTTAAATGGATTGAGGCCGGCTTTTAAAGTCCTCAGCTTGGGGAAACCTTCCATTGATTTCTGGCTAATGAAAGTAATAGCGTTCTGGTCGATGTGCAGGCTTACTAACATAGGAGCCCGAAGATCCGCTGGGATGACCTGTATGCTGTTAAAACTCAAATAAAGGTACGTTAGTCTGGGAAACAATGATATAATACTCAAAGGAATAACACTTATGCCTGTCTTTGAAAGGTCTATCTTTTGGAAGTATGGAGATAGGTAGTCAAACACATTGTTTCCTAGATTGTTGTGGCTGAGACTCAACTCAATCAAGTGGGGTGGCCAAAAACATGGTTTGCCAATGGAAATAGAGTTGAAACTCAAGTCAAGAGACTCTAAGAACTTCATATCATTGATGTTTTTGGCAATCTCAGCGAGGTCTTTGAAACGGTTATGGTTTAGCGAGAGTTTCCTCAAGGCTGGAAAGACTTTGTGTGATGTACAACCGATCCACCAGAAGCCACTTTCTTCCAAGAGGTTGTTTGACAGGTCCAAGAACTGTAGAGACTTTACGGCTGAAATTAGATTGCATGGAAGAATATTCATTCCGGTACCGGAGAACTTCAGGTAGGTTAGTTTGTTGACTAGTTCCACACTCATGTTAAAAGTGGGGTAATGGTACTGATGGTGGTGTACACCATCAAGTACGAAGGCTTGTAGATTCGTGGTGTGATTCTGCTTTGAAAGCTGGAAGCCATCAGGAGTGTCCTCATTGTATGTGATGTTTAAAAACACAGTTTCCTCAAAAGATGATTTCCAAACATTTTTGAACAGTTTCACCATCACAGAGCTGTTGAGCCAGGTATCTACGATGCTTAAGTTACTGATGACGCGCAAATCTTTAAAAGCCATGAAAGGATCAGTCTTGATGGTACATTGGTCTGGAAATAACTTTACAAGCTGAATTTTTTTCGTTTGGGTTTGATCAAAATCCATAATCATGTCATTGAAGATGTCAAAACGCTGGCAAAAGGTCACTTTCACAACAACTTCCTGTAAATATTTGAGTTGCGAAAAAGAGCCATTTTCATAGCTTTGTAACTCCGTTCCATCTCCAAATATGATTTTTTTTAAATGGGTGTTTTGAAGAGGAACAAAGTCCTCCACATTAACAAAAGTAGCGTCTTTACTACCGATGGCAAGGATGGAAAGGTAACTTAAGTTACCAAACGAGCCTGGAAGTGCATAACTGGGATATGGATTGGTGGATAGGTCTAGGATCCTTAGCTGAGGCAAATGCAAATTAGGAATGACTGTCAGATGGTTGTAGGAGATGTTCAGTACTTTGATTTCAGAGTTGCTGCTGAAGGCATCAGGGGAGATGTATTGAAGTCCGCAGTGTGTGACTTTGAGGAAGCAGAGATTGGTTAAACCAGACAGGTCCCCGTGAACAATGCTGAAGATATTGTTGTGGGACACATCTAAGTACTCTATGCTGATTGATAAATGTGATGGTATCCTTGTTAGATTATTATTGGAAAGATCTTTAGTGTGCTCCGTCAAAGTAGAACAATATCCAACTTCTTCGCCATGTGCTTTTAACAAAATCAGTAAGAGACATGAAATGAGCACAGGCCAGATGGTGGACGACATCCTCTGCAAAAAAAAAAAAAAAGTTTATATGTGTTAAATCATGCATTAATTATATATGCATATATTTATTTTGCTAAATGTGCAACTGAATAGCTAAATCGATGTAAAAAAAAAAATGTAAATACGTAATAAAAACATAATGTATTAAAAATCTAACAAAATAATATAATAAATATAAATATTATAAAATATAATAACATAAAATAATATACAGTTTCCTGTACTGCAGATTAATTTTACATATACCATTAAAACAATAAGCTAAATGACTGCTATACTTACTTTGACAAAATATATATATATATATATATATATATATATATATATATATATATATATATTTTAGAACAAATAAATGGTTGTTTACCTTATATATGAAACATGAATATTTGTAGTTCAATAAATAATTTTAAGATGTTCTTCCTGTCCATTTACAGCTTGAGCTCTGCTGTGCACAAGATTATGTGGCCTTATAAAGACACGGTATTAACCATATTAACAAAACAATTACACAATGGTGTTTTACGAAGTACTTGAACTTCCCTAAATGCACAATACTCAACTTCTGTAAATGCCCAGGGATTAAACCTTAAAAGGGCAACATTTCTCTAAAGTAATTTATAAGACATTTAGTTAGTTTAGTTTCATTACAGAAAAGGTTGCATTTTAATATGACTTACCTTGCACAGTCGCATATTTACTCACCCATGTTAATGCTGTGGTTGCAACACCTCCATCGGTGCTATCTATTTTATTTATTTACTGGGTGTGTTTATATAGAGAGAAAGAGCACTAACGAATTTCATTGAAAATGTTAATGCACTAATTAAATGTCAATACCTGCAATCAAGGAAGAAAAAAATTAATTAAATTAAATAAAAAATACAGGGGATGCCAGGGATTTGTTTAATAATAAGCTTTTAAATATTTAACACCAGTCACTATGATAATGGTTTCAGGAGACAGAAATACCCAGACATTTGTTTTGGTGACTCTGAGGTCAGGTGTAAAAAGGAACAGTGAAGGGACTTTCCTTACCATTGTCTTACAAGAACACCTGTTTACATCTGACATGTGATGATGAACCATTTATATTATACAATTAATTTATTATTATTATTATTTAAATATATATATATTTTAAAACATTTCTTCAGAATATAGCCTATTATGTTTGGTGCGCTGACATCTTTCTTCTCAAGAAGCTGCTTATAAAGCATAGTGTTTGCAGGATTATTAATGAGCAAAAATGATTGAAGAACCTATAAATGAGCAAATAATACAAAAAAAATAATAATAAAATAAAATGTACATGCATGGTTCCTCTTAAGGAGAGTTATTAATCATATGTTCAATAAGGAATGGGACTTCTTTAAAGGAATTCCAAACAAACAACAAATTCCAACAAAATTTCTATTTGCTTTGAGAAAAGTGTGCTTTTCAAAATTCCCAGAAAAACATTACATTATCTGTTTGCTATTTCTACCTTCTTTCTCTTTGCTATATTTGAAGTGTGTAATATTTGGCAACTAGTGGGTTTTGGCATTTACGTGTAAACTCTCCATAAAGTTTTGAAACATGAAACAAGGAAAAGCAATACATAATTCCATCTGCTTTTCAGAGAAACATGACGCCACTTAAAGTAATTAGCTTGGAAATTACACTTTTTACTCATTTTAAAGAATACAGATCGAATGCTAGGCTATAATCTTTGATAATGTGATTATCACCATACATGTTAAGATCAGTGTTGGGCTAGTTACTCAAAGAATGTAATATATTACTCATTACTAGTTACTCCTTTCAAAAGTAATATTGTTACTTTACTTATTACTTTCTGGCAACAGTACTTAGTTACATTACTTTTTTCTTCACGCCCCACAGAAGTTGTACCTGTGTATCTTCCAGATAAAATTCTTCAAGAATGTTACTAATAACATATTTTTGCCTTATCATTTGACCAAAATCCGCATTGGATCGCAGTCAGAAGTTATTACAAACACTCAATATTGACTGATAGTGGCATTCAAGTACAAGTGTTTGTTATATTAATCTCATTAATTGTCATGTGTAGCTTGAAGTAATTTTTCTGTTACCCATATGCGATTAAATTTCATTATGTATTTTAGCAAATCACATGAGTTTGTAAGAAACTTTTTAATTTTCCAAAAAATGTTTTAATTATATTAATGTACCACATGCTGATATAATGCAATATCTCTATCTGCTGAATGTAAGCTTTTCCATATTCCAAGCTTGCCTGCTGCACTTTATTCTGAATATTCACTTTATTCTGAATGCTAATTTGTGTACGATCAAATTAACTACAAACTGTCTGTCCACGATATAGAAAAAGAACATTTGAATATATTCTAAAATGTACAAGCATATTAACAGCCAAAACAACAGGTATAAACGTTATTTTTTAGGGTATGTCGAAAATGTATTCATTTGAAGAGGTGTTTCCCCTACTTTTATTAGCAATTACTTTCATTGGAATGTTTTAGTAAGGCACCTGACTCGTGTTATGTCTTCGGCTTTCCGAAAACACCCGATTACGATGCGGTTTTTGTTTTCCGAAAACACTCGATCAAGTACGACGCCTTCGGTTTTCCGAAAATGTCCGAGCGCAGAACAGCCGCTTTCCGGAAGATCCGGGTGCTGGGGCTTCAACATAAACAGCAATGGCGGAGGCAGCGGCAGCGTCAACAGCGGCTCCAGCAGTTATCGGAGGCTGGACGAAGCACGTAACCTGCAGGTTAGTGAAAATCAGTCGAGGAACGCGGCTGTTTCAACATTATACGGTCACAAATATAAAACGCAACCGCCTGTCCGTGTGTCGATGGCGAGGCATCGGATAGCGCCGCTGTCTTTGTGCTGAACTGGAGGAGTGTGTGTGTGTGTTTGTTGTTGTAACGCACCGATCAGCGATCATCAGTCCGACAGCGGCTGCTATTTGCGGTCCTTTCTTCCTCTCTGTGTCTATGTTTATCTCTGCAACATCCGTGTTTGTGATAAACATCACAGCACTGCATCCACCACATATGGCAGTCAGTTTGACAGTAAAGAGTAGCCTAATTCAAGGAAGCCATTAACAAAAATCCTTGAGTTTACCAGTTTGGGCAGCAGCCAATGTGTCAGTGTCAGCCTTGATGATTTATGTAAATGAATCAATTTACCCAGCTTTATCCTAGTCTAGCCATGACTGTACAAAATAACCTTTTTTATTTACCCACATATCTAATAGTATAAAATGTAAATAGGTGTTCTTGAGATTAACGTACAACAAACCCAAGTAATATGTAATGTTTACATTAGCACTGTTGTCAAATGTTACATATGAAGGGTTATTTGGGTTAAGCTGTTTATACAGTAAATGATGTGGGCAGTGTATTATGAATCATAAGCTCTGATGCTTACTAGTGTGAGATGGATATCGATAATTTTATATTAGGATGTCATAAAGCAACCTTTGTTCACAATGTGTAAAATCCTATACAGTGGATTCTCTATGAGTACTGTCATATCAAGCTCAGAATACATTTTCATTTGTAGGTATTTCATGCACGGGCTTTGCAAAGAGGGCGACAACTGTCGATATTTACACGACCTCAGCAGCTGCAAGCCAACCATGATCTGCAAATTCTTTCAAAAGGGATGCTGTGCTTTTGGGGACCGTTGCAGGTAAGAGACACAATGATGAAATGTAAGTTTTGAAACAAAATGTGCTTCAAAACAACCGCTTACTCTCCTGATTAGATCTGTGTATATATTACATAACATCAAAGGTAATGTAATCTCTATTTCCGGGTTTGGGGCCGTAACACGTGAGTGTGTTTAAATGTAGTAGTGGTAAGCAAGGCTTCTGAGAAGTGTTGTACCCGTGATATCTAAGATGCAGAATTTTCTGTAAACAAGTGGTTGAGTTTGTCGCTTTCTTAAAGGGATAGTTCACTCAAATTGAATATTCTGCCATCATTTTTGCTGCAAAACACAAAATAAGATATTTTGAAGAACATTTTTGTGCATAAACAACATTGTCTATCATTGACTGTTATTGTATGGACATTATTTAAATATAAAAAATTAGGTCATATGTTTGAAGCGACATGAAGTTTCGTTTTTGCCTGAACTGTCACTTTAAGAGCCATTACAGGTCGAGTTGCGTATGCATTTGTGTTACATTAATGTTGGCATTTTCATACCTAAGGACACCAAGTGCACTCAAAAAGAAATGGCCTACAAAACTGACTGTTTACATATGTGGTGTATTAATGCTGTCTGTAGACACATATATGCCAAAACTAATGCAACACATGCAAATGGTCTGTTTGTAGGCCATTTCTTCTTGAGTGCACCAGTTGGATACCAGTATACCTTTAGAAACTCCAAAAGAAATGGCCTACAAACACACCACCTTTAGCCATTGCAGTCCAATGCATTGGTGCTGGAAGCAGAGTAAAAAATTAGCCTGCGAGCCAGACAGTGTAGACAATGTTTGTCTCATATCTGTCTGCAGTCAAGTGTATCCCCATAGTAACTACTGCCCCCAGCTCAGCAGTATGGGAATGTCTTTGTTTGCCGAGGCTGTTCTATGACAGCATTACATCTGACCGAGAGCTCCCTCTTGCTCGACTGTTTCCTGCCGTTACAAGGTCTTGAGCTTAAATATCTGATGTCTGGAGGCTAGATTGATGTCTGATTTGTATTGTCAGCTTTGTCAGATGTATAGGGAGGTGCAGTGATGCTTTTGTCCCCATATGGGGTTTACCGCATTATTGTTCCTGTGTGTTTTGCGAGAAAGGGGGGTGAGCTTTCATTAAGTGTGTGTAGAATGGGCCTCAGTGTATGCTTCATTATGGATGGATTCTTCTTTGCTGCTTTGTGTCTATCTCTGTCTCTTGCTGTCTCCTTCTATGTGCCCCCCCACCCCCACCCCCACCAATCTGGGGGCCAAATGGAGCAGCACACTGCAGCCTGCATGGGACTTACATAACCCCAGTGTGTTAACATGCATCCCTCTCTCTCTCTCTCTCTCTCTCTCTCTCTCTCTCTCTCTCTCTCTCTCTGTCGTCTTCTGCTGCTGTTGCTACCGCCGTCAGGTTCATTCGGTTCATTCCGCCATTCTGCAGTAGCCACTTGTGCTTCCACTGCTGTGTCATTTATTTATGCGACCCCCCCCCCCCCCCCCCATGTATAGGCCGACGCACGCACACAAACACGCATTGGGCTAGAATAGGGCTGAATGACCCAAGAGGTTTGAGGATGGCGGGGTCTCTGGATGCTTAAGGAAAGCATTGAAGCGTGTTTTGATGGGGAATAATGAGAAATATAAAGGTCAGATGCTAAACTATATGTTATGACAATGTCATCAGGCTTGTTAGCTATCGTAAATAATAGTATGTTATGAGTGCATGGTGTATTTATTTATGTATTAGTTTCTTGTAATATTTTTATTGAGAAACTCTGTTGTCATTCTTGTTTGGCCATTCTTGTCATATACATTTTCTGATTTATATTCAGTTATTATTTGATGTTACTTAATAAATGGACTATTGTTTAATTAAATTGAAAATTAAAGTGAAAACAGCTAGAAATGAAATGGCAAGGTCACGTGTTTGATTTCCAGGGAACATAACGCGATAAAATGCATACTTCAAATGCTTGAATGCAAGTTGGTTTGAAAAATAAGATGCATAAAAAAAGAATAGCAATATGCATGTACAAGTACGTAAGTAAATACACAGCATGTACATGTAATTTTATATTACTCATTACATAATCAGCAATACTTCTTACACTGTACCGTGAACGCTGTAAAAAAGCGTTTTTTTAATAACATTGGTGAATCATACTTCTTAATAATAACCTTGTCATTATCCTCTTGAGGAATTCAAATGGATTGGTTATTGTCTTAAACAATCATTGCATGTGAAAACTATAACCGTTCCTTACTAACAATTATGTTGTCTGAAACGTTCCCTCAGATGCAAGCAACCCAACACTACATTTAAAACTTGTTCTTGTACACTAGCAAGGTTGACTGGTTGACCTACATTTGTTGTCTTCTATTGTTTTTCGTCTCAATGTTTAGCCATTGTGTTTTCATTAGCATGGTGAAGACTGCAGACGGTTTACACTGTCAAACCCACTCGGAAATGTTACGTATTTAAATGAATCACTTCTGAAAGAGGCTAACTGCTGCATTAGGAGTGTGAACAAGACATGTACTCACCATGGTAACCACACACAAGTCTTCAAGTTTGTGACTGTATCAGCTTGAGGAAAAAAATATCTCCAGTGGGAAACGCTCTTGACACCTGAGAAAGAAAAACACCCAGCCGCTTAATGATTATAAGGTGCTAAAGCCTGTCTAAAATAGTTTATCTAAGCACATTGTTTTAATAACAGCCAACACTCACTTAAATATGATATTTCTGTGTATTTACACTAGCAAAAATGTAATTACATTTCATAACTACCACAGAAAACAACTTTTTTTCCATTTAGAAGCTTTCATTTCAGAGATAAACTACGTAGGCCTAGGGGTGCATTTTCATTGCATGGCTTACCTTCTGTATCAGTCCACATTTTATTGTATTTTCATTAAATTTGCATTGTGCCTCAGGTATGAACATACTAAACCTGCCAAGCAAGACGAAGTCCCTAGTTCTAAGCCGCCGGTGCCGCTGACCGCTGCTCCCCTTGCTGGCACTCCCGATCCCGTGTCTGATGGGCCAGGTGGCACAACCGATGCCCAGGAGAAGCCCCAAGGCTTGGGGGCAGTGGACTGGGTCAATGCTGCCGAGTTCGTGCCAGGGCAGCCCTACTGTGGGAGGGGTGAGTGTAGCAGGGAAACGTGTTCAGTTGTCACTGCCAAGACAATCTGTGAAAACACTGTGATAAGCCAAGCAGATAAGCCAAGCATTCGGGTTTCAATATGAAGGCTCTTTTACAATTAGGCTTTTATTTTAAATCTATTTGTTTGACCAGTGCTTTGGTTTGTCGTCATAATGCTGTAACTGGTGGTTACTGTTTTTGTGGCATGCTTCTTCATTGGTTTTATACAAGAACCAAAGAAACTGATTTTCACTTACTGGAAAATAAATTAGACTATGTATCTGGATTCTCTTACTCTGATTCCCAAGCAGACTGGGTTTGAACTAGATGCAACTTTTCAATACGTTTCTGTAAATAATTAAATAATTGATTGGAAACACAGTAAGTTTCAAATTGTTGACATTAATAAATGTTGTGAAACTATCGTTTATTATTGTTAGTGCATCATGCATAACATAAGCTAATTGAATCTTACTGTAAAGTTACACGGAAAAGGTGTATGCATTACACTTATGCATTTGGCAAGTGCTTTTATCCAAAGTGAGTACATTCAAGTTACACATTTTATCAGCATGTGCATTCCTTGGGTATCGAAACCATGACCTTAGGATGAACATCAAGGAATGCTGTGCCGACACACAACGTGAAGTCATCGCTAAAACTAAAAACGGTGGTAAAATTACCGCAACACAATTCTTCTGTGTAGTAATGTTATTGTAAATGAAAACAAACTATTTTATTTCAGGTTTATTTCAATTAAATAAAATGATTTTAAACTATACAAATGATATGGGGAAACTTTAGAAAATTATTAAAACCGAAATAAAAAATAAAAGCAAAATATAAGAAATCTAAATTAAAAAAAAAAAAAAAAGACAAAAGCACGTAAATTTTGACTTGAAAATGACAGCCAATGAAAATAAATACTATAAATAATACTAAAATAAATCTGCCGTGTCATAATGTAGCTCATTAACTGTAGGCTTTTTACAGTTGCCAAGCAACGTAGCAACTTGGCACATTCTTATAGAATGTTTGGCCACAGGTGTGCATTTATCACCATTTTATGACTACTTCAAATGTGGCAAATACGATCTGAACTAGCCGTTTTATAATGCATAAATAATCAGCCCCCTCACTAAACTTGGCCTGACCCTGCACACGCAGCAGAGCTTAAGCTGTGCTCTACCAGTGTGCTTTCTTGTTGGCCCAGACCCACTTAAATTTATCTTAAAGGGTGACTTCATCAGCAAAGAGCTGAAGGAACAGTTCTGTTTCTTTCGTAGTCTTTGGGTGGTGGCCAAAACTCCTACGTTCAGGAAAGCAGGTGCTTTTCCTCCAGCGTTTGTTGTGGTAGACCACATTAGGAAACCGCCAAATACGTCAATAAATCTTGCAGTTTCTTTTTCAAATTTCTTTCAGGTCATGCATGTCTCAATCTGAAGGACTGAAATTAAAAAATAAAAAAGATTCTGTCATTTGTGGTGTCGTCTTTAGATTGTAAACAAAAAGATTGGTGTTCTTCAGCCTACACCACAATAACATGGTTGGTTTTCTATCCCTATCCCAGGAACTCGGTCTCTAAACCTTAAAGGGTTAGCTCACCCAAAAAGCTCTTAGGATCAGAAAGCTCTTAGATTTCATCAAAAATATTTTCCTAGAAGATGAACGAGTAATTAATGACAGAATTTTCAGGGTGAACTATTCCTTTAAAATCAATCCTCTATTGTTCTTTCTGCAGCTGACGCAGTGCCGTTTGAGGGGCCTGGACCTCTCATCGAAGAAGAGTATGAGAAAGAACTAGCTAACAAAGAAATGAAGAAACAGCTTTGCCCGTACGCCGCAGTTGGCGAATGTCGCTATGGCCTCAACTGTGCCTACCTCCACGGCGACGTTTGCGACATGTGCGGCCTACAGGTTCTCCATCCTTCCGACACCTCTCAGCGCTCGCAACACATCAGGGTGAGTACAGAGTTGACATCCTGTTCTCAGACTCTTTCCATTTTCAGAACGTTTTAGAGTAAAATCTCATATTGTTTGTTAATGACAGGCCTGCATTGAGGCTCACGAGAAGGACATGGAAATCTCGTTTGCCATCCAGCGTAGTAAAGACATGATGTGTGGCGTGTGCATGGAGGTGGTGTTCGAGAAAACCAACCCCAGCGAACGCCGTTTCGGCATCCTCTCCAACTGCAGCCACTGTTACTGCCTCAAGTGCATCAGGAAATGGCGGAGCGCCAAGCAGTTCGAGAGCAAGATCATAAAGTAAGACTGTCCTTAAGATAATTAAACATGTATTAAGTTGAATTGGATTCCGGGGAGATGATCTTTAATCACTTCAATACTATGATCGTTAGCTTAGGATTATTATCACTAATTGTAATTGTCCACTTCTTCTTTTAAAGATCAGTGCTGGTGTAAAAGGAACAACCATATTTTTAGTAATAAATGAATGTGTTCAGGTCCTGCCCAGAGTGTCGAATCACATCAAACTTTGTCATACCAAGCGAATACTGGGTGGAGGACAAGGAGGAGAAACAGCAACTCATTCAGAAGTACAAGGATGGCATGGGGTACACAAATGAGAATTTTTCTGATTAAATTAAGAGTAAAATAGTAATAAGTAATAATTAAATTCTGTCATTTACTCACCCGAATGTCGTTTGCCTTCTATGGAACACTCTTCTATGGAAGAGTATTCTGGCCACTCGTGTCCATATAATGAAAGTAAAGGGTGCTGGGACAAAAAAATGACAAAATATGCAGCATTAAAGTTTTTCTCCATGACTAGTGCGCTATATTCCAGGTCTTCTGAATTCATATTATAGCTTTGTGTGATAAACAGACCGAAATTTAAGTCATTATTCCTTGAAAATCTTCCCCTCTGCTGTAGCTCTCATATCAGATGTAACAGCAATAATCTTTGCGTCGAATTTGACATTTGGTCGTGATGAATGCGAAAACCAATTTTGTTGTCTTCAGTGGTGTTAAATGGCATTTACAAGCCATTTTTGAACTCATGCAGGTGTTGTAGTCCTTCGGCGTTAACATGAAAGTGAATAAATGACAGAACTGTAATTTTAAAAGGATAGTTCACCCAAAAATTCTGTTATGAATTACTCACCCTCATGTTGATCCAAACCCGTAAGTCCTCCGTTCATCTTCGGAACACCAGTTAAGATATTTTGATGAAATCCGAGAGCTTTCTGAGCCTGCATAGACAACAATGCAACCGACACGTTCAAGGTCCAAAAAGGTAGTAAGGACATCGTTAAAATAGTCCATGTTCAACTTTAATTTTATGAATCTACGAAAATACTATTCTCTCAATTTCTGAGGGTGAGTAATTAATTACAGAATTCTCAGTTTTGGGTAAACTCTCCCTTGAGGGCCAAAGCATTATGAAGCATTTTTGTGACTCGTTTGTTTAGCTAATCAGTTTTGTCCATCTTCATACCCAGGGGTAAACCATGCCGATATTTTGATGAAGGCCGTGGGACCTGTCCGTTTGGAGCCAACTGCTTTTACAAGCATGCCTTTCCTGATGGGCGTCTGGAAGAGCCTCAACCCCAGAGGAGACAGACCGGCTCCAACGGAAGAAACCGGGTAAAGCTTCTACTGAAGCCTTATGGCTATTTTCTCCCAACGTCGGTGCCAAACTGAAAATTCCGTTGCGTGAAAGCATATCGGATTTACTTAATGATGTGCAACGAATTCGATTGATCCATTAATGGAATCTGTGTTGCAGAACTCCAGACAGACGCCACTGTGGGATCTTTTCGACGAGCGGGAGAACAGCGACTCCTTCGACAACGAAGACGAGATGGTGACGTTCGAGCTCAGCGAGATGCTCCTCATGCTTCTGGCTGCCGGAACCGACGATGATGTCACCGACTCCGAAGATGAGTGGGACTTGTTCCACGAAGAGCTGGACGATTACTACGAGCTGTACCTATAGCAGGCCTCCTTCCGTCCTTCGCTAACTCCCTCCTAGACTAACCCTTGTCCCTATTTACTCTTTCTATCCCTGTTAGAAACTAGACAGAACTGTCTTGTGTGACTGATGGGCAGTAGCGTCTTTTTTCCCCTGTGTTGTGGCAGTGCCTTTCAGCAGGCCATTAAAACAATGAATTCATTTCAGATTCAACAAATGAATATAAAACACACGTCAAAAGACATAAAAAAATAGCTCTTGTGCTAAAAAATATTTTCTAGGAAACCTTCTCCATTCTGTGAGTCTGTCCATGTCTGGTTAATGTACTAGAATAAGTATAAAGAGCAAAAACAAAAGTAATTTAAAAAATTGCAAGAAAGGACACTAAGTTATATATAAAATTGGAAAGATATAGCTAACAAACCTGACCGAGTTTATCTCGGGTGTGGGTTTGACATGTTTATTATTGACTGTGAGGATACAGCAACTGTGTATGACCTAACTAACTGGTGGCTGTTAATGCTTCTGATATTTTTGAAATATCCTCTTCTCATGCACTGATTCTGACTGGGTGGGAGGTGGTGGTGGCGGGGAGCTTCCTGGATGTCACAAATGCACTCGTCAACATTCACTCGGACAACTCGTGTAACATTTATCCCTAAATGTTTTGTTCCTCACTATTAAATTATCCACTGAGTTGTTTTTTTGTACCTTTTTAGCTGTACCTTATTAGCTGTGGTATCCCATGGGAAGTCCCTACGAACTGAGTGTGCCGAAGATTTGTGAATCTGGACTCCCAAAAGCCGACTTAAATGCATTCAAATATGAAGCTGAATGTTCATCAGTTTAACTGTCTATTAATTGTAAATCTGTTTTTGCTTCAGTGAATATTGCATATTAAGCTCAGCTGGCAGTAGTCAAACCACAAACACCCAATTGTTATTCGGTTCTTGTCGAACTTGGTTGATATGCATATGTTTATACAGAAATGTGCTTGTTTTCTATGGTTCAGAACCATCCAATGTAACTTGAAATTAAAGTTTATTATCAAATTATTACACGTCTGTGGGTTTTTATGTAAATGTTACTGACAGATTGGTAATATTTAGCCTTAGAGGTTTGGAGATGAAGTATTCAGGGCATTTTCGTTGTCTCTGTAGTTATGCGTGTAATGGAGAATAGCCTGCTATCATGGTATTTAATTTAGCAGTTATGCAATGGGCTTATTGGTTAAAAGTCTTATTCATTCTGGCCCAAAATGTATTATGGCATTGTTTTTTTGTAAATGAAAGTTATACCTGCAACAAACCTTTTAAATAGATAGTTTAAAATCTCTTATAAATCAGCGTTAAGCACTAATACAGCTGCAACACGGTGTAACAAACTGCAGCATTTTTGTAATGAAAATGCTCAGACTGATAAATAATGATGCTCATTATGTTCATACTAGGCTTCTGATGTACTACATCAGGCTTCTGTGAGTGATTATGCTTGAATGCACATCATCTTCAAGACAAATGTGATTGTCTATAAAAGCACTGCTTTGGTGAAGCCTTTTGCAGTGTACTTGTTTTGCATTTTTATGGAAACCGTTTTGTGAAATTCACATCATATCATCAACATTATTCTTATTTTACATATTCTTATCTTCCCAGAAACAAAGTGTCTTTGAATAAAATAACAAAAAAGTGACATTTTGCAGATTTTATTCTGAGATTGCCCCCTTTTCATACTAATAACTTTTAAAAATATATATTTTCACCAAGTAGGCATATACATATTATCTTGTTAAACATGTTCATTTATTTTGCAAATTATAAGGTAATTCATACCTTCCAATTTGTCCCATTTCAACATTTAATTAAAATTTTCAACATTTGAACTAAAACTAAAATCGTATTTCATTGTCTTTTAAATTATAATTTTAGCAGTAGTTACATTTTTATAGGTTATTCTTCTTCCATTATTATTTTTTAATTTGATGTCCAAATTGCGAAAATGTACCACAATTAACTGTTTGCAATAAAAACGCTTTTACTTCCAACAATTTACATTCCACAAGCACTCAAAAAATGAATAGAGGACCATAGTATAGGCTACTAAATTAAATAACGCAATCAATAATGACATGAACAATTGATTTAGTAATATTCTAAGTACATCTTCACTATTAAATGGCTATTTGGTGAAATCGACGTAGGCTATATCAATAGGAAAACTTAAGACAGCTCTCATAAGGCTAATGCGAAAAACGACCACGTTAAAAGAAAAGAAAAAAGCGCAGCAATAGACTATAATTTTAAACGGGAATATTAAATGTTTGAAACATTGATTTATGTTTTGACGAATATCGGATTCGTAGATTTAATCATCACTAAGCTATTTATCAGCTTTCATTTGGAGGGAATGGTAAGCGCGCATTCCATTCCACCGCAATTCCATAACGGGATTTCCTCCTCTGCCCCCTTGAGCGGCTATCATTACACTAGCAGAGCCAAAACAAGTCGGGAGGAGAAGGCATGAATACAATGACTGCTGAAATCATAAAAGACATCTCCCAGCCCGACTCACCTGTCTCCTCAGCACCAGAAAACGGACAGCTGTTGTTCATCCGAAGCGTCGCGTCCAGGAGGGACACGCAGACCACCAGCGGCAGTGCCAACCTCGAGGAGGGCAGCTCCCAGCCCCTGGTCTCCTCCTCAGCCACAGCTCAGCCTCAGTCTTACACCATGACATCGGGCGAATTCATGCAGTCCACCCCTCTGTTCGTGCAGAGGTCTAATAAGAACCTGTTTTATAAGATATTGTGTTTCCTCGTGCTCGTTCTCCAGGGAGGCATGCTGGATTTCTACCTCATCATCTTCACGGATCTCTACTGGTGCTCGTGGATAGCCACGGATCTGGTGGTCATATCGGGATGGGCGATCTTCTTCATGAAAAACGCCAGGAGTAAGCGAGAACGAGCTTGTGGTTTCCATCAGAAGAGCTCCATCTTCGGATGCAACCTCGGGGAGTTCACCTTTGCGTACCTGGCATGGCTTATCTATGTGATCGCGTCCACCCCAAAAGTGGTGCTCGTACTGGAAACGTCCATCCTGGATCTGATCGCCCTGAAGGTGCCTTTTGGCATCACCGGGTTTAAAATAACCATGCTGCTGTGCGCGCCTTTGCTTTACTGCCTCATCAACTCCATCATTGAAGATCCCAACGGTGCCACGCGCTTTCACTCCCAAGGCTGCTTCATGAGCACCTGCTTAGACATCCTGGACAGCTTCACGCTGGTGGAACTGCTCCTTAAAAACGAAATCCCCAGCATATACCTTAGGTACACGGTTATATCTGTGTATTTCATCGCACTGGGCGTTCCAGTTGTTTGGCTTTACGAGTTGACGGCCTCAGAGATGAACTGTCGCTGGATATGGGCGAGGTTCTTCACCGGCGTGCTGCTCAACGCACCGCTTTTGGTGGTCAGATGTTTCCTCGTCTTTGTTTACAAAACGCCCATATCGGTTTTCATGTTCAAGAACATCTTCTTCTTGGGGTGTAAGTGCCTGGAGCTGGTTGAACAGTGCATGTCCTTAAGAGGTGTCCGGAGGTTTGCACGTGGACGCGGGGGCAACCCAGCCCAGTTCTCCCACTGCGTTTCTGAAAACGACATGTGTCCTCACGGCTATGTGAACACGCTGGCTGTCAATACTCAGTCGTAGATGCTCGTTGGGGACTGCCGTTGACCGGAGGCCACGTACTACACAGTGTGCATCAGCCCTTTTAAGGGGAGGTACTACAGGTGCTAACATTTAATCAAAATACAGATAAAACACACTAACCAATTATTAAAATGTAGCCTGTTGTGACGATACTTTGTAAAAGTACGGATTATGATGAGCGTTCATTTTTGAGCCCGGTCTCACGAAAATGCGTGTAAATAGGTAGTACTCCAAATAAAAACGAAAACTCGTGGTATTGATACGTAAAAATGGACTTTGGCGTATGATACGAACGTGTTTGGCGTGCATATGATATGCAGTTTTCGCGTACATATGATACGAAATTTGTTGGCGTGCATATGATACGCATCTACCCCACAACCCTAATCCTAGCCGTCGCGTAGCACATTCACGCCAAAGTCCATTTTTCCGAATCAGTACCACAAGTTTTCATTTTTATTTGGGGTACTATTTATACGCACTTTCATGAGATTGGGTTGTAATTTTTAGCGCTTTACACTCTTTCTAAAAAGGTGCTTCAAAGGTTCTTCACAGCGATGCCATAGAAGAACCATTTTTGGTTCCACAAAGAACCACGGAGTCAAAGAACCATCTCTTTCTTACCTTTTTATAATCTGAAGAACCTTCTTTCGCCACAAAGAACCTTTTGTGAAGCAAAAAATGTTCTTCAGATGTTAAAGGTTCTTTATGGAAACATTTAGACAAAAAAGGTTCTTCTATGGCATTGTGAAGCACCTTTATTTTTAACAGTGTATTTTAGAATTATAAAAAAATGCAGTGTGCAAAATTAGCTATCATGTTATTATATTTTCACAGGTGTGCGTAATTTAACTACTGAACTCCACAAAATAGTGTGTATATGTGATTAACTCAGTGGTTGCTAATTGTCAGACTTGTTTGCAAAAGCAACATTAGGATTCTGTTCAAAACATGAGAAATTAGGTTTATTAGCTGCTGGCCTATATCCAAAATATCATTTGTGTCAGACATGCCCAAAATAGATAACTGATTTTACATGATGTACTTGGTGTAAGTGATATAAAATCTTAATAATTCAATGTTTATGGCAATATTAGGCAAATCTAATCATAATATAGGTCTACATTTATACCTGTAGTACCTCTTCTTATGAACGTCCTGTGGTTCTCCTCCACTCTCAACAGGTGCTACAACCAAACCACTCAATGTGCCAATGAAAAACATTCCCACCTGTGACCTCTGCAGTATATAGGCTACTTAATGTATTGGGACGTGACTGTCAACCAGTGCTTATGACGATATGAGAATCTTTGATTTGCACTTGTTTTGTGAGGCACTTTAATTCAGTATGAGGACTATTCAACTGAAGAGAAGTTATAAGTGCAATGTTGTATAATTTATTTTCTATGTAAAAATGTCCTTAACTGACAGTAGGCTAATGTAGACACATGTTTATAGTGTTTTCAGACACCTTGTCAAGAGATGTTCCTAAATGCACTTGTCAAAAGTGTAAATATGCCTTGTGACTTGTTAGGCTTGGTGTACACTTCAAATTGTGAATGTGATGTAGCCCTTTCCTATTTGAAATAATTTGTCAGTGGCAATGGTACTTAGGAATGGAAAATTGCTGAACGGTGTATGATACGGATTCATAATGTTCCTTAATGTAATAATAGGCTACTTTAAGCATAGAATCTATGAGGATAACTGTAATCCATCTTTAATGACCAAACTCCATTGCTGGTCCCAACCAGCCATATTACCATCATCAGTTTGTACAAGGCTACCTCTCTTTACAGAACCTCATGGTTGAAATCACAAACCAGTCAGTTTATTCGCACAATTCCAGATGATATATCATTCATGCCAATTAATAAGGTATGATTATCGCAATTAATAACATTTTGACCAACCATGAATATTGTTATAGTGCTGATAGACAGATTGCGAAAGGACATTATCCATTAATCTACACGCAGTGCATCTATGTCTAAATCTAAATATGTGTATTTCCAAGCTCATTAGTTACACTAATATTTACACCAGGAACTTGAACAAATATGTCAAAGCTTAATATCCATGTTTCTCACTCCAATTCTCCACCTTAAAAGGACAGTTCATCTAAAATTGAAAAATTCTGACATCATTTGTGCACCATCATGTCATTTCAAACCCGAATGACTTGCTTTCTTATGTGCAGCACAAAAGAAGACATTTTACATAATGTTTTTGTGCATATAATGAAAGTCAATGGGGTCCAAACAATGTTGGTTTGGACCCCATTGGCCTTCATTGTAAGGACAAAAACACATTTTTCAAAATATCTTCTGAAGAAATAAATGCATCCAGGTTTAGAATGACATCAGTGTGAGTAAATGATAACAGAATATTAATTTTTCGGTGGGCTGTCACTTTAACTGAGAAGCAAGCTTGTCCTGTCACTTTTAGTTTTAAAACAGAGTATTATATGCTAGTCCAACATGTAATTACTAACAAATGTGCATCCTATTCTAACATATTATTACTCTTGTGCTTTGAGGATTGGGGTACAGGGTGAGCTAAACGTGTTAAATATGCAGGCCGAAAGTGCATTATGGGATTTTTGTGCCTCATTGCGCAGTATTTAACCTGACAAATATATACCACTGCATACTACGCATGTTTTTTAAACTACAGGTTTTAGTGTATGTACATAACCTTTTTGATAAGGAAAGTGACTTCCAACCCCACCTCTCTCTATTTATCCACATAAATGTTTTACAGAGAATTTTCTTACAAGGGCTTTAGTTTGCAAGTTAAGTTATGTTTACATAAGACATTATTTGCACTGCAACAGCTACAAGGGTCTGGAAGCATCCTGGTTAAATTGGTTAAAAAGTAATCTGAAGTACAAAGTTGGATGAAATTTGATGCAAGCAAAGTGATTGTTTAACTAAATTAGACTAAAAAGCACACAACAGAAGATTACCAAAGAATGCTGCTTTATAAATTTACTTATACAATATTATATACAAACTTCCATAGATGGTTATAGCTGTTAAACTGGAATTAACAATTAAAAAAAAATAGTGCAATATAATACAACAAAGCATTTCATATGAGCAATTAATTAAAACCCAATACAAATGTAACATTGCAAGCCCAACCAAATTACTTAGACTTGTGTTCAGTAGCTAAACATAAGCTTCAAATCATGTGATGTGCTGTTCTATATCAAGCTGTTTAACAAGGTACTTGTTCTGCTCCACAGTAAAAGTGAACCGATCACATTTGTGTTTATGTCTAATTATTTATGATAAACATATAACATGTAATCACTTAAAACAGCTGATCATTGAACTCATCCATCTAGTCTGTTTCCTGTTGACACAAATAGTTTTAGGAGTGATGACGACCAACCACAGACTGTTCAAGAACATCCTGCCATGGTGTTACGGTACACCGCAAATGAAGGAAAAAAAAAAACAGCCAAAAGACACACAAGAAATTCAGTTCTCCATAGTTTCGGTGCAGAAACCAGAAGAGATCGGGCTGTTCAAGAAGAGGTCCATTTGTAACTTGGCCAGGGAGGATAGGTCTTGCTGAAACTTGGGGTCCTCCCTCACTGTGGAATACCTGGAACCATATCCCTGATCGGACCCTCGTGATGGTCTTGTCTCAGAAGTACCCTCCATTTCACTTTCCTCCATCTCCACTGGCTGGGACATATTCATTTCCTGATACAGATGGAAGCTGTCCTCCATTGATGGTGGAGGTGCTATCAAAAAGCACTTTCTGCTGTCCATCGGACAGTTATCTGACAGTTCCCCCATTGGAAGCGCAAAAGGAGGATGTGTGGTTTCCACTGGTCCTGGTTCAGCGAGGAGACAAGGGTAAATTTGTGGGTCCATTGGTGTCCCAATACCATTCACGCTGGGTAACTGAAGAGGATGTTCCATTGCTGGATAATAGGAAAGTACTTCGCTGTGCCCTGGCTGGACTCTTGGATTAATAATCACCACGGACGACTCTTCAGGGTTCTCTTGAATTTGGGGAATTACGGCACAGATGCTCTGGGACTCTTGATTGATGTCTACCTCCTTCACAAGAATCGGGAGTCCGATGTTTAACACTGGTGTTAATTCATATATCGGCTGCATGGGCATCCCAAGAAGTGGATCGGCTTCCCCTCTCACTTCCTCCTCGCTGGTCACGCACTCTTTCTCAAACCAGTCTGGATTCTTCATTTGGTGTGCTTGGAATGCTTCGATTGCGTTCCTCAAGGCTTCGCCCGAGGGGCAGTTGAAGTATTCGTCCTTTCCGATACCCTCGGTACAGTGCTTCACTCCCTGCTTATACTTCTCCACATCGAGGATACGGAAATAGAGCTCCTCGAAATGCTTCATCAGCTTATATTTGACCGCAATGTCAAACATAGATGGCACATCGCCTTCGCTGCTTACGTCGTCAAAGTAAGCCACCAAATACTTCCCGTAGGAAGCCGGACGCTGCATATCAGGTGTGATCAACTGAAGGGCGAGAGTCAGCATATCTCCGACCGGAGAGCACACATCTTCCCGGAGGAGGATGTGAGGCTCTCCACACATCGCCCCCCACTTGGCTTGCACTCCTCGAGAGCAAAGGACCAAGATCTTGTTTGACGACTGCTCAATCTGTCGCTTTTTTTCCTCAAGCCACTGTAGCCGGCCAATGGTGCCGAGCCAAGTCGTGTCAAGTAGGTCTAGCACGACCTCAATGCCACATTTGGCCCGCAGGAAGGCGCAAAGCTTCAGGACTATGTCTGTGTAAAGGGGATGGTCTCTGGAGTAGATGATTAATACAGATCGAGGACCGGATAAAGCTGGTGGTTCTAGAGGTACTTTTTTCTCTGACTCATCATCTGAAATAAAACAATGAAAAAAATTAGAAGAAGGGATATTCCTTGAAAATGATTATTTACTACATATTAGATGTATTATTGCAGTCCTAACACTATCTGGATGGCTAACCACAGGAAGTTACTCTTGAAAAACATCACTGCCACTGTTGTGTAACATGATTAAAATCAGTCTTTGAAGACAAAAATACCCATCTTAAATGTCACTGCTTACCTTCCGGTTGTTTGGTTGTTCTACAGCGCAAATAAATAGCACAGATACCAACGGCACAAATTAAGAGACATAATCCAACACAAATGATCCAGAGTGCGGAGTTGTTCTCAGGAGGGCTTGTTGGTACTGTGGAACATATAAAAAAAGTTGTATTATGCTTTTTACATTTATTTTCTCGCTAATTCAAAAGGTGAAGCTGTTTCCATACACACCAGGACCACATATGTTAAAATTGTGATCCTTGCGACGACAGTCGTTACCACACTTCCAGAAAAATGGCTGGATCTAAATAGGAAAAAAAGCACTATTAAATCAACACACTTGTATATAAGAATTGTCTTGTAATATTATTTTATGGTGTAATGTGTTTCTTTAGGCCTACACACCTGAACAACAAAATTACAGCATGTACGTGGCCAGTTCTCCAGGTCGTATGTCACATTTAGTAACGGCTTACTCTCCTAAACACACCAAAAAACACCCTTTGAAAACAGTTCTGCACAGTTTTATGTGCAGAGTCATATTATCCAGCCTTATTCATTTGGATATATTTAAATAGACAAACAGATAACATGTCTTACATTATAAAGAGTCTTCATTTGGGTGTCCCTGTTGCACGTCAGAAAAACATTGTATTTTTCTACATTCTCTCCAGGATTAAATGTAACATACAGAATATCCTTGACATTTACACCTGCGGTCCTTCCTACAGTAATATTGGGTCGCCATGTATCCCCTAAGAGAAAATTCAAACCAAACGAATCTCATAGTATTAGAAGTGCATGCATACTTTAATACTTAACTTAAGTGCTCAGGGTTTCTAGGTATATATGTATCTGATTAAGGTAAACCAGTTGTAAATAAACTCTTCTCTCACCTCTTTCAAAACAGATTTTGGTCGTTCGCATCAAAGGATCGTCACAACCTGTGGTTACAGATCGAAACCGAGGTATCATTCTGAATATAAATTGTCATGTGGAAATATTTGAACAAAGAATTTTGTTTAATTTGTCACTTACCTGGAACATAAACATTTCTGTAGATATTGTAACTGGTGTGTTGTAAATTCGGCTTGGGAAGGTTGGAGATGGTCACTACATATGTGCTGTCTGGATCTACCACAACTTTATCCAAAGAAAAAGACCACTAGAATAAAATAGATCATACATTAGTATTTGTGAAAATAAAAATAATAAAAATGCAAACAAATAAATCAGTCTTGCCTTTTCCTTGCTGGCACTATTTCTCATGGACTTAAATTGATTGAGGAACTTGTAATGAACACACAGATGTTCATTGGTGGATGACTTCATAACACCAAGCTCTGTTCCTTTCAAATGAATTATGCTTCCTGCAAAAAACAAAACAAAAACTTTGATGACTGCAATCTGGGAATAAATGCTTATTGAAATACAAAATTAAAATAAAGAATCCTTTTATCCCCTTTTGAAACCATTAAATATGGCACTGTTTTAGTATTGGTGCACACATTTAGTAATGTAATTTCTTCATCATGAATTCCATCATCATTTTTGATACAGTAAAATATAGGTATAAATGTTTCAATTAAAAGTGTCCATTAAAAGTGATTTATTTTTGAATAAATGGATTTTCACATAATGTAAGACATCGGGCTAATCTGAAAATGCATAAGTAACCCACCGTCATCCTTTGCTTTCCATTCTGCCACAATCACTGGTTCCAAATCACCTTTCATATTGCGTCTTACATTAACATGCACTGTTAAATTATCTGGTCCACTAGGAGTGAAATCCGAAGGAATGAGCCATCCTTTATACATGCAGTTATCTGTGAGGAAAAATAATCAAATCTCAGTCAAAATATAACCCACAATAATGATAAAAGAATACTGGAGAAAAAAGAAAGCAGGACTTACTGAACTCTGCAGTGCACTGTACTTCCTGGAGAGAGAGAAAGAAAGAAAGAAACGACAATGAATCAGACGAAATATAACCTTCATTCAAAACTTAAAACTCCCAAAGGGGCCACATATCAGTGTCTAAATAAACACATTTAACATATATAAATAAATATCTAACACTTTTTTGGTGTCTAATGGTATTATCTTACCACTTGTGTACAGTTCAGATCGCGCCCTTCATCCATAAGTCTGAGATTTAGCACTACAGGTATGAAGATGAAAAACACAACACCTCTCAGGTACAAGAATTTCATGATTCGCCTTTTAACCTACATAAACTTCACTAAAGCTGAACGAAGACTCGTTTTAAAACAAGTTTTAATAGACGACTACGATCGACAGCGGCAAAAAGTACGGTAAACAAGGTGGCGTAGGTGCAGGAAACAGCCGACCTAAAAAAGCTTCCTGGAATTATTGTAATATGCAAAGCAGTGACTCACACCTTGAGTTCTTTGGAATCGCTGTCTGTTATGTCGCGTCGCGTCCTGTAGCCTACTTTTCGCGTTTTGTGCGTCATGGCAAGACGCGAAAAGGTGATAGTTTGTATTAATACCATTAATTAATATTATTGCGTTGAATACAATTCACAAACAAAAAACAGAGATTATGCAACGCCAAGAGAACAAGCATAATATGACAGATGGTGTGTGCCAACACGACTTCATACTAGAAAAAGAAAGGATAAATGGGTAAAAGAATGAATGAACGAATGAATGTTAAAACCCTTTACATTGTTTAAAAGTAAAGGACCACATTTCTATCAAACTGCGGTACATTTCTATTTTGTTTGCATTTCCAAACTTTCTCTTTCCACATGAGGGCGCTACTTCCCCATTGTATGTAGGCCTGTTTTTCAGTCCGTTAAAAATAGTTGGTCTAGCTGTCATATGTAAATATAAGCAAATAAAAAAATAGATATTAGTAGCCTATGCAGATATCAGTCCTGATAAATGTGTAATATAATGTAGTAATTTCTTACAGGAAAAATATTTACTTGTATGGAAATATACATAGAACTCTTGCTTACCTATTACACCAAAATCTTTTTTTTTCATTTACATTACATTTACATTTAGTCATTTAGCAGAATTTTTCACATTATAACATGTACGGAGGCAGCATTTTCTTTTTAAACATATACATACATATATGCCACATATTATTAAATGCCACATATTATTAAAAGGATGCACAGCTATATTATGCAAGCACTGTTAACATTCACATGCTTTTTGTGAATCTATTCATTTCATTCAAACACATTTTAACCTATTATTCCCCAAACTCTTTCGATATTTTACACTAAACCAGAATTCTTCTCATTTTAGACCTCAAGCCTACTGTGCTGAAGAGAAATGAAACGGAGCAGATGAAGATAGAGTGTCTGCTCAGGTGATCTGTAACAGTCACAGTGTCAGTTTCTGTACTGCATACTGCATTAATGAACCAGACCCCCAGTACTCTATATGAGGGTCAGACAACACACTGTCCCAGTCTCAAAATCCTCAGATTAACAGTGGCATCACAGAATGAGGGCTACCCACAGCTAGCCCAGGTGCACACGGTCCTGTTTTCAAGTACTGGCCGGAGATTAGAGAAATCTAGTGCGCTAACATGTTGCATCTTGGGATTTGAAGGGAATTGTTTGGATACTTCCATGCAGGTTGGACAAAGACGTTGACTTTTATAAAAAAATAAAATAAAACTATCTTTCATCTCATCCATCACTCCGGCACCTTAGAAGTTACAATCAAACATTTGCAATACTATTAAAAAAGTCTAGAAGCATATTTAGTCTTAACTTTGACTGAACTTGTGTAACAACTTTATACAGTATGTCGGCGAAAATATAAGCTCAATAAACTTTTCAGAATACTAACAAGTAATCTGAGGCTTTCTCTAGGTTCAATGATTTACAGTCATTTAATAGTTTATTATGACGCATTGTCAGAAATTGCACCTTTAAAAACAATCATGTCACATTCATCGCTTCTCTGTGATGAGATCACCTGTTGTAGTAAATATATGGAAAGAATGGTGAACTGTGGCTGAATAATAAAGAAAACAATAAAACGCCTGATTAGGGCTGACAACTCTGTGCTTTGACTGAATGAGATATATAAACAACAGCATGGCGTATATGCCAAGTAGGTCTGAAAATGGAACAAAGTAATGTCACCCACTGGCCAAATCCTTTCATTCTTATGAGTTTTAAACAAGATTTTTTTGTTGTTGATTGTAGCCGGGGTCAAAGACATTTTGAAAAATTACACCTCCAGAAAATTGAATCTGACCAATGACTCACTTTTTTCCAGCAGTACGTGTCAAAAAGGTCTTAACCGTAACCATGAGAGTAGTGTTTTGGTCCTCTGACACACTTATCCACAATGAAACCAGGACAGCTGAGAACACTTGTCAATGCTAAGATGTAAACCAAAAAAACTAAAGAGAAATACAAGAAAACTCCACAATAATGGCAAATATATTTCTAGCTCAGGCCGTTATCTTAAAAATAAAGGTTCCAATAGGGGGTCTTCATATAGTGATGCCATTGAAGAACTATTTTAGGTTCTCTTTCAGTGAATAGTTCTTTAAATAACCATTTTTCTTAGTCTAAAGAACATTTTATTAATCAAAAGAACCCTTATCCACTATGGAGAACATTTCAGTACAATGGAGGCTCCATGTTAACAGTTCTTCATTCAAACCATCAATGCCCTTGATGGAAAAAAAGAACCTTTATTTTTTAGATAATACTAAACTAATACATTGCACGAATATAGATGCTAACAGGAACAACCTTAAAGTAGGCAAATACTGTAGATATTACCATCTCCTTTTGATAATATAATCTTCTTCCTTCTATCAGATGTGTCGGCCACTGATTTCTAGACTTATGTTTCATTTAAATGTTTTGCAGACAATGAAACACGGAAGGTGTCTGAATCTGAGAAGCTGTGATTGTTCAGTAATGCCAGAAGTGCACTTAGGATGTCACTGGCATTCAGACAAAATGGAAGTTGGCCATACATATTCTTCCTTAAGTGCCCTTAAGTGATCGAAACACTGCCAGCAGTGATTTTACCTCTCAGAAGTGTAGATGAAGTATGAAAAATGCAGCTATGATCACTTTAAAATGAACACGCCATGATTTCATTTATCAAAGATAAGGCTTATCATGTGTGATAGATGTGATAAATACTAGGAAGAGCTTATTAATAACGTAACCTAAACCAGTAGTTTATCTGTGTCTGTATGATAGTACAGTACATAAAACAGAGAGTGAACAGTCATTGACCTACATTTACACGTATTGTACAGTAGGGCCAAAACATAGTTGAACACTTTTAGCCTCACTTAAAATGAATGTCATTGTAGGTACTAGGTGACAAAATATTAAATTATTAAATCTTTTCTTTTACCACAATCAACCCTTTCATTTCTAAAGCAATGATATTCAAACATTGCTTTAGAAACCACCATGCAACGTTCTGGGAACGTTATTTTATGGTTACAAAAAAATATAATCTAAAAAGAACGCTCCCCTAAAGTTAGTATTCAGTTCCCAAAAAATAACCAAACGGGAAACAACATTAGGGGAACGTTCTATGTTTGCTGGGTTAATACTTTTTATGGCAATTGTATTAACTTGTCACATAATATACACCGCAGTGCTCATAAAAAATTTAAAATACTTAACGATCAAATGACTTAAAGCAGGACAACATCTTTCACATTTTAGATCAGGGGCCTGTACCATGAAGCCGGATTAGCTGGATAGTCAGGTAAGTTTCAGTTTAGTTTGCACCAATCCTGGGTTTTAGATACCATGAAAGTGGTTTGGCTTTTAGCTGCATTCATTGCCATAGTAACTTACACTTCATGGCTAACCTGCTCCGGGGCAGGTTATGTTCTGAGTTAGAGATCTCAAACTGAAATTGGACCAATCAGATGTGAGCAAAGTGACACATGTCTGACACACACAAAAAAAAATCACTCCCCCAGTCTCTCTTCCTACAAATTAAAGCTCACTATGAAGTACCTTAAAGAAAAAAATAAATAAAATATATATACATATATATATACAGGTGCTGGTCATATAATTAGAATATCATCAAAACGTTGATGTATTTCACTAATTCCATTCAAAAAGTGAAACTTGTATATTATATTAATTCATTACACACAGACTGATATATTTCAAATGTTTATTTCTTTTAATTTTGATGATTAGAGCTTACAGCTCATGAAAGTCAAAAATCAGTATCTCAAAATATTAGAATATTACTTAAGACCAATACAAAGAAAGGATTTTTAGAAATCTTGGCCAACTGAAAAGTATGAAAATGAAAAGTATGAACATGTACAGCACTCAATACTTAGTTGGGGCTCATTTTGCCTGAATTACTGCAGCAGTGCGGCGTGGCATGGAGTCGATCAGTCTGTGGCACTGCTCAGGTGTTATGAGTGCTCTGATAGTGGCCTTCAGCTCTTCTGCATTGTTGGGTCTGGTGTCTCTCATCTTCCTCTTGACAATACCCCACAGATTCTCTATGGGGTTCAGGTCAGGCGAGTTTGCTGGCCAATCAAGCACAGTAACACTATGGTCATTGAACCAGCTTTTGGTACCTTTGGCAGTGTGGGCAGGTGCCAAGTCCTGCTGGAAAATGAAATCAGCCTCTCCATAAAGCTTGTTAGCAGAAGGAAGCATGAAGTGCTCTAAAATTTCCTGGTAGATGGCTGTGTTGACTGTGGACTTCAGAAAACACAGTGGACCAACACCAGCAGATGACATGGCAGCCCAAACAATCAATGACTGTGGAAACTTCACACTGGACTTCAAGCAACATGGATTCTGTGCCTCTCCACTGTTCCTTCAGACTCTGGGACCTTGATTTCCAAATGAAATGTAAGATTTACTTTCATCTGAAAAGAGGACTTTGGACCACTGAGTAACAGTCCAGTTCTTTTTCTCCACAGCCCAGTTAAGATGCTTCTGACGTTGTCTCTGGTTCAGAAGTGGCTTGGTAGCCCTTTTCCTGAAGACGTCTGAGCGTGGTGACTCTTGATGCACTGACTCCAGCTTCATTTCTCTTCTTGTGAAGCTCTCCCAAGTGTTTGAATCGGCTTTGCTTGACTGTATTCTCAAGCTTGCAGTCATCCCTGTTGCTTGTGCACCTTTTCCTACCCAAATTCTTCCTTCCAGTCAACTTTGCAATTAATATGCTTTGATACAGCACTCTGTAAACAGCCACACCTTTCAGTAATGACCCTCTGTGACTTACCCTCTTTGTGGAGGGCATCAATGATCGTCTTCTGGATCATTGCCAAGTCAGCAGTCTTCTCCATTATTGTGGTTTCAAAGAACAAGAGATACCCAGAATTTATACTGTAGGGATGGTCATTTTTTCAAACTCAAATGTAAATATTCTAATATTTTGAGATACTGATTTTTGACTTTCATGAGCTGTAAGCTCTAATCATCAAAATTAAAAGAAATAAACATTTGAAATATATCAGTCTGTGTGTAATGAATTAATATAATATACAAATTTCACTTTTTGAATGGAATTAGTGAAATAAATCAACTTTTTAATGATATTCTAATTATATGACCAGCACCTGTATATATATATATATATATATATATATATATATATATATATTTTATATATAATCAATTTTTCAAAATAAGCTTTCCATTGATGTATGGTTTGTTATGATAGGACAATATTTGGACGAGATACAACTATTTGATAATCTGGAATCTGAGGGTGCATAAAATCAAAATATTGAGGAAAATCACCTTTAAAGTTGTCCAAATGAAGTTCTTAGCAATGCATATTACTAATCAATAATGATGTGTTGATACATTTATGGTAAGAAATTTACAAAATACTTAATTTTTTCCTTAATATCCTAATGATTTTTGGCATAAAAGAAAAATCGATAATTTTGACCCATACAATGCATTTTTGGCTATTTCTACAAATATACCCCAGCGACGTCCGACTGGTTTTGTGGTCCAGGGTCACATATGTAATATCTATTGATTCTACGACTTATTTATAACACTTTAAAAATGGCTACATGTGACCTTACATGTTCGAGTCTATATAAACTAACTTCACAAGTTTGACTTGTGACTGCACTGATAGAACAAGATAATTTCCTTTATTTGTCCTCTTTCATGAACAAGTACTTCAGTGGAAATGCATTTAAATTCCTCATATTCTTTAATCTCTTAACCTTTAACAAAAGAGTTTTGAATCTCGCTGGCTCTCTTGCGAGAAGTGAATCACACTTGCTCTGTGATTGGTTGTTCAGCGCTGATGTCACACATTCATGTGCACGCGCTCCATTAACTCAGGATCAAGCCTGAGTTTACAGAGAAAGTTGATGATCAGCTTCATGGTACCAACAAAGCCAGATTGGAGTGGTTTGGTTTGTCAGCTCAAAACTTATCCTATAACTCTGAATTTGTTCATCTACCATCATGGTACAGGCCCCTGATCGCTTATCTGTGTTACTAAAACTGGCACTACTTTCAAGTCTCTCGTATCCCTCCGCGATTGTTTCACACAAATGCAACAGGTGCTATTTTGCGTTTCTGTTATCAATGTTACTGTAAGTTGCCTACTTCAAGTACTATTTTTTCTTAGTGGAATCTTTAGGATGATATACAGGTAAAATTATCAAATAGTTTAATCTTTTAATTAACAAAATCTAATTTCTACGTTTTTATTTATTTGGTGATTAGCTGTGTCATAAATGTAGCCTACATTATTATACAATAATGTTTATCTTTAGCGTAAAAGGAGATGGAATGAGGGCTATTATGTAAATGATTTGTTCTCTTGTGCGTTTACAAGGAAGGACGAAAATGAGTGACTTTTCAGGAACAAACTAAGGCTTTGAGGGTCTCCAGATTTATATCAGTGGCTCTACATTCCATTATGCAACCAAGCATATTTCACATATTTGTTTAATCCAAACAAATGAAGAATATTTATCAAATTATCTGATTCGAATTCTTCAATAAAAGTCGAAACATAAAACTGCAGTTATGTTTTTTGCATAAATTTGAAATAGTGCATGCCAAAATGACACTTTCTACGAAACGCTCAGGTTCAACGCTGCTATTATCTCATCCATTTGTTTGCTTGCTCATTTTAGCCTGGAATGGAACAGAATATTATCTTGATGGTTGCGAGTGGGTCGCTATAATCTCTGTACTGTTGCCTCCCCCCGCTGTGCTCTGCTTAGAGCCCGGAGAAGAATGGAGTCCCACAAGGTCTCCTGAAAGTAAACTTTGTGTCCTGAAGGAGACTTGGCAGGGATGGCAGAATTGGATAGGACAGCTCACACTTTACCTCCAATAACTCTTTGGCCCCTTCAACACACATACCTGTACTTACATAACCAGCTTACATGATTGGTTTACCTAAATGAAGTTATTTAGAAATCAAAATGCACCTCGACCTCAACAAAGACCTAGTTTCTCCACCAGTCTCAGCTCAAATCTACAGGCTTCCTCTTTTTATGCTGTTATACTCCACTACATTCCCAGCATACCTGAGCTGGGTTAAACCCACCATAGCAGCCGGGCGAGAGCCACTGCTCCTTATCTCAGCACACATACCTGCAGTCTGGAAGTGTGTGTGGCTGTGGCAATACGCTCCAGTTGCAGCTGGGTCTGAATGGCTGAGGGCTATCTGTGCCATCTCTGTGTTCGCTTCCCGTCAGCGTAGTTTGAAACGCAGCCGGTGCCAAATCTTACCTTTAAACCTGAGTGGCATAAGATGTATAAGAGTTTTATCCTGTCTGTAAATAAAATTACGTCTGTTAAGACTTCAAGTCAAAATGTAGATACATTGTAGAACTATGTTGTAGCATTTAAAAGAATAATTAGAAACAATTCAGGCCATTCAACTGGGTCAATATTCATTTTGAACTGCTAGTGGGTCTTGAAAAATAGGTCATAGATTTAGATTTTGTCTGTTCATGAGCAACGGGGGGAAAACAAGTTAAAAATAAACATTTTTATATTTTAATTGTATATATAAAATATCATGTATTTATGATGTATGTATCATGAATTAAATTAATATTTTATATACCACACACCACACACACATGCACACACACACATTAGTGCTGGGCAACGATTAATTGTGATTAATCACATCCAAAATAAAAGTTTTTGTGTACATAATATATGTGTGTGTACTGTGTATATATTTAAGAAAATATTTTATGTTTATACACAGTGGTGTGAAAAAGTGTTGGCCCCCTTCCTGATTTTTTTGCATGTTTGTCACACTTTAATGTTTCAGATCATCAAACAAATTTAAATATTAATCAAATATAACATAATCAAAGATAACATAAGTAAACACAACATGCAGTTTTTAAATGAAGTTTTTTTATTATGAAGGGAAAACAAAATCCAAACCCACATGGCCCTGTGTGAAAAAGTGCTTGCCCCTAAACCTAATAATTGGTTGTGCCACCCTTTGCAGCAACAACTGCAATCAAGTGTTTGCGATAAGTGGCAATGAGTCTTTCACATCGCTGTGGAGGAATTTTGGCCCACTCTTCTTTGCAGCATTGTTTTAATTCAGCCACATTGGAGGGTTTTAGAGCATGAATGGACTGTTTAAGGTCATGCCACAGCATTTCAATTGGATTTAAACCTTAATTTAGTTTTTCTTGAGACATTCAGAGGTGGACTTGCTGCTGTGTTTGGAATCATTGTCCTGCTGCAGAACCCAAGTGCACTTGAGCTTGACGTCACAAACTGACGGCCGGACGTTCTCCTTCAGGATTTTGTGATAGCGTGCAGAATTCATGGTTCCATCAATTACGGCAAGTCATCCAGTTTCTGAAGCTGCAAAGCAGCCTCAGACCATCACACTACCACCACCATGTTTGACTGTTGGTATGATGTTCTTTTTATGAAATCCTGTGCTGGTTTTACACCAGATGTAACGGGACACACACCTTCCAAAAAGTTCAACTTTTGTCGCATCAGTCCACAGAAAATTTGCACAAAGTCTTGGTGATAATCAAGATATTTTTTGGCAAATGTGAGACGAGCCTTTGTGTTCTTTTTGGTCAGCAATGGCTTTTGCCTGGGAACTCTCCCATGGGTGCTGTTTTTGCCCAGTCTCTTTCTTATTGTTGAATCATGAATACTGACCTTAATTGAGGCAAGTGAGGCCTGCAGTTCTTTAGATGTTGTTCTGGGTTCTTTTATGACCTCCTGGATGAGTCGTCTTTGTGCTCTTGGAGTAATTTTGGTAGGCCGGCCACTCCTGGGAAGGTTCACCACTGTTCCAAGTTTTCTCCATTTGTAATGGCTCTGACCAAGGTTTGCTGGAGTCCCAAAGCCTTAGAAATGGCTTTATAACCCTTTCCAGACTGATACATGTCAACTGTTTTGTTTCTCATCTGTTTTTTTGAATTTCTTAAGACCGCGGAATGATGTGTTGCTCTTTAAACATGCTTCACTTTGTCAGACAGGTTCTATTTAAGTGATTCTTGATTCAACAGGTCTGGCAATAATCAGGCCTGGGTTTGGCTAGTGAAATTTAACTCAGCTTTCTAAAATAATGTGGTTAATCACAGTTCTTTCATGATTTAATAGGAGGGGGCAATTCATTTTTCACGTAGGGCCAGGTAAGGTTTGGACAGCTTTTTTCCCTTAATAAATGAAATCATCATTTAAAAACTGTATTTTGTATTTACTTGCATTATCTTTGTGTAATATTAAAATTTGTTTGATGATCTGAATCTTTTAAGTGTGACAAATATGCAAAAAATTAAAAAATCAGGAAGGCGGCCAACACTTTTTCACACCACTGTATATTATATATAATATAAAGTAAATGAAAATAAATTAGGCCTATATATGTAAACACTAAATACATATAAATATTTAAAACATATATACTGTATGTGTGTGTCTTTATATACACATAATAAATATACACAGCGCACACATATATATTATATAAACAAAAACTTATTTTGGATGCGAAAAATCATGATCAATCAATGCCCAGTACTAACACACACACACACACACACACACACACACACACACACACACACACACACACACACACACATATATATATATATATATATATATATATATTATTTACACACATACATACATAAGTGGTATAGCAATATGTAAAAGGGAAGAGAAAAAGTTTAAATTCTATGATATTTTGTCACAAATATCTTCCACTGTGAAGACACACACACACAAATGAAAAGACATACTATAATTGAATGTTTTTAAGAGCTTTCCAAATATAGGCACTGGTAAAACATCTATTCTACTGTAATATAATGAATTTTAAGAAATATTTATGTTGCTTGCAAAAATTAGTTAATAATAATTTATAAATATATGAAAATCACATCACTTCTAATTTTAGTTGGCTGTGCCAACAAGTCAAACCTTGACCTCTCGTGTCTGACAAGATCTTACCTGCTTTTAGGTATAGTTTAGTAGATAAACAACCACCTAAACCAGTTTGAAACTGCTACTAATCCTAAATAACCAGGTTTATCCAGCTAGAAACCGTGTAAAGCCAGCTTCCATGTGAACTTTGAAGTATGTTAGCGTCATTACGCTATAAATTCAACAGCACTACACAGTGAAAGAATCTGTAATCTTGCTGTGTATTCCCCACCATGCTGTCCATCTTCTTATTGTCATGTGAGCATGCAGAAAGTGCGTATTCTTGTCTCCACTTTGCGTTCCATACATGTGCGCTAATGTGATAATATGTCTTAAACAAATCACCTTCCCACTGAACTTAACATATATCAGCTTCTCACGCCGCCAATGCAACATATATGAATGTGGCCCACATGTATAAATGCATTAAATGTGGGTCAATAAAAGTTTACAACAAAGTCCAATCTTTTTGATGTGGAAGCCAAAATCGGTTGCCCCATTCATCCAGACAAAATGGGATGCATTTAAAAACACCGTGCAAAGATTAACACTATAACATCACAACACACTGAACTCGAGCCTCGGGTAGAAATTAATCAAAGAATCATTTTCTCCTGTGCTAATCAGATCCATATGTTGGGCCTTTATTCCGCTGGCCTCATCAAAGAGATTCCAGATTGCCGCTGCAAAGAAATCCCTTGGCTCAGTTATGAATTAGCTTTCAGCTATTATGGTTTATGGTGTGCATGGCACTTTCTTTCCATCTCCTTCTCAGGCAACGTGTTGTTTTTGTAAGAGCACACGCAAGGTGCAGTGACGGTGGAAATGAAAACACAATTTCACGTCTCTCTTTACATTAGCAGTCCAGAAGAGTATGAGTTCCCACAGCCAAATCACCTCAGACTGAATTCCAGCGGATGTGCGGTTAATTAATGGCTAATCAGTCCTAGCTTTCATTAGCATGGCTTGTGTACACATATTAATGAGAGACTGATTACGTGTGCGTGATTACTGAGCATAGTAATGATTCAATATCCTAATTTTTACTTTGCGTTAGCATCAAAATTATTCTTTAAAAAGTAAAGAATACACAAATACGCATTGATACTGTGGAGTAAATCATGATCTCAAAGAAGTTTTTAACAAATTTGAGTTACCCCAACTCCATAAGCAAGTCCATATTTTATACAAATACAAATTCACTGTTTTTACATGCAATGGATGAACAAAAATGACCTTGTTAAGGCTAGAAGGGATACAGCACATCAGTGTAGCCTAACATTTGTCACACTGTACAACAATAATTACCGTTTTTGCATTATTGTAAGGGGTAGGTGTAGAAAAACGTTAAAAAACAAAACCTGATAGGCAGAAATTGAAATTTATTGTTAGCTTCCGGTTTTTGCTGCATCCCTTCTAGCTACAAACAAATTACCTGGTTTTGTTCCGCTTAACAATATTAAGATACACTCAGTAGTTAAAATGTTGAAAAAATGAATGTTACTTTTTGAAAAATATGTTTAAAATGTTACACACTTACATGAGATGAAGATTAGTCATATTTGCAGCATATAAAAAAAGCTGCTTTTACCAGAAGCTGGTCGCCTTATGGGGGCAGCCATTTTGAGATCACATGACCAGCTGAATACTGCTGACTTTATTTCGGTAACAGTCCTGTTATTGAACACTTTTGATTGCAGAATGAATCAATCATGTATATGAATATATGAAATGAAAATATAAAAATGTAAATAAATATCAAATATTATGAATAAACAAAAAATACTGAGTACTCCTTTAATTTAGTGATTCAAACTAACTATAGGCTATTAGTAACAAAAGCACATTTTCACTTTTTAAAGTGTAATATCATAAGATACGTAGGCTAGAAACAGAAGTAGAGAATACTGTATGGCACAGGAATGAACCCCATCTTGAAGAAGATGGAGAATGTGATTTTATAATTAAACATTTAAGGCCCATTCACATCAAGAACAATTAACTATAACGATAATAATATCATTTTAAAAAACCTATCTGAGGAATAAGAGTCCAAATCACAGCTAATGAACAATAAAAACATTGACAGCCAATCAGAATCCAAAGTTTTATCGTGAATAGGCGTTTAAGATTGTGCTTTGATGATTCATTCAGAAGCACTGAGAGGCAAATGTGAGAATGACTTTTATATCAGCACACCTGCTGCCCGCGGGTCGTCCGCTATGGAGGTAAAAGACAGTACTTCTATCTGTGATGGGTACACAGTCTGTTGCAGTTAGGTAATTTTGCGTGCCGACCCGGGCTGTGATTTGTGTTGGTCAGGTGTTGAGGATCTGCTGGAGATCCAGCGTTTGCCAAGAGCACTTGAAGCGGGATCACACACGCGAGTTCACATCTGTGGCTTGAACGGCAAATCTCTCATAACCGGTCGCTTGCTTTCCAGCAACACCTCTTTCTTTTGATGTTTCTGCTGCTCATCCTTCCACATGTTTGCACATGTAAACACACACCATCCATCCACTCCATGGCCTCTCCTCCACCTGTACCAGATGCTTTCAGTGCTGCTTTACTGGGTGAATGACGATACGAGAACATGGCGTGGTAAACAATATTATTCATAATGTCACAAATTTAAAAGAGCTTAAGGTGGGAGGATAAGTCTAAGTTAAGACAGCAGGTTTCTCTTCTTTTCTCCTTGTAGACAGTAGGCCTACAACAAAGTAAAATCAGAGTATTAAGATGACCTAAAAAGAGCTGCATTGTTAGATCCGAAAGCTGCGATTTACAAAGAAAAGCCGAGGTGAGTTGATGCAATGCTTATCAAATTTGAGGGTTTGATGAAAAATTCTTGTCAAACATACATAGTCGTAACCTTACCCCTTACTTCAAAAAGTGAATACAAATTAGCTATTTATATTTATAGCATTAAGCTAGTATTTAAAAAAATCAGGTGCTAAAAAAGCACCTGCGAATGTTTCAATACAGCAGGCAACAGAGAAGCCAAAGTAGTGTAAATTTAAAGATAATGTGAGGTATTTCTGTACAACTAGTGACAGGTAGCAGAATGGTGTAAATAAAGACTTACAAACTAATTTTAAGCACTTCCCTCCTCAACGTTTTTGGATAAACAGGTTCCCTCATCCTAACTTGCACCATTGCCTTTGTTGGGCCAAATTGAGCTACTCAAACAAACTGATTGCAATTCCTTTTGGTGTCACTAGGGGCGCTAAAATGGCGTCCATCTGCTGTATTCCAAACTGGATACATTTGCCTCTGAAGGCCACTTCGGAGTGAGAACAATTATGGTTGCCATATTTTCAAAACAAAGTGCTCAAAAGTAAGGATTTTAGCAGATGAATACTACAAGTTTAACGCAAACTGTAACACTATATTCTGATTGGTTGACAGGCCCAACAAAGCTGTCCGACTTGAAGAAAATAACGATAAGTTGAAAAACATGTTTAGATATTAATAGGAAGAAAGAACCATGGTTCATCTCCCCAAACGAAGAGGGAGTTTGCAAAACATGAGCTAAAAGTGAAATTCCCAGCATGTTTAGCTGTTCAAGAGTGTTTATCCAGGAATCAATACGTGATGACAAGACCCTCATAAGAAAGCACCTCGTGTTTCATATCTCCTTTTTAATCGATGCTGTACAAACAGCCATCTGCTCCTCTCCCGTATGTTGATAAAGGGGTTTCTCGTTTTAGCTTCTGCAGGTATGAGAACTAGAGAGTCCCAATCCAGTCTGGCTCTCAAATATTACTCAGCATAACTTGTTGATCAGACTTCCAAAGGTTCAACAAAAGACACGAATAGCTTATTAACTAAAGTGTAGTAACCATGCTTTTTGGCGTATTGATTACCATTTGTATAACCACAGTTTTACTACAAATACCATTGTTAAACTATGGTTAGTGTAGCAAAATCATGGTTAATTTGTGGTTACCATGGTTTAACCATGGTGTTTTTGGTTTAACTTGTAGTAAAACCATGGTTAATTTTCGTAAGGGTTGTCTTTGGCCTTGTCTTTCACCAAAACAATAAGTTTTGACGTATTGAGGAATGAACCAGAAGCAACATCAACTGATATTTTACACCATCAATTTGCTACCTTTTTATAGTTTTAAAGGAACACTCCACTTTTTTTGGAAATAGGCTCATTCTCCAACTCCCCCAGAGTTAATAAGTTGAGTTTTACCGTTTTTGAATCCATTCAGCCGATCTCCGGGTCTGGCGAGAGCACTTTTAGCATAGCTTAGCATAGATCATTGAATCCTATTAGACCAGTAGCATCGCGTTCAAAAACGATCAAAGAGTTTCGATATTTGTCCTATTTAAAACTTGACTCTTCTGTAGTTATATCGTGTACTAAGATCGGCGGAAAATGAAAAGTTGCGATTTTCTAGGCTGATATGATTAGGAACTACTCTCATTCCGGCGTAATAATCAAGGAACTTTGCTGCCGTAACATGGCCGCGGCAGGCGTAGTGATATTACGCAGCGCCTGAAAGTAGTGCCCGGTAGCTGGGGACAAATATCGAAACTGTTTGATCGTTTTAGAACGCGATGCTACTGGTCTAATAGGATTCAATGATCTATGCTAAGCTATGCTAAAAGTGCTATCGCCAGATCCGGAGATCGGCTGAATGGATTCAAAAACGGTAAAACTCAGCTTATTAACTCTGGGGGAGTTGGAGAATGAGCCTATTTCCAAAAAAAGTGGAGTGTTCCTTTAATAGTAAAAGTAAATGGTAGTGCGCAAGCATTCCATTAAAAAAGTAATTTCAGAAAGTAACTTGCAGTTTGTATAATATATCATGTACTATGCATCTAGTAATTTGTAGAACAAATTAGAACCAGCTAAATGACTCATCGTACGTTTTATTGGTGCTTTCCAAAACCTCAGTTTGTTCATCATTATCTCTTCACTGTAATGTCAACTTGCTACCTGAAGCCATTCTGTTGCGTAACATTAAAGATAACCCCATTCTGGTGAACATTGCAGAAAAACTATTCAATACTGCATACCTATCACTTATTTTCTGGTCAGGTCAGTTGTTTCCCAATTTTGACTAAACAAGTACCTTTAGATATCCATTCCTACAAAAATGAAAAGATGCTTGGTCAAAATTGTCACATTTTAATGGACAGATGTTTTTGTTTTATAGGAATTTGAAGATATTTCAAAACCCATATGTGTCATGACACGTCATTGCTTACGTCATACGTGTAGAAAGTGATTAAATTACATCAGACAGAGAGTTTCTTATAGTGCACAAACGAATTTTAAGTGAAACAAAAGAAACATTTAATCTGTGTACATAGCAAGCAAACCGATATTTCACAACCTCAGGGTTGACTTTGACTTGACAGTTTCGCAAGTCCTCAATCTGAAATATCACCTTAGTGGTTTTTTAAATCTGACATTTAAACATCCTAAGAAGTGTTTAAAGAAACATTTAAGGCAAAAAGCAGAGATGTGCAGCTATACACGGATTAGGATATTGTAATTTGCATTAATAAAATTAAATCTATTTTAAATGTTTTCCACCATGACATTAAATGTTGACAACTGACACATTATTTCATTGCCAAAATGCAATGTCATTCTCATTAGTAATGAGAAATTATGAGGTAAATGTCATGAAAATATTGTTGCAATGCAAAATGGTTCTAAAACTTGAAGCCAAGAAAGTTTTTGTTTTCTTTTGACTTTAGGGTGAAAAATGTCCATGTTCTTGATATGTTTCATGAGATTCAATCGGTAATGGCCAAGACAAGGCATTAACAATAAGCGCTGAGGAACTTCAGTATATAAACAAATTTGACGTATCTCAAACGCCAGTCCTGTAGCTATTGTCCAAGTTCATTTTAAACAGATTTCCGTCGTTTTCCGAAGACGTTATTGATGAGTTTTGCCATGGATTTCGAACCGCTCGGACGACGGCGGCGCTCCTTTGCCTTGCCTCCCAGACTGGCATTGCGCACGATCTTAGAGAACATGAGTACCACCTCCTGGTAGTGTTCCGCAGCAGACAACTCGTAAAACTGACAGCGGGCCTCGGACGCCAACTTCTGGCCTTCTTCCCTGTCCACTTCCCGCATGTGGCACAAGTCTTGCTTATTGCCCACCAGGAAAATCACGGAGTCTGCATCCCTGCTGTCACAAGGGTAAAAACATCACTGAAGATGGTTCACTATTTGCTACTTGCTAAAATATAGCTTTATCAGATATCTAAATTCCTCTGAATGCTATTTTTAATGCTTATCAGATTAAGATAAGCTTAATTTGAGTGGCTGATATTCCTTTATGCATTTGGTTCTGTCTGGCAATGCTTAATTTACTATAACCAAAGTAAAAGGAGCAGAAAGAAAAGCCTGAAAGCATATAAATGATGAATAAAGAAATAAATGTCAATGTGAATAATCAGTATTCCACTTATTTCTGCTATGAAGTGAATTGACCTCAAATGCATTTACTTAATCATTGAAATTTTCTCAATAGCCAAGGCTAAACTAAAAATAGATGTTTTTCATTGAATCTCTGAGTCACCAGCCCATCAACACTGCCCACATAGTCAATTCAACAATTCTCCTCAATGTGAACCGAAGCTGGTGAATTATGGACACCCACATAAGAGCAACGCTCATATATGGACAGAAATAGACACATCTTTTGCTGCCTGAGGGTGTTATTGTGAACAGCATGTACTCAAGAGTGGCCGCTACCTTTTAGATCCTCCCAGGTGAAGCTCTCGGATCAGGTGCACTATGGCTTTGGCCGTGAGGAAGGAGGTACGATCGCTGATGTCGTAAACGACCACAAAGCCATCGGCCCAGTGGATCTGCTCATTGAGTGTGGACTTCCCCTCGCATGGCTGCACAAAGAAATCACACATCCAAATATATTTTACAAATTGAATATAGTCCATAACAACGCTTCCTCCAGTAAAAAAGTCTATCCCCTGTTGTCCTCTCACATCAAAATCCACCAATATATTTCTTTAAAACTGTTTTGGAGTGTTTTTTCTTTTAAACGGTACTTGATCTGTGCATATTTCTCACCTGATTCAGAAGAGACAACTTTTTCACAGGAAATTGCAATATTTTAGAGAGGAAGCAATGGTTTAAAGTTAAAAAGAGTCTTAATGATGGATTGGTTTCCTACAAACATGCAGCTTTTAACTTCATGAGACATTAATTGATGGACTGGGGTGGTATTGTGCATTACTGCGGTGTTTTTATCAGCTATTTTTTTACTCTCATCCTGACGGCACCCATTGGTGAGCAAGTGATGTAATGCTAAATTTCTCCAAGTCTGTTCCAATGAAGAAACAAACCCATCTACATCTTGGATGGCAAGGCGGCTACATTTTCAGCAAATGTTAAATTCTGGGCGAACTATTCCTTTAAATCCTCAAAAAATGGGCCCCATGCTGTTTTTAAAGAAACCCAGGGACAAGACCAAATCATTTTTCGTAGTAATCTACATTTATGCCACAAATACTGTCGATTAAGCTTAGCTTATATTAAACCAGCAATATGATTAAACGGGATTGTGAGGAAAATCAGGATAATCAACTGGACCCCCAAGAGGCACAGATGGTATCCAATCACATAATGGACAACAGATTGATAAAATAATTGGATTTTATCCAAGAAGAAAACACACTCATCCTCCTAGACTGTATTTACCTAATTGTAACCACATTAACAATATATATATATATATATATATATATATATATATATATATATATATATATATATATATATATATAAGGCTCAGGAAGGGGGAAAATACGCACTATTTTAAAATACGCACTTCATCTCATATTACCTCTCTCTTTTGTGTGGGTATATAAGGGTTATTTCCAAATAATAATATAAGTGTTCAGGGTTAATATAGCCTTACACTCCTGAGCAGGGCTGACTGGTGCATTATATACTGCTAGCGGTGTCTGGAGCTTGCGGAAAGATTATATAAGGCAGCGAGACCCACAACTCTGCAATACTCATTAACGCCAGTAAAACAGATGATACTGCCTTTCTTCTGCATACACACTAATAGTTAGTAGGTTAACCCTTTTTGCTTTTGATGATGCCAAGGTCTCTGGAAAATGTCTGAACTAGTCAAGCCTACGAATTGGGCTGCTTACAGTAAAATCCATATACATATACCACAACACAAACAAGCAATGAAATTCAGTCTACATGTATAAACAGGCAAAGGTTAAGTAATCTTAAAGAAAGATCATTGGAATATGTACAGTTAGTCATGCTCACTTTAGCCCACTAAACCATTTGGTGCTTTATGAAGGTACTGCCTTGATTACTACTACATTAGTATAATTACAGTTGCATATTATCCACATACCTGAGAACATGGGTCATACAGTTCGAGATTAAGCTGTCTTCCATCAATAGACATGCGCTTTCTGTAGATGCACTCTGTAAAGGCAAGAACAGATCACATCAGATACAAAAAATTCCTGCACATACAGTAAACTGATTCACTGGCAGCTGTGTGTATCCTACTTGGCACTGCACCCATTAGTGCCATTGCCCTTGTAAAGCATATTGCTGGGTGGTCTCACAGACATCCAGATATAAAAACAAGCAGTCAAAATTTCACAAAAGCAGATTATTGAACTTTTCAGTGACTTATTTTGCAAACAAACATTTAGTTACCCACCATATACCTCATCAGTCCTGCACATTTCTCCAACCCTATAAACAGACTCTCTCTGAACAACAATAGTAAAAATGCAGCAATATGAAAACAATAAATCACAAATAGCCTACCTGATGATGATGCATATTCTCCAATAAATCGCCTGGTTAGAAATCGAACAATAAGTGCTGTAAACGTAGAGAAGAGAACAAAATATGAAGCATACTCTTTTTTTTTTTTTTTTTTTTGTAATTTGCGCTGCATGCATTGATAAAATACGGATTATTATTATTATTATTATTAAATATAGGCTAGTATAAAAATGCATAAATATGAATAGGCCTATATACACATATATTTAGATATGAAGTATAAAAATAGACATACCTGATTTCCCGACACCCTCGGATCCCAGAACTGCAACTTTTATGTCATTCATTATGATTCGTAGAAACGCTTCAAGTTCGCGAAGGAATGAAACTCAAACGCGTCGAATGTGTTTAACGCATGCACCACATTTCAGTTACTGTGCGGGACGCATTTAAAAACAGTGGAGACTGAAAGCAAGAACGGACTGATGCATCCTCTGGTCGTTCAGAGCCGTGTTGATCAGGTGTTTGTCAGACAGAGTCTGCCTCTCTAACTCTGCTCTCAGCTCGAGCATTCACAGGATTCTGACGTCGCGGTGACGCAAACTGTAGCTGGAGCCAAAACATCGCAGGATCTGAGTGTATGTGGACGGCTGAAAGAGGCTGCGCTTTGTTGCCATGTTTTTTTTTTTTTTTTTTTTTTTTTTTTGCCAGTTTGCTGTACTATTTGATTCATGGTTGTAGCTACGCACCATTTTGTTCTTGTCTGAAATATGCGGCAACCATTATGCTATACTATTATGAAAAAATAAAGACACCCCATAAACATTGAAAAGGCTATATAGCTACAACAACAAAAATCACTTTTAAATAATAATGAATGCACACTCAACAAACAGTAAGAGTGGTCCCACTTTATATTAGGTGGCCTTAACTACTATGCACTTACATCAAAAAATAAGTACTTATGTGTACTTATTGTGTTCATACTGTATTGCAAAACACTTTTGCTGCTATTGAGGTGGGATACGGGTAAGGTTAGGGACAGGTTTGGTGGTATGGGTAGGTTTAAGGTGTAAGGGATGGGTCAACAGTGTAATTATAAATTTAATTACAGATGTAATTACATATAGGTATTTTTAAAAATATAAGTACAATGTAAAAACATGTATGTTCACAATAAGTGCATTGTACCAAATTATTAGTTTAAATATAAGCACATAGTAGTTAATGCCACCTAATATAAAGTGGGACCGTAAGAGTTTTATAAAATCATATATAGGCCTATGTGTGGAGGATTGGCTGTTGTCAGACTCCTTGTGCAAACAAAAATCTCACCGTATTATAACAATTAATGGCAAAATGAACACACTACACACTACTACAGCAAAAGATAGAAATAACTGACTTAAAACCATTTTTTAGCTGGTGAAAATATTAGTGTTCTAATAATTTTGGCCACCACTGTATATAGTAAACAATATATAGCCTACACTTAGAATAATAGATTTAATAAAAGAAATATTTAAATTCAAAAGATGACACCTTATTTATAAGTCAGATGAATCATTATAATAAATATATAAAATATATAGCAAACAATAAGGGTTTTATATAGGCAATTTTGAATAATGGATTAAAATAAATATGAATCATTGATATTATTGTAAATATAGCCTACATTATATATATATATATATATATATATATATATATATATATATATATATATATATATATAATAAGGGTTTTATACATTTCGAATAATGGATTTAATAAAAACAAAAAAGGTCACATTTTAAACTGACTATTAACTACAACTTTCCCCTCAATAAACTCTTAATTTAACGTTTAGTAATAGTTAGTCAGGTAGTTGTTAAGTTTAGGTATGGGGTTGGATTAAGGGATCTAAAATATGGTCATGCCCAATAAGTCATTAATATGCGCAAAAAATATTTTGTTAAAGTGTGAATGCAAGAATAGTTTCAATGATTCAATGGCAAACAGCTTCACTAATTGTGAGGTCTGTGCAGTAGGTGGGTGTTGTTTGGACCTTCACTGATTGAGTGTATATGTGGATCTGTTACATAAGATGGTCCACCACATAATGACTCACACATTATAAACAACATTTAGCAGCCAAATGTGGTTTAAAGCATATCTGCCACATTATCTCATACAGAAGTTTGCTTATCAACAAGTTGATCTGATGGGTTGAGAAACAAATGCATATTAATTGCATCTGAGTTCCAGTGTTGGCGCAGCTGCTGTTTGTTGTATGTCTGAGAGAGCGGCTCTGCAAGGCCAAGTGGATCACTTATCAAGAGCTATTATACCAGCAACATAATCAGTGATAGCAGAGCCTGGATGTTATTGCAGGCTGTTGTATCAACAGATTCACGATTGGAGCAAAGCACACTCAGAAATGCTCCTTGTGTTTATCTATGATATAGGAGGAAATGAGATGTTGACTACATATGGTCGTATATCCAAGTCATTCTTAAGAAAGATCCTTCATTATTAAAGGGCACCTATTGTGCAAAATTTACTTTTACATGTTGTTTGGACATAAATTTGTGTTGGTAGTGTGTGTACACAACCACCCTATAATGATAAAAATCCACCTGCTCCTTTTTTTAAACCCCATAAATCATAAGCAGTGTCTCAGAACAAGCTGTTCGCAGAATCCGTAAAATGTGACATCACATTTTACAAGCCCCGCCCACAACTGTAGCAGAAACTCCGCCCTGAGTGAGCCGCAAACACACAATCCGCCACGTTTATCTTCAAGGGCATTTAAAAGCAGCATTCAAGAAAGAAATGTCTTCTTAGTAGAGCTACAGAAATGATTCATTCAAGAGCCGTGAGTGATTTTCTGTTTTTTTTTATTTTATTTTATTGTCTGGGTCATATTAACAGCATAGACAGCAGTAGGTATTGTATATTACACTGCTGTCACTTAATACACAGGTCTAATATAAACATGCAATATCTTTCCCAGACATAAACGACTGTGTTTTGTAACTTGCGTGTGTTTTTAACATAAACTTGTGTATTTGACAGTTTAAGCGCAATAAGACATGAAAGAGAGGTTTAGGTAAATAAATGATCTGTGGGGTATTTTGAGCTGAAACTTCACAGACACATTATGGAGACACCTGAGACTTATATTACATCTTATAAAAAGAGGCATAAGAAGATAAAACAGAAAAAAAATACTTTGAGTAATTAAGATTGTGGCTTTGAAACAAATTACAAAGACATTGCTTAAACCTGAAATAAATCAATGTTAACAATCTTTTGCACTTGAAAGGGCAAGGTTAGTGATTATTATAGGAATGGATGGATGCCATTACATTGTTTTCCTGTTCTATGAACTATCACTTTTTAAAGCAATATTTTTTCTATATATAAAAAATGGGGCGTAGGGCTTTGATTGCCAGAGTTTCTTGTGTTCTTTCCGTGGAGTATTATTCAAAGTGGATTATACCTGAATCTGGTACACTTAATTCTTCTCAGGTTGAAATATGTGAAAATGACTTAAGGCCAATCAGCTGTAGTCCGCCTGGAAACCTCTTAAAACAAAGTTGTGCTGTTTATCTTCAAGAGTGCACATATAGAACACAAAATAGGGACCTGTTTGTGATTTATAATGCTTTGTTTGCTATTTGAACAGAACATCTTGTTAAAGCTGTTGTCGCGACTGGGCTATGAAATATCATTGGCTTCTTTAGTGTTGCAACACATTGGCTTAACCAGAAAAACATTTTATTTTGACAGGCACTAATGTACAGGATTAGTTTGTACACTCTGGTTATTCCGTATGAAAAGCTAGCCAACCACTTTCCTAACTTGCAAAATAAACATGATGTTATGATTATCTCCAAAGTGTGCACAGAAAAAGAAAGAGAAAAATATATAGTATAAATATATAGTTGAATAAATGAATTTGAACATTTATTACTTCTGGTTCATTTGTCACACTGGAAATAAAAGGTTAAGTTGTCGAGTGCATCGCATTGTACGTTGATATAATATTTCACACAGAAAAGCATTGTTTGGAAAATATAGTCTCCATGGTATTGTACGCATACAAAAGAATGTGCATACTGGACAAGTATACAAACTGCAGCATGCTATTCCCAGCATAGCCTGCTTTTAATTAGACTCAGCTAGCAAGGACTGACAAGAGGTGAGAGTTAAGGCCATTGCACACAGAGTCCGAAATTTTCGACCAAATTAAACAGGATAAAACAAACAAAAAAGGAAATTAAGCTTAATGTGCAAAACATGCAAATCCAGCCTTGAGAAGAGTAACTGCAGTATACTTCTAGGTGAGGAAGCTCTCGGAGAATGTCTGAGGCTTTCGTTTGGTTTGGCCAGAACTTGAAAGCACATCTCTAAAGTAAAAATATCTGTGAGGAAAAATGGCCATTCTTAGTAGCAGAGGCATTTTAGCTCTGCGGATATTTTTCAAACTAATCCAAGTAGACAGTGAAGCTCAGGAGGCCAAAAATACAGCATAAAAGTGAAGGAGAGGGAGGATGAGGAATTGAACACTTTCTGTATCCTTCATTGGCTTTTGATCAGTCTCATTGCTTTTGAGAGAAACCCTTTGACTGATCTATGACTTCATTTTCATCTAGCCGGGAGCTGGAATTACTCTTCCCCCCAAAAATCAATATTTATCTATTACATTTCCAAGATTTTGCTTTCCATTGTGTCTTATAGGGAACAGAGCGATTCATTCACTGAGGGGAATTAATGTGTGTAGAATTTGACTGAATATATCCTGTGCATTTCCTCTGGATCTACAGGGATCAGATTCGATCAGGAAGGGACGGGTTGCTATCACAGACTACTCAAAACAAGCAAAAATGATCTGAGAGGGAGAGAGAGTGATCTAAAAATTTCAAAACGTACAAAGCCAAACGTTAATTAAAATGCAATTCACCACTAGAAATGAAAGACAAATACTCAGTCTGAGTTAAGCAGGAAGAAGGAAGGCAACATGTTTAAAACAGGCTTTCTGTCACGTGCTGAATTCTCAAAGGCTGCGTGTCTCTCATAGCAACAGGCTAATATGCCATAAATGGAATCACTTTCACCAAAAGCGAAGCAATATCTGTAACATTTTCCAGTTGACCAGTCAGCCCTGACAAGTCCATTTCATATCTAGGTTGGCTCGTGTCAAAGAGATAAATATTTATGCTCAGCTGATGTTCCTTATTTATGCATTTTACAATTGTGAATAGAGATTTTCTAAAGAAAGTCAGCTCTAAACATTTATCAGTTTCCAATGACATCTATACACACTTCAGAATAAAAAATAAAAAATAAAAAAATGATTTATAGCGATGCTTGATCTTGAAGGGTCAGACAAGTGAAAAAACTGACATAATGCTCTGCAATATAGGATTAATAATAGATGCAAACTTGAATGGTGACAAAATATATTATAATGTCATGTATATTAGGCCTACATATAACTATAACTGTACTAGTAACTAGATTTTTACATGTTCTAAATAAATTGTGGGTGATTCTTATCAGTGTTGTCGTTAAATAAAACTGAAAAATTAAGTTACTTCATTCATTGAAATAAAATAGGTTTACACTGAAGTACTAACATTACTAAAAGTAAAATAAAAACACTAAATAGTATGCCAAAAAGCACATTCAAAATATTAATAAATAAATAAAGTAGGCATTATTATTATTATTAATAATAAATGCATGTTTAATGCGTACTGCTCCTAGTTTAAAGAGCCTAGATGTCGCTTCAGTGCAACTATAGTTTTTTTTTTTTTTGTCCAATAGTTGGAAATTGCATAATGCTCCTAAACAGGCTGCATGAGTTGCCAATTATAAAAGAAGCAGGCCTACATATAGCAATTATTATTATTTTGTAGCTGTATATATGGATATTAACTTAAAATGGGATTTCAATTACTATTAATTGACTGAATCAATTAAAAAGACACATTAAAAATACATTCAAAAGGAAGATACAAGACATTGTACCCGTTTTGCCCACCTTAACGGTTCCTTCTTTTAACATTCTGTCAACGAAAGACGTTTTTATGTGGTGGATAGCAATTTCATAGCCAATGTGTTAACAGAGGCCAGCACACAATGACCTGTGAGATTGAATTTAAAGATCAATCCACGATGAGGCTCATGTGCACCTGCTTTTCATACAGAGCGCCATGCAGTGTAATACACAAAAATCCATTTGGTCCAAATGTCACGGCTCTATTTTTTCCTCTCAGCACAAGGAATCAAAAAGGTTACCGGTAGAAGAAAACAGAAAATATTACATTAAATCTTACAGACATAATAGACGATATTTTGGCATTTTATAAAATTTAAACTGTAATTTTATAAACATAAAAGGGCAAAAATGTTTTTTATTTTCCACTTTCTGTTACACCCAAATATCAACTCAAACCACAGTTGCAAAATCACTCAATGAAGCCTGTATTTGAACAGAAGCCACAAAACCAACTCATACCCAAACAATACACCCAGCCGGCCTACACAAACAAATGTGGATGTTAATCTTGCTCACTTAATCTTGAGAAAAACAGGCTGTACGCCATCACAAACATTAGTAAAAATAGCATGAGGGGTTAGGACTGGAAAGTGAGATGTCTGTTTATGCTCGATGATTTCAACATTATATAACCGTTCTTACACAGAATGTCAAAAAATGCTAGGAAGTGACGATAAAGGAAACAGGAAACTCAATTTATGAAGATGAGCAGACTGAATAGTGGGTTACAGCTTCCTAATAATTCATAATACCATATAATTATTAAGCTATCAATAAGCTACACACACTGTAAAAAGTGATAAGTTGACTTAACTTAAAAAAATTGGAGGAAACCCGTTGCCTTAAAAAGTAAATGATAATTAAAAAAAATAAGTTAATTGAATTGTCAAGTTCACTTAACTTTTTTTTTTTTTTTTAATTATTATGTACTTAATCATTTTAAGGCAACAGGTTTCCTCAATTTTTTTAAGTTAAGTCAACTTTCACTTTTTACAGTGCATTTAGGAGATTTGATTCCGTTTAGAGTCCAATAACACAGGCATTTGGTTGCACAGCAATTACAATTAAAAATACCATGATTTCACATCATGCTTTGTAAAAAACACTTCACAGTAATAATGCAAAGCACTAGACAGTCATTACCACACTCAAGACAAAAATACAGAGGTGTAACACGCACTGTGACATAACCAGCCAACCAGCTTCACAAACCACACATGACTCATCTGATGTTTTTTAGACACTGACTACTCAACAAAACATGGGAGAGACAGGTCTTGCAATATTTGGATGGGCTTTCATTGCTAGACCAGGGTTGCTTCTTACTGGCTCTAATTGATATGATTCGCCTAATGCATCAGTAGCAATGCAGTAGCAATGCAGAATACTACAGTCTGATATATATATAAAATTGTGCTTATCTGCAATATCACAAGATCATTCACAAAGGCAGGGCATTTTGCCATCATAACCTATTTTTGAGTGCTATTCATCAAACCTTTCTCCAAACAGAACTCCCTACAGACTACAGCTGAGAACAATCCTCCCGTCTCCCAGATAATATGTGGCATATTGTATGAAAGCAGTGTCCATTTTAAAAGGGGAAAATGATATTTTTTTAAATTTCGCTGTATACACTGGTGAAACTGATGTGTTAGATTTACTTAAAATATATATGCACCATTTTTGCATCACACTTTTTAAGTAAGCCCAACTTGGAACAATTTTACTTAAAATAAACAAGATAATCTTTGTTATATGAACTTAAATATTTGAGTTCACTCAACATTCTTTACTTAAAACATGCAACATGATATAATCTACTAAGTAATTTCAAGTTGTGTTAACTTAACATTTAAACTCATTTATATTAAAAACATAATTAATTGAGTTGAACCAAAATAACATTTTAACTTATTTTAGATCTTCAGTTATTGGTCTACTGCTACAGCTCACTCAGTCATGGTTTATAAAATTTATTTAATGCAGCACTGGGGAAAAAAAAAACACGTGCTATTAAAGCATGTGGTTCACTTACAAAGACGTAAGCAAGCAAATAGACAGTGTGTTATCTTTTTAAGATAATATGTCCACTCAATATAATTATTACCCAAAATGAACACATAGACCTCAATACTTGGGACACAACACACAATGACGGTAACAATCAGTGGATAGTGTCTGAGTACGAATGAGTCATTTTTCAGTAGAAAATGAACTCCAGATGTCTCAAAACAGTAAGTTACTAAACCTAACAACAAAAGCAACCATAAAATTGTGTGAATACAACTCGAAAACAGGGAAAAATGTAACCTTTTTAATTATTGAGTAATAATATAGAATTTACTTTTTTTTTTAAAATTATTCCCTGAACTAAATTATTTAATATAGAAACGTTTTTATGTAGTATTTACTTGACAAAATGACAAAAAGTCCTCTTGATACAATACAATGACTATATTTATTTCTTCTTTGTGCTTTCTGCCAATATTATAAATAAAGAAATAATTTGCCATTCTAAACCTACAGCTATCATTTGGGAAAATGCTTCAATAACTCCAGGCTGATCTTTAATCACATTCACTAACGTATATTTACAAAAACACACATATTTTTACACCTATTGTAGTTAAATTTGATTTGACATCAGGTCGTGCAGAATTAACATGAAAAAAGTAAGCAAATACATAATCAAAAGAAAAAATCTAATTCCATATGTGGAATTATCTATAATTACTTTAGAATTATTATTTTTAGTTTTACACACATTATTGCGTAACTATGCATGAATAGGAGCAGTGGCATTCAGAGCAAAAGAGCTCCAGATACTGATATAAACTTTCTGTATACATTTAGCTGTGCAGTGACACAAAATTTAGGCCATATTAAACTACAAAGTCTTGTAAATGTAAATGTTACTATTACAGAAGAAAATGTTAGATTACCTTATCAAATGGGTCAAGGCCAACATATACAGTACTAACAGTCACTAGTCATGTTTAAACTATCATATGAAGTATTTCCAACAGCCATTGAAGTCTAACGCCAAAATTATGCAACTGAGTTTTGTAATTATGAATAGGCCAGGGCTGAATGCTACAATCGCAGTATATAACCTTCTATTTTAATTATAGCTATTGGGTAAACAAATAAACATAATAAAACCTTAAACCTTTGAAAATAACTTTGAAGATGTGACCTCAATATATTCACACTTGCTATGATCTAAAAGCGACTCTTGACCTACCTTTTGACTCTTTTGATGCTCCAGCGAAGCATTGTGGGATATCTGTATCACAGAGTTCGTGCAGTACTGGTACACGTCATCACAGGATTGCTGGAAAGGTCAACCGCTGTGATAATCTGCAAGACGGCTAGACACTGCATTCAAGCTGTTACCATGACCTCAATATTTAGACATGACTGCAGACAAACAGTGAATGTGCGCTTATATGAAAGTGTTTGCATGAATGGAAAAATACATATAGAATTATCAAACATAACAAAAACATTCAATGTGAATTCAATAAATACAGAAATTGAACTAGATTTTGACATTCTGAAGAAAATTGTTTGTTCTGGATGGTTACACAAGTTTGACCATTCATGTAGTCAAATAAAACAATACACAGAAAATTGGAATTATTTCATGAATTGTAAATATTAAGTTATTTTACAATCTTGCATATTAACTTGAAGCTTCGACTAAGAAAAAATTCATTATATAATGTACAAATCAATTGGTTAAGCAACAAGATGAACAATGCACCAACATTACAGTAATATTAATACTTATGTCTGATTTAATTTTCAATACAATCGATAATTGGAATGCAAGTTGCACCGGTTGCATTTGACCACTGAATTCCCTGATTGACCAATCAGAATCAAGCATTCTTTATAGTACTAAATATTATTTTATAATCAAAATAACTCATTTCTGGTTTCAGTGCTATTCATTTAAATGCATAGAGCATGCTCTTGTTTACAGGGAGATGCATGTAAGTTATGCAGTGTCATGCATGCAATAACATCAGACCAAAGGGGTACTTGGGTCAAACCCGAAATTACTTGACGTGAGTATCCATAATATCAATTCATTTGGCTGCTGCCATGGCAACAAATGAGCAGTTTTGGTTTTATAACTACAACATTACATTTACAAAAAGGACCAGAGGGGTTCGGATTGAGACTAAGACAAATGGCATTGCTGTTGGCTGCAGATGTGGATCTGATCTGAGTGATGTTGCTTTGCTTAGGACTGGGTTATTAATAGAGAGGAACTGTGACAGAAACCAAATGTTCCTTTGACATGAATAAAAAAGGTTAAATGAGAAGCCGGTGGCGGGCGAGGAAGTGGCCCGTCCAAGCATATTACGTAAAATTTACTGTATGATAGTGTTGAAAAAATCCAGCAGGAATAATATCACACATCTGGATTTGAGGAGTTATTGTTTGCTGAAAACTAGGACAAAGAAAAAAAAAAAAAAAAAAAAAAAAAGGGGGAGACAATAGTTGAGTTGAGTTATCACATGGTGCATGAAGAGACAGTAGGTCCTGCTTTTGTATTCTCCAGTACAAACAATGAGAGAGGGGTAAGCTGTGCCACTTTCACATAAGCCATCCCATAGACGAGAAAAAAAAGATAAGAAATATAGAAATATAACTTCAAGAAAAAATTCCAGCTGCCATGTAGACAGTTTACTTTACTTTGTAAAACAAAATGTATAAAACTCCAAAATCCAAACAAAACAAAAAGAAAAACAAAACAACAAAAAAGATAATACTTTGACATACAAACAAAACGAAGAAAAACAAAAAGCAAAACAAAGCAAAAGATAATACTTTGACATACAAACAAAACAAAGCAAAAAACCTTAACTGACATCCAAACAAACAACAAAAAAAGACAAAAACAAAAAAAGTTGCTTTGACATACAATTAAAACAAAAACAACCCAAAGCAAAAAGGAAGACAAAAATAAAGCAAAGCAAAACAAAATGATGAAAACAACCAAAAACAAACACTTTGACATACAAACAACAAAAAAGTAAAGAAAAGCAACACAAAACAAAAAACCTTCTAATTATAGGCTAATGAATCACTTTGAGAACAAAAAGACTCAGAGAACATTTAAAACAATCAATTTCAAGTAAAAAAAAAAAGACTTTGCTTGTATTCAACAAGTAAACAGCGCCAGACAGTCTGTCCCTCGTTTCTTCATGTGAGCTCCAAAACTGTAATGTAAGATCAGTTTGAAAAGCCAAAAATGTCTTCAAGACTATACTAAATAGTCTTAAAATCACCACTGAGCTCCTCAGACACATTTCACAAGAAAAGAATGGTAAGCACGCTAGTGTTTAATGCATCAGTCCTCGCGCATGAAATGCTCCAAAAGCAGAGGGATTGTCAGGGTCAACAGCACGTGTTGTTCTACCAGGGCCTTGTGTTTTAGTGCGGTAATGCACCATTTACAAAACAGAAACAAGAGACCGGTGACTGTGTTTGACAATGAGGTACACCACAATGAAATCGCAAATCATTCAGCCACACTTTCAGTTGGTGTTGATTTAAGGTAAGATGTAAGTTTCAACCGAACAACATCCGACACGTGCTTGTGCACTGAACAAACAGCATAAACAGTACAAATGAATCACCAATGGCAAGAGTAAAGGCTGAGATTTCAAGTGGACATGCATGTAAAAATACATAGCAATCCAGCCTTTAATCTTGGTATTATTTTTGAATTATTTGCCCTGTTTATGCTGGTTATACAGTGCATGACTACACAATGGATGCTGTTTGGTTGGAATTTACCTTAAATCAACAACTGAAAGAGGAAGGCAATCAGATTTGTAGATATTTTGGAGAATCACGATGTGTTATTCGTGCATAGAGCCACAGTACATTTCTGAACATAATTCAAACTTATTCAGTCACTGAAACACATTTTGCTTCCTCCATTTCTTAGACACTAAAAGGAAGGTCTGAAGTGCTTGAGTATTAAACATTTATGCTTATATCTCCTTCATAAGTGCAGATACATGAACCAGAGCAACATTACAAGCTAAAAGGTCTTTATTATAAGAAACCACAAAAAACTGTGGAACACTTTGCTGCTTTCATTTCAACATCACAAAAAAGACACAGGCAGATTTTGTTCTTGACTTCCAAAAATAACAGTGTGAATCGTGTATCATAGTGACGTCACCACAACATAATAACAGACAAGACTCCTGAAAAATGACTTACAGACTGAGCTGAAGTCTAAACAAAAACCTGTTCACTAGATTTTGGAGATACTTTCCTGTGCAAAACTCTTAGTAAGCACAGGATAAATTTGGAAGTAACACCTACAGCACTTTAAAAATGATACTGTGCTTATTTGAGCAGACACGTGCAAACGAAATCAAATCAGAACAAAAAAAACAAACAAAATAAAACGAAAAACAAGAGCACAAAACCAAAACACAAAAACAAAAGAAAAACAAAATCAAAGCAAAGCAAAACAAATCAAACTGGACAGCACAAAACCAAAACCCCAAAACAAAAGATATTTATTGCACTTAAATGAATAGGCACATGCAATAAAACAAAAGTGAATAAAACAAAACAAAAACAGAAAACAAAAAACTAATAAAAATAAAGTAAAATAAAAAAAGGACAGCACAAAACAAAATCACCAAACTAAACAAAAACTCCAAAACAAAAAAAGAAAACAAAATTCAAAGGAAAACAAACAAAAAAGACATCACAAAACAAAACCCCAAACACAAAAGATATTTAATGCACTTATATGAACAGACACAGGCTTGCAAAGACAGATCTCAAATTGTGTCCCCAAACTAAGAAAGCATTGAGGTCAGTGAGCCCTCGTTGGCCTTAGCATCAGCCACCCCGTCCCCTTTCAACTCCAGTTACGGAGCAATTAAACAGGGCAGCCCTCCAGAAGAAGCATGCCAGAGACTCAGATAAGACCTGATTTACTGCCCAGTAGTCAAAAGGTAAGCCAGAGAACACGGAAATGTTATGCATTTCATTTTTCCCATTACTGCTTCTGTTCTCCTTAAGAAACCTAAAAGTACAGGATGCTTATGGACGTCTTTGCTCTGGAGATCTGGCATGTGGAGGAAGAACAATCCATCATCAAGAACAAAATATAAGGTTTAAAAGTGCAGGGTAATATTTTATTACTTACAAAAATATCCTTCTTAATAATGCAGGGAAAAAAAAAAAAAAAAAAAAAAAAAAAAAATCGAAAACCAACTTTTTATTTATTTAATACAAATATTTAGACATTATAGATCAGCATAACAATGGGCAAAAACCGATTTATTTTTAATTAATTTTAGAAAGTATTTCACAGATTTGATTATTAGTAATTATTCAAAAAATATTTAGAAATTATTTTAATTCTGAATAAAAAATATATATTTCTGATTTATTTAACGACAATTTCATTTTTCTAATCCTAAAACTTTATTTTGAATTAATTTTTATTTTAAGATTATTTTCACATTTAGATTAGGTTATGAATCCCAGATTTTCACTGTGGTCTCAGTCTGTAACCCTGCTACAATCCATCAGAAACACACTGAAACACATTGACCATGAATGGTATTCTGAATCCTCAACCACCTGCCAACAGAAAGTAAGGCAGGAGAGAGAACAATCAGCAGAGAATCTGGCATCAGCTTCGAGCAAACGTGAAAAGATGAGGTGCAAATTGCGAAAATTGAGCCAAGTATTCAACCGGGTAATTGCTGGCAGTTTCAGAAATTAGATGTTGTTGCATCAGCTGCAACTGAGTGATCCAAATGTCTGTTTTGAAACCGTAAATGGACACTGTTTAGCATGCAGTGATGATAAAGGGCAAAATAAAGGTGAAAACAACAATGCATGAATTTCTTATCCGATGCAAGTAATATCATACGAGTCTAAACATAGACAGGGTCAGCGCTCTCATCGCCACCTGCATTCGATGGCCTACTTTATGAAATAACAACAAAAAGCAGTGTGCTGCCACCATGTGGCCAACTGAACTTTCATATTTCATACAGGACAACAGGAACACTGATACTTCACTACAGACATTTTTGACTTTACCATGACCTGGAAATCAGTTTTCAAACTCCCTTATATTTCCAGGTTTTTCATGAATGTGGGAAACAAGGCACTAACTATTAACAAATGCACTAAACATTAATTAACAAATATAGACCTAATAATACTTAAATATACCCATATTCAGATAAAAACCTACGACTGATGTTACAACGACTCTCTCTAACAGACTTCAATTCCAGACTTAAACTCTAGCATTGGATTCAATGCATGTGAGACTTGAGCGATCAGCAATGTTCCAGAAGAGGGCAGTGTTGACCAGAGCATGAACAGTTAAAACTGTTGAAGTTATTAGTCTAACAGAGCTTGTCAATATTTAGAGCAAATCACTGAGCTTTTATTAATTCACATGCAAAATATAATATTGACCAGTGTAACAGAGTTAGAAACAATTACAACACTAAATGGATCTAACAGTAAAAGTTTGATTAAGACATGCAGACAAAAAAAATAAAATAAAAAATTATATATATATTTGCATTAAGTATTGCAGAGTTGGCAATAATTAAAACAACATTCAGTATATATAAATAGCAGTTTTCCCTATTGTTCCAGTGTATAACAGAGCAAAATCTCATGCAAACCAAAAAAAAAAAAAAAAAATCACATTGCACTAAATTATTTCATATTAAAAATTAGCATTGCTTTGCACTATAGTGATGTATATTCAGAGTGGCTGACTAGATAAATATTCTGTTACTATACATGATATTTTTGTATCTGTGTATTTTTTGACCATTATTAGTGATAACTGAGTGATTCCGCACTTTAAATAGTAAGACATCTCAGTATAAAAACCTTTAAAATGTGAACAGTAAATGCTTAAAAGCAATAAGCCTGCATTGCACCATATTCTTTGGCATATGGAAAAAAAAAATGCAGTATTGCATTGAATTTATCCTAAATCACCTCTGCTCCTTCCATCTGTGGGCAGATCTTTCAGCTGTGTTCAGAACATGAACCTCCTCACAGTATGACGCAGCTTGATCCAGAAGACTCCTGTGGTCTGCATTAACAATGTGAGCATTATTATGCTATTCAAATTTCTACTGCAGGTACATGTTTTATATACACACAGCATAAAAAAGACTTTCTTCAGACCATCAAAGAGAATCGTCACAGAAGCTGTGTATTACAAATGTTGGGTAAATAATGTACTGGTTAAGACAACAGAGATGGAACAGTATTGATCTATCAGAGTCTGATAACATGAAACGATGCAGTAAAACTACCTTGCAGCAGGAGCTTCATTAGACTTCAGCCTCTTGGTGGCACTGTAGCCGCTTTCCCCTGTTGAAGGGATGGAACTGCTGCTATGACCCTCTCTGTGTTCCCGAAACTCTTCATCCAACATCTGCATTAGAGAAACCAAAGATGTGAAAGTGCATAAAAAGTGAAAACATACACAATATAAATAAAAATTATATCAAATTTAAATAAGTATAAATTATATGATTAGATTAACAATGAAAATTGATTTTTGTAATGAATTATATTAATTATATAATTTCACAATTTTGTTTAAATGATAAATGGCCTAGAAATAATGAATTTTGCATTTTGGATTATTACATTATTTATTTCCATATTCTTTTTTTCCCACATTATTTATGAATATTTTATATTTCTTCCTTTATAAACAGTTTATTTTCTAATCCAATATATTTTCTAATCCTATATTATATATATATATATATATAAATAATGGCATACAAATGTCTGAAAATTCAGTTCAACCAAAAATGAAAATTATGTTTTAATTTACTCACCCTCCAAGTTGTTCCAAACCAAATTTTTGTTCCAAATTTCTTCTTTAAAGTGCGCACGCGCTCTCTCTCTCTCTCTCTCTCATATTGTATACACACACACACACACAAAACTATATATTCTACACATACAATACATTTTATATTTAACTACATGCTATATACACTATATATTTTATAGAATGCTGGTAACCAACAACTGGTGATCAGTTGACAGTGGCCATCAACTTCTAGAGTATGGGAAAAATACTATGGAAGTCAATGGCTACCATCAACTGATTGATTACCAGCATTCTACAAAATATCTTATTTTGTGCTCAACAAAAGAAAGAAACTTACAGGTTTGGAACAACTAGAGGGTGAGTAAATGATAACAGAATTTTCATTTTTAGGTGATTTATCCCTTCAAACAAGGAAAAAAAATGTTGTTATAGGATTTCAAACATACATAAATATTACATTACATACATATCATTAAATGAGAAAAATTATGTATTGATAAATTAGTTACAAAAAGAAAGAAAAATAAAGCCTCAGACTTTAGAATAGCCTATGCATAATCTAATTGACTAATAACATTAGTTAAGAACTTTAACATGATTTGTAATTAAACATGAAGCAACAACCCACCGTGGTTCTTTTTATTCCACGTGTTTGCTGCAGTTCTGGAGTGTTCTGACTGTCTGGAACCGATCTGATTGGCTTCCTACGCAGCTCGTCTCTCCTGTGCACCGCTGTATTCTTTGACTTCAGCTGCCTGGGATGGAAAACGAGACCATCTGTCATCAACTGAACCAGGGAAGACATTAAGATCAGTCATTTAAACAGGAATCAAGAAGCTGGAGAATGAAACTACATCATTAGCTCCTCTTTCATGTCATACCTGATGCTAATCTTGACATTTTAATACAGATGACAAACTCAGACCACCTCTTCAAGCTCCAGCTCGTGTTACACTGAGACGTGTTATACTTGTACCTTGTATAAAAAATGTTCCAGCTCATGACTGCGGTTTTGAGATGAAAACTACTTTTCACAAACTGATGGAGACAACTGAATTTGAACATGTTATTTGCATTTTTAGCTATTTTTTGGTTTGACTGTGTGCAGTTTTGCTGCAATAGAGGTACAGTTTAGCCAAAAATATATTTTAAATGATCTTTAAACAAAAAAAATAAATATAAATATAAAGCAGGTTCATTTTCCCCCTTATGTGGTATGTGGGGCTGAAATTACAAGACAAAATAACACTACTTGTTTACATTTAAATTGTAATTTAGACAGACGTATGAATTGTAGGGTTAAGAAAGTGGCATAAAAAATGTGTCAAACAGAAACAAAAAAGTACGAGAAATATAATTAAAAAAAAAAGTAAAAAATAAATAAATAAAATAATACATATTACATGCATTATTGATTAATGCAAAAAATTAAATATAAATAAATTAGTAAACTATGGTATTTGACTCGTGGACCAACAATACATAATCTTTTTATGATTCAATATCAGTCAGTAGAAGAATGATAATTCAAAAAGTCTTATAAAGAAAAAGAAAAAATATAAAAAAAGGAATAAAAACAACACCATTTTATTATCGTTATTAGTAAGACTTTCTTTTAATATTATTTTAAGAAAGAAAGAAAATGAGAGAAAGTGACAAATGTGTTTGCATCCGGGAAAGAGTAACTAAATCAAAACTAGGAGAATATACAGCAACTCAAAAATGTTCTGAAGTATAGTCCTCTAAAACACACTGATCATTTTTGATCCAACACAGGAGACACTGTGTCTATAGCGCAGAATATTTGTGTGTGTTTTTATCTGATGACATGAAAGGGAAGTATTTGGTTTGTATAGGAGACGTCTATCTGACCATAGGGTTGAGCGGATCTGCCTTGATACGAGACGCTCAGTTTTGTCATAAGGCTCCAGCCGCTTTCACCTCATGTCATCGAAACCATCGACTGCAAACTGATTGAGTCCCCTGGCCAACAACTAGTATTGGTGTGTATCTGCATATATGTGTGTGTGTGAAACCTAAACCATGTTCATCTCGTATAACAATATTCCTCTAATGAGAAAAAAAAAAACCATCACAAATATTAAAATTAAAACCACTCAGATGGAAAGTATATTATACTAACTTATTTGAATCCCTGATTTAGTGATGCTGATTTCTAGGCATATGGCAAAGGAAATTGGAGGGAATGATGTGCTCTTAAGTTTCAGACGGCCTTAAGGGCCTCGGTATGTTTGTGGTCTTGCTTCAAGTCAATAATCAGTGGCATTAAGATTACTGGTATGCAACAACTGAAAATAAGCTCATGGATTGTATTTCCCAACCACAAGCAATAGCAAAAACATAATACTGTATCGATAACGGGAATCTGATAGTGTTTCATGAAAGGAAACGATTACATTTCCATTAAAGATAATCATGGAGGGGAACGAATAGAATCAGAAAGGCAATTGTAAGTCATGTGACACGGATCAGTGACATGGCTTGTGTCAAATATGAAGGTAATTAAAAAAAGGACACAAGAGTAATGGATCCACAATTTAAAGGGGGCAAATAATGATACATATTGCTTGATCTTTTGAAATACCATAAACAGTTGAGTCAACAAATACTATTTAAACATACTGTTTAAACTTTCAGAACTCAAAGAGCATTCATTGAAGCTAAACTGCAATAATGACTGTTTGAGGCCTTGTGTAACACCTACAGCTCTGCACACCCAGGAGTTTAGATTTATATTTAAGATGGTCCCTGATTTTTTTGAGTCCAATCTTAACAGTTTATGCACAGATTGTTTTGTGAACCTGTTCTATTAAACCTGTTGAAGGATTGGATGCTTAAAAAATATATTGGGCCTGCGAGAAAGTAATAAATGAGTGAAGCAAAGTAATATAATAAAAAAGGACTGGTTTAATTACACGTGTCAGAGAGGAGGAAAACAGCCTGAGAATTATGGAAAACTTAAATTAGGTTTCTGGACCTCAAGGAAAAAAAATTAAATAAAATGAGGGCAAAACGTATACTGTAAATGTATACTGAACATACATCAGTCTCTTAGGCATAACGGTCAACGCATGACGCATTTTAATGAACAATTCACATTATTAATGCAATGACTTGAATACACCACTTCTACGTAATTTTCTAAATTAAAAATAATTAAATTTTTTTTTTAAGGCAGTAAACAGTCAAAAATGTCAAGGTAATACAGCTGTCTTGATAATATAGAAAGTTGAATTCAAAGAAAACAAAAAGAATATACATGCATTTTAAAAAATAAAAATGAGGTTAAAATGTATAATATGCATGTGATAATTTTTTTAAATGTTTTATTATTAAAATAATAATAATAATAATAATGATTATTAATAAAAATAATAATTAAAGGGTAGGACTTACACAAAAATACACAATCATCAGAATATTAATTACAAAATGTACAAAAAAAAAAAAAAGTAGTAATTACAAGGAGTAATTTTACAAGTAGGACAGCTTTCTTTTTCTCACACACATAGTGTTCCCCCTCATACAGTAGCAATCACCTCTGACCTCAGCCACCACAACCTGTCCAGCTCGGTCTCTAATTGTGCTCCCCTGGGCCTGTAGGTTGGGCAGAAGGCCACATGTGAGGAGCTCTCCACTATGGAGATGGCACGAGGTGACAGTCTGTCCCTCCCAATCACTCAGACAGTGCTAAACTAATTAGCCTAGCCTTGAGAGCTGGGACTGTCCCCTGTGACGAGCTCGCCCCATGTCAACCATCGCCCTGCCCTCAGGTCCTGGGAGAGAGTAAAGGGCACTGATGTTATGCTAACACTGACTACAGCGTAAAAGGCTGATGATTATGAGCTGTGTTGATGTTTTAACTTCAAAACCTAGGTGGAGTGACTTTTTAGGGCTGGTCACCTAAAAAGTTTAGTTTTTAGGAGCTGATTTTTGAGCATGCCCGTGTAGACAGATCGACTCACCCAACAGTCAAGCAGAGGCTACGGTACCAATCGTTAATGTCCCCCTGATCATCAGACATTAAAAGCAGTTTGGCCCTGGCGAAGGTCAACTAGAAGAGAGAAAATATTCAGTTAGAGGAAGAGATTGAGAGTTTATGTATGATAGAAACTGGTAAAGGACACTGAAAAGCAGTGATTTTGGTGGGACCATTTGTCGACTGATCAAACATTTGTCTCTTAGGCATAAGGATCAATGAAAGACGCTCATAACATATAATAATTTTTCCAGAAATGCATTAAAAATGCAATACACCTCTTATATGACGACCATGATTTTAATTTCTGAATTAAAAACAACTTTTGATAAACTCAAGTTTTTTGGGGGGCACAATATCAGGTAAGTCCTGATATTATAATGAAGGGAAAAAAAATCTTCATTAAAAGAATTACAAACATTTTTAAAAGTTGGTATTATGTATTTTAACAAAACTCCTTAATATTTGAAAAATGTTTGTCAACCACATGAAAGTCAAGTCAACAAACATGCAGAACAAAAGGTTTACAATACCATATTGTACACACACACACACACACACACACACACACACACACACACACACACACACACACACACACACACACACACACAGTATCTCACAGACGTGAGTACACCCCTCACATTTTTGAAAATATTTCCTTCGTTTGTCCCAGAAGGAAGCCTCTTCTAAAGATGATGCACAAGAAAGTCCGCAAACAGTTTGCTGAAGACAAGCAGACTAAGGACATGGATTACTGGAACCATGTCCTGTGGTCTGATGAGATCAAGATAAACTTATTTGGTACAGACGGTGTCAAGTGTGTGTGGCGGCAGCCAGGTGAGGAGTACAAAGACAAGTGTGTCTTACCTACAGTCAAGCATGGTGGTGGGAGTGTCATGGTCTGGGGCTGCATGAGTGCTGCCGGCACTGGGGAGCTACAGTTCATTGAGGGAACCATGAATGCCAACATGTACTGTGACATACCAAAGCAGAGCATGATCCCCTCCCTTCTATTCCAACGTGATAACGACCCCAAACACACATCCAAGACGACCACTGCCTTGCTAAAGAAGCTGAGGGTAAAGGTGATGGACTGGCCAAGCATGTCTCCAGACCTAAACCCTAATGAGCATCTGTGGGGCATCCTCAAACAGAAGGTGGAGGAGCGCAAGTTCTCTAACATCCACCAGCTCAGAGATGTCCTCATGCAGGAGCGGAAGAGGACTGCAGTGGCAACCTGTGAAGCTCTGGCGAACTCCTTGCCCAAGAGAGTTAAGGCAGTACTGGAAAATAATGGTGGCCACACAAAATATTGACACTTTGGGCCAGCGGTTTAGACATTAATGGCTGTGTGTTGAGTTATTTTGAGGGGACAGCAAATGTACACTGTTATACAAGCTGTACACTCACTACTTTACATTGTAGCAAAGTGTCATTTCTTCAGTGTTGTCACATGAAAAGATATAATAAAATATTTACAAAAATGTGAGGGGTGTAATCACTTCTGTGAGATACTGTATATTAGTGCTGTTAAATGATTAAATCGCATCCAAACTAAAAGTTTTTGTTTAACATACACAGTGTGTACTGTGTATATATATATATAAATAAATAAATAAATATATATAAGAAAAATGTTACGTATATAAATATATTTATATATGGTATAATTTATATGAATATAAATATGTACACGTAAATACATGTAAATATTTTCAAAATATATGCTGTATGTGTGTGCCTTTATATATACATAATAAATATACACAGTACACACATATATTATGTAAACAAAAACTTTTATTTTGGAAGCGATTAATTGTTTGACAGCACTTATATATTTATGACAGCAAAAAAAAAAAATATATATATATGTCTTTCAAAAAACCAACATATATGTTGTTGTGCACATAATTCCTTTGGATCACTAGAGGGCGTCCATGAACTAGTTTGTTAGCCTTGCCTCCAGTGTTTACATGGACCACGGTCTCAAAATCTCAAACATTTGTGATCTTATGATTCACAGCACTGACTTCAGTTCTTCAGGCATATAGCCTATAGATGTAAAGGACGAGCAGCCCAAATTAAGCATTTTAAAGGCTTAAACTGGCCTTAAGATGAATTTTAACGCATAGCATTGAAGGTGAAACAACTTACTCCACCTCACAAAACATTAAAGAACATCGTCAATAACATAAGTAAAAAATTTAATGCGTTTAATGATTTGATTTTCAATCTGATGCAAAATAGGTCACGAAAACGAGAACCATGAAGGAGCTGCAGAGGAAGCAACACGTTCTCCACTCGAGCCCAAAGGCGCACAGATGTGCCAGTTGATGCTCTCAGCTGCTAATTTGGCAATGATCTGCACTTGGAGGACAAGTTTTCTGAGCTCGGCCCACGTTCTCCGCCTCCCGTCAGATGGCTCATCCTTGAGTCAACAGCAATTACCATCACTCATCCGCACTGAGGAGACTTTACTGTTAGATTACACATGTCAAACAAGACAACGGGAACCATCCAACCCCAAACAAAGGCAAAGGCTTTATCCTCAGAATAATTACAACGGGGACCCATTAGAGTGGATTATAATTGGGGCCTTGAAAATATTAAATGACCTTTCACATTTACCTGAGGCCGCCGGAGTGGAGGAAACGGCAGCAGTTACCGACAGCATATCAATAATCAGGCCTAATCTTTATTACGACTGGGGACGGAATGGTAATGATGAGCAGAGCCGGGTCTTTAATGGACACCTGGTAAAAAGTAATGACGCTCCGGTTATATTTTAAGGAGGCGGGGGGGCTGGCGCGCTTGTTTCTCATTAGGTATTAAATAGATTAAGATTTCAAATGTACCATCATCAAAAGTATTATCTAATTACCGAGTTCAGCGAGCGAGGCATAGCAGAGCGCAATATTAGGGGTCCGCCGCATGGGGGGACGGGTGGCCTGATTTATGCACAAATAGATTCCACTTCTATTGCGATGCGGTAATTAGGGATTTGTCAGGAAATCTGACCCTCTTAGGTAGAAATTACTTTGTATAATATGAACGGCGGAGCACGGAGCCTCTTCGACGCACATAATTTCACTTGATTATTTATACATCAAAGGGAATCGGTCATGGATGCAGAATAATATTCAAGGAGGTGGAGGAAGAAAGACGGGGAGCCGCGAGAGGAAGATGGAGAGACGAAAAGGGAGGGGGATGTGAAGATGGGAAATGCGAGAGAAAGAGAAAAGGAGGGAAGAAATTATCCGTATACAAACACTCTCTCTCATCTAGACAAATGGATAGGGGAGAGGGAGCCAAAATTTTCATAGCGCATTTTCCTCTACTACTACTACTTTCAAACTTTGCATATAGATTGCCATGGCATTTCCAGCTGTCAAATTTAATTTTGCTTTAATTCTTCACGGCCCGTCCGGGGAGGGGCCAGAGAGTGCTGACAGCCTCTTTCCCCTTCGGTCCAGGTGGGAGGCGGGTGGAACCGGGATCAATAATGTGTCCTTATGAGAAATTACACCTAATGCTATTGAGTATGCATTTGAGGCCTCTGTGGGATAACAGGCTAATGAAATGCCATTTCTAGCCATTAGATAATATGCAGCCTCGGCCACGGCCCAGGCGGGGGAGAGGAGAGGAGTGCGGAGCACTGACAGGGTTTCGGGAAGATGCATTCAGCGGCCGAGCGCAAGAGATGGATCTGTGATCTAATCTGATGGAGTGATGCGAGCACCTTCCCACACTTCTTTAGAGCAGGTGGCCTCTTTAGGTCTATTCCATGTGGCAAAAAAAGCATACCTGCGACATGACAGGTCGCAGTAATTCCGAGACCACTAGCGCCCTTAAATTTTATGAAATGCCCAACGCAATGCTGTAAAGTATTATATCCTCCTACATCTTTAGGTTGTATTTATGTAGTTAATGAGTATGCATCATAAATAATTGTATATTAGTTCTTAGATTTATGCTATTTTATAACCAACTAAACCACGTGGAATAAATGCCTTTGTGGTGCACGATACATTCGTCTGAATGTTTCATGAGAGTGCGGAGATCGTTTAGACATAATTTGTCACACAGCGGCAGCACAGAGACCTGGAAAGAGATCAAGCCATGTGGAGACATTAAAACTTGAAGCCTTATGAGGAACTCGAGTAATTAGCGCAAGAAGGAGAATGATAAATTGATCATTTTTGCTAACTTGCAGATCAAGTCATTCTGAGAACAATAAGTGTGGGGAGGGACATACGGTTCAAATATATTTGATGGATTTGAAGAGTGCCCATGAGGAATTTTAAATGGATAAAAGTGTTATACTCCACAGATTGCTAAAAAACACTTGGGGTTGTAAGAATGCATTGATCCACCAATGAAAATTTAATGCATTGATTACAGAATCTAAAAATCAATTATAATTACTACAATAATATCCAATGTACTGCGCATTCAATCATTTTAAGTTCACCCAAATCCCCAGTCTACCTTTGGCATGGACACATGAGTGGAATGGAGATGAAATGTTAGTATTTTTAATAAAACACTTTTTTGCCAATTATCCGTCGAAATGCAAAGACAATCATAAGCATGCCAATAGTAAGCTGATTTCTTAGAAAAGTGTCAGCATGTCATTGAGTCGTGCAGCGTGACTTTTAGTGGAGTTAGTGGGTCAGGAACAACACACTTAACATGTGTGTTTCATGGACACTGAATATCCAAGAAAATAAAAAAAAGAATCATACCAAAATATGTGAGCTGAATTATGAACGAGAATAAATCCATCTGAACTGTAAACATAGCTATTTTAACTTACACTAATAAGGCCTCCCTGGCTTTTGGTGTGGCCGAAGACTTTATCCACTGTGCACTCCTTTAATGGGTAGATTCGCTGGCAGGCAAACTTATCCCCATTGGTAGGATGTATGGGACTGCACGGTTTGGCCTGGAGCAGGATGTCAGAGAACAGGTAAAACATCTTGGGTTTTGCCTCCGTGCCTTTAGGGGGCACTGTCTTTAACCAGCCTTCCCGAATGTACCACCTCCCTACGATGAGAAGAGATAACAGGGAAATGGATGAAGGACTTACCTATTGTCTACCTAAAAAGTCAATTTCAAGCAGAGAATAAAAAGCAGCAGGTTTACATGACTTGAGACGGAAAAGAGACCACCAATCTCCCTTCTCAGTGATTGGCAGTTGCATGATGGAAACTAAATTAGATGCTGACATTTGGATAGATAAGATGAAATTTCATTCCTGCTACTGATTCCTTAATTGCCCCAGTGAACCTTGTGATTGCAGCTCTGGCGATAGCAAGAGCGCGGAGCTCAAAATGGATGCTCTGAGCGACAGAAAAGCACTCTATGATTAGCAGAGGGGTCAAGTAGGGGTCAAACCGCTTTTTAAAAATGCCACAGGTTTAATATGAGGCAACAACGAAGACACATTCTGTGATACTCCAGGGCGACATGTGCAGATTGGATTTAATGGTTTCTTTGGCTTCTTTAAATTGGTTACATGCATTTACATGGTCAAGTTCTGTCTGGATCATGCAGGATAGTCATGCCTGCCAATTTCGGGTGCACATCCACAATGCTAACAAGTGTACAAACTCAATAACAAGACACCCAGTGCCAAAAACATCAAGTTGTCCACAGGTATAACGGTAAAGAACCCCCGCTTCTGTTTAATGTGAATCTGTATGCCTCAAATACCCGTCACTGGTTTGGACTGACATATCCAAGGAAGGCTTCATCGGCTCAGTTCAAAGAGCAGGAACTTGGAGATCCCCCTCTTCATGTTGAACGCTTTCAACTTTCCCTGTCAAAGAGCACCTCTGCCCAGCTACAAAGGACCTAGTGGTTTGCAGGGTGCTAAAGGTTGCACTACAAAGCGGCCGGGGTCCTCCTGATGTGACCATGCCAAAGACCCAGAGACACATAAAAGCATTTCTCGATTTGAAAGTGATGGAATGGCAAGTCAGATCATTGTTAATTTTGAGAAGGCTTTGTTGGATAGGTTACCCTTTCATGTCAGTTAAAAGGGGATTCAGGTGTTCATCTACAGTATTCAAAGCCCAGGAGCCCTCTTTTTAAAGTTTTGTTCTGATTCAGGTTACTCGATTGTATGAACAATTGTGACTTTAAGGCTGAAAAATATTCTACTATGCAAGCAATACAAGCTTTACAATTACACAATGCTGGATTCATTGCCGTAAGTAGGAGTGATCGGTCTTCTATATTCGTGGTGCATTCGCGTCATCTCGGAATAGCCGTGATTATGGGATGTAAAGTCTGAACATACCGAGTACATAAGTTGTAATTTCTATGTTGACATCTGAATCATTTATCCAAGTCAGAATCATGTAATTATGGTAATTGGTAAATCAGTTGTCTCTTTTAGGCCAACAACTGTTATGGCAGAGCAATACAAATTACCTGAACAATAACACAACTGGATTAATGGCGCAGATATTTGAATGTAACTTTATTGCTCCCTTGAGTAGCACACTTTCAGCGTATAAGCTGATGATTTTACTGGTTGGTGATTTGTTTCTGGCATAAATCATCTGCACTTAACTGACCAATTAATATCCTCATTTGTAGCGTCATCCAAGGGGCATGCAATGGTCTCATCTTTCTCTCTTTGTCTTTCCATTACGCTCTGTAGGCCAGATAGTTTCGGCTTGGCCCTTGGAAAGCTGTGGTGGCGGCAACGTCCTGCTGAGGACTCCAAGGAAACAGACAGTCTGTCTGCCGTATCAATGTCCCATTGATTCAAGCTTTGCATCTGAGAATTACACTGCCCTTATCTCCAAGCCGGCCACTTAATATTGTTCAGGGGCTCTGAAGCGTCTCAACTGTCAAGCATCACTTTCGTTAGGGCACATCTGAGGAAACCGAGGGGTTGGGTGAGATAAGCCTGGATGGCCTGGTTCGGTTCGGCCTTCTGAAGTCAGAAAAAGTGCAAGTGGAAGAAAAGAAGCCTTACTGGACAAGAGAAAGGACCTCGGTAGAATTCTAGAGTCCTGGAAAAACAGGATGAGAGGGGGTTTTTTTACACTCTTCCTACATCCGGCGCTGTGTGAAATGAGCCCAGTGCTCGTTGGGTATTCATCGCCAGCCTTCCAACCACCTTTGTGCACACACACACTCTCTCTCGCTCCCTTTCTCCCAGCTTCCTTTTTATCTGCCGGCCCACAAGATGAGGAGAGGCGCTAATTGGTCCTGGGGGAGATTGGCAGGCCAAGGCATTCACGACAAGGCCCTCTCTGTCTTTTTCTCTCTCTCCCCCTTCCTTCTCCATCTCCTTCTCTTTTGTTTCACACGTGGGCATTCTCCCTTGGGATAAATAAGAAGGAAGAAAGGACCTCCACTCCACAAGTAGCACAAGAGAAGAAAGATGGAAAGAACTGTCTTAAGGCACACTTCCCTTCCATTACCAATTAGTGGTGAGAACTTGTCGATAAATTTAGTTAATTCTCTCGTCGGAGACTGCGATTGTGGCTGGCGAAAACAAAACCGCCCGCTATCGCCTCTATTGATTATGGGCAAACAGCTGGGTCTCTTTTAAACAAGACTACTTTTCCACACTCTTCCACCTGACCTCCTTCATCCGCTTAACTCTCTGGCTCTCCACGGAGCTCTGGGAGATAAAAAGAATGGAAGATCACAGTCTCTAACCTGGAGTCAGGATTCTGGTCTTTCGGCCCTTCAGCTGTTTCTGGACTCTGCGCAGCTGCAGGTGGTTCTCATGGCTGCGAGCGTTGTCCTGGATCCGCTGGGCGACCTCTGAGACGGCTTTCACTGCCTCTGCACCGAAAGGGCACATGGCATAAAACAGCGGAAGGGACTGAATGGACACAACCAAACTCTGCGAGCACAACAAACTAAACACAACACTAAAATTCTTCCTTATGCGAAGCACACAATGAAAGACCGAAGCTTTTCACACTGCCTACATTTAAAGACACAGTTTATAAGTTTTCTGTCATTTTGGTAAACACTTCACATGAAGATCACTGTCATGTGCTTGTAGGAAGCGCTATTCGAAAAAAAAAAAAAAAACCTTCCACTTCGCAATGCACTTACTGCAGCTCTCAGATTAGTCGGGACACCTGAAACCAGATTTCAAACCATTTTTTGACGTGAAAAAGTGATGAGCTTCAGTCTTGTGTGTTTGGCATTAGTTATAGTGTTTGTTCACAGATACATCGAGTAACGATGTTCAAATGCATATTTTTTTGTGTACTAATAGCATTAATCTAACGCAAATCTATGATTTATTGTAAATAATAACAATATATGCACTTCTTTGTAGAGTGTTAAATCATTACCATAACTGTATAATTTGATAATTCCACAAAAAAGTACACATAGTTCATTACAGTAATATGAACAAGAGTGTGACCTATTTATGCAATTTTGAACTTATTACGAGCGTCAAACGAGTAATACAACAGCGTGACACACTAATAAGTGCACACCCATAGGCGTTCATGCATTATGCAGACTGCATTATTGCATATGATAATAACAGTTTGTTTTTGGCCTCCACGCAATGTTTGATTTCACCATCAACCCCCTGGAGAAAGATGAGGGTGCATTAACACATCCAAACACCACTGATTGGGTGAAGACCTTGCCATAGGATGTTGTGCTAGCCATCAAAAGCATAAGGCCTTCATACTTCATCTGAAACTTTTGTATTTCTGTCTGCCTGATAAACACGGTTTCTGTACAAAACAAATTTCTGTGGTTCATTGGTTTATTGGAAGCAAGCTGTGCAACATAAAAGCTTCAAAACGTGATCTAAATAATGTAGAGTGAACTCGTTTTCAGAGTTTCAGATGGTACTTTCTTAGTTTGCAACTAAAATTTTTGAGAAAACATTTTGCCAATTACCGTGCCTGGAATTCATTAACTAATGTAGACATCATCAACTCATTAAGAAGAAAAAAGAAACACAAACAAGCAGATGGATACTAATTTTAAACCCAGCTTTGGTCTCATTGACTCTAACAATTCAGACAATGAACAGCGCTCGGGGCGTTTGCCTCATAGTAAAATAATCACAGCCTAATTGAGTCGCTTATCTTTAGAACAATTACAAGCAAAACCAAACAAAGTGACTGTTTAGAGATGACTGGGCCTCTCTCTGTACGTCTCTCAGTCCTTCCCTTTTAAGAAAACCCTCTCTATAATTGTGTTTCAACAGAGCTACGGCTGATGCATTATTAATACCATCTCATTCCACATTCTACGAACACTTTCTCTCTGTCTTTTTATTTTAGACATTCAGTATGTTTAAACAGAACTCGGTCCGAGGAGTTCTCGAGTGTTAACTTTTTTTAATTAACCTTTGACAGTCTTCGCGAACGAGTTGAGGAGATACTTGGCTGTAGGGAAATGCAGAAGTTAGCGCTCCAAAACGTACGCGATTGACGAACACTGCAATTATGATAATTAAAACAGTGGTGTTTCGCTACATACATGAGCATGTGTGATGAGAAAAATAAAAAGAGCAATAAACAGGGGGTGGGGGGGGGGTGAAATCAACACAAAAAGAAAACTGGAAAACAACAACAAAGCCTCTTGTGAGTTTCACTGCTAGTTTGCTTAATCAGATAGAATATAATTTGTCTGGGGTTGTTTTTAAATAATTCCCTTTACAATATGCCTAGGCCGATTGAGGAAACTTTTTCTATTTCTCTCTCTTCCTCTCCAAAAAAAAAAACAAAAAAAGCTAGTGAGCTTAAAAAGCAGCTCTAATGAGAAGAGGAAGAGGCAATGGAGGGGCAAATCTGGATATGTACCTTCATCTTAGAATCAGGGGCTGTTTTAATTTGTAAGCAAAAGCAGCAAGCAACCAATGAGATTTTAATTGATACACATAAATAATTCCTTGTGTACACTGGCTCTTAAGTCGGATTTGCTGTTTATTTGACGATAGAAATGAGTCATTATCGGGGCTTCTGTTGATGCCGGAGATTTTATTTATTTATATTTTGCATGGTTGATATCCTCTGATCTGGTCCCTATTAATTATGTCAAAATCCACATCGAGAATTTAGACTCACGTTAAGCTTTGCCGTACTTTCATCCTCGGCGAGCAAAGCCACCCGGTGACAATAACAACGCGTGAGCGCTACAACAGGGGCCCAGAGTTGTTCTTTGTCACCCTAACAAAGACAAGGGAGGCTGTCTTTTCGGCTGCCAGCTTAAAAACTTTTTTCCCTTTAAGACGCAGGTTTGTTTTGGCACCGTATGAAACGATTTCAGCATTTGCACCTTCTTCAACAGGCCATGGTATCCTCCGCAATGCTTATCTCCGCAAAGCACCTCATCATCACAAACACGTTGAGTGATCTCTTTTTAGGTTGCTCTGTAAGTGACAAACTAGAGTGGAAAGCAAATTTGACAAGCATAACAAGTGTGACTTTGGGTGAATGTGATTCCGCAGCTTGATACAGATCCTGACAATAAACAGATAATAAAAAAAATAAAAAAAATCTAGACAGGCTAAACCCATCAACATTTTTGTCACAGAGCGCTAACAGGATAAGAGAGTGTTTGTCGAATTGCGAGACGGCAGTGCCTCTTACTTGAAAGCTGCTGAAACTCCGGGTTGTCTGGACCGGTGTTCTCTGTCAAGTCCCTCAAGAAATGCTTGTACCTAAAAAAGCAACAAATAAACAAAACACGGCACAGGCTTAATGCAACGTTTCTATAAATACACCCTTAAAGCGTAAGAGAAAACCGATCTCGGCGTGTCAGGGTAAGCAGGTCGGACAAGTGCTGTCAACGTAAGACGACTTCACTAGCATTAAGATGTGTTTAAGGAAAAAAAGCTTTTCTTTTTGAGAAGGAATAAAGAGCCATTCAGCCTACAAAATTACACTAATGTGCCGTATTTCTGCTTTCTCCGGAACAGATTTTGTGCTATTTAGCGGCACAATGAGGATGAGGAAAGGATTTGAAGGAGGATGTAAAAATAGAGGCAAAAAAATGAGAATGTACTTTCTTCTGTCCGGGTCACACAAACAAGTGCATGGGGTCAAACTTTACATTCACCTCTGTTCAGAAAAAAAAATTAAATATTGATTATTGTGCTATTCTCCCCTGATGACACAAAAAGGTTATAAATGGCTGGGCAAATCAAGGGCCCAATTAAGGGAATGACCCCTATTGCAAGGTGAGGGCCAAATTGAGAGAGGAGAAAATTTGGTGGTAATTCATTTCATGTTTCAGGGATGGAGATAAAGATAGAGCGAGTCTTAATGCCAGAGATTACAGTTCACTTAAGCAGAACTCCAGCGACTAGAGACATCAAAGGCCTCTTTCAAATGAGAAGGCTCTCAGAAAAAGTTCGACTCTGTGGTATCGTCACAATTGGGAATACGATTCTCTACAGTTTTCTGTACTTTGATTGCAGTGGAACTTGAAAAGTTTTGGAGGGAGCGCATTACCATTACACAGGTGTATGCAGGCAATTAATGTAGCAATCAAATATGCATTACGGCAAAAACCATGAAACTTAATATCATATGCATTCATTAAGCATAATGAAAGTCATTTATTTAATGCTAGAAGCTTGATCAATTGTATTCAAAATGAAAATACAGCCAAAAAAGGAAATTGATATGAGAAAAATAAATAAATAAATAATATGACAGTGGTTACTACCATTTTACTTCTATAATGAGATATTAAAAGGAAAAAAATAAATAATAATAATAATTCTGGCTAATACAGATAAGCCAATGATTATTTTCATGTAATGCACTACTGTTAATCATATTCTATAATATATTGTTAAAATAAATAAAAATATGAATGAAACGCAAGCATTATTTATATTCAATTATTTTATTATATTATATTTAAGCATCACTGTTAAAATGTACAATAGGAAAAATTTTATACATTTTGAATTAATTTCGATACTTGCTATAAATTACATTTAACAGTGTTATTTAATTATTTGCTTTTAAAAAAAAATCACTTTAAGTGAATGATATAACGTCAAAATAAGTAAAAATACAAATAAAACACTAGACATAATTATTATATTATATCATTTATTTTAAGTGACTGCTAGAATCTATATCTATAATTATCTAGCAGCTAGATAATTCAAAGACAATATTAAAACAAATTATATTAATAGTAGAAATTAAAAATCCAATATTGGCCATTACATATCTATGGATGATACAATAAAAAAGTAAATAACTTGTATATATCATGCATCCCTGTATTTAATAATAATAATAATAATAATAATAATAATAATAATAATAATAATGGCAAGACTATATCTTTTCTCTATATGAAAAATGGGTGTACCGGTTAACATTATCCAATGGCCCATGTGGTCTATGTGATGTCACTGAAAAAGGTAAGCAATTACTACAGTAATTTGATACAGTACTACTTCAGCCAAAATTTCTTCACAATAAGACTGATTTTGACTTCAAAAATACATTTCAGTGCTCACAAAACATTCTCAGCATTTCTGGCACCAAAATCCACGTCACGTCCACCATTTCAGATGTTGTCAGATAAACTGGGGCATCTTTAGTCTGTCTTAAACGTCCTCTCAACTCCACCATGGCATCTTTCTTTGGTGACTCCCCCGCGGGCTGAAAAGTTAAGCTCGAATATTCCCGTTCCCCGAGAGCCGTGCTAAGTGGCGTAGCAGAGGCCTTTCTAATTGGAGGAGTGTGAAGTGAAGATCGTTGCAGCCGTAGTCTCTTTTTCCCTGCGGCCATGTCGAAATTATGTAAACAGTGGTGGCAGCCGCCAAGACACCCATGTCACCCATCACCTGTGACAACCACAGAGGGGGGTAGAGGAGCACATCCTTTAAACTCCACTTCTGACGAGAGATTTTAAGAGGGTTGAGACTACAAGGCCAAAGAGAGAGAGAGAGAGAGAGAGAGAGAAGGCAACATCTGACTCCTCCTTTTCGGCCCTCCCTCCCTCTCAGGAGTTTAGAGGTGATTTGATAAACAGTTTCAGGCAAAACAGTCAGTACAGGATGTGTATTTATTCACAGCAGGGCTTGTGGGATATCCTGCAAAGCTTCTCATATTAAAAGCTGAAGCTGAAAAATCCCGGCATGTGCATGCCCATTTATTCAATCATTATTTATGATAATTTTGCCATATGCAAGCGTTAAATGTTCTCATCTGATTACATTTTAGATCCCTGTTCTTATGAAATATATTAAAGATTTAAAGATCTAATATTTCACAAAATCCATTGCAAAGAAAATCTGATAAACTCATGTCTGATAAAAAAATAATTTATTTGAGTTTGTATGTAGTTTGTTAAAATATAAATACAATTTAACTTTGACTGAACATGATCCAATATTTAGCAAGGATGCACCAATATTAAAATTTTGATATCAATAAGCTGAAAATAATGAATGAATGAATGAATGAATAAATAAACGAATATACATATACACACACACAGTCATGGCCAAAAATATTGGCACCTTTGGTAAATATGATCAAAGGCGGCTGTGAAAATTTATCTGCATTGTTAATCCTTTTGATATTTTATTAAAAAAATATATATTAAAAAAAAATCAATCTAACCTTTCATTGCATAATAAGAATTTAAAATGGGGGGGGGGGGGGGAATATCATTATGAAATAAATGTTTTTCTCAAATACACATTGGACACAATTATTGGCACCCCTAGAAATTCTTATGAGTAAAATATCTCTGAAGTATATTCCATTCATATTCACAATTTTGAGCACTCCAGGATGATTATGAATGTGAAATTATCCAGCCATGGCTTCCTGTTTCACAGAAATATAAACAGGAGGGAAAACAAAGCCCAAATTCCCTTAATCATCCATCACAATGAGAAAAACCAAAGAATATATTTCTGATGTGCAGCAAAAGATATTCACAAATTAGTGAAGTGGCTTTAAGAAAAGAGATTTCCACCATCAGGGCAATAATTAAGAATTTCCAATCAACATAAAATGTTATGAAACTGCCTGGAAGAGGACGTGTGTCTATATCGTCCTAATGAAAAAAAAGAAAGAAAAAAAGTTGTCAAACAGCATCTACATCACCACATATTGTTTGGGAGGGTTTCAAGACAAATTCTCCTCGCTAATCCAAAAACAAACTCCAGCATATTCAGTTGTCAGACACGACTGGAACTTCAAATGGGACTGGCTTCTATGGTCAGATGAAACTAAAAAATGAGCATTTTTAGCAGCAAACACTCAAGATAGGTTTGGTGAACACAGGGATAAAAAGTACCCCATGTGTACAATTAAATATACTGCTGTATTTTTGATGTTGTGGGCCTATATTTCTGCTGGAGGTCCTGGACATCTTGTTTAAACACATGGCATCATGGATTCTATCAAATACCAACAGATAAAAAAAATGAATAAGTGACTGACTCTGTTAGAAATCTTATAATGGGCCATGTTTGGATCTTCCAACCATACAATAATCCAAACACAAACCTCAAAAACAACATAAAACTGGGTCACTGAGCACAAAACCAAGCTTCTGCTGGCCATTCCAGTCCTCTGACCTGAACCCTATAGAAAATGAGTGGGGTGAACTGAAGAGAAGAAGCACCAACATGGAGCTGGGAATCTAAAGGGTCTGGAATGATTCTGGATGAAGGAATGGTCTCTGATGTCTTGTCAGGTGTTCTCTAACCTCATCAGGCATTACAGGAGAAAATTTAGAGCTGTTAAACTGGCACATGGAGGTTTCAAAAAGTATTGAATAAAAGGGTGCCGTTAATTGAATGAATGAATGAATGAATGAATGAATGGGGCATTTATATAGCGCTTTATTGTGTATTGCAATACACCCAAAGCGCTTTACAATCATGTGTGTGTGTGTGTGGGGGGGTCTCTCCTCAATCACCACCAGTGTGCACCATCCACTTGGATGATGCGACAGCAGCCAATGTGGCCAATGTGTATTAGAGAAAAACGTTTATTTCATAATGATATTTCCCCCCATTTTAAATTCTTACTATCCAATGAAAGGTTAGATTTTTGTGAATTTTTTAAATAAAAGATCAAAAGGATTAACAATGTAGATTAATTTTCACAGCCTTCTTTGTTCATATTTACCAAGGGTGCCGATATATTTGGCCATGACTGTGTGTATTAGTGCGGTGCGGATGGTTATCCATCATTGTGTGATGAGGGTACAGCACCAGTGTTGCCAGGGTAGCAGCACAAGTGGGCTATTTTGAAAATACAGTCATGGGGAAAATTACAGAGCCGTGGATTGCGGGTTTTTGGGCTACTTTTATAATGTACCGCGGCCGCCCAAAGTGTATATAGACAATAAAAATTAAAGTAGATCCTTTTACTAATGTGTATTATACTTGGAATGTATCCCGGGCAACTTAAGAACGGAGAGGCGGTTGTAACATCACAAACAACGTGAGTTTTAGCCAGAGCAGCAAAAATAAACATGACAACAGCCACTATGGATTATATAAGATAATAAACACACGATTACGATATGGTTTGTATGTGATTTTCTTGAGTGAATGTGTACATCTGAAATGCTAATTTGTGCAGCGATATAAAAGGCTATAAATAACAGTAAACAACCAAATTCCACACGTGATCGCAAAAGGAAGTTATTACAAACACTCGATGGTAGTTTGAAGTGTTTTCTGAGTAAAAGTGTATTATTAATCTCATAAATTGTCTTATGAAGCATGATGCTAATATTAGCTCTAATGCACCTGCAGAACTGGTCCAATTCTTCTTCATAATGTATTTTGTCACAATACTTCACGTAAGGACGCAAGAAAGTTTTTTTGTATTTATTTATAAATACTTTTGATAATAGTTGGGTAAATGTATACTGGGATTGGTGATGTGGCTTGGTAAACGTTTTATTGCCAGTTTAAAGGCTGACAATGGCTGAATAAAAACAAAAAATAATAATAAAATAATAATAAGGATTATGTCTCATACCTGGCGGAAGTGTGAAAGGCTCTGTTTCCTTAAACTAGTTTGTCATGCACTTCTTTTTCAACACATTTACAGGTAAATCCTAGTTTTTTTTAAATTTGCGATTAATCATGATTAATCACAGTCCATGACAGTGATTAACACGATTAAATTTTTTTAATCAATTGACAGCACTAATATATATATATATATATATATATATATATATAAATGGCTGTTAACTGACAAATTGATGATATTATTAATTTTAAAATTTCCAAACCTGTATGACTTTTTTTTCTTTTGTGACTTTCACTGTATGAATAAAGAAAGAAAAAAAATACTTAGACATTTCTAAAATTATCTTCCACAGAAGAAAGACAGTCGTACAGGTTTAAAACAACATAAAGGTGAGTAAATGATGACTGAATTTTTATTTGGGGGTGAAATATGGCTTTAAATAAATGTTACAAACGCAGCTAATATCGGCTGATAATACACCCCTATTACCTGGCTGAAAGTAACATGAAACCCGAAAAGCCATGGAAAAGAGATAATGCACGGTCCATCACTGCTGAGGAGGAGATGTCAAATGCTCTGTCACCACCTAAAAGTACTTCTGCCAAATGGGTGCTCCCTTAATCTATTGGTTCAGGGGGGCACGATGACCTTGGACTTCATTGACAACTGCCATTGATTTCTGTCTGTGAGTGTTTCGCTCTTCGTTCTCCCTGCTCCTTCTACCAGGTCAGGACCTAAACGCATCGTTTAAAGCAGACATATGGGTGCCAGGGCAAAACGCTCCCAGCAATCACTTGGGAGGAAATGAGACTGTTTCATGTATGAGGACATTACAAGTTGAACTTTGGCAGAGAGGGCTGTGCATATGAGCGCATAACACCAGATATGAATCCATACTACATCATACATCATCTCTAGACTTTCCTTTATGTGACCCTGGAACACAAAACCAGTCATAAAAGTCAATTTTTTGAAACTGAGATTTATACATCATCTATATGCATAAATAAGCTTTCCACTGATGTATGGTTTGTTAGGATAGGACAATATTTGACTGAGATACAACTATTTGAAAATCTGGAAAACATTGAGAAAATCACCTTTAGAAGTTATCCAAATTAAGTTCTTAGTAATGCATATTACTAATCAAAAATTAAGTTTTGATATATTTACGGTAGGAAATTTACAAAATATCTGATGATAATGATAATAATAATGTCTTGGCAAAAATAGAAATATTATATTAAATTAGATAAATGTAAAGATAATATAATTTCTTGATCTGATTATCTGCAAATCTTCAGGAAAAAAAAAAAAAAAAAACGTTCTCTATGGCCTACAAACAGCCTAAATGAAACCTAACTAAACAGGCTTTCTGAACATGGGAAAAACTAGAGCAGTAGCGTATTACTCATTAGAAATGAAAGAAAAGAGCAAACCAAACAAGCCCCAATTAAGCCTCCTTCTATTAAAAGGCACTTAAAAAGAGAAATAATCTCACTTCTTTTTCTTCTTGTCTCATCTTGTAGTAACAAATACATTACAGGCATTATCAGCCACGAATGCCCTTATTAGAGGCGTAGGGGGGGAAAGAAATCTAATTAAAGCAGCAGAGTAACAAAAAAGGGAACGGCCTAATGAGCATTATTAAAGCACATTCCAAATAATGTAAACGGAACTCGCTCGTTTAGCTGCCCTGTCCCACTCATTAGTGTGCAAAGCAAAGAGAAGATAACGAGACAATAACGTAATCTGAACCGTATTTATAACAGTTCAGATATTCTAATGAAGAGGAGCGCTAGAAAGCGTCGCTGGCCTAGTTACCGGCGCGGACGCCTTGCCGCGCTAATTCCTTTGTAATATGCAGATGAAACGAGCTTCACGTTTTCATTCTCTTCCTCCGGCCCCCCCGCCGCAGCAGATACGTCAGGTCAGCCGGTAGTTACGTGTACATGTCAGCAAAGAGAGGAGAGGGAGGAAATATCTGTCTAATTATTTGTCTTTATATACATGCATTAAGGATTCAAATTCCTAATTAAGAGACAACAGCCACTGTCAGGCTCCTGCATGGGTTATTGAACACGGCGTTGGCTGTTGCATAATTACTGCTCTTTAATGGCTGCAGACGTATGAGCACATCGCCTCTGAAGCCCCCAAAGACGTCGCCAACTTCTGCAATTAAATTATAGCACAAATGATAACAAAATGCATTTTGTGTTCACAGTACAATGGGATTGGATGAAGACAGTGGCTTTTCTTGAGGTGCGATGAAAGTCATGTGACTTAGGTTTTTGACTGTATTTGGGTTTCATGCAAAAATGAAAATTCTGTCATGTTGTTTCAAATATGTATAACATTTTTTCTGTTTTTGTCTATATCATGAAAGTTCACAGGATCAAAAAACAACACTGGAGCCCACTGACTTTCATCACATATGCTGTTGATTATTGGAGTATGTTTTACATGAAAATAATTCAACTTGGAAAATAACTTGGAATAAAATAAAATAAAGTATTTTTTGTAAGTGTACACACATGGACAACGAAGAATTTGCTGTTTTTAGTTTGCACACAAAAACAAAACAAAATTACTTCAAAATGTCACGCTTAATTTAGTGTGTTATTTGCCATTTTTATTGCAATTGTCAAATTTACTTGCGATTTCTGGGGGAAAACTGTTTCTACACCATTTTTTTCTTTTTCAGTGTACATGAAAAAACTGATTTTTTTCTAAATATCTTCTTACAGGTAAGGAACAACATGAGGATGACCAAATAATGATTTCTGCATAAACAGTCCCTTTAAAAGTCCTCTATCAATCATAATACTAATAGTTACAGCATTTTTGAAATAGTAACCCACAAACAAATCATCTTGACTGGATCCAAAGCAAATGTAATCATTTCCAGTACATTAAAACTGCTAATTGGACTTCAATAAATTTCCCTCTGAACTGATATGCGCTCAGAAAACATGCACACAAACAATGATCTTAATAAACGAAATAACAAGCTTAGATGTATATACTATCAAAGCAGAGTCTGACAAGCAGTTAAAGAAAAGTTTTACGAGTTTTTCACCGCACTTTGACTGTTCCCAAGTGCCTGAACCTAATTAACAAAAGACAAGACATAAAGTAGATTGTCTGATAGCTTCCAAGAATTTCAATAAGTCTTTTCTGCTTGAGAACCGAGCATTGTAGTAGGCAATCACTACCTGAGGTCAACATATCAAGGACGACGAGATGAGGGTAATGTTATATTTAGGGGATCAATACCAGTTCTGAGAGTAAATATATTAAATAAAAAGCGCTTTTACAAGACTGAAGAATCCTGTAGTGCTCGTCCTAGTCCTTCAAGTCTCCGGCTGAATCGAAACAAGTGAGCTTTAGCATTACCCATTTGAACAGATCAAAGAAGAGAGGAGGTGAGTTCACCTGAGGTCTTGTCTTAAGACTAAACCATAGATATGGAGGATGTGACCTCTAAACTTCCATGTAAAAGCGACGTCTCAATAGCACAGAAACCACGATTAGGAGGACAGCACTACAAAGCTGCTTTTAAATGAGTTCAATCAACACCTTTGCAAACAAACACAAACGGCGAGAAAACCTTCTGAACTCCTCATTATGTTGTGTTTGAAGCACCGATTGAATTGAACCCATCTGCTGTGTAAGCACAGGCCCATATAACAGCCCTGACACTATCGGCTACATAATGGCTCGGCTCCATTAACACGAGTCCTCCTCCGCTTTTTGAGGCTCTCTGCATGTAAAAGAGACGCGGCCATGACCTTCTGACCCGCTCCGAGCGACGAGTTCCATCACAAAGCGAAGGATTAACCTCTTATATGGCACTTCTCTATGTCGATGTTGAGGACGTACAAATCCATTATAGAGCTGTACAAGTGTGTTAAAAAACACGCCGTTTTAATACTATAAGGTTTAAACCACCTAGAACTAATACTAGACAATCAAATTCATGGTCAGGTATAGGGACAGGAAGATTTCATATAATCCAAATACAAACTGGGCTTTACTTCAGTTACAGTGTAATTTACAATACTACTTTACAGTACGATGCATCTACGAATTATAAACCTTTTAATTCCAATTTATTTTTTGTATTTAGTCTGAATATGGCTTAGAAAGCAAACAGGAAGTAGAATTTAAAATGAACTGAAATTCAAATAACAGTCATTTTAAATAGAAAATCAATAGAAAATCAAAGCGTCAAAGTTTTGAATATAGTGTAAAAAAAACACATTTACTGCAAAAAAAAAAAAAAAAACTCTAATTGCCCGTCTATGTGTCTATTACAAATATATAGAACGATAGATAGATAGAATGATGGACAGACAGACAGAATGAAAGATACAACTATAGACTAATAGAACGATAGACAGACAGATAGAATGACCAACACAATGATAGACAGACAGAATGATAGATAGAACGATATATAGAATGATGCAAGACAGATACAATGACAGATAAAACAGACAGAATAATAAATAGACAGAACAGAACAGAACAGAACAGAGAAAAGATCAGCAAGAAAGATCAACAGAACAATGGATAGACAAAAATGGATAGACAGAACGATACAGAGCAAAAACAGATAGAAGGAAAGACAGAATTACAGAATACTAGACTAGACATCACTAGAAGTGATAGAACAGACAGACTGATAGGTAGACAGATGAAATGATAAACAGAACAATAGACAGAACGATAGACAGAATGATGGATAGACAGAATAACAGATAGAGATAATTATATAATGATAGAACAATAGACAGATAGAATGATACATAAAAAAGACAGACAGAATGAAAGACAGAATGAAAGAACGCTAGCCAGAATGATGGATATAACTATGAATAGAAAGAATGATAGAACAGTGATGATAGGTGGGCCAATAGAACAAAAAAGATGGATAGAAGGATAGACAGATAGATGGACCGATAAATAGAATGATACACAGAATGAAAGACAGAGAATTAAAGATAGAATGACAGGATGCTAGACAGAACAATGGATAGAACTATAGATAGAATGACAATGGTGAATAGAAAGAAGAATGATGGTTAGACATAACTCTGGACAGACTGACAGAACGACAGATAGAACGATAGACAGACAGACAGATAGATAGAATGATAGACAGACAGATAGAATGATAGACAGACAGATAGAATGATAGACAAACAGATAGAATGATAGACAAACAGATAGAATGATAGACAGACAGTTAGAACGATAGACAGACAGACAGAATGACAGACAGATAGATAGAACAACAGACAGAACAACAGACAGAAAGATAGAACAACAGACAGATAGATAGAACAATAGACAGACAGACAGACAGAACAACAGACAGATAGAACGACAGACAGATAGACAGAACGATAGACAGAACGATAGACAGACAGATAGAACAACAGACAGATAGATAGAACGATAGACAAATAGATAGAATGATAGACAGACAGATAGATAGAACGATAGACGGATAGATAGAATGATAGACAGACAGACAGACAGACAGATAGATGAAAAGCTATTTTTATACTTTCAAATCACTTTTACCATTTAAAATAACTAGTTTTAATGTTTTATTTTACATTCATTGAGATTTATAGAATTTTAATAATGCCCATAACACAGAAATAATTATCTGATTATTGACTTCATTCATCTGTCTGACGCTAGACAAACTGACCAAAATATCCATCTATAGTCAGGAAGACCACAGGGAGTAGAAGAGCTGAGAGGAGAGGGACACAACGTGAATCTCTTCTCGGCAGCTGCAGTAAATGGCGTTTAATAATAGGAATGATTTTATCCTCCCTCCCAACAGTCCTGCTCCACGTCTTAAGTAGCCACCATGATCCACACACAGCCAGCCTTGCCATCCATCATCCTCCAGCCCAATAAGTGACAACAATTTCCTCCTGAGTCCCCGTTAAGAGGCGGTACTCCTGATTATCTGCACTCTCCGAGAATGGAGCTCTTCTGCCGTGCCACTTAAGATCATCATACAATTACGCGCCCCCCGTGCGTCCTCGCTTTCCGAGAGCGGAGAGGCAGAATCGATGGGGGGACAATAGGAAACACAGTGATCAGGGCCTGAGAGGATGAGATCAGATCAAGGGCGTCTTTGAACATGCTGATTGAGATGTCAGCGCTCGGCAGTTTCGAGGGAAATTAGAGGATATCTCTGTGATAACTGGGTGGAGAAAATTCAGGGTGCGACACAAAGTCCTATGGTTTTCCGGCGGGACAAAAACAGTGAGAAAATACCTTATATTCGTTCGAAAGGCAACTTGTGAGTCCGGTGTTAAGTGATCTTAAAACAAGTGGTCAGTGCTCAAAACAGGTATAAATGAAGTACAAAATGTTATGTGGTCAAATCACACACATCACATTTAAAAAGCAGAGTGAATGTGACCACACTGCATAAAAATAATAATGCATTCTAGAGGAATGACTCATCCACTGCACTACTTTGCCGGTTTCATTTGCTTTCGAAAGAAAGCAACTAGCAGTCCAAAAAATGTAAAAATACTGTACACTACTGTTTAAATGTTTGGGGTCTTTAAGATTTTTAAAAATATTTTGAAAGAAGTCACTTATGGTCACCAAGGCTGCATTTATTTGCTCCAAAAATCAATGAAAACAGTAATATTGTGAAATATTACAATTTAAAACAACTGTTTCCTATTTAAATGTAATATTTTTGTGGAAACGGTGATACATTTTTTCAGCATTCTTTGACAAATAGAAAGTTCAAAAGAACAATCTTATATGAAAAATAAAAATATTTTGTGACATTATAAATGTCTTTACTGTTAGTTTTGATCAAGTTAGCACATCCATGCTGAATTATAATATTCATTAAAAATAATAATAATAAAAAAAAAAAAATGAACGCACACTACTCAATAACAGTCTATTTGAGAGCAACAGTGTGCCAGCTCTTCCCTTTTAACTGTTTGTTCAAAATTAACATGACTTTATGCATTTAATTTTAAAGGGATTCACCCAAAAATGAATTCTGTCATTAGTTACTCACCCTCATGTCATTCCAAACCCATAAGGCTTTAGTTCATTTTCAGAATATAAATTGAGATATTTTTGATGAAATCTGAGAGCTTTCTGAATCTGCATAGACAGCAACGCAACTGACATGTCCAAGGCCCAGAAAGGTAGTAAGGACATCATTAAAATAGTCATCAGTGGTTCAACCGCAATGTTACGAATTCACGAGAATACTTTTGTGCGCAAAGAAAACTAAAATAACTTTATTCAACAATTTCTACTCTTCCGTGTAAGACTTTGACGCATGTCCATGACACTAAAATTAAGGTTGAATCACAGACAGACTATTTTAACGCTGTCCTTACTACCTTAAACGTGTCAGCTGTGTTGCCGTCTATGGAGGGTCAGAAAGCTCTTGGATTTCATCAAAAATATCTTAATTTGTGTTCCGAAGATGAACAAAGGTCTTATGGGTTTGGAACAACATGAATAATGACATTATTTCATTTCTGGGTGAACTATCCATAAAGGCTGGGGAAGTCGTTTCATTTTTAAAATACTGCATGTTGGCATTTAGCTTGGTGTTTACATTTACAACAAGTTTGAGAAATATAATTGTAATGCATCACATTTTGATCTTTTTTTGGTTTACTTTTTGTGCTTTCTCAACAACCATGAATCACTGACACAGTAAGTGATGTACACTAATTAACATAAGCTTTCCTTGATAAAATATTGGTCAAAGGACACTACAGGAGTAAAATCATGATCAAATCACCCAAAAGGGACACATGAAGAGGGCCTGTAAACAAACAGGATTGTCATTTTGCATATGAGACCACCAATGAATGAAAACTATGACAGGTGGGCGCTAGCTGAGGAATGTTCTTAAAAAGAATAAATATAAAGACATAATTATTCTCATAGCAAGAATGACATTGTGTTTGTCTTCTTTCATGTTGGAAACTACATTTAATAAGTAGGAGTGACATAAAAGCCTAATTAAGATGGACTTGAGCAGCTTGATAAAGGAATGCCATGTAATTTTCGCTGGCTCTTAAGCATGTTCTAGTTCATTTCGCACCCTGTTACACTAATTAACGGCTGAGATCACGACCGCATGAAATTACAGCCAACAAAATCGGCGGCTTAACAAAAGGGATTTTGACAGTTCTTGGACAGTCTGAAGGCAGGTGTGAGCACGACATCAAACAATAATTACGTCTGTCATTGAGAGGCTCGGTACGCGCCGTGCACTGACTCCTCCAAAGCGAAGAAATACGGATGGAGAATTCAAGCATGAAAACCGTAACCCGGTGGTGACAGCTTTCTGTTATCATGCCATCAAATGATTCCCAAAATCCTTCTTTAAAGTAAATCCACATAGTGCGATCAACAAAATGTGAAGTTGTAGAGTGATTTGACAGCCGAGCAGAAGACTGTGAAGTAGACTGGCCTGTGTCAGAAGATACTGATGCATAACCAAAACGCTTTACATTCCCATCAAGAACTGACTGCATTTCAATGCTGCCATCGTGTTGATGCTGTCGATCCCATAATCTCCTCACCAAAGCAGATGGTTTAAACTTTAAATACACAAACAACATCCGCTGACCAATCCATCTCATTTACTTGAAAATTCAATGGCTGAGGTACTCTGACATTTATTGAGATTAGAGGAAAACTTTGCACGTCAATTGCAATAAGTGGTTGAGGAGTCCATTAAACAGCACAAAATCAAAACATCTTCTGGTGAAGTGTGTCCTTTATGCACCATCACCAAATGGATAAATAAAGTAGAAATATATAATAAATAGAAGTAATAAAGTTTTTCACAAACACACAAAAACCTGCTATGAAATGATTCTTCTTTTCAGCTAGGGATGCACCAATATAATAATTATTCCCCATAACAATAAACTGGTAAATATTTTCATGTTATAGCTGATCACCGATTAAATTTATAAAACACTTAAATCTTTAAATGCAACAAGTGAATTTAGGCATCACAAGACTATAATACATAATATGGAAAAAAACGATTTTAACACTGATAATTTAACACTTTTTTTTTTTACACAAATAATAACTTTTAGTACATTTTAATCTTGAAGTGAGCACTAGATATGGGCAAAAGTTATCCAAATATTGAAGTAAAAGAAAATAGCATGCACAATTAGATATTCTACACGGGTTAATAAACGATAAAATAAAAATAAAAATAAAAATAAAATAATGTTGCCCGATGACAACTGATAAATAAATAAAAAGATAAATAACCGATAAATAAATAACATTGATAAATACATTTTAAAACTCCATAATTCTTTGTATAAATATATATATATGAAACACATAAAACTAAAAAAATATTAAATACATAAAGTTAATTTAGACATCACAGCATTATACTGTATGGTATAAAAAGTGGATATTATTTTTGAGATTTGCTAAAGATTAAAGTGTTAAAGTATTATTAAATTATTAGTGTTTTTACATAAATAATACATTTAAGTAAACACTAAATTATACCAAAATACCAATCTAAACAAATGTAGTGTAAATGAGCATGCGCAATTAAATATCCAATACTGGCCAATAACCGATAAATAAAAAAAATTAAAAAAAACACTAATATCTGCTGATAACCAATAACTGTTGACTTTAAAGTTCAAATACTGTCACATGTGTACTTGAGGACTTACTGCTGGATGCGCTGAAGAGGAAGCGTTAACAAATCCTCAAGTTTCTGCTGATTGAACTCAGGCCTGGACTCCTGGAGCTTTTTAAACCGTCTGAAGGGTTTGCTTTTCTTCACCTGAACCTGAGAAGGAAATGAACCATGAATCAAAGATCTGCTTCCATGAAAACAACTTGATACAACAGTAGAACACATTTGATAATGCTAGCGATAACACTGTTTACCTCCCACCAACAGTATCACCCCCGTAGATGATGCATGTGGCATGATGTCTATTGAATTGTGCATTCAGTCTCGCTTGTGACTCAATCTCACTCATGCACAACGAGACATCTCTGTTTTCTTTTATCACAAGCTGTCTTCTGAATAGAGGCAACCCTGGTTACATTATTAAATATACATTCACACAAACCATGTCAGGCTAATGGCAGACAGAGTCTGCATTAGCATAGCAAAATATCACTTCTTTATGTAAAATTTGTTTGGAATTGTGCTTCCCTCTGAGAAAAGCATAAGTCGGTGCTACTTTTTGTGCTAAGTAAATAATAAATAAACATATCAAGTACACAAAACAATCCATCATCTTCAAACGGCGCACACCGTGTACAACACCTGCTCGGCTAACATTTATGGCCGAAGCAGCTGGGGTCTCCCTCTGAGAAACACAGCAACATTAAATCACCGCATGTTGGACATGCTGTGAGAGGAATCCTTTATTTAGGAAAGCCAAAAAATAACAAATAAAAAAATTCTCAGAATGAATCCTGTCAAATCCCGAAAGCTTTCCACATTTTAAATAATAGCTAAGTCATCAAAACAATATTAAAATTATATTATTAAAAAAAACAAACAAAAAAACAAAAAAAACAATACAGTTTTAAATAAAAATGTATATATTTTGCCTGGATAAAAAAAACATTTAAAATTTAAATCTATTTAATAAGCGAATTTAAGAATCTTAAAATTATAATGTACACCATGAAAAATTCATTGTAAGAGTTGCTAAAGATTTGATATTATTTGCATTTGAATTTTAAAATAATAGGTAAGCCATCAAAACAATATTAAATAATATCAAAATTCCATTATTAAAAAATAATATAATTTTAAATAAAATGAATGCATTTTGTCTGAATAAAAAGAACAACATTAAAAATTTAAATCTATTTAACAAGTGAATACAAGGATCTCAAAATTATATTGTACAGCATGAAAAGAGCATTCATTTTGAGAGCTGGTAATGATTTAAATTTTTTAGTATTTTTAAAGAATACAGATGCTGTCATTAGACCTTTCTATTTATCTATTACAAGATTCCTATTAAACATAGCAGGATATTTTAATATTTAATATTAAGATAGAACAGTTATTTTAAATTGTAATAATATTTCATATATCTATATTTGATCAAAAAAAATATTTACACCAATAAAAAAAAAAAATAAATAGATCAAAATCCACACTGGCCAATAACTTACATGGTACAGATATATTGTGCATTTCTAATATAATGAAAAAACTATCTTTTAACAGATTAAAGCGTCACATTATATATTATCATATATGTTCAGTCAAGGTTAAAAATGGTACTAAAAAGGAAATTAACATGTATAAACAACATGTAAAAAGAAAACGTTGAGATCTTGGTCTAGATTGCTATTCTCTTAATCAGTTTCATGCGACGGTGGATTTTGAAGGACAAACCAGCCATGTTTGAATCATGTGACATGGTGAACACACCAGTCCATGTTCCAGCAATTACAGCCATGTAGGCCTAGCGGAAGAATCAATGCTAACTTAAACAGCTCAGTCTGCAATCAATGAGAACCAGTCAATTGGCCACAGACGTATTCCTCCTCTTAATTAAGACATTAATATCTGTGAGGCTCCAGGCTTCCCCTCAGATAAATAAAACCAGATGTTAGCACGCGGCTTGGTAGAGCTTTGCTGCGAGGCTAACACTAAGGCTACACTCGGTATCAGACGCTATTACTAGCCTAGCACGAAGCACGTTAATATGCCCCCTCAGTTCACCGCAAGCACACAGAATACAGAAGTTAGCATTAGCCAGGCATGCCAATGATTCTTTAACCACTAACTGATTTGGTCTAACAAGGAATCAGTCATCCGTACACTTGGGTACAGGTGCCTTGCCGAGGGAGGAGCTAATTAGCAAAGAGAGAGACTCCCCATCGCACTTTTTTCCGGCCGACTGATGGAGGCTGCCCACTTAAGTCAGGCGTAATGAGATGGTAGTGTTGGACCTAATGGTACCGCTGGGCTTTGCCTGGAGAGATCTGTTTGCACAGAGTGTCATCCATAAGCCTTAATCAGGTAGGTGACTCCATTTTTTTTTTTCCACCATTCCAAACGTCAATCATTCTGAATGGTGATCTTTGAGTTACTGACCCGACATTGTGTCTTCTCTTCTTTTTTTTCCCCTACAAGGTTGAGCTGAGCAATGTGGTAGGGTGAAAAAAGGCACCATAGATGAGGAATCGTACAATGATTTAATAGGTTTGGACTAATTAGAAGTAGAGCATGACATACTGTCAATCCTGCGCATTACCATAGATCTATAATGAATACATATTCATGATTTCATATCGATAGATGTAGCCACTGGCTTTTGTGTAAGGAGGTGACCTCTATCCAGGTAATAAGGCCATTTGTTTTCATAGCAGGTAAAAAACTTAAACTACCTTCAAATAGCAATTTATAATAAAAAGAGAAGGAACATGACACAATCGGTAAAATTTAATATTACCTTTAATTTACAGCGATGTTACTCAAGGCCATACAACATAAAGAGTCACACTTGTTAGTATGGTTGTCAATGCCAAATGCTGAGCGTGTGAACAGAAGTGAAAATAGGGTCAAGTCTAACATAAGAAACATTTAACTTACCACAAGGACTTTTTTAGCAGTCTGAATGTTGTCAACGTACGTACTGTACAACTGCAGATGAGTGCAAAACTCCTCAAACCCAATGCCAAACCTTCCCAGTTCTAGATGAGCGAGAAGGGTTCTGTTAAAAAAGTAAGAAGTAAAAATATGATTTGCTTTATGCGGTGTAATTTAAGCAGGCTTCATTGAATTTATCATTCCTCAAATGTGCTGTAAAATAAAATAAAAATAAATAATATAAACCATATATAATAAAATAAACAAATAGAAATAGAAATTATATAATATAGAGAAGTAAATATTTTTGAATTAGAACACTATATTAAATTAATAATTCAATTCATTATATTTAATTAAAATTCAATAACAAAATTAGATAAATCTACAAGTAATAAATATATTTTTTTATTTAGAAATACTTTTCAATTTTATATAAATACAAGCACACACATATTAACAAATTAATTAAATAATGCACTTGTTAGTAATTAGTGGTAATAAACAATATTTTATTTAAAAATGTAATGTATAGACGTATAGATATAGATAGATAGATATTTCCATTAATTGTTTTTCTATATAATAAAAATTGAAAAAAAGTTTTAAATGAAAACATTGCAGATTATTTTCTAACAAATGCATTAATGAATGAAATAATACATTTAACATTATAATGAATTCATTATATTTTATTCAATTAAAAAAAAAATGGTCTTATTTTTCCTGTCGTGAAATTGCACAATTACATATTAACTCATACTTTCAAAGAACCATCATACTGTGTCAAATCATCAACAATTAAGTACTGTTAACTCAAAAAACAAATAACAGGGCCCACTTTCACGTTACCCTACCCTGCAGTCTTGCCAGCGCACTCCAAACGCAATGATAACCCTGATACTGTTTGGGAAATCAAGGCACTTCTTGTCACAAATAATGAGGGGGGTTAGTTCAGAGGCAAACGTATTTGCGAAAGGAAGTGTTTTTAGTCAGATTTGTGTGGTGTCATGCGAGGGCCCCTCCCTGTGGGTGACATACTTATTTGAGACAAGGGTGCTGAGGCTAGCGCCCAAGGGCAAGCGTGCAGCGCTTTGTAGCGGGAACGCACTCATTGCTAAACCAGGAACAAAACAAGGTGTTCAAGAGGAATGGAAGAGTTGGTGCTCTGGCTGTCAGGCACATTAGGGTGACATGGGTATAATTCAAGGGTGAGGGTGTTGACACTTGTGAGGGAGCTTATTATCCAAACTAGGCGAGGTAGATACCGCTTAGACCAAACAGAAATACAGGTACGGATACAAGCACACACTCTCCCTAATGATGTTCCCTGAAACTTTGCGTTTTATACATGCTGGAAGAAGGAGCATTTTGCGGTTGAAGTTGATTTAAATAGATTTTAATGAAGTTGCAAGCCAAGGTAGCCTCTGTTCGTAATCAGGAGATGCTACAGCAGCCGAGAGAGTTCTAACGAGGGCAAAGGGCGGGAAAAATAGTGTTTCCTTTTTCCTCCTCACAGCCAGAGGCTATTATGATAAATATGAAATTACGACTTACATTTTTTATGCTCTTTTTTAGGGCAATTAAATTCTCTGGCCGTCAGGAAGATGACAAAGATAACATTAGCATTCCTCCTGCGTCACGTTAATCTACATTAATTCTTAGCGGTTGCGACATCTGGGCTGGGCACAGACTCAACCAAACAATGGAGGCCTATGTGGCTTCATTTGCGGGAAGCGAGAACCGAGGAATACTAATTATCGTTGATGAATAGTTAGCAGCGACACAAACGCTTGTAAAAACACAAATATGTACAGGACCCAAAAGCATCGTTCGGTTTGTAGGGAGACTCCCTCCTCCCTTCAATAGCGACAAGGACCCTCTTTCTTCATATCGGATACTATTTGATCTATTTCCACACCAAATTTACTGTCATTAAGAAACCCCCAAGACGCACTCGTTCAGAATATCTCTCTCTCAAATGCGTTTTTGATTCTGTGCTACTTAAGTGACAGCCCTTTTCAAGTTGGTGATCACTGTTACAGTGCATTCTAGGATAATTGGGTTCTTTCCACTATTGCCTTATTCCCCTCATCAGGTAAACAGTCATAATTCTGATGAATGGCAGCGGTGTGACAATATATTCAAGTTTTGTTTGTTTGTTTGTTTGCTTGTTCAGCAGCGTTTAATGAATTCGGAATGTATTTAAGTCTTTACCGACCCAAGAGTACCATGTGATGTACAAAGAATGAACTTCAAACCAACTTCACGCTATTCTTTTAAACTTAAATATAGCAGACAGATATTTTTTATATTTCTCAACATATTACTGTCGTCTTTGAGGCTTCCATCATTTTGAAGGGTTTTATGGAAAACTGGGAATGATTGGTTTGCATTGTCCTCGGGTTATATAATCACTCCAAATATCTCAAAACTCATAAGACTGTATAAGATAAAAATGAAAAAAAAATAAAAATAAAATACAATTAATTGAAATAATACATCAAAAATTTAAAATTAAATTCTTTTAAAAGCATAAAATGTAGAAAATATAATAAATATAATAAACAATTTTAAATAAATTTTCTCCATAAAATGTACAAATAAAATAAATTCAAATTGAAACAACAATGTTCTCATCCTCATGTTGTTCCAAACATGCATGACTTGCTTTCTTCTGTGGAACACAACAGGAGAAGTTTTGAAAAATGTTCAGGCTGTTCTTTTCCATACAATGAAAGCGGAAGTTGGCCAAGGGGCAGTCAAGCTCCACAAAAAAATTAAATAAAATAAATAAATAAATAAATAAATTCCCCATTAAAGTAGTGCTTCTGATGTTATTCAAGTTTGTGTGAAAAGAGTCCTAAAAGTTATTATTTACCAAAAACATATTGCTATGAAACTGGTAGCTGCGGTCACCATCGGTTTTGAGGGTAATGGATTACAAGTAATGTGAGTTATGTAATCAGATTATGTTTTTTTCAAGTAACTAGTAAAGTAATGCATTACTTTAAAATTCCCTTTTTCAAATAAGGCTTATTAACTTCACTTTTGGTGTGAAAGGGCCTTTAAAGTTACCAAAAATATTACTTTTGAGATTTTTGTTATTAAAAATAAATAAGCATCAGCTCAGGCGACAAAAAGTAACACAAAAGTAACGTAATGCATTACTTTCCAAAAAGTAATTAAGTAACAGTTACTTTTTTGTAAAGCAATATTCTAATGCATTACTTTTATCAGTAGCTTTTACCATTCACTTTCATTGTATGGAAAAGAGCAGCTTGGACAGCCTGCTAAATAGCTCCTTTTTCATTTCACAGAATACAGAAAGTCAAATAGATTTTGTAAGACATGAAAATGAGTAAAAATTTAGGTTAAAATCATTTTTTCCCCCTACTATAAAGTGCACATTGTGTATGATAAAATTTTTTTTAAAAAAAGATCTACGGCTCACCTCCTGTCCTTGTTCTCTGTTTTTCTGTGCTACAACTAGTCCAAGATAAAAAGTGATGATTTCAGCTAAGGATTCAAATAACCTTCAGCAGCCAGCGCAGATATCAACATGCATCTGAAGAAGCTTCCTGATAACGATGTGGTTTTGGAGTACGCGAGCACTTTATTCGTTTTAATCAGTCAGGCACTGCTGTCTGTTCACAGATCTAAATTGAGAGACTGCCATTACGCTTCACCCGGCACTTCAATAACCGATTCTAATGATGATATATGGTAACCGAGCACCGATTTATCCAATACATCGGGCTCTGAAACTCAGCCCTCCATCTTCATTCAGCCACTGTTTGTAGAGAGGCCCGTCAATCAGGCATTGATGGGAGCCTCGGGGACCCACAGTGATTCATTATTCAGACAATTTTATGATTCTCAATCAACAGGCCCTGGATGAGGCCCTCAAAGGCAGTCAGTAGTTCCCCTTCCAGTCGTTTGGTAATATGTACACAACAAAACCTCCCTGTATTAACTTATATGAAAACTTTGGCCATTTCAGGACTAATGATATCTCCTAACTAGATTTTTCTTGTTAGGTAACATCTCTCTGAGCTTGTCAGGTAAATTTTCTAAGATTGATCAGGTTGTTAAATATATCAAAGACTGCTCACCTGCACTGAGGAGCAATGATCTCTCTAACGCAAGCTTGAAGGTCTTAATAAAAAGCTGGAAGCGTGTTCGCTTGCAGGCTATTGGACATTAGGAGAGGCATTCTGCTTTTCTAGTTTTTTTTTCAGATGTGGTACATCAAAACACAAAACGTTTCTTGAGAGCTCTGTGCCATAGATAGCCTCAGACAAAATTAACAAGAACAGGCTTCTTGACACCTGTGAGTTAATTTGTTGTTAGTCTGCCCAGCCCGCATGGGCAGATCAATGCCGACTGCTCTTCAGGCCAGTTTTTCTGATGTATTATTTCATCTTCTGCGCCTCGTTTCCAGCAGCTCTGGCTTTTCATTTGCTCAAGCTGTCATAAATGCCCCTCAAGCAGAGTGTCTAATCGTCTGTATGCGGAAGAGTCACAGCTGGGTTTCATGACTTAGCATGACCATTCTACCACCGGTAAAAAACAAAGACATCAAAGTCATCATGGAATTTCATATTACTGTAGACTATACCAAAGCAAAATTTCGATTTTATTTTAAGTTAAAAAATTTTCATCTAATATTTATATTCTATCTAAGCTTTATTTCAGTTACGTTGTAATAAAATATTAGATCTAAATTAGTGCTGTCAAAACGATTAATCGCATCCAAAATAAAAGTTTTTATTTACATAATATATGTGTGGATACTGTGTATTTTTATTATGCATACAGTGGGGGAAAAATTATTTGATCCCCTGCTGATTTTGTAGGTTTGCCCACTGACAAAGAAATGATCAGCCTATAATTTTAATGGTAGGTTTATTTGAACAGTGAGAGACAGAATAACAACAAAAAAATCCTAGTTATAAATTGATTTGCATTTTAATGAGTGAAATAAGTATTTGACCCCTTCGCAAAACATGACTTAGTACTTGGTGGCAAAACCCTTGTTGGCAATCACAGAGGTCAGACGTTTCTTGTAGTTGGGCACCAGGTTAGCACACATCTCACATCTCAGGAGGGATTGTGTCCCACTTCTCTTTGCAGATCCTCTCCAAGTCATTAAGGTTTTGAGGCTGACATTTGGCAACTCGAACCTTCAGCTCCCTCCACAGATTTTCTATGGGATTAAGGTCTGGAGACTGGCTAGGCCACTCCAGGACCTTAATGTGCTTCTTCTTGAGCCACTCCTTTGTTGCCTTGGCCGTGTGTTTTGGGTCATTGTCATGCTGGAATACCCATCCACGACCCATTTTCAATGCCCTGGCTGGCTTCAATGCCCTGGCCCTGACGGTACATGGCCCCCTCCATCGTCCCTTTGATGCGGTGCAGTTGTCCTGCCCCCTCAGCAGAAGAACACCCCCAAAGCATAATGTTTCCACCTCCATGTTTGAAGGTGGGGATGGTGTTCCTGGGGTCATAGGCAGCATTCCTCCTCCTCCTCCAAACACGGCGAGTTGAGTTGATGCCAAAGAGCTCGATTTGACCACAACACACTCACCCAGTTCTCCTCTGAATCATTGGCAAACTTCAGATGGGTCTGTACATGTGCTTTCTTGAGCAGGGGGACCTTGCGGATTTCAGTCCTTCACGGTGTAGTGTGTTACCAATTGTTTTCTTGGTGACTATGGTGCCAGCTGCCTTGAGATCATTGACAAGATCCTCCCGTGTAGTTCTGGGCTGATTCCTCACCGTTCTCATGATCATTGAAACTTCACGAGGTGAGATCTTGCATGGAGCCCCAGTCCGAGGGAGATGGAGTTATTTTGTGTTTCTTCCATTTGCGAATAATTGCACCAACTTTTGTCACCTTCTCACCAAGCTGCTTGGCGATGGTCTTGTAGCCCATTCCAGCCTTGTGTAGGTCTACAATCTTGTCCCTGACATCCTTGGACAGCTCTTTGGTCTTGGCCATGGTGGAGAGCTTGGAATCTGACTGACTGATTGATTGATTGCTTCTGTGAACAGGTACAGGTAACAAACTGAGATTAGGAGCGCTACCTCCTAAGACACCTGGGAGCCAGAAATCTTGCTGACTGATAGGGGATCAAATACTTATTTCACTCATTAAAATGCAAATCAATTTATAACTTTTTTGAAATGCGTTTTTCTGGATTTTTTTTGTTGTTATTCTGTCTTCTCGCTGTTCAAATAAACCTACCATTAAAATTATTGACTGATCCTTTCTTTGTCAGTGGGCAAACGTACAAAATCAGCAGGGGATGAAATGCACGTATATACACACATACATATACATAATAAATATACACAGTACATACACATATACTATGTGAACAAGAACTTTTATTTTGGATGCGAATCATTTGTCAATCATTAATCATTTGACAGCACTAATCTAAATACAGTTTAACAGAGCTGCTGCTGTCTATGCGGTAATATTAATCAAGGAATGTTGGTCCCCAAAAAATTATATTTATATTTTATATTTATTTATATTTATTATTATTTATCTGGAAATATTTATATTTCCAGATAAATACAGACTGGTTTCTTTACCAGTTTAAAAAAAAAAAAAAAAAATCCCTAAATAAAATAAATAATAATTTTTGAAAAGTTCAAGCAAAAATCTGGTAGGATAAAAAAAAAAAAAAACATTATTTTAATTTAATTTGTTAATATTAATGTTATTATATCAATAATATTTTTTTTTTATTATTTTGTCTGAATTAAATAGCATTTTTGGTACTAACAATCACAAAACTTCCCATAGAGCATAATGTTAACAATGCCAAGGTTATTATGAGTTTGTTCTTAAAATACTGACATAAAGCTTGAACGCCCTGTCCTGCTTTGAATAAAAGCATTTGCCAAAAACATAAGAACAAAAAGTACATCACACCTATTGTCTGTTCCAAACTTCAAGATGAGTTCCTTTGGTGGTAGGACTTTTAGTTGTGCAGCGCCAAAGCTATGGAAATCTTTACCTTTGCACATTCGCCAGCTGGATTCAATTTCCCATTTTAAAGCTCAGATAAAAACATATTTGTTTAGAATAGCTTTTAATGATTTGCTTGTTTAATTTGTTATAATGCTTGCATTTTGTGTTTTGTTTTATATTGTACAGTGTCCTTGAGTGTCTTGAAAGGCACCTGTAAATAAAAGGTATTATTACTATTATTATAACTACTGAAATGTTGGTATCGTAACGAGATCTTACAGGATAAAATCAGGTCCTGCACTATTTTTTTTCTATTGAATATCTAGTGTTACTCAGAAGTGCAAAAAACCTGACTGCTGTGCAAACTTGAACTGGGTTGCAAATGGTGATTCATGCTGACTTTAAACCTTGTATTGAATAGCCTGATGCCTATAACTGGCGAATCAGCTACAGTAGTGTTGAAGTCAGGTGGAAAGATCCGTGAGTATCAGTAATGAACGCATGGTAATGAACACTTTCATTAAAAATACATGTTTAAAACATCAGCGATAGCAAACGCTTACTTTTATCAACACATAAGACTTAGAAAACACAAACGGCGGCCATTATGAACAGGCCACCATCACCTCTGATGGTAACCATGGCAGGATAACGTGAAACACTCGGGAGAAAGTGCAGCTGTAAGCCTAAATCCAGCATCCGCATCGATTCGCAATCCAATTAAAGTGAATAACATAAGATAAGGCACACCAGGCAATCTCCAAGTTCTCAAACTTGATTCTCCTGTTAGACCCCAATTAATACTCCCCTACCCTCTCGTCCTTTTTAAACGGTATCAAAGCCAGCCACCCTCCGCCGTCTCTCTCCCCTGAGCGCGAATATTCACTTAATTATTTAAAGGATACTTACTGGTTTATTAAATGAATGGATTTAATTGAACTGAAGATGCTTTCTCTAATGTCCTGCCTGAGGGTTCCTTTGGCCTTCAAGATCTCCACAAAGTACTGGAGAAAAGGAAGAGACAGGAGGGAGAGAAAATTAAATTTTCAGACGCCACTCGTACATGACTCTTCATCTTACCGAGAGTGTCACCTCTCGTCGCACACCCTTGAGACAAAGCGAGAACAAATCTGTGGAGAACCAAGCATTTTGCAGCAATGACATCTCAATTACCTCCAACGGCTTAATATGAGCCGCATATCTAACACAACTTCACCAGAGGCGGGAGGCGACGTGGTTTGGTTTCTCAAAATAAGTCGTGTTTTAACGGTCAACCGTTTAATTAGCTGTGGCATTCGAAAACAATAAGACCGACGTGTGAGTTCAAATGCCAATTATTTTGATATACAACAAAATACGCACAGAAATGGCACGGAAAACTCAGTGATCTTAAAGTAAAACTAATTAGCTGCAAAATAAAAAGCCTTGAACAGGTTATAAACTATGAATTTCAAAAGAATAGCCCTGTGATGGTGTCAAGGACCACTCAATGAACGGAAAACCTTGTGCTGTTGAAACAGTGAATAAAGCTCTCGAAGATAATTAGAATTTCAGATTTGTATTAATTAGGATATTCTGATGACTGACGCATCGCAACAAACACATTTTTGTGTTTCTATGACTAAATCCAGCCCTGACAAGTGATTCTCCATCAGTGTACTGTTTGATATCATACAAGATCGACCAATTCAGCCCATGGGCTTTTGTGCAATGTTGGACCAGTAGAGACTAACCGTGACGACTAGATCCAGCTGTTCACAGTATCTTTGTTCACTCTGGACTAGCTCGCGGGCCGTGCGGCTCCTCTTCCTCTCCCAGCGGTCCCGCTGCTCCTGAATGCTGCGGATGCCCATGGGGGTGAACGGACTCGGAGCAAAACTCATGACCGACCAGGTGAGGGTGCTGACTCCAGATCAGTGTTAGTACCTACAAAACAGAAAATTAATGGTTGTTGACCAAAATAAAAATTTAATGACGATCTACATGAAATCTACAAATTTATATTTAATATATATCTGAAGTTGAGTTGTTAAAAAAAAAATCAAATTAAAATTATTTTTTATTATTTTTACTTAAATATATACTTAACTTTTTCTGATTTGATCAAATTATTTATTATATATTAATTTGTGTGTGTGTGTGTGTGTGTGTGTATAAATACAACATATACACACACACAATACATTGTAATATTATGCATAATATTTTAAAAATTATTTAATAATAATTGATAATTGCTTATTATAATTGTTTCATTGTTTATGATACAATTTATAGATTTGTATATAGTTTTTACATAGAACTAATATAAAATAAATGGAAAATATTTCAAATATTAAATGATTTTCTAAAATGATTTAGATTTTTTTTTTTTTCACTGAACGAAATTTGAGTTTGCTCATATTAATATTTTAAAATAATTTATAATTTGATATAAAATAAGCGAAGTATGAGTTTTTTTCTGATTTCACCAAATTCATTATATATTCATCTTTATGTATAAGAAATTATAATATATTAAATTTATTTTAACAATTTTATTTAATTATTTTAGCCTTCTTTCATTGCATTTGCTTATATTAGTATTTTTAATAATTCATAATTTGATAAAATTGTATAATTTTTATTATATATTTTTTACATATTGTAGTAGATACAACATAGAATTCTATACTTATTAAAAATAAAAATAAACAAATATTTATACTATTCAATGATTTTAGAGCAGTTCTTTTGTTGACTTCATTAATCAATTTTCTTTTTTTTAATAAAAGTACTTATTTAGCCAATTTCATCATTTACATTATTAGGGTGTTGAAAATCCATATTTTGACATTTGTAAATTACAATCAATACAGTCCAATAACTAAGCAAATGCCACTGGCTAAACAGACCTAGTATGAGGGACGACCAGCGATTCAATCCCCTATGAATTCGTAATGACAAACAAACAACATATGCAGAGGGTAAGACTCCAATTAAGAGAAGCCAACCCTACACACATCCCAGCAACACTGAACAACACACACTCTTGATCTATGACTTAGTGCATGCTTTCTCTCTCTCTCTCTCTCTCTCTCAGCTAAGTAAAGTCTCTCCATCATGACTCCCTCCCCCAGTCGGTGGTGCTGTCCCTCGACTCCAGGGTGTCCTCTCTGCACTGCCTCATTAGTGTCAGCTCTAATGGAGCGTCAGGGCCAGAAAGAGGAACGAGACCAACACTTTAACAGCAATTAACCCTTGTTCCCTCCCGCGGGAGGCTGGCGTCAGCCCTTCTATAACACACTGTAAACAAGGCAGCCCGATCAACCCAAAAAGACTAAGAGGTGTGCATACGAGTATCCATGAGGAGCGAAAGCACTAAAAAAATCCCATCCCATCTGCCTTTGTGGTGCCCGTCCCTTTGTACAAAACCTCCATAAAACGTAAAATGCATCCCCTGAAGTTCCTCGTGCCCCATGCAGCCTCTGCTAAGTGCTGCGTCTGAAGCCACGGTCCAATTTTACCAGCAACTTACTGTAAATTGCATCACTCTCGACACTCAAATAAGCAGTCAATTTCGAGAAATATTGCAGCATTTTAGGCCCAGTGAAGCCAATTAAAAGCCTGCTGAAGAGGACTGGGGTCAGGAGTACCTAGTTAAAAAGACTAAATATGGAGCAACCGGCAGGGTTTGTTTGCATAACTCAGCGCTTATATTAAACAAGACCACTTTCTTTTGTTCAGGATAAGGTTTTATGCATACATATGGAAAATTACACAGACAAACCCTGGTTTTCTTTACAACCACTCATGTATCTAAATATAAAGGTGTTGGGTAACACCTGCAAATAAAGTAGTGCAACATCATCAGCATTGGCAAGTCCACAGATCTGCTTCCCAGAAGAGCCACATGGATGAGGGGTGGAGCTGGAGTGCATCCAAATATTCCCACTCACTGTTATTGCTCTGATGGTTTAGGTAAGATCTACAGTGCCATTATAACTGATATGATATTATACTTTTTGTTAATATTTAGAATTAGATTTTATTTTTTCATATTTTCTGTTTCTTTAATTTTAATATTTTTTGTGGTTTTGTCATTTTATTCTTTATTTGTTTTTATTTTATTTCATTTATTATTTTAGTCATTTTAGTACTTAAAAATGAGAAATGCTGCTTTGGCAACTACTGTAGCTGAAATAAAATAATTTTAAATTTATTATAATTTTTACTTTATTTAATGTTTATTTTATTTCAAGTAATGAAAGAAGGTTTATGGTTTTAGTTCTAGTTTTAGTTAACGATAATGAACATGAATTTAGACAAGCATAAGACATTTGCGCCATTTTCACTTCAAATAATTGATTTTTTTCCTTTTTAAATACCTAGAATATTTAATATGTCAGATTCCAGGCTTTTAAATTAAAAATGGAAACAAGACCAAATAAGTTCCAATGAAAGCAAACTGATGTCATCATGATGACCTACAGCAAGTTTAACTCTACAAACAGCAACAAGCTGATTAAATATTTCAAAGCTAAGCCAAAGCATAAACATTTAGATTCCCTATAGAAATTCCCATGACTTAAGACACTCATTTCCATGATTTTTGCAGGCCAAAGAAATCACAATTTTACAACAAGATTTCCAGACATTTTCCATCACTGTGGAATTATATAGTGTAGGCCTATATATAGTAAGTAATAGTAAAATAATTCTTATAGGTCTCAGTTTGACAAGTCATTGTTGAGAAAAAAAATATTAAAAAAACAAACAGACCTAATAACCTAGCTGCATTTATTTATTTATTTGGTTTGTGTGTTTTTGCCGCAGGGGTGTACTTCTACAGTGTACATTTATTTATTGTTTTATATATGGGGTCTCTGAGACAACAGATACAGTAATCTAACTTCAGCGAATGAAATATGATCTCATTGAATAAGAAAATTTAGTTTATAGCCTATAATCAGCTCTTAAAATTCACAAGAGCATCAAGTATCAATCTTTAGTATAAGTACAAACAAATATAGCCTACTTTAAACATACTTAGATTTAAGGGTCTCTTAGATCCTAAAAAGAACCTGAGGGTTAAATAAATACATAGCTTAACTTGCTTTTTAGTTGACAAATGAAATTCCTTTTGACACTATGAATAATAAAAATTCTGTAATGTCAACAGGCAGGGAGTGACTGGTCTGCTGTTTTTTTTAATGTGTATGTGAAAGCAAAACTTTCAAATCACAAAAGATCAAAAACACAGAATTTTGGATCCTATGTGAATAACTATTTTCAAACCAGATTTTTAGTTATACACAAGCATACGAGGTCACAATAAATACGCAAAGACAGACTATTTTCATTGAGTCGCCCGTGAATAAACGTAACGTTAGGAGACAATAATGCATATCAAGTATGACATATCTGAATTAACGTTACTCAAAAATAATTTTTAACACTTTTTCAACTCAAAAACAATGCAGAAGTAGCCTAACGCTACACTTGTCACGCGTTCTTGAGAATAAAACTAGACTGTAAAATGGGCTATAGCCTATATAGCTAACTTCATGACCCAGTTATCATTCATAAAATCGCATTTAAAACGATATAGAACGTATAAACGCAAAAACATTCCATACCTGACCTCTTTCGTTCTTTTCAAATTGAATACAGGCGCTCTTTCTAAGTTCCGGGATTTCCTGCGCTCTGATTGGTGCTCGCAAACATCGAAACTGAGACGTCCTCCGTGACGTCATCGCGAAATTTAGCAGATTCAGCGCTAGGGGTCATTTCACCAAAAGCCTGTTTTCTGTACCCATTGTGTCGTAAGGATATAAGTGTAAATAATTACATTTATTTAAAGGTGGGAAGAAAGCTGGGAAGAAAGCTAATATTAACAATTAAATGAATAATTATATAAACAATTCATCTTATAAGACACACAAGTAGGCCAGGCCTACTTCATAGGATATAATATTTATATGTAATACTCATCTGTCTGACAGAGTGTGCAGAATGAAATGTATTCTTTAAATCGCCTTTTCAAAATAAAAGAGCACACAATTTATTGAATCAATGACCCTGAGAGATCTTAGTAGCTATTATTGACTGACCACAGGCATGTTTTATCCTCAAGATTAAAACTCTTGTGAGTGGATAGATTATTTATGGCTTGCATTCTTTTTTGTTTGTTTATGATCATTAAGAACAAGATGGAGCACACATGAGAAACATTTTCTGTCAAAACTCAAACTTACAGTATGTGCCTCCAGAAGTGTCTAAGGCATGTTAGGTGAATCCAATGGCTTCAAAGCGCAAAACAGAAAAGAAAAATACTAAATATATCTTCTAAATAAGATGAACCATTAATTTTACATTTAACTTTTGCATCCAAGGAGTTAAGAAAGGGAGTTTAGTCTATACTCCTGATGATTCATCTTAGGAAATGAAGGGAGGAGAAAACACATCTCAGCAAATTTCTGCTAATTATACAAGAGTGTTGGCAAGATGAAAGTGATGCCCCGTGATCAGGCTTGGCACAGTAATAGCCCCTAACTCCTTATAGACAGTCCCTCTAATATAAGGAAATCCATCAGGACCCCCAAGTTCTAAAGTGCAAGCATCAACTTCTCAAACTATTTGCTTCTCCTTCTCCTTCCCACAAACAAAAAGCTTGCAGCCCGACATCAGCGAGAACACTGACATCTAGTGTTGCCTGTGTGGCTATCTGAGAGTATCCAGCCTCTGACCAACATGACAGATGCAGCATTTGCATGTAAAACATGACCAGATCTGATTTTATAGTGCTCTTGCATAAGGAACCTTTTAAGGAATTAAAATTAGACATGATTAGAATACATGACCTTCTTGTAAAGGGATAGTTCACCCGAAAATGAAAAATCTGTCATCATTTACTCAACCTCATGTTATTCCAAAATTGTATGACTGACTTTCTTCTGTGTTGTTGTGTAGTGAAAGTCAATGATACGGAAGCTTTCTACTGCCTTGAGATAAAAATTAATAACAATAAAAAGGTAATTGTGACTTTTTATCTCACAATTCTGAGCTTATATTTACATTTAGTCATTTAGCAGTTGCTTTTATCCAAAGCGACTCAAAAATGAGGACAAAAGAACCAATCAAACCAACAATATGTAAGTGCTGTAACAAGTCCTGGTGAGTTTCACGGTTCTGGATTTTTTATATCTCACAATTCTGACATTTTCTCTCTCACAATTTTGAAGTCTGAATTGCAAAATATGAACTCTGAGAAGCCTGAGAGGTTTGAATTGTGAGATACATTTTTGATACATTTTTTATTCTTTATGACAGAAACAAAAACACAGAATAGCGAGATGTAAACTCAGAATTCAGAGAAAAAAGTTACAAGATATAAACTCAGAATTCTGAGGGAAAAAGTTAGAAATATATATAAACTAAGCATTATGAGATATTGTGAAAAAGTCAGAATTCTGAGTTGTTGTTTTTTTTTTTTTTTTATCTTTATTTAATTTGGTGAGACTTAAACCTCAGATGTAAGTTTATTATTTATTTGTTTGTTTGGACATAATTGTGAGAAAAAGTTGCAGTTACCTTTTTGTTTTAATTACTATTATTACTACTACTATTATTATTATTTAATTCTATTCTGGAAACAGACTTTCATACAAAGAGGTCCAAAACAACAATGGACTACTTTCACAATAGTTTTGGAAAACTGATCACCTACATGTATAAATCATGTATATGTACAAACTATTAAATTCACTGTACTGCATGGCTTTAGTTTAATGGGATAGTTCAGCCAAAATGAAAATTCTGTCACCCTCATTCCAAACCCATTGTGACTTTCTTCTGTGTTTTGTCAGTACAATGAAAGTCAATGGGGTCCAAAACAACATAGAGCCTGGAAATATCTTCTTACGTAGAATTCCAAAGTCATATGGGTTTGGAACAACATGAGGCTGACAGAATTTTCATTTTTGGCTGAACTATCCTATTAAAGCCATGCAGGACAAAGTGTACATACAATATATTGTATAACTCAACATATGCTCATTAATACGACAACACTTACAGTGTGCAATGTTCCTGATAACATAAGGACTTTTTCGAGTGCCAGATGAGACCTTGCCCTTGAGTTATGTTTTCTTGGTGAGCTGAAAGCTCTTTGTGAACATACCTGACGCATCAATGTCAGGAGCAATAACATTGTCAGTTACAACTATAATCTATAGATAAACTAAAACGGTAATTCTGCCGTATTTTCAGTTAGTTTTTGAAAAACAACACCATATATATTATACATATAAGCTATTAAATCTTACAGCAACGCTCAAAAAGGTGGGAAAGAGGAGCACTGCGAATCGCCAAACTGATAAAATACATCTTTAATGAGAGATTCATTAAAATGTAAAATGTATGACAATATTGGCGGCTCTGCTCTTTATTGTTTTCAATTTTATTGTGTTTCCAGAACATTTGGTATTATAATAATTGGCCCCAAAACAGACCTGTGCAAATTAGGCCCATTTTGCCTCCAGGCTATTGAGGCATGAACAGTCAGAGACACCGCAGACAAAGGGTCCTTTTTCACCTGAGGAGAGAGGAGGGGAAAAAAAGCGGTAGGAGCGTCAATAATCTACACAAGTAAAGCAAGTCTCCCAAGGTTTTTCAGCCCTGTGGTGCATTATTCATACTCACCGTAGCCAGAGGACTCTTAATTGACCCTTGCTCCTCGCAAAACTTCATGAGATGAAAGAATGCAATGTTTTGTAATTCAACTTTTTTTCTGAGTCCCCCTCACTCCAACTCAATAGTATTGGATTTCTGTTCATGAATTATTCAGAAGCAAAAAAGAGTGGTAACCCTAAGCTTTGAGATGTCATAAGAAACTACGCTGCAACTGCAGAACATATCGAATCACTTAGACAAAAACAAACACGGGCCCCATCACAACAAATAGTGTTCGGGGCCTCGCGTTGCCAGAGCCTTCTGAGGAATTTACAGGTCAATATCCTTATTTAACAGCCGTGATGAGCGCAAGGAAATGGACTTTTCATTTTTAACAAATGACGCCTGCTGTGCGACCGGACGTTAAGTGGCTTCATGAACACAGACTGTTTGCTGCTGAAGTGCATGATCGTTCTCGTTAGTCTTAATTACAGGGATTTGTGATACACTGAGAGCATTAGCGGTTAGAAATTGTTTCAAACGTCTCCCAGGCGGTTTTATAGTGATATTACAGATCCCATGAAATCGGTTTTAGGGCATTTGATCCAAATCTGTTAACTTGGAGGTCAGATATGCAATTTTAGTTTTTGTCTTTTGATGAAAATTTCCTTTAATTTGAGTCAATATTCTGTCATGATAAATAAATTACAAGAATAAATAAAATAATAACCATAATAAATTGCAAAATCTAACCAAAAAATTAAAAAAGAGAAATATTAATTTAAATATAAATCAAGCATTTAACAAAAACAATACTTGTTTAGTGTTTCAGTTCAACTAAAACTATTACAAATAGTTTTTAAAATTAAATACAGCTGAATTAAGACAAAAAAAATTGATTAAAAAAAATAAACTAAAAAAAAAAACTTTAAGTAAAAATGAGAAATGAACTGAAAACAAAATAAAAATAAAAGATTAATTGAAATATTAAAAATAAATTTAAAAAATATTTTACAATTTTATAAAAATGACAAAGGCATATAACATTTCTAAAATTTAAATTTAAAATAGAATATATATATATATATATATATATATATATATATATATATATATATATATATATATTAGTAAAATTTTCATCAGTATTTAAAATTTTAATTGTGCACCTTGTTCACGATGAAATCAAAACCCTTCAGGTAATGACCATTATCGTCAGTAATTCTATTAATGATATTAACATTATCTTTATGCTATATGCTAAGTCCTAAAGTTTGACCAAATTCACTTTTAGTTGATATATGCACTTAAAATTTGAGGTCTAAAAATATGGATGACTCACCTTGTGCTATGCATTACTGTCCAATCAAATGCAGACTGCCCCACCCCCTAAAATTTAACTGGCTCTTTAACAAGTCCCGCCCAGAAAAGAAAACATGCAAGCACAGGCACTTGTGAAGCCACTTTACTCTCTACAATTCACAAGTCTCATCTGAATCAACTCTATAATTGACTTTAAAGTCGTGCCTTTAAAGTGTGCATGTACTCAGCTTATAAGGTAAATGATAGATTAAGAGCTAAAAGGAAAATGAAGTCATGGACAAAGCAGAAAACACATCAACGGAGAAATGAAGGGAGTGAACAAGGCAAACAAATTGAAAGAGTGCCGAGGATTTTCAAAAGCAATTTGTTGTAATTGCCTATTGGTTGCCTTGATTAAAGTTCTCAATCGGCCCACGCAACCCAACTCTCGATACTTGTCACTGTTTCGGCATGTTTGAAAACGGTGAGCTCATTAAAGTAAAATGACTGTTTGGCCCTGGGAAAAAAATAATCACATGGAAACAAATAGACACAAAAAAGTGGAGTGACTCTCCAGTCGAGAAGGACCATTGAAAAAAAGCGTGGCGCTTGCAAAACCCAGCGGTTTTCATGGATAATGATAAACTGTCATGCCTGCAATTACCGCAAGCACAGGATGGCAGGGTTTTATGCGTGTCAATGAGGTTTGCTCCTAATTGACGATGGGGGACACTAACTCTCTTGAAAGCTGTCATTCAAGCATCAAGCATTGTGACGAGAGGCTCACCTATTGAATTTTCGCGTGCGCTCCACACACGTGCGCTCCAGGTAGCGCGAGGGAACGGCTCGGTGTTGTGTTTGTCATTTGTGAACGTCCATCACCGATACATTTGTTCTCTGGCGTCCACTTTTGGGAATGGAAATTAGAGCGTAAAAGTTTGCTCTGTGCACGGAGGGCCGGCTGTCACGCTTTCGCTGGAGACGCGTCTAAAGTTAAACTCGTGTGACACTAAATGTCCACGCCACGTTTTACCTGTGGGACAGAGTGAATGTTTAGAGTTATGCTTGGGTTGTCACTGCATGTGTTTAACCAGTACCCAGACCTCTGGGATCCCATTTAAGTCAAAGCTGCTCCAGCAGTGCAAGTCATAGTGAACAAACAAGAGGCAGCACATTCTTTTTCATTGCAACCTTATTTTTAGCTGCCTTTTATCTCGTTATAATTGGTTTATTCTCTTGAGATGTTTTGTCTTTTATTTCAAAGTGATTAACTGCAAAGAGGGTCTGGTGAGCTCATGTTGCCTGTTTCATTTGAACATATTATTAGCACTCTGCTGTTCCTAATATGTCTGTTTTAATTATTAGGATTCATCCTTCTTCAAATGTGACTTGACAATGCAAATACACTCTTGGAAATGTCAAAAAACAACCTATTAGCTACTTCTCAAGACAAACTTTTGAAATGCACTCACAAATCGCATAAATTTAGTTCATGTTTAAAAGGGATTTAACAGGACAACATTTTAAGCAATCTTTTTGGCTTTTAATTTTAAATGGAATGTATTCGATGTAAAAATGTGACATATAAATGTATTATTAAGCATAATAAAAGTGTAAATATATTAGGGCTGTCATCGCATCCAAAAAAAATAAAAAATTTGTGTTTACATAATATATGTGACATAATATATGTGTGTACAGTGTATATTTATTATATAAATACAATATAAATACATGTATATATCTGAGAAAAAATATATTTACAAATATATATATATATATATATATATATATATATATATATATATATATATATATATATATATATATATATACATGTGTGTGTGTGTGTGTGTGTGTGTGCCACATAATATTAGTTATAGTATTATAATACTATTATTAAGTGTAATAAAATATCTTTTTATGTAAGTATAATTTTATATATTATTCATATTCATATATATTATTATTTATATAAAAAAGTAATAATAATAACAATAGTAATAAAGTATATAATAGTAATAAAAAGTATAGAAGAAGAAGAAGAATAGAGTTGGAATTTTTTTTTAAATTATGCAATGAATTAAGCCACACTGCTGAATTTCCTTGAAATGTATTTCTGCTTCTCATTTTTGCATTAAAAATATATGATTCTCTAGAGTTGGAACACTATACTTAAATTGTTTAAATTGCATGTAGGATATGTACTTTCTGCATACAGTATTTAATTTGTGTGCATTTGCCTGCGTCCCTTGAACTCCCTCAAACCCTGAATAAAGAAGCATGTTTTGCTTTTGAATACTAAAGTTAGTCCTGACTTCAAATCTATATCGTGTTTAACGGCGCTCGACTCTGCCGCCTTAATTCGTGGTGAGTTTTGCCTGTAGCAGCTCAGCTGTTTACCAGAATCCAGCAACTCTGGATGTTTGTGTTGATTGGCAGTACGGCTCAGCAGGCGAAGCGCGATGAGCGCGTGATGTGTGAGGTCAGCTCAGTTTCCATCAGCGCTCTTGTTTGCTGTATTATCCACCTGCTTAACTTCCTCGATGCACAGCCAGAAACAAGGTGCCTCGTTCATCTAATGATACGCCTTCCAGAATCCCCCCACAGCTAATTCCCCCAACGGGTGCCGTGCTTTTAAACTCAGCAGAAAGCCTATTTACCCACAAATTAAAGCACAGTATCAGTGTGGCACCAGATCCGGTGCATTCTGAAAAACAGGGCAATTACTTGGAAAGAGCACACCTTGGGAATAGCGCTCATCGCAGGAGAGTGGGTGCAAGGCTCGGAGTGAGCAGTCTCAAACTCCGGGCTCACACTGAATATGCAGGAAAAAAACTTTCAGCGTGAAGTAAAAAAGGAGGCATATCCAAAAAAGAGCCAAGTCGGAAAGCAGCAAAGAGTTTTTGGGGAGGGGGAAAGCCTTGCTCATTCATTACATCATGGGCGTGGAGAGTATCTTCTCGGCGCTACGCTTCTGAGGATGGCCTGGTTCCAGTGGGGATTCCTTTGTTGTCTTTGTTTTGGGTGTGGATTGACAGGCTCTTGGGAAAGCACGGAAAAGGGAATACTGCTGGAGAGGATAGGGAAATATCAGCTTCATGAGTTTCATGATTCTTCGCACCCACCCTCAACCTCCCATCCGTGTTAGATGCAAAATATCCTTGCAAGGAAGAAATTCACAAAACTTGCTACCTTCTTGTGGTCCCTTTGGGACAGCCGGCCTTGGGGAGCTCCACACTCCAAAATGGAGGCGCTGGCAGGGATACCAGCCACTAAGGGAATGGCAAGATGTGCGTGTCGGATTGTAGAAAGTTTTTGATCACTCACAGTGGAAGTCATCAGCAGGGTTCTCCGTCTGCTATTTACCACGAATCAGTCTTACGTCTATCATGGTTTGCGCTTCTTGGTCACGGGGGATGTTTTACCTCTCGTTACTAATGCTGAAGTGTAAGTGAAACTCGCTGGCAATAACTTTCGGTAACCGTCTCGTGTCTTCACATCATTAAAAAGCTACTGAGGCAATCCAAGTATTTCAGAAAAAGCTTATTTCTTAGAGCAAACAAATATTTACCAGAAAGATCTCAAATGTTTTAATGCTTATGCGAAAGCTTAAAGGATTGAGAACTTAAAAGCTTAATTTTATATCTGCTTTATGCATAGAACTTATCGTTTGCAACCCATTTTCTTATGCAAGGTGCCATATTTCCAAGTGATTTCCATTTCCATATTTCCATATTTCCATATTTCACAATAAATTAATGTATTCAACAAGAAAATAAATATATATTCAACAAGAACTAGATTTTATGTATCAGAAACTGATCATCCAAAAGGGCATTACGAACCAAAATACAGCCAGATTGAGTTTAAATTTGACGGCATGCTTTCTTACCAAAAATTAAGTATCAATAAGTATCAATTAAGTACCCCAAATTCCCAACAACATAAACCAGTATGATCATCAACGGCTGTTAATAGTGCATTATACAACATTTATTTTAAAGAATTGAAAAAAAATTGCTGATCGTTTGCAGGATTTTTCATTAATCTTTCATTAACTAAACTTTGTGCAAATGAAAAGGTAAAAATGAAGAGTGGATGGTGTTGGGCTTGCATCACTGGCCTCCCTGTCTCTTTACAGCATGTGCCATTGCCTCAAATTATATATCTGGTAACCCCGCTGCCCCCTGTTCAGATAGCTTTTGACTGTAATAAATTGCCTTCTGAGTTTTCGCCTCATAAATGGCTCCTAAATCGAGATGTGGAGTGGTCTGATGATGTTTTAATTGTAACTTGCAAAATGTATTTGCCGTGACCTACAGACTTTTTGTGGCAGCTTCTATTCAATATGTATGTGTGTTCCGACACCTTGGGGTTTAAAAAGGTTAATTAACCTCTGGTGGTAGACCTTTCCTTTGCACTTAACTTGGTCTATGTCCTGATAGTACCATTAACCCATGCCCTAGCCTCTTAACCTCCTCTATCATTACCCACATAAAATCCATTAAAACTTCCTATTGATCTTTCCTGTTCAACCAAGACGTGTTTTTCAGCAGCTGGTTTGCGATTTTTAATTCCTACAAAGCCACTGGCTCACATAACGGCTATAAGTGGAGACACAAACAAAGCTTTCAGAGTTTCTATGAGAGAAACTTCACCACACCTAATTTGAAGCCATAATTGGCTGTGATTAACCTGATTATATGTACTGTATGCTATCCTAATGCATGCACTTTAAACCAGCAATTCTCAAAATTTAACATCCAAGCCGGGACAAGCACTTGTACATGACAATTCGCAGTGAGAGTTTAAAGAGGAAGGCATAAATGCGCTTGTCTCTCTATAAGCTGTGAGTGAGTCAGACCATAATTGATTAAAACATTTTCCACTGGTGAGGTGTTACTAGTGGTTAATGGAAACAACGCCCCGACTAAGTTTGATGGAGAGACATCGGGCTAAAATGAGAACATTGTCTTTATGAGCAGACGTCAAACTGAAGCCCCCTTTGCTCTGCTTGCTCTGTCTGAAACAATAAAGCACAATTAGCGGGGGATTCAGGACTCGCTGTTTATTCTGTTACTATGGCAGCGGCATTGATTAACACTTCAGCAGTCTCCAAATTAATGATGTAAAAGCTCCTATAAACAGCTACTCAGTGCATCGGTGCATCAATGCCTCTGTGCAGGTGTTACAGTGTGAGTGTTCGGGCTGGGAAACAAGGCATTGTGGGATGGAAGTGTTGCAGGTGGAGGGTGGCAACTAACTCGCTAATATCTTGAAATGTAGATGTTAATTTGAAAGCCTCTTACGGCCACTTATCAAGTCGTACCTACCAAATCTGCGGAAAGGAATTGTGATTCAGTATTATTTTGTGTCTCGTCAACAGCTCTGTTTTCAGTATTGATCAAGTCTATTCTTTTCCTCGTCTTTGTTTAATCAACGCCTCGTACAGCAGCGTTAACATTTAGTCGCCCTGCACACGTCTTTGTTGTTTAAATACATCGATTTCCACAGAAAAACAACACGTCACCTTGCTTGGTATGAGGATAATTGTGAGAAGCAACCAGTGTTGCGGAAGCTAATTTGAAACTGTAGCTTGCAAAGCTGTTCATAAGTTGTTCGCAAGCTACTCATAATTTGACAGTCAATTCTACAATTCTACAGTCTAGCTAATCATGAAGTAGTCAGTGACACTCATATACACACACTAAAATAGAAATTAAAATACTATTATTTTTTAATATACTAAAAATACAATTTTTTATTTCTTAAGTTAGTTCATATATATATTATGGGTGGCACGGTACACAGATGTCATGGTTCGGTACGTACCTCGGTTCGGGGGTCACGGTTCGATACGATTTCGGTACAACGGGGACAAAAATAAATCTACTATGCTCAGTTTCTTTTCATTTATTTTTAACAGACAGTAGTGCAAATTAGAATTTTTTCCATCTAGATGTGAAAATACTAAATATTATTACGTTATATATATAAAATCTGTTTTGTTTTCATTGTGAGTGTGCACAAATAAAGGCAGACCTTTATACAGTGATTATTAATAAGACAATAAGTGTTTAAAGTTGATTCTGCTGGTATAAGGAAACAGTTGAAGTGATCATGCCGGAGCGCACAAACACACATACACACACACACACACACACACACACACACACATCAGTTCCAGCATTGCTAACTTGACAGCACAGTTGGTACTTTATCAAAATAAAATACAGTGAGCCAAACATCAGCACGCCTTCCTCTGTGTCACCGTTGGAACGCGACTGTAGTACAAAGCCTATAATTAACATAATAAATAATAGTTTAGCATTCAGATACGTTACATCGCAAATATGGAAATATTATGTAATATTTGGATCCGTGCCGAATGAGAGAGGTAGGATACACGAGCACAAAGCCCCATTTCGCAAACAGTTGAGTACGCAAGCCTTTAAAGTATTCCTTCAGTGAAAGACGCCTTCAGAATCAGCACATGGTCACTGTCTAGTGGGCTTTGTTTTCAAGTGAGCAACTCATGGCATTCGTTCTTCTTCTGCTGGCGGTTATCAAACAGCGCTGCATTACTGCGGGCGCCCCCTTCTGGATTGGGGGTGAATTGCCTGTATTTGTCGTAAGGCCTCATGCACCGAACCGAGATGCCCGTACCGTGACGGTTCGGTACGAATACATGTACCGTGCCCCCCTAATAGATAGATAGATAGATAGATAGATAGATAGATAGACAGATAGATAGATAGACCAGCTAGCTTAGCAATAAAGCTATGTGTGCTAGTTTAACAATAAAACCGCTTTGGGCATTGCTATTTGTTGACCAAAACTGCTATCATGCTACTTTAAAACGTTTTTAAGTTAATAGGTTCACATGTTTTAGTTTAGCAACTGCACAGCACGTAAACAACACAGGACAATTTGTGCAATTCAAAGCAGTTCAAAATCTGAGCAAATAAAAAGACAGCACCATACTGCTAGTTATGGCCAGTTCGATGCAAAGAGCACTACAGCACACCTCCACAAACGCACTTGTAATCACCATTGATGTGGGCTTAACGCAGCACTCCGTGGGTAGCACGGCCGAGAGAAACATTAACTCCCATTAGCTACAGCTTCTCGCCAGGAGTAAGGCAACTGATCAAAGGTGGAACACTGGGGAATCAGAAAATGTGGGCTTTGTTCAGATATCTTAAAAGTAGCAGGGATTTAATTATGCCATGGATTAGCAATAGCGCAGGAAAGAAAAGACTTGCTGCCAGCCAAAGGTCTGAGATGCGCTTGAAGACAGAGATCTCATAGACTATAAACTCATGAGATCAGAGGTAAGGATTCACGCAAAACACATATTTGTCTTTAATGGCGCAGCTGGAAAGGTGTATAAAGTCTATGGGGAGCATTCACATATGTGGCAGCTAATAGCAAAATTTATTTGTGCTCTCCGCTTTGTTTTTGCAACTGATTTAGCAAAGGTCTTCTTTATCTTTACTTACTGCTAAAACAATCATTAAAAATGTAAATAAATCTTTTTTTAAAACAAAATGTGTGACTTTTACAGCTTTCTGTGGCCACTAAATGCTAATGCTAACAGTTAATAAGGCGCAAAAAGTAAACATTAGGGTTTAGAAGATAGATAGATAAGTTTATTTGCATGCTGTCCGCTTTGTTTTAGCAAATGATTTAGCAAAGGATTTGGTCTTCACATAATAGTAATAATAATAATAATAATAATACATTTTATTTAAAGGCGCCTTTCAAAGCACCCAAGGACACCGTACATTAAAATGATAACATAACACAAAATCCTGACGACAATACAACAAATAACAATTATAACACTAAATCCTTTAAAATTTATCAGAAAAAGCTAATCTGAACAGGTAAGTTTTAAGGCATGATTTAAAAGTAGTCAGGCAGTCACTTTCTCGAATAGATTGTGGAAGAGAATTCCAGAGATTAGGAGCAGCACAACTGAAAGCCCTAGACCCCATAGTGGCTAAACGAACAGAAGGTACAACAAGGGAAACAGATGAAGAAGATCTGAATTGGCATATTGGCATCATAATCAACAGAAAATGTAAACAAATCTTTTTTAAGCAAAAATTGCCAACTTTAGGCTACATCATACTTTCTGTGGGCGCTAATTGCTAATGCTAACAGTTTTTCAAATAGAAGCAAAAAGTTCAAATTAGAGCACAGAATATGATACACACATTCACAAATACATATTTGTCTATAATGATGCAGCTGGGAAGGTGTTTTAAAAGGCTATGGGTAGAATTCACTTGTGGCAGCTAATAGCTAAGTTTATTTACATGTGCTGTCTGCATTGTTTTAGCAAATCTCTTTATTTTGTCTGTACTTACCATTACAATAATCAACAGAAAATGCTTACAAATCTTTAAGCAAAAGTTGAAAATCTGTGACCTTTACAGTTTACTTTCTGTGGGCACTAATTGCTAAATGCTAACAGTTTTCCTTAAAGGTGCAAAAAAGTGACAATGACTTGATTATTTCAGTGACTGGTTAGGGGCCATTCCCACAGAATGTCTTTTAGCATTCCACTGCGGTGCTTTTCTATGTAAACGTGTGGTAGACGGACATGTTTGGCCGCTGCACTTGTGTCTTTTGCAATTCTAAATACGCACCACTCAGATAAAAAAAAAAAAAAAAAAAAAAAACCACTTTTTTAACGCAAATGTGCCTTCTGTGTGAATGGCCTCTTGACCAATTTTGGTGGTTTGTGAAAAAGATGAAATATCAACAGTGTGCAAAATTGGCACAAATGGTTAGTGAATTAGCACCCTGTGCTTAAACAGACCTTATTGTTTATTTGTATTGTTCCAGCTTTTCGGCTTAGGATCAGCCCCGGGCACCCCATCTTCAGATTTAAGCCTCAGCGTGAGGCAGTGACAGCCTCCTTTTCCTGCTCATTTAGCCCACTAAATTCAAGGCACACGCCGGCTGTAACAAAGTGACAGGTGGGACGCACGGCAAGACAGCAAGTTCGCAAAGGTTGACTCTCATTAGGTTTCCAAAGCCCCACCGACAGGCCCTTGCAGCTGCCTCCTGATGCACGTTCATCTGCACCTGCATCTGTTAACTGCAACGAGACAGCGAGCCGGAGCAGACGAGGAGGACTTGGGAGGTGGGGGGCGGGTTAAAGGAAGTGGGGAAAACCATTTTTGAATCCCTTAGTCCACAGCGGGTGAACTTCCTGCCCTCAGCCATCTTGCCGGCCTAACTCCTGTCATGCATACCCTGACACACTGCACACTCTAGACTACGCGCTTTACGATCCCTAATCCCAATTAATGTCCAGGAGAGGTAACGGAGAGAGAATCAAAAGAGAAGCTGTCCCAGAGATGGGGCATGATGGGAAAGGGGGAGTGTGGTGGAGGAGGGGTGGGGGGGTTGGCTGAACCAATTATTTTGAAGGGTATTAAGTCATCAGATTTACTTTTATCTTGATTGCATTGTGGAAGTCGTGCATAATTAATGGAGGGAGCTTATTAGGAAAAGATGATTAGGCAAATTACACAGGTGTCGGATGCATTTTTCATGATGAATTTTGCTGGGACAATCCTGTATTTCCATCTGTTCTGCTCCTATCAGAATGTCACTGCAGGGGAAATTAACACGACGGCATCAATACCAAATAAATGAGGAGCTGACGGAACACAAAACAAAAGTAAATAAGTCTTTAGAGGTTGACTCTGAGCTACGTCCTTTTTCGCTAAGTAACTCAATTGTTAGCGGTAGAAAGACTTCATCAATAAAATGGCTTTCTAATGGCCATTTCAGCCTCCTGTTTTATGACTGCATGGTGCATGACCCAACATGTGATACAAGTTCTTCTATCGATAGGCTGAGGTCATTTATGCTTTAAGGTTAACACATTTTTGACGCTTATAATGAAGATTTTCTTCCACTTAGCGCACTAAAAGGAATGAACATAAGGAAGGAGCTCAATATTATGACCCTTTTACTTCCTTTGGACATAAATTTGGGTTTATGGGTCATTCAGCAATCCTTCTTTTATAATAGTACTAACGTAATTCAACACAGAAGCTGTGGACATGCATGATGGTAAAAGTGAAAAGGTGCTAAACTAAACTGGATTCTCAACCAGGGGCGAAAAATGTTGGGAGGAATTTAATTTTATCTACCAATTCAATGAAGGCAACTGAAATTAAAGTATTTTCTAAGGCACCAAGTTATTATGTTTCAACAAAATAAGCCATTTTAGTATGTAAAGTAGTGACTTGTTTTACTTGCTTTCCCACAACATCTATAGTGTTTTCTTCTGCTGTTACAGTCATGTATATTTGATTCATATTGTATGTATTAAAAACAACAAAAATATTATTTTTTTGACTGAAATTCTTGAATCGTCAGCAAGTGGTGATAAGGTAAGGTATACAAAAGTTGTATACATTCTATATATACTTCTTGTATATTTTGGGTTTTAGAACCCCAATTCCAGAAAAGCTGGGATGTTTTGTGAAATGTCATAAAATCAAGAATATGTTAATTATTCATTCTCTTTAACCTTTATTTAATTGACCAAAGTACAAAGAAAAAAATTCCAGAGTTTTCACAGGGCAACTTAATTAGGTTAAAAGGTTAAAGACATTTAACAAACCACAGATTCATGATTTTTTTGGGATTTTTCAAAACGATCCAGCTTTTCTGGAATTGGGGTTGCAAGATTGCCACAAGAAAGAGGCAAGAATGTAATCGTAACTCTTATTCTTTCTGACATCAAAGCACTTGAACCTGACAAATTTGTAATAACAACTTCGGAAATGGGATGTAAGAAATTTATGACAGTACATGAAGGCAGCATAAGAAGCAAGTTTTTGAATAATAAAAAAAAAAAAAGTGATTTTGAAGTGATTTTGTCCCAGAAATACCCGTAAAGAAAGTAACACAAGCGAATTTTGCTTTCATATCAACTCCTATCCCAACTATGATCGACTGAACGTTTAAAACTGAATTTTAACAAACCTAAGCCTTTTTGCCTATATAATTTTCCACCCAAGGTGCATTGTTTTAAAGGGAAACTAGCCTGAAATATATTTGCATACCAACTAAGGCGTCGCTTATTGGCGTCTTTCAAAACCTTGTCTTTCAGGTAACCCCTCACAAAGATCTAACCATACCGTCGTTCCCATATCTCCCCCACAATCTTACAATGGCTTCTTTCATTACATGATTCTTCTTCCATGTGTAGTGAGGTTCCCCAAGGAGCACTTCAAGGACCCCTCCTGATCATTAGACGCAGTGCGGTTCCTATTCTCACCTCGTGCACCTGTGCCACTAGTGACTCCTCATCAGGAATTCTTCCTCCTCTTGTTCTCCTTCTTCTGCAGGCCAGTCATTAAAGCCCTGTGTTCTCTTTCCTCTCACACTCCTCTGTTAGTCTGCTATTCCTTTGTTTTGTCTGGGTGGCGTGCGATTGCTGTAAATCAGCCAAATCGCAGACATTCTTGTTTGGTCTGCTTAGGCATTCATTTGAGCTTCCCAAGCAAACATTCTCACCCGATGTGACTAATATGTAGGTGTGAGGCTTCAACCATCTGCCTCGGTGTGTGTTTAAAGGAAGGTGATAGAGTTTGTCTACACTATTTAAAGAAGAAGGTGCCTCTGCGTGACTTCTTAAGCACTATTTGGGTGGGATTAGTTTTCGAAACAACATTTTAGTTTCAATTATTAACACAGGACGTCCGATTCGGATGGTATTGGGTGACCTAACCAGTGTTGGGGGTAACGCATTACAAGTAACGCAAGTAACGTAATCAGATTACTTTTTTTCAAGTAACTAGTAAAGTAAGGCATTACAATTTGGAGACTATAGAAATTAAATGATAAATAGTATTATATATTATAGTCCTTTTTCACATTTCCGGTTTTCTCAGCTGTGGAAGTCGTCATAGTTTGGTAAATTTCGAGAGCAGTGAATGGAAGAGTATCACAAATATATGTTTTGTATTCCCATTTGCTCAAATAGCAAAAGAAAACTGTGAAAACAATAGTGTTTTCGCATCTTTCAAAAAAGGTAAAAAATGTACTGATAACGGAAGATAGAAGAGAGAACAATGTCAAATTTAGTGTCCCTCCCATAGACAGTGCATTAGAAACATTTGCGTTAACTAGTTTTTTTTTTGGTTTTTTTTTTGTAATTTGGTGCAAAGGTGATATAAATGTACATACATTAAAAAAAAAAAAAAAAAAAACTTATTTATGATGACCATTTATAAAATATAAACTATAATAATACAATGGTCAGGAATTAAGATGAATGTCATACCTTAAACTGCTACAAGTGGTTATTCTGAGTATAGAGGTGGGACTTTCCTAGCAACTTTAATTCCCTTTATCCATTGGATTGGATACCAACAGTACTTGAACCACCAACTGTAATTTTACACAGAAAGTTGGCAAAAAGGTCAAAATAAATAAACCAGACGGTGTAGAATTTAGCTTTAGTTATTCAAATAAATTAGGAGAAGGGCTGTGAAAAATATAATATACCACAATCACATACATTCCTTCCCAAACAGGATTAGATTTCTCAGAGGACCCCTGAGTTAGCCAAAAACAGGCCATTTTCTTCATAATTTTGTTGTTTGAGAAAACATGCTCAATTTGGATGGGATTGAAATCACAAATAAAACCACAACTACACAAATTTGTTCCCTCAGGGAAAGGCCATAGAGGTGCTGTTCCATTGGAGATGGGCGTGAGAAAATGAGTGTGAAGGGTTTGATGGATGAATGGACAGACATGAGACTGTAGAGAAGAAATTGGATGTGGCTCCTGTCTCTTGGCACTAACTGAAGGTGGCGCAGAGCTCTGTAAACACCCGGGTGCCGTTTCAACTGCCTTTTTTTTTTCTTTTTTGCAAAGCATGAAATTAAAGCTATTTATAACCTGAGTGATAATTACATTATATTTATTCCATCATGATTAGATTCCTGCTTTTTATGATACAATGTCAGAGTTTTAATTAAAACGTCTCTCAGGCAGCTCGGCTGGCCAACTGGGCTGTTTGTTCATTTGCTCTAGTTTTCAAGGGGGTCTTTCTTGACTTTGCATGCTGTCAGTGTCAGGCGTGCTTAAAACTGCAGATTGACTTGACCTAGAACACACAAACTTAAATCATAATGTTAATTTGGGTGATTTGTCGTCAATGTGTACATACTTTATTTGAAATTAATGGCATGAGGCTGTATTGAATAGACCTTGACCATCTGTCAAGCTTTCATTTGCCAATTTAATAGCTAATTGTACTGAAAATCACATTTAATTTAAAAGAACTGGCATGGGCCCTCTTAGATTTTTTCAGCAAATTGGATGCAAATTTAGAATGCAATTTCCAAAATAAAATAAAATAAAATATTGCAAAAGGATTTGGCAGTTTTAAATATTGTGTACAGGTTTTTTAATAGGCCAAGTCGCCTTACACTCTTAACGAAGAAAACAGCACTACAAGATAAGAAATTTCTCTTTGGTCATGTTTTATTTCGCATAGGACACCAAGTAACCCAGAACTGCCACTGGTGTTTGACGGCCTGTTTTTAATCTTGAAGGACTTATGTTAGAATTATGGAACATAAACTCCTGAGGTAGTTTAGAAAAGTTTTGAGTTAATGTTAGCAGTGATACTTGTGAAAAGAAAAAAAAGAATACGAGAATACCCTGTAGGTATTGTGCACTGAGACCTAACTTAGGGCGAAGAAAGAAGTAGGCAATACTCTGTAAATTTTTAATGGATGATATATACTCAATAATAAATAGCTGATAAATAAAATATGGTTACTTGTCTTGATTAAGGTGAGTGTATTCCCTTCCCCTGATGCCAACATGTCTTTGATTCTCATATCTGTGGTTGTGCAGTCCTCCTTCCTTTCTGTATTCAACATTTCCACTTTGTGTTGCACACTTGAAAAGAGAACGGCTCTTGGCTGGAGGGTTGTTGTACAGAAATGAACCGCAGAAACGTTTCGCCGAAGGCATTGGCTTGGGGTATTGTTCGAAGCTGAGGCCACCCCGGATATCCATTCATGTTTTATGGTGAAGAGGCTATCGCTTTAAACGTGTCCCACTTGAGTGAGTTTCGGCGATATGGCACCAGGTGATGGAGTGGAGCGGTAATTAATACCTTGTGGATATTCCACATATCTGAAGATTGATTAAATCATGCAAAACACCTCTAATTACAAGGCCCACCCAATGAATGCTGACCGCAAATGTCATGGTAAGGGTGAGAAGCAACAGTATTTAGATGGTTATGATTACAGTGGACGCTCTAAAACATCATGTACTGGGATGTGTCATCTCGGGTTCCATTTCTGACTCTGTGACATTTCATAGATCTGTCAGTTAGGCCAGACCAATTCACAACAATCATTATCACTGGACATTTCCAAAAGATATCAAGCTGTCATGAAGACTTGTGTTTCAAAACAGATTGATGAATGCCTTTAAAGAATCAAATTAACATGTAAATAATGTAAACGTATGTTAAAAAAGTACTACATAAAAAAGTATACAGAGCTAGGTAGTAACTGATTACATGTAACCTGGATTACGTAATCAGATTCCAAAAATTAAGTAGATTATACATTTTAAAATACTCGGATTACATATTACTCACACAATAACAATAAATCGTTCGTAATTTATTGATTCTCCCTCTATAAGAGTTCATTTGTAAAAACAGATTACAAAAATCATGTTTTTTTCATTGTGCATTCCAATTAATCTCAATCAAACTGCAGTTGTTGTTTTTTGACTAGGTTAAAAAAAAAAAAAAAAAAAAACAGCTAACTAACACAATAAAAACATGATAACATAAAACATTTTTGAAAATGTTTAAAAACAGAGTTATGTTTTTTTTTTGCAAATACAAATACACACACACACACACACACACACACACACACACACACACACACACACACACACACACACACACACACACACACATATATAATTTTAAATATTTAAAAATCATTAAAAGTTAACTTTTAAACAGATAAATTTATTTAGAAGTAAATGAAAATTATTTATATTTTTTTTCATATATTGACTATACTTAAAATTAGTGGGGACAACATAACTTGTATAAGATATATTCTCTTAATTTTTTACGGTAATGCTTCTAAAGTTAACATAGATTTGTTTTTTATTTTCAAACTAAAATAACTGTATTTATGTAACTTTTATTTTATTTATTAATAAGTTTATTAAAATAAAATTAAAAAAAATAAAAAGTAATAAATAAAAATCTCACCACACTGCTATTTACACTTAAAACTATAAATAGTGAAAAAAAGACAAAATACACTTGTGTTAAATATATATTCCCTTTAGTTCATATGGATTATTATATTAATCTTAATTCAAGGATTCTTAGATTGACATAATAGTTTTTACTCTAATACACAAAAATATTAAAAGAATAAACATCACTTTTTGGTAGTAGGAGCAGGTCAAAATTCAACTTGATGTTTCATTAAGTTTCTGATTTAATATCCCCTCGAACTATCCTTTGGCATCTAGCTTTGTAGCCCGACACAGTTCCCAGTTCAATGAGGTGATAGATATTCAAGTCAGAGAACTGCTCTTTAAACCCTGGGAGATAGAACTAAAGGATACAGGGGAGTAAACAGAATATATGGCCTTTAAGGTGATGTTTGGGTGCGGTGGGCTGCGCTCCTGAGTCGAGGGACACTAAAGGTTACACACCTTTCTCTCGACAAAGACCCGAACAGTTTTGACAGTCCCTCACCAAACGCCCTTCCTGGTGGCCAAGCAAAAAGACTACTACAGGTTACGGCAAGAAGTAAACCTGACCTTTTCTCAGCACTGAACGTATAGGTGAGGTTCGCTGGGAGCACAGGCCTGAATCACAGCTGGTTTCCTCCACCTACAGTGAACTTAACGTAAAGCCCAGATGACAGTTCCTGTGGAAAGACTGTTAGGTGGTTAATTACTCAGAACAACAGCCTGACCTTCTCAGTAGTTCCTGCACAGAATGTTTATGACACAATGGCTATCATTTATAGATCTAAGCATAGGCGGAGTTGCCTTTTTTACTTTCAGCAGTACAGGCACTAGAATTAACAAGATATATTTTTTCACACAATCAGGGTTTTTGGGTAAGTATCTACTTCTGTACATTAAAATCTGTGTAATTTTCTTTTATATGTCCAGGGTTCAAAAGATACTACTTGCTAAAGTCCGATTTTGCTTGCATTTGATGTTTAGTGCTAATTTTGGACGCTGCACTTATACAGGCGTGCAGATGGCACTAGGGACGGTGGGGGGCGGGGGTCACGACCCTCCAGATTCATAGTGACCCGATCCGTCCCCCTCACTGTCTCTACAAAAGGTGACATCGGTAAACAGAGGATTAATCAGGGTCTCCTCTATGTACATAGCTTAAGTAGTGGCGGCCCGGCCCGCCGCTCCTTAGATGTGCATTAAGCGATTTTTGAAAAACGCTTTTGACCGCAGTGAATGACCAAGTACCAAAACCCACTTCCAGCCAATCAGCAGTAAGGGGGCATGTCTTGTACTGATAGCAAGAAGAGAGCGCTCAATTTGAGTGCACAGGACTGATATTAGCAGATCGACTATAGATAGAGAGAGATGGCAGATAAAAAAAGAGGAAAATATCAGAGAAACAAAACATTAAAAAGAAGGGTTACGATCAGGCAAGAGGTAGGGAGCCACGTAAATATCGGAGCAGCTTTCCAGCAGTGGAGAGACAACTTATCCGTGTTGGCTTTTGCTTGAATATGCTTGCGTGTCATCTTAGCTTGTTTCTGCGATTGTGGTTGCCATGATTGTGTACATACCTGTGGATGCGGAGATTTCAAAATCGTGATTCCCCCCTGTATGTAAATGTATATTATACTGTATATAAATTGCAGACATCAGGGAGCCGCTAATATGCCTTTTGAATGTACGATCGGTTTTTAGTTTCACTTTCACTTTGGAGATTCATGATCGCATGTACTCTGTTTATACTATAGAGCGGCAGTACTTACCACACATTTTACAAGATTAGAATGTCAGTGGTGCTCAGGATCTGTAAATCATTCGCCATTGTCCTCAGTCATCTCTCTTTACTCTGTGTATGTGGTAAGTGAAATTTTATGTAGGCTACTGTAATGTAACAGGCAACCATTAGCAATCGTTATTTGTTTCCATGCCTTTCTGAATATGGATTCACGCTTCGGGCACACTCCTAATTGTGATTAAATAAAAGTCCAAAATAAAAATAAACTAAATCCAAAATAAAAGTTTTTTTGGGTACATAATATATGTGTGTGTACTGTGAATATTTATTATGTATATATTTATATTTATGCATATATTTAAGAAAAATATGTTATGTTTATATATTAAATATATTTATATATAATATAAATATGAATATAGATATGTACATGTAAATACGTGTAAATATTTTCAAAATATATAGTGTACGTGTGTCTTTATATAGACATAATAAAAATACACAGTACACAAACATATATTATGTACACAAAAACTTTTATTTTGGATGCAATTATTCGCAATTAATCGTTGCCCAGCTCTAAAAAAAATAAATACAGAAAATAATAAATAAAGAAAAAAGGTAATGCAAAAATACATCAAATGTAAATAAAAAAAATATATCGTATTTGTTTGATCAAGTCATTTATTGCTTTATTTATTTTTCTATAATTTGTTTATATATTTAATGATTTTTCCCCCTGCAGATTTGGGCCTCCATACATGCCTCTATTAAGAGACTGCCACATTTTCTGTGGCATTTCCTAAATGAGGAAAAATGATCAAATTTTTTGAATTATTGCTCAATTAAGACACCAAATTGAATTATAATGATATCATATTAAAAATATATACATACAATTATATATTAACAAATAGACACTTGTTCCTTTAAACAAACAAATTAAATAATTTCAATTTAAATAAATTAAACTTTGTCTATTCATAAATAATAAAATAAATAGAATTAAAAATAAATATAGAAAATAACAAATGAGTTGTGCAAAAATGTATTAAGTTCAATGAAAATGTTATTTTATTTTATTTTTCCTGCAGGTTTGGGCCTCCATACTTGATGACCACATTTTCCATGGCGTTTCATATATGAAAAAAAAAAAAAAAATAATCAGATTTGTGAAATATTACTCGCATTAAGCCACCAGATCTTAATCCCAGATTCATAATAATATCATATTTAAAAGTAATATAAAAATATATATTAATAATAAGATGTAACAAATTGCATAAATGTTATTGACAGGTACGGAAAAGAGTCATTTGGACCCAACGTATTCTGCTTCAAATGCACTGTCTGACACTAAACTCCAGTGTCTCCATGATCTCAATGGCCAGATGGCAACTCAACCTAATGTTATTAAAATTATCTTTAAAAGAATTTAAAATATTCCTATTTTAAAGGTCTTCTCTTCACAAGTATGCTTTCATTATGATGGTGAAAATAACTCATCATCAATAAACAAAGACCTTTTCACTACATGGGCTTACTCAAGGGACTGCATTAAAAACACTCTAGTTAATGAACACCTTTTCAGAAGTTGCATGTTGGAATGTCTCATTATGCTGCACTTAAACTGACTGACCTTTCATTTTTGGAGGACACATACCTCTTAGTAAGCCAATCCCAGCTGCTTCACTGAAGTTTGAAGTGATCCCATATGTAGCACTGTTTTCAATTGATGTGTCCGGTTATTAACACCAACTTGTTGTTAATAGTGGTTGCAGTTTCTGTATAAAACGGAGTGCAATGATCTTTAACAGAGTGTAGTTTTGAATTTTTGTTTAATCTCAACCTACAATAGGACTGCATAATTAATGGAAACAATGCCAAGTGCGCAAATTAACCATAAAAGGTTGCAGCATTCAATAGATCTAAATACGCTGTGTCAAAGGTTTCTATTTACAACAAGATTTTGCAGCATTGAGCTTTGTAGCCAATCACAGATGTTTCTGTTGAGCACATGAATGGAATGGCCAATCAGAGGCATTTACTTCACCAGAGCAGAAGAAATGTACTCAATGCCACTCAAAATGCCAACGACTTCAAATATCAATTAACCAAACTCTCATAACTAACAAACAAACTCCTAGTAATAATGCAAATAAGCTATATAACAAGAGTTTTCACAGATGTGCAGAAGTACTGTACAACAAAACACAATAGCACTGCTATTCTTACACAAAGAAGGGCAACTGATTGCATGTCATCTGGATTATGTAATCAGATTCCAAAAATGAAGGACTTGTAATTAGATTAAATTTCATTTTAAAATACTCGTAATCAGACTACAGTTACTTTTTATTGATTACATGATTTCATATTATTGACACATAGCAATAAATGATTCCTAATTTAATGATTCTCCCTAATTCCTCTTTTTCATCTGTTAAGTGTTCCTTTATAAAATAGCCTACTGCTTATATACATTTAGAAAGTCTTTTAGTTTTGTGGACATTCACGCAAAGAATGAACAATTTTAAAATGCACAAATTTACTTTATTTCTTATTTACATGTAATGCAGGCAGTCCCAAAATTTTTTGTCATCTTTCACCTAATATATTTTCTTGCAGTACCCTGAAATTTTATTTGAATAATTAAGTAGGTTTATAACATTTGCATGTTCACAGTTCTCTGTGGGTCGCATGACATGCAGGTAAACAAATAAAATATTGTATTTTTTAGTAAGTGTTTTATTAATTATTAGCTTTTCTTTAACCTCACAACACTCCTGCAGGTTCTTTACAAACCTTGGTTTGGGAAACCTTGGCATAACATATTTAATGCACTTCATATTGTTAACTACAATGAATGAAATATATTTTCTTACTCTTTGTATTTTTCTATCAATACGGTACGAGATTATCCTATTGTGTGATAAACGACTTAGGTCAAAAGTAATCTAAAAGCAATCAAAAAGAATTCTGAGAATATGAAATGTACACACACACACACACACACACACACACACACACACACACACACACACACACACAGACACACACAATATTAAGTTAAAAGCTAAAATGTTCTATTAATACATTGTAATTGCTTAGATACCTTTTGTTATAAACATGCAGAAATATCTGACACAAAAACACAAAATTATTACTTAAAAATGTCTTTTGTGCAGACAAGTAGCAACTGTGTGATTATTTATAAGGTTAAAGCATTCTAATTTCACTGTATAATAGAAGCCATTATCTACTCAGCTACTGTAAAACAGACACAAATAAAAAGTCTGGCTCCCTCATCTGGGTTACCTTGCAGGTGGCCTGTGGTGCCGTTTTCTCTTTTTCCAGCCGGTAAGTGTTTGAAGGTACATTTGAGGATGGAAGGGGGGGGGGGCTTTACATACAATCACAAATCCCTAATAGCTCAATCTGAGGCCAAGCAGCAATTCTATTTTTAAAGGCAGTCGTGGCGCTTTCATTAATGAGCACGCGGCCACCTCTCGCCACGGCAGCCGTCTCCATTGTGAAGTCTGCCACTCCGCTTTCATTAAGCTCCCACACTCCGACGGAGACAATAGAGCAATTCCAAACCGCGCTCAAGGTAATCTTTATGGAAGGGCGGAAAACAATGGGGCGCCGAGGGGGAGTTCACATGGTAATAAGTGGACAAACCCAGAAGCGATTAACTCTGTTGTAATCCCATTGAGTTCAATCAAAGGGAGCAAGCAGGGACTTTTTCAGAAATCAAGCAAAGAGCGTCGAGCCAAAGGAAATGGCTGACTTTGAGTGCGGCACCTGTAGAAATCCTGGAAATATGCCACTTTGGGTTCTTAGTTTTGATGGTTGGTGGAAGTTTGTTATAGGATTGTAAAACTCTAGCTGGTTTGAACTTTTCCAAGTTGGATTGTGCTGAAATGATTCGCCATATGCTTGAACGTGAATGCAATACTGAGTTTCGATTGCTTCAGTGAATTGATACACTTATACAATAGTATATCGTTTCGTTTTCTCCACAGGAAATTCAAATCCAGTAATAGATTCGGTGTTTACTGAAATCATACGCTGCTTGTGATATTTGAATATGTGACCAGTCTCTGTCACATAAAACATTCCCATAAGAGGAAAGATCAATTCCTCATCATCACAATAGCAATTCATAGGGACCCCGAGCTATTGATTTGTGGGAGTGTCTGCAGACCATTGGAGACCATTGGAGACATGGACTTAATGAGAAATCATAGAGCACTGCAACATTTGTTTTGTTTTTGACACAAGGGAAAGTATGACCCTCGGATCGATGAGGGACAAAGAAGATTGATTGAGGAATCCGATTTTTGTCATAACTTACACAGCACTTTTCCAGTGTACCGTAACTGATACAAGCTAAATATCGCAATCTTTATGTACTTAATATCCGACGGCCTTAACTTGCCCTCCTCTATTTATTTTCCCGCACGAGATGAATTTAGGAAAATAAACGAGCCCCTCTACTTCAATACTTTTAACTTTAATATGTTGGCTGACGCTTGCCTAAGGTGGTAAATGCTACTGACAACAAATCTGTCACATTGTTGGAATAGAGTCAGAACTGGTTCTCTTGTGAGCAAAACTAATATTCGAAGCAATTTCTGAAGTCCTACAACTTCAGGTTTGAGGCGTATACATTTTAAAGGGACACATTTAATAGGAGAAAGTGCAATTAAATGGATGTTTCTCTCAAAAATGAAAATTCTGGTATCATTTAATCACCCTCATGTCTTTGCTAACTTGCATGATTTTCATTCAATGGGACACGAAACTTTCAAACTCAAAGAAGAACAAAAGCTACATGAAATATGGCAACAAAAACCTCAAATGTCATGATGCTTGGTCACATGATGTGCAAGAACCAATGAAATTTGGAATCAGCTGAAATTTGAGGTTTATATTAGCATATTTGTAACCCTGGACCACAAAACCAGTCTTAAGTCACTGGGGTATATTTGTAGCAATAGCAAAAAATACATTGTATGGGTCAACATGATCAATTTTTCTTTTATGCCAAAAATCATTAGCATATTAAGTAAAGATCATGTTCCATGAAGATATTTTGTAAATTTTTTACCGTAAACGTATCAAAACGTAATTTTTGATTAGTAATAAGCATTGCTAAGAACTTCATTTGGACAACTTTAAAGGCGTTTTTCTCAATATTTTAATTTTTTCGCACCCTCAGATTCCAGATTTTCAAATAGTTGTATCTCAGCATTGTCCTATCCTAACAAACCATACATCAATCGAAAAATTGACACTTAAGATGTTTGGGTTTTGTCGTCCAGGGTCACATTTATGCAACTTTTTTGAAAGTTTGGGGTCCCTTGACTTTCATAAGGACATGATTTCTTAAAAATATCTTTTTTTGTGTGTTTAGCAAAAGAAAACCATTTGAGTTTGGAATGACATCGAGGTGAAAAAAAAAATTGTAGAATTAGAATTTTTGGGTGAACAACTCATTTAAATCAATGTCATTAAAAATGACCAATTAGTAATGGCCAGTAGTCCAGAGACAATAGTGTTAATAATAATAATAATATGGAATATAATAATACTTACAAAGTCCTGCCAATTTTCAAATAAATGATAATAAATTATTATTATTATTAAAAATACCAAGAGGTACATTTAGATTATAAAGTAAAAATCTATAGTAAAATATAACACCTAATAAAAATACAATATATTAAAATTACAATGCTATATAACATCATGTGTAAAGATATATTGTATAAAAATATATAATTATAAAAAATTATTTGCTTTTACATTATTGTAATGACATTGAGAATACATGATCGCAGCATTTTTATTTTTGGGAGACCATCCATTTAAATCACTTTCATTTGTCCAGAGATGATGGTGTTAATTAAGAGGACGCTGTGTACCACAAGGTTATGAAACCAGGAGGAGGCAGGGATCTAGGTAAGATAGTATTGATAGTATGGGAAATACGATCCCCCACCAGTCTGTCCTAGCATTCGGAGAGACAGAGACAGGTACTGATCAAGAGTCTCCTTGCCGCTTTCTATCCCTCTGCTCTGTTCTAATCAGCATACAAGCGACAGGCGTCCTGTGTTACAGCGGCTTGGCTGCCATTCCAGTGGCTATTGATGAGACTTCGGGGCAGGGGGGCGGCCCAGCCCAACACTTTCTCATCTAGCGCTGGAGTCAGGCCGTCTGTCCGCCGCCCATCCAAAATGAGACACCCTGAATTTAATCTGAAACGGAGAGGGGGTGGCAGGCAGGAGTTGGTGTATCATATCAACTCCTCTGATAGTGCCTCTCCTGCTTTCAGTGAGGGATTGGAAAGTGGCACCACTTTTTAAGCCAGACTGATCAATGGCGCTTATGTATTGGGTCGAGCGGCATAGAGCAGATGTATGGTTCCACTTGTCTGATCGCAATTAAAGGGGGAAATAGATTGCCAAAGCATCGCACGGTAAGACGAACCCGTACGGCTGCCTGGTCCCATCGGAGCCATTTGTTTTTGAAGTTTGAGTGTGAAAAGGCAGTCTTTCCCTCTAAGGTGAACGTGAAGACATGTACTCACACTATTAACATCCTTAATTCAGCTTTGGATTCAAAACTGTGATTTAATACTTTGTTTTCAGAGGCAAAAGAAATGTCAAAAATATTTTTTTCTACTGTAGATCGTGGTTGCCTTGCTACACCAATGCACACCCAAGTGCTATGTGGCAGGACAAAAAAAAAAAATGTAAATACTTAAAAAAAAAAAAAAAAAGTAAGCTTTTTCATTTTTCCATGTGTTATTTGATTGATATAGAAATCTTTGTCCCTCTCTAATAACTCTAAATGTTTCTAATTGGTCAGTATCATACAGAGTTGAGCTCCAACTGAAATCAAACACACCTGAATGAGCTAGTTAGGGTCTTCAGAATTACTTAAAATTATAGGCAGGTGTGTTTGATTAGGGTTAGAGTTAAACTCTGCATGACCTTTCAGGGGCAGAACCGAATAGCCCTGAATAGACCCCCCCTCCCCCCAATTCAAATTCTAAAATATAATACATAAACATACAATATATTATAGGAATATATTAAGATGTAATAGAAAAAAAGTAAAAAAAAAACAAACAAACAAAAAAAACAATTATAATGCTATATATTTTCATGTAATACATATTAATAAAAATAATTTACTTTTTACACTGTTGCTGCACAATAGGAAATTTTAAAGCACTGAATGTAAAAAATAATCACATATTATTAAGTGCATCTTTTTTTGTACCCCCTATTATAATAATATAGATATATCAACATGAAGAGATTTCAGATCACTACAAATTTACTATATAGTGCTTTTCACTAAAGAATTTTGCTAAATTAGTTCAAACACTGGACTGGAGCATGTATGGATGGATTGAACTGACAAGCAAACGGCCATTAAGTGGCCAAAATGCCTTTCAAGACCAGTTTAACCCCTGGGGAACACTGTTTTGACTTGCTGATACTATTATCGTCCTATTTACTCAAAGGTGTTACTTTGGTCTGAAAAGTTTGAGAACAACTAGATGGTTAACATTTCACAAAAAAACAAACTTCTTTGTGTTACTATACCTATATAGCTGGATTATGGCTCTAGTAATGAGCCGCAATTACTAGTGTTTGTTTTGACGTGACGGTATTCAGGTCACTCCGAGTTGACGAGCATCCCATTTACACTCCCTAAGGCCACGTATCAGGTAATTAGAGGTCACACGAGAGAGGGGTTAACAGACCTCACTTGGCGTGAAGGAGCGCACCGCTGCACCTCTCTTTTGATGTCTCGGCACTTGGCCCTCCCCTCTATCCACCTGAATGTCAACCAATTGGGACGGCACAAGGGCTTGACATTATGTCTGCGGGTTATCATTATGTGTATTTTTTTTCCGCTCCAACTGATCGATCGGCTCCCATCCGCAGAGGTGCTTCTGGGGGGAACTGTCATCACTAGTTAGGGATTGACCAGTGGGGATCATTAAGAGAGAGCCCAGGCTTGGGGGAGGCTTTGTTGGGAGGTGGAGGGGATGAGGGAGGGGAGCTTTCTGAAGAAGCCAAGCCTTTCTCTTTTAGCCTCCTGGACTTGCTTGACCTTTCACTTAGGGAGCAGCTGGAGCCGAGAGATATTTAATTGAATGGAGTCTTCAGATGTATTTTGGAGAGAGCGATGCAAGTGAGAGAGCATTGGAGATAGTGCCAGCTCGAGATGAGCAAGTCCAGCCAGGGGAGAGCGAGAGAGAGCGAGAAAGAAAAAGACAGAACTGCAGAAGGAGGCACAGAGAGAGTTTGCTTGACCTTCAAAGCCTAATTGATAGGCTTTTCATAGACCTTGTTTGAGATGTGCGTGGTCCCTGTTGTTCGGCAGCCCCTTACAACTCCTGGAGAAGTACAAAGTCAACTGCAGGTAGGGAGCCCCTAGTGGCCCAGTACAATCAATAACGAGCAGGCAGCGCTAACGAGGGCTACAGTCACTCTCGGGCTCTCGCAGACGGCATTAACAGGCAGAGGCAAGCTTAATTCTACAGCCGGCGCTCATTAACACGGCCAAATGCGGCGAGATTAAGGAGGCCGTTTGTGGACGAGCAGATGCGGGGTTGCGGCACCAAAAGATCTGGAAGGGTATTGAACTGGACCTCAAAGACGTAGCAAACAACTCAACTTAGTTGTAATCTACTCTGAAGCCTCTAACTTTCTCTAGCATATTCTGCTCCCCCGGTTTCTGGCATCGGCCTGTATTACGCCGAGGCTAACGGATGTGAATGACAATTCAATTTTTGCGAAATCCCTCCAAGCAGCTTGGTAAAAGACTGGGGCTTAAGGTCTGCCTGAAGCCCCTGGAAGTGACAGGGGAGGCATAAGAGGTGGAAGCCTGGTCCTCATTGTCTTTGAGAGCAATTTAATTAGGCTTAGTTTCCCCTCTGTGGGCCAGGGAAGCGAAAGAGAGCGAGAGAGATGACGAGCACAAGCGAAACAGAGACCAACGAGGTTCCTATAGGCTCTTGTGAAGGCTGTAGCCTTGGACACACAGAAAGGATTTCATAGGGATCATGTACGGAGATCAACAGATAAGCAGCTAATTTTGTGTACTTAGGGGAGCAAACGATTGAGCGCAGCCCCCTCCGGAATTCCACCAGCGGAGAGGATGAAAGGCAGAAGCCGAGCCGAGCCGAGATCTTAGGCTGTTTCGGCCATTAATGCTGATCTCGAAAATTAAAGATTTATACCACTTGATAGAGCTCACTAACGGCACATACCGGAAGAGAGGAGCTCTCATTAAAAGCTATCTTGAAAAGAATTTCAGTGGAATGAAAGACGTACAGTAATAAAGATCTACTTTGGGCCAATTGGTTAGGTTAGAGTTGGTATCCTTCATCTCCTGAACAGGTTTCCACCTGTTTGACAATTAAACTTCTGAGGTACAACATAAATCACACATTTCGCCACAAGTCATCATATTTGATTTGAGAGCTTCAGTAGATGTGAAAACAAGTTATTGTAGTCTAATCATTATGCAAATCTATCAAATGGCATCAAACATAGTGCATAAGTCAACTTTATAGTTTTTTTTAGTCTGGTTTTGAAACTGAAAGCATGTAGTCACGGTGGCATTTGGTGATCCAATCGATTCCTGATGGATAAAATGTAATTTTATGTTAACTGTCCAGTTTTATGTGCAAATGCATTAAATTATGGAAGTAAAATGGGTTGCAAACCAACTACCACATGCAAAAATTCCCCAAGACAATCAATCACAATAAAGACTATACACTTTTAGTAAACTTTACTTCTTGTATAAAAATTGAGTTTTCAGGTAAAGAGTACTACTGGAAAAACTGTCCAACCTAGTCCTGATTTCATTAAAAGTAGTGCAACTCTCTCAGAGAAACCAGATAGAAATATCCTAGTTTGAGCTCCTACTTTGAGCATTTTATGTTTCATGTAAAACTTTTAACACATACATGTGGCTAAGCTCCTAAAAGTGACATCATATCGCCTTGTTATGCATATCAAGCAAATAAAAAGAAATGCAGCTAAATTACCCATGAAGATGTGCGTCTGGCAACCAAACCCCTCATTTATATATTCATTCTGTTCTTGTACTTCTTATCAAAATGGGACACGGTTTACGCAGGGACCCCATCCCTCTAGACTTAACAGATCTATGACAAACATGAATCAGCATGTTCTTATTAATTCAGACCTTGATGTTTAGCATATGCTGCCAATCAAAACCCCTTCCAAAACCCAATTCAAAGTTTCCTTTTGTGGTGTTTTTCTTCTTCGGTACAAATCTGAGGTTTGGAGTATGATTAGTTGGCTGTAAGGTAATTTTTAAACTGCCAATGTAAACTCTCTTTCTCTCGCTTTCTATATATATTAAAACTACAAACTACTACTTTAATTGTACTGATTTTCTGTTGGATGGGCACCTGTAGCCACGCCCCCAGCCGAGGTGGACAGTGGACTCACGGGAGTCCAGGGAAAGTCTGCTGAGCCGTCCATGACTCTGTTCTCTGCAAGAGGCCAATCCTCAATGTTTAATCAAAGGCAGGATCTGGCATGTTGTTGGTGTTTTTTTTCCACAGAGCTCCACCTTCATTCTGTACACGGTTGTGCTTCAGAAAGATCAAAACGTCCAGATAATATGATCTGTTGCCAAGATTGATAATGAGCATCTAAATGAGTTTGGCCCATTAAGTGTACCTCTGGATAATGAATAAATAATTCACCTAACAACCCTGATGTGATCCCTAATTGGGTTTTGAAAAAGCAGCCCTGTACTTTTTTCAGATAATCTCCAAGCACCCCTCAATTAGCTCGATCTATAATATACATTTTTCAGTAGATCAAGTCCATATGTTGTTACAATATTGTGAAGCGTAGCACAAAAATGGTTGCAGGTGCATTACGAAATTAACTTACAGTTTTCCCTCAATAAGAACACAGCCTTTAACTCTGTTTATTAGGCACAGACTTGTGTCCTCGGTTAATTAAGGCATGCAGTCATAGCAATGAAACCTCTAAACTCCACTTTGCAGAAGCCAGAGCCTTTGAGCGATGAGAACGAGTAGAGAGCGAGCGAAAGTTCAGAGGGAAAGAACCAAAGAGAATGAAGAGGAAGGCTTTGCTAAACAAAGTAAACGGCGCAAGGCTTTTTTGCAAGCTAATCGCAGGAGTCGTTTTAGAGTTGTGTAATTCATTTCAATTGCTTTGTGACATTTGGAGAACCACAGCCTTAATCACCCTACCTTGACTCTTTGTCCAATAATTATTCAATTATAAAACCTAATTGACAACCGACATTGTCTTTTATTGCTTGATTTATTGGGTAATTGCACTGCTGCTAAGAAATGCCCTTCACCCAGGACTGTGAATAGTTTTGGAAGCGGTACTCTTGTCATGCCAATGAAACACGCTGGGGAACAAAAAAACGGAAAACGAAGAGGATCCTTCAACTGTCAAACAAGCTCTCCTGATGTGTTTATGTCCTTGTTCGCAATTATGGCACATCAAAAAAGTATCTTTTGTCTGTGACATTAATTACAACATCTGCAGTGCATTAAAAAAGCAGAAAATGCGTCCAAGTGTAGAGTCCTTGTGTTTAAACCCTCGCCAGTTGAAACAACGGCGTATGTCATAGGTCTGTTTGGTGTGGTCCCAGAGTGGACCACTTAAGCGTTCCCTTGTCCTTTGCCAACAAATGAAGGTTTTCGTTCCCCACAGCGGGTGAGAGAGACTCGCGTGTGCTCTTCCCACACATATATCTCATCTTTCATTTCCTTTGATGACTAGTGGGAGAAGTTTCCCTCTGCAAAAGTACTCTTGAAAATAATAAATCATGAGAGTTTCTTCCTGCACTAATTGACATTTGACAACATCATTTGCATAATGATTCAAAACACCCTCGAGGGAGATGCTTAAAAGGAGGGAAACATTATGGATTTGCTAATTAGCTATCGTCAATTCTTTTTTTCCCCGCAGTTGTCGTCGTTAGTTGGAACGCAGTAACTTGATCAGACAACCGTAGCCTTTATGACAGTCATCATCACTATTCAATCAGGATTATTGGTGATGTTGTCAAGAGGATGCTGCATTTTCCTTGCAGTGGCATTAATCTAGATTCCAAGTTTTAAAGTTGGGAATCTTGTTTCAAATGCATAGACATCTTAAGTTCACAGTAAAATAATAAGAGGTCCAAAGTTTGAGTCCACTAGTGCTTTTATTTTGCATTATTTGAAAAAAACTATTAATTCATTTTAAAATGATATTACATGCATAAAACTGAGTGAAATGTTGAACTTAATTTTTAATTCAATTAAAATGTCAGACTTTGATAACTTTGCCCCTCTGTTGCTGTAATGACAGCAGCACTATAGTTTGAGATGTCCACATTCAACTTTTTAGTACAATCCAGATCCATTTACGCCTAATTTAGCATCGTTTGTCGCTTTCATGGCTCATTTTAAACAGAACATGCTACAGTGAGGACTGAGAGAGGGTCAGCTGTACACAAGGCCCTTTTGGTTGGAGTGCCATTGTGTTTTTGTTTACCTGTGTTTGTGGTTGAGAGGTGCTTGATAAACTGTTGTGCCATCTCTCTCTAAAGAGGCTGCGCCGATATCCGCTGTAAAACTGAATGTATGATCTGTAAAAGCATTAAATTGTTTGATGGAGCACGTTGTTTGTTTAAAACGCCTGCTTCTAAAGTGTGAGGTGCTAATAGATGTTGCCTCTTTAAGTGAAAATAGATGAAATCTCAATTCCCAGGTGTGACTCATTCATTAATTTTGAACTATAAACATTTGACAGAAAGACATTACACCTGTGCCTTTCATAACAAGCCAGATTCTGTCTATGTTCACCATTTAAATGTTCAATATGAAAACTATTACAGCAGTATCTCAAGAAAAGAACAGAACACATCAACAAATATTGGACAATAACAACTTGCAAATACCAGAAAGACAGTCTACATGGGATAATCTGTTCCAGGAAAAAAAAAAAAAAACTTCTCACAAACACCCACAAATGTTCAATAAAGTAAGTGTTGAGTATCTTCGATTTTAGATACAATCTTGCCAGCTGCCAAAATATCGCATTTAAACAAATTAGCTGAGTGAATAATTCAATGACTCTCCACTTTTTACTGAATTAATTCACATTTTTGAATAATTCACAACTCATTCGTTATATGGATTCGAGTGTTTTGTTTCTGAACAAATCATACAGACAGTTATGAATCTGTGTATCATTCGTTCACTATTTTTTAATTTAATGCTGGAAGTAGAAAAATGCGAAAACGGCTTATGAGTGAGTTATTCACTCATGCAGTAGTTACGTGAATAATTCATTAACTCATTCATAAATGCAGTCAAATGATTCATTTCTGAACGCATTTCTTTACTGAATGAATCTGAATTAATAAATGAGTCTTACTATATGAATGAATGAATGGGTATATACTTAAACATTTATATACATAAAATATATGTATATAGGTCTGTAGCTATTTTGTTTTGTTTAGAGGCTTGAACTTGTGTCTGTTATTGCTAGTGTCTGAAATGATTGTCATCATTGTCACAGTCTGTTTGTTCAAGTTTGTGGTTCAAAACTTTTCAAATGCTATTCAGATGAAAATGTGTTCCAATAAAATTAATCATTAGAGCTGCAGACTAACACAGAATAGCAGCAATATTCGGCTCTGATGTACACTCAGATTTCACCTTATATGCTCAAAAATCCTCCGCCTGTCCCCCAAGTTCTGCAACATGCTCAATTAAACTGAAGCGATAAGTTCTAAATTGGTCGAGAAGCCAACAATGGGCCAACGGTGCCTACACTACACTAACATTAACAGCCATAAACAAATTTGACTCTCAATTGTACAGTTCATATGATTTGTTTTGCCAACAACAACTGCAATATTATGGAAGCAAGGTGCATACTTTTAATACAAATTTAAAGAGCAAAAAATGTCCCATTTTTGACTGTCAGTGCAATTCTACATTCGATTTACTTTCTGCCACTTGCTACATACTCAACACAAAGGGCAAATACAGGGAGTAGTCAGAATAGCAGCACGCCTCTTTTCCATCCATTCTGTCTTGGCAGTTCCTCCACAGAAGAAAGAAATTAGTTAAGGTACCCGTTGAGAGAGGCCTCAAAACACAGAATAAGTGTTTATACTCGAGGTGAATGTAGAGGCCAAGTTATTTTGTAAGGTTAAGAAAACATGACCATTGGAAAGAGCAACCGCAAGAGAAGCTGTGAAATAATTTCCTGTCAAGGGCATAAAACGTCTCTCAATTGAGGTAAACATTTCTACTTTCAAAAGCAATTTATTTCCTAACAACCGCTGAAGGAGACAACATATCTCATGTTGCTTTTCCCCTGAATTTTCATTGTGTTGTTTCTCTTCCCTCCAAACCCTCATTTTCACAAGTTGCTGTTTACCACCAGCTTTGTCTTGGAGCCAAGATCTCAGATCTGCCAGTGCGAAATCACGTGTGAAGAGAAGCGGTTTAAGGTCAATGTAATATTGTTCTCGTTAAATGGGAACAGATCTCCTCGGAATTTCAGTGTTTTGATATTTTGTTCATTGTTTTATTTATCGATTAGAGCATCTGAATGTTACTGCTATATTTCTCAGGTTTAGATATTTAGAGGTTTAGAGGTCAAACTCATTATTTTCTTGGTGATCACCAATTAATGAGCATAATAAAGTGAAACTGAGTCAGATTCTGCAGTTTTAAACAACTGATGCAAGGTTATTATTTGATGAATCAGTCATGTGCATCCTCATTTTAATTACTGGCTGTTTGTCCAATCATCATAAATACACTGACTGAAATCCTAATGTCCTGTATATGTGTGTGTATATATATGAATTTGCACATATGGACCCCCAATATCACTTGGTTATCTCGGTTGATTTACTCCACTCAGGAAGTAAAAAAAAAAAAAAATCAATTTCTAGGTCTCCCGGCCTTCTCAAATGTGGAATTGGCGGTGCCGGCTGTACTTCAGCCGAGTGGGACTTATCTCCTCACTTATCAATTTGGTTGAGCGTCCACCTCTCTGGCAGGTTGGTCCTGCCATACTCCTTCCACACCATGGCTTAAAAAAAAAAAAAAATCCCACTTTAACACATTAGACTTCCCATTTCAGCCAGATAATTACACAATTATCCGGCTTCACACCAAAAAAATCCATCCAGGGGTAATTGGTGTGGAAGGGAGGGGGGAAGCTACCCAGATTCCACTGCTCTTCCTGAGAGAGGGTCTAGGGGAACGAATGCAGATAAGTCAAGCAGAAAAAGGAGGGAATGAAGAAACGGGGAGGAAGAAAACCTAAACACCTATTTGATTTTAATCTCGCCACTTTGCGTGCATTTAAAGAGCCTTCGTCGGTTTACCGGCGCTGACTCCTGCCAATAAGCTGTTATCAATGTTGAAAATGAAAATTTTAAATGTCAGTGTGGATTCTGCGTTGAAGAGCAGTAACAGGTGCTTAGCTCCTGGTGAACCGGAATAATGTCCCCATTATTGGTTGCTCATAGAGCTGTTACAAGTCGCTTTGTCGTGGTTCTGGGAAGACCATTCTCCTGGAAGAGCAAGCGTAGCTCAATTATTTGGCCAGAAACACAAAACGCCCGCTTTCATTGCGCCCTCGCATCAGCGCTGTCTATCATGTATGAAATAACCTTGATAAAAGTAATTGAATTTCTTTCTGAAAGGATTAACGAGTGGTAATTGCACGAAACAGAGGTGCTGAGCAGAGATATTCTCACTTACAGCCGGGAACAATCGGCCCGGCTTTCTCATCTCCAGACACGCCGCATCTTTTCAGAAATCGCTGGGAAAACAAGTGTGTGTGGGGGGGTGAGGGGAAGGGGGGGGGGGGGGGGTCTGTCTGAAAATAAGATTTCCACTCAAATGCCAGCGGATGGCCTGATTACCATGCGTGCGCGTGCACCCGCACGGTCCTCTAAATGTGCTGAGATGGTCTTTAAACAAGATTCAACACTTTTAAACCCCAGCAGACTTAATTAAGGGTGGGACCTCGCGCAAGAAGGGGGAGGGGAAAGAGACGACGAAGCAGGAGGAAGGGAAGAAGGAATTTCGCACGGGGTGTGTTTTTGTAGCACTTTCTCACCATTTCCCGCAATAAACGGCCTAAAGCTTCCCCTTTTAGCTCAGCGCGCTCACACCCACGTTCGCACGCGCACATGCTCGCGCAAAACCTTGACTTAAAGTCCCCATTACTTCTCCAAAACTGTCTGAAATATCAAACAATGCGCTGCCGGTGGGGGGTGCGCGGTGTGGAGTTAAATCGGCCCAGACTCATTTCCATACAGCTTTACATGTTTCAAAAAGATATGCATAATTACAGGGTTTGTACATAATTGCTCCAACACATTGGAAAAAGCCAGGTTTGTTCTTTTTTTAAATGTTGGCGCTGCGGCTCAGAGACTTCGCTTCTCTTCCGTTATGTGGCTCGAACAATTAAAACAATACGGATGTCTTGGAAAGGAGCTCAGCTCTCATTATCGCCTTCTCTTCTCCTGCGTCAGAACATTTACGGCTTAAAAGAAGGCCCTGGCACCTTGGCATTGAAAGACACTCTTTTTTGGGCTCCTTCCCTTCCCTTTTGCGTTTCTGGAACAGTGCGGCGTATGTGTGTGGGGTGGGAAAAAAAGAAAATGTAAATAAGATGGAGTTTGCGACAGCTCTGTTCTGTTCCAAGAGACGAACGTCTGCATCTGAAGCAATCAAAAAAGGCTTTTCTTAAAGAGTTTCACCCATCTTATTCTGACTCTTTGAACAGATGCACACATTGTTTGACTTGATACCAACACGCTCGACTCTAGAGGACAAAAAAATCGGAATGTGATTCAGGCAAAGGATGAATATTTGACTTGAACTTTTAACATGAAGGCAAATTGAGACTCGCTTTTATCGTTCCTTAGCACGCTTAGAAACGGGGAATAGTACCACTACGACTCATAATGATATGTTTGGAGAACTTCGTATTACATTTACGCATGGGAATTCCTAGGACCAGCGAAAATCTGATTTTTTTTTTTTTTTAGAGGAAATCTCGAGAAAGGAGATTTTTAATGTGCGATTTTGAAGGAATGATTTACCCAAAGATGACAGTTCTGTCATTGTTTACCTCGTTTCAAACCTGTGGAATTTTTCAGTTGAATTTTTGAATAATTTTTGTGCAGCTCTTTTCTTTAGAACAAAAGATCATACTGACACTTTAAGTTAGAAAAAAAGGAAAAAGAAAACACAATGGCCACATTAAAATAATAATGCTTTAAAAAAATAAATTTTGAGAATAAAGCTTTTGAAAGCTTTTGAATTTTGAAATTTGACTTTTACTAGAACAGACACCAATATTAAAGTAGTAATACTTTGAGAATAAAAGTCAAAATCACAAGAATAAAGTCATATTAAATTGGTAATATTTAAAATAAGATAATGTAATAAAAAAAAATCTCAATTTTGAGAATGTCATAGTATGAAGTCATAACTTTTACAATACTTTTGCGACAAAGTCAAACATTAAAGGGTTAGTTCACCCAAAAATAAAAATTCTGTCATCATGCCGCTGTATGAGGTTCTTTCTTCAGCTGAACAAAAAAGTAACCAAACAGTAGCTATTGACTTTCGCAGCTACCATTGTCATTGCATCACTGCAGCAGACATTAGAAGCTCCGGTTCCCATAGAAACCTGAGGTTAGACCAGCCAATGTGCATGCGCAGTCTTCTTAGTTCACGCAAAAATGAAAATTCTGTCAGTAATTACTCACCCTCATGTCATTTCAAAGACCTTCGTTCATCTTCGGAACACAAATAAAAATATTTTTGATGGAATCTGAGAGCTGTCTGACCCTCCCATAGACAGCAATACAACTGAAATGTTCCCAAGTCCAGAAACATAGCAAGGAGATCGGTAAAATAATCCATGTGACATCAGGGGCCCAACCGTAATTTTATGAAGCTACAAGAATACTTTTTTGTGTGCAAAAGAAAAGGAAAAAAAACCCAGACTTTATTCAACAATGCGTCTCCTCTGCATCACCCTAGAGCCATTTTTGAGAGTATCCGCTAGACGTAAACAATGTATGCTATTCTGTGTCAGCTGCGTCACACCAGATACGTTGTTTTCGTACAGATCAAATCACAGCAATTCAATTCAAGTTTATTTGTATAGTGCTTTTTACGATACAAATCGTTGCAAAGCAGCTTTACAGGAAATTAAGTTTCTACAATATATTTCTATATTGTAACTTAATATATTAGAATATTAGAAACTTAATATATTTAACTTATGGCAAAATTTGGTAATTCTGTATATACTGTCTGAGGGTTGGCATCATCTCTTCTCAGGTGTTTGGTCATCTCAGGTCATTTAAGGGTTGGATCCAGACTGAAGCTTCAGTAATTCCTAGTTACCACGGGATGTTAATAACAAATAGAGACATAATTAGCGTAGCTGTTGTTCCATCCAAGCAAAAATGATTTGTTCAACCCAAGCTAAAGAATAATAATGTGCATTTGAGCAGATATAACTGCAGTACAAGATTATATATGATGCATTATGTGAATGCTTGGCTAAAGAGATGTGTCTTTAATCTAGATTTAAAAAGAGAGAGTGTGTCTGAACCCCGAATGTTATCAGGAAGGCTATTCCAAAGTTTGGGAGCCAAATGTGAAAAAGCTCTACCTCCTTTAGTGGACTTTGCTATCCTAGGTACTAGGAAAGTCCAGAGTTTTGCGACCTTAGGGAGCGGGTTGGACTGTAGCGTGGTAGAAGACTAGTTAGGCACGCAGGAGCTAAACCATTTAGGGCCTTATAGGCAAGTAATAATATTTTGTAACTGACATGGAACTTAATAGGGAGCCAGTGCAGAGACTGTAAAATTGGGGTAATATGATCATATTTCCTTGACCTGGTAAGGACTCTAGCTGCTGCATTTTGGACTACCTGTAACTTGTTTATTGAAGATGCAGGACAACCAGCTAGCAGTGCATTACAATAGTCCAGTCTAGAGGTCATGAATGCATGAATTAGCTTTTCTGCATCGGAAACAGGTGACATGTTTTGTAGCTTGGCAGTGTTTTTAAGATGGAAGAATGCTGTTTTTGAAACACTGGAAATATGATTTTCAAAAGACAAGTTGCTGTCTAATATAACACCCAGATTTTTGACTGTAGAGGAAGTAACAGTACATCCATCTGGTTGCAAATTGAAATCCAAGAGATTCTGTGTACTGTTTTTGGTCCAATAAGTCATATCTCTGTCTTATCTGAATTTAATCGGAGAAAATTATTGGCCATCCAATCTTATACATTTTTAACATACTCTGTTAGCTTAGATAATTTAGAAGTTTCATCTGGTCTTGTTGAGATATATAGTTGATATAGAACAATGTAGGAAACGTGTCAAGTGTGACGCAGCTGAAACAGAATAGCATACGTTGTTTACGTGTAGCAGATACTCTCCAAAATGGCGCTAGAATGATGCAGAGGAGACAAATTGTTGAATAAATTCGTTTTTGTTTTTTTTTGCGCACAAAAAGTATTCTCATAACTTCGTATAATTATGGTTGAGACAGCTCTCAGATTCCATCAAAAATATCTTAATTTGTGTTCCGAAGATGAACGACGGTCTTTTGATAAAAATAGTAAATAATAGTAAATAATTCATAAAAACAAACAAACAAATAAATAAAATTGTTAATAAAAATACATATATAGTTAAGGAAAAATTGAATCATATTAGAAATAAAATTATGGGAATAAAGTCATAACATATTTTGGGAGGAAAAGTCAAATGACAAGTCATAGCATTTTAAGATTAAAGTCATAAGCCATTCAAGTTCACCTGACTCAGTGTTGACTAATGATTCAGTCATAGTAAATCTTGAGTTAACAGCTCACTGGAGGGGAAGATTAGCAGTTGACTTTTACATCAGCATGTTCCTTAAAGAAAGCTATCAGATGGTTTATAATAAAAGAGCTGCATGAAGATTTTTCTGTATATGCTCTTCATGTACCACAGAAGACAGAGAGTGATAAAGGTTGGTTCAATGACCTAAAGGCGAATAAATAATTACAGATTTTTCATTTATGAGTGAACCATTCCTTTAATTCTTTAAAGCTGTCAAAAAAAAATATATATATATATTCAGTATACGGCAGAATATTGGAGAGTGGATACTCTAACTTAATTAATGTCTTTTTTGAAAAAGACACCCTCATTGCAAATGAGTCCCATCAAAGTTCTCCCATGGCCTTAAAACGAGATCTAGGTCCAATTATTTTAGAGTGAGGAAATTATGGAAATATTGGACTAACACTGATATCAGTTATATGGCTATTTTAATGAATTCTGCCATGTTGAGGGTACAATAATTGTATTCAGAACTATCATAGCCAACACTAAATTAGTCCGTTTTGCTGATTTAAATGTTATGGTCAAAGTCTTTGGGGTCTAAATTGGTCTCAGAGGATCTTTCACAGACGATGATTGCGCTTGGCTTTTGTGATGTATCAATACAGTGATGAGATTTCTTCAGCCCGGCACAATGCACACCACTCTTGGGATGGGCCGGCTGAAAGAAAAAATATATCCTTTACCAGATAAAATTACTTTTTCCTCCTGAAAGTCAGAAAAATGATCGGAATAATGCACTATTCATGGCATCGGACAGCAGGAGGTGGGAAAAACAAGGTAGAATAAGGTTCCCTTTTATATCCTTTTTCTCATCCTCATACACCCCGCTGCTGACCAGTGCAAAAAATAAAAAAAATCCAGGTATCCTAATGTTTAAAAAAAATAACACTATTATTGGCCACTATTGAATCCAATTGCAACCAATGCAGGTTGTAACAGATAAGGACCTGATGGAATCTGTCTTTGCACTATCTGAGCCAAAGTGGTCTCCGTATGAGTCAAATGGAACGCCGACGCATTGACAATTCAAATCGGACAGCAGCTTTGCAGGCAATTCACCCTGCAATCTACATGCGTCCCCCCGCCGGCAGACCCGGACGAGATTGCATTTTATACACAAAGGCCTTCACTTTGGAAGACCCTTCATATTCACTCACAATCTAATAAAGTCCCGTGGTTTACAAGTGTGCTGAAGAATTCACTTCAAACGTTTTTACACATGGACCAATAAAATGGAAATTAGCTTAATTATTAAAGTAACAGCTCACTTCGAAATGAAAAATCTATTTTTCAATGACAGTTCCTAACGACTCATTAAAATGGTCTATGCACGCCATATATAATATATGTATATAGCATGGTTCTCATGCATCTTCTGACCAAATCAGTGTTGTTATTGTTAAACTAAAACTAAACTTATATACAATTATATATATATATATATATATATATAAATTAACAAAAGCACATAAAATTGCTAAAAATTTTAAATTAAAATGAAAACTGAAAAATTAAATACAAAAGCTAATTTTAAATAACAAATAAATACTATAATAGTATATACAGTAAATAATCCTGAAAAAAACACTGGACCAAATGTCATTGTGGTCAAACCTGGTGTCTGTTCAGGGTGGTACATAATTCCAAATGTTTGTATAACTACCGGTTGACTATCAACAGTTGAAGGTCAACCTAACAACCCAATTCAGGCATTTTAGGGGCTGTCTATTACCCTTATTCACTGAACTGTTTTGTTAGCTCTGTATAGCCTAAAAACTAGCTTAAGGTATAAGATGGACACTGGGAAAAGAAAGAGTGAATTGAACAATACACTATGTACCAGGCATGCCCTTAACATATGCAATTTGTTTTTCTGCGCTTGCCGAAGGGATAACGCCGATCTCTGACCCCACTGCAAACTTAAGCAGGTCCCCCGATGCCCAGCCTTCATGAATCTTTTAGGCAGAGGGAGTCTGGAGTTCAAAGTTTCTGTGAACTCAAGAAATAATAAGCTGCCTGATTAGCGTTGCTAAAAATACCAGCATGGCCAAAAGGAGCCAGGTGGTAAGACGGGCCTCCGGCCCATTTACATGTTCAGAGGCCGATCTGATACACAGAGACACACCATACAATGAGAGGGGCCCTGGTGATTTTTACTGTGACACCAGCCCCTCAACACACATTTCTATATACAGTAAACGTATCTTATAGTAGTCTCGCATTGTGCCTTTCTTCTGCCAGATCATTTTAGCTACTGTTCGGGAAAAGACAAACAAGAATGCTGTTGCATCAACAATATTCAACAGCTTCACTTTTCACCTGCAGTACACTGGATTGGAAATTGTGATGTCAATCATGTATCAGTCAGTCACCATATTGTTGTTCACACAGCCACTCAAATGCAAAGAGAAAGGAAATATACACTTTCATTTTCATTCTCCTTTACAATACAATGCTCCACGTTTCATCTCAAAATAGACTTAAAATCAACATGAAACGGTAGTTAGATCCATTTTTTATTGAAATATACTTGGATTTTTCTATAAGGAAAGCAGATCAGTGTTATTTTAGTAACACTGAGATAATGTTAGTAGTTTTTTATTAATCGTATGAATTAGTTTTCATTTTTATATTTTCTACTTTCATTTTTGTTAAAGCTGTTAAAAGTCATGCTATTGCTGCTATTTTTTACTTACTAGTCGGTTGTATGCGGCGTAAGGAGGTGGGAAGTTCTCCTTCAAGAGGGCATCTGATTGGACAAAAATCTTTGTAGTGCAGGATGAGTCATCACTGCTCCATTTTCCTGAAAGAGAAAAACATTTTAAATATTTATATCCAGTAAAAGTCAATTTAGTCAACATTTAGGAGTAGACCAGCACATAGATGACCTCAAAGCTCCCCCAAAAAAACTCATTTTGAAATCATACCGACTTTAAATTTGTCTTTTACAGCATGGCAATGTTGTTTTTCGTCAGGGTAACAAGAAGAGGACAAATTCTTCATTTGTTCACATCAAAAAGACTTTAGTGGGAGAAAATTTGGAATTGCTTGGATGAAAGTCATTTGTTTTCCTGCTCCAGAGATCTGCCATTCGCACAGACGGCATCAGCCGGGATATTGCGTTAAACTCTCGGTACCCCGCCATACGCGTTTTCTCCTCTCCTTTTCCCTCTCTCTCTCCTCCTGTTTTATATTTAACTTCAACCTGTCAATTAAAGAGTGAGAGGGCAAAGAGGAAATAAGAGAGACAGGGAGAGAGAGACAGCAAGAAGCACAGAACTAATTAGGCAACTGTGTAATTTTAATTAGCTGTTTTGATAATTAAACTAATTAGTTCCCCTGTGTTTCCACTACGTGCTACCGACTGGAGTTTTTTTCTTTTTACAACACGGCTTCAGAGCTCCACTCCGTCGGTTAATTAGTCACTTTTGCATCAGAAAGCTTTATTGATAGCCTTAATTTGCAGTTGAAATGAGAAATCTGCTGTCAATAATTCGGATAATTGCCCGCCGTTTGATTGCGGAGAACAAAAGTGGCAGGCCTTTGAGTTTGAAGCTTCTGGAAATCCCTCGGGTCGTTTCCTGGATGCTTAGCTCTCTGTCCGATCTACATTTCAGCAAATAACACCGCCGTCCGCAACATCTCGACCTCGCTAACAAGACGGGATTCCTGCCAAATAAGGAACGCTTTGACCCGCCCCACCTACGTTTCCCATCATGCTCTCCTCTTCTCGTCTGCCTCAGCCCTCCTCCCCGCTCCTCACACCCAGTGTCCTACGTTCGCAGTAATTGAGGAAGGAGGGTGGGGGGAGAGAGACAGAAAGTTGCAGCTTTGCTTTGTAGCTAATTAGTGTCCTTGGAATTAAATGAGCAGCTCTTTGTGCACCTCCAGCTCCTGCGGCCCATGTTTGTGAATTGAATAATTGATTCCCCTCCACTAATCAGAGAGCGACATAATGAGCCAGTTTAATTAAATGGGGATCTAACCTGGCGAACACTGGGAAAATATTTGCTCGTTTACAGCTAATCAGAAATAACAGAGCGAGATGGTTTGGGGGGTGGGGGGTGGAAACCAAGAAGAACGCGCGTGATTGTGTGCTTCGAGGAGGGGAATCTTAAAACGGTGCATGTTGCTGAAGGAATATATGAGAAAATGCGATGCTGGCTTTAACGTTTCTCAACGTCGGGGCCTAAAGTGAGGAAAACTTGAGATATATTATGTCTCTTTGACTTCTCTTCTGGTATTTTTGGAGGCCTTGGGCCATGGGATGATGGTAGCAGATTGACCTTTCCTTATCAGAGGCACAACACGCTGACATGTCCCTCATGGGCAGCACCCCAGGACGAGGTCGAGATAGCCGAGGTACCCCTGAGCATTGACCTCTCCACCTCTTCTCACCTCCTTGATGTGCCACTAGAGGCACCACTTACCCTCAAAGGCTTGTGGATCCTACAGACCTTTAAAGTACGCTAAGATAAAATAATGGTGGCTCAAAGGTGTCTATGGCCAGCCACCAGCCGGGTGATGGAGATGGATACAATTTGTTAAAAAGTAGAGTTTAAGAGGCTGGGATTTCAGCCTGGCACAGTCTGAAGGATTTAAAAAGTGTTTTGCAGGATTTTTTCGGGCTACACTGTAAGTTAGTGTATAGATAAATGAGGTTATTTTTATGAAGCATTTATCAATTTAGGTTAAATTATACATACAGTATTGTTTATTCATGTTTGCTTAAATGTTATTTATTTGATGTAAAAGTATTCTATATTGTTAGTTCATGGTATCTTATACATTAATGTCAACAAACTGAACCTTGTTATTACTGATTAAAACGTTGCCAAGGTTTTTGAAATGATGCAACTTGACTAGTGTGCGGGATTTATATTTTTCTAGTTTATACTGTTTAATTGTAAAAAAAAATTGCTTACTAAAAAATTTGTAGAAAGAGAGAGTCCAAAATAAACTCTTGCCAAGTGCCAAATGATTGTTCAAAAAAAGAAGATTTTTATCCCTGTTAACCTTAAAGGAACTGCAACATGATACATCTTACATACTGAACAACATCTGTCATGATTTGTGCATCTTCTAACAACTTATAATCTCAATGGAAAAGTTATGTAGGACACCTACTTTTTTTCCTCTCTCTGTGCCAAATGGAAATGAACAAAACCATGGTTTCTTTATTACATTTTTGTATAGGAGCAGTTTCATAGAGAGGTGGACACCGTGTCCAGTACTGTTTGCATCAAATATCCAAGGAAACTAAGGGGGAAAATCCCTGTGATGCGTACTTGAATAAATAAATGCAATAATAAAAAAAATAAAATAATAAAAAATATATATTTAATATACCTGTATTTTATCCATAAGGAAAGCCATTTTAGATCTGTTTTTTCATTGAGATCATAGATTTTTTTAATAATTTGAATTAGTTTTTATTTTTATATTTTCTTTTCATTTTCATTTTTGTTAAAGCTTTAATTGTTCTGCATTTTTGTCATACGTATATAGTTTTTTTTTTTTCAGTTCTAATTTTAGTTATTTTAATACGTCAAATTAAACAAAAAAAAAATCATTATTGGAAACTATCTGAAATAAAATAAGCTTAATTTTTAAAACAATTCTTTGATTTTTGAATTTTAATTTTTTCAAGTAACAAAAATTTGTGTTTTCTGTGTTGACGATGCATTTCCATTTGAACGGATCAGCTGTGTATTTTTTTTTTTAATAGTCATGATAGTCATACTGCCATGATGAATTATTACTTACTAGTCAGTTGTATGTGGCGTAAGGGGGCGGTATATTCTTCTTCAAGAGAGCAACTGATTGGATAAAAAATCAGTGTTGTGCAGGATGAGTCATCACTGCTCCATTTTCCTGAATGAGAAAAGCAATTCAAATAGGCTATTCATATCCGGTAAAAATTAATTTTGTCAACATTTAGGAGTAGACCAGCATAAAGATAACATCAAAGCTACCAAAAAAACCTCTCATTTTGATATCATGTTGGAAATGAAAGGGGAACATCCCTGATGAGTACCTAAATAAATAAAGAAACAATGAAAATAAATAATGAAAATAATTATTTAAAAAATTAAATAAAATAAAGTAAATTGCAATTTTATTGCTACATTTTATTGCTGCCATCTGCTGAATTTTTAGTTTCCAAATGCAACATGCCCCTAAAAGTCATGACAACCTCACATGTTGGTCATTTGCAGCATGGCTGGATTTGTGTTGATATTAGTTTACTAAAACACATCAGCACTATAAGAGGGCCGCTGTGGGACAGAAGTGGATCATTGAAAGAATACACTCATCCTGCCCCAACCTCCTCGCCCTCCCCAACCCCCCAATGAAAAATGAAATACTGCATTGAAATTCCACACCAGAGGAAGGATAGAGAGAAGCTAAAGCTTTGAAGCTCCAGCCTGTCAGTCTTTTTTGTGTTTTTGTGTGTGTGTGTATGAAAGAGAGAGTGAGAGGATGAGTGAGAGAGTTCCATGTTCTAGTGCTTTTTCTCCTTCTCTTTCTTTTTCTCCATCCCATCCTCTGTCTCTCTCTGTCCCTCTCTACCTCTCCTACCACTCGAATCCACAGGCCCCTTTCCTTTTCCACCGCTGTCATTCCCAAGAGCCTGCACAAATCAGAAACACAGATTTGAAAAAAGTTGGGTTTGTGGACTTTGGAAAGGAAAAGGAAAACATCCCTTTGCTTTTGAACTTGCCAAGCAGCAGAACCACACCTTGGTCGTATCTCAGTTGCGCCCGATGAAGAGAACAAGAAAGGGTGGAAGAAGAATTAGGAAAGAAATGTAAACAAACAACATACAACACTGGTCAATGAGGACAACCTGCTTTCCTTTAAACTCTGCATGAAGCACCTGAAGTTTACAACATCACTTCCTAAGGGAAGGATTGTGTTTTTTCTTGTTTCTACTTTACTTTATCATTTTTAAACTTGCTTCTCAAATCCAGGATTGCCATTTATTCATTCCAGAATAACTTAATGTAATTTATTTTAATTATCATCCATCAATGAGTCATTTTCTCACCCTAATGCCATTCCAAACCCCATGTATTTCCATAGAGTATTTCTTTCGTAAAACATAAACTGAGTAATTTTGATTCATTGTACTGGTTGCTCTTTTTCACATTAGAGGGTTTCAAACTTTTTGATGCCATGGATGATGAGTTTCTTGTGAGGGACCCCTTTCTAAAATGTGTAAGCAAGCAGAATTTTGCCATTTAAAAATTCTTTGTGAAAAATATATTAAGGTTGATATTATCAAGAAGATATGTCTCCAAACAGTAAGCTTTTAAATATTTCATTTCATTCAAAATAAAAAAGCTGAACCCAACGTGAATCAGTAAAGTTTTATTTTATTTTTTTAATTTGAATAAATAAAATAAATAAAAATAAAATAAATAAAATTGAAAAATGTACTCATTTAGATTTATTTGCTCGTATTAATTTATATATATTTATATATGAATATATATATATGAATATTACTAATATATATATATATATATATATATATATATATATATATATATATATATATATATATATATATATATATATATATATGTATATATATATATATATATATAGTATTTTATTATTTGTATATTCAAAAACCCAAAAGCCATAGCTACATGGTAAAATATTATTTTAAGTATTTACTAATTTATTAATTTTTTTATTTATAATTATATATATATATTTTATTAATATTTCAAGTCAAAGTCACAGTGTTGGCAACCCTAGATAATATATATATATATATATATATATATATATATATATATATATATATATATATATATATATATATATATATATTTTTTTTTTTTTTTTTTTTTTTTACAAAAACTACTTTTCTGTGGACCTTTAAATACGTCTTGTGCACTATATTCTCAGTCGACATACAATAATTTAGTGTGAAAAGCAAGAATCTGGTACTGAAATAACCCAACAGTATGTGTACAGAAAGCAATTAAGCACTCAGAAGTGACAACCATATTTACATGCAACCTGAAACTGGCTGATGATGACCTTCAGCTGCTTTGAGAAATATCATCTCTCATTCTAACCGTACCGCAGGGGATCTTTTTCGAAGCTCAGGTCCACGTGAGAGCCAAATCCACCATCTATCCTCCATCTTTACTAGAGAGAGGCGCGTGTACGAGATGAGACACTGTGGCTGAATATCAGACAGACAGAGGAGGATAACGAGCCTCATCCTTGCCGTTCATTAGCGCCGAGAACTCCCTAGCCTCGAGGGACGGGATAATTCCCACGGTAACCATTGCACATTCTTAACAAGCATCTATGCTGAACTTGCTCTGAGTGAGCGCTGCAGCTAGTCCACCTGATTTGGCGGGTCCAGCCCACAAGTGTGTGCTTGGTTACATGAGAATGATTAGCAGGATCTTATGGGACACTTTGAAGCCCCCACTGACAGCGCTTGCTCATGTTTGCAAATAAACACAGAGCCGCTTTACAGAAAACAAGGTATTTAGCAGCCATTGAGTGTACTTAGTTGTGTAACTCTTTAAATATGGTGTCTGACTAGCATTAGCCGTTCCAATTCATCCCAAAGGGTTCAAGTCTGGGTTTTGTGTAGTCCAGGTCAAGTCCAGATGCCGTTTCAATTTCTTTAAGACCTAAAGTGTTTGTCTAAGGAGCTGTATGCTTGATTTTATGCACCTTTTAGCAATTAGCAAGGTGCGTCCATGTAGTTTTGGTCACGTACTGCTGCTAATTTCTTCGCTGTCACCTTCTTGTGTGATTTGGTGCTTGTGAAAGAAAATACTATGATTATTTAGCCTCAGGAGTGTGTGTTTTCTGGGCGAAGGCCTTGAAGAGAAGCATTAACATTCGTTTGCCACTTTGAAGGGGCAGCCATTACTAATCGCTAAGAAATTTCCTTACTACCTGAGGGCCTGTCAGGTTGTAAATGAAAAGGAATTAAGAAGAAATCCATACGTTTCTACACCCAACCCCCTTCCCTCGAGTTCGCTCTCCCAGCTTGCGCACACTAGATGGGAGTCTATCATTAGCAAACCAAATTAAACATTAGCTCTTCGGCTGCTGGTAGTTTGGGCTAATTGCTAATCAGCAGTAAAAGTTGCTTGGCACGGAATATTGCTTACCATAAGCTAAAGGTAATTTGCTGCTTGAGACAAGCTAGGCCAACTTGTCTGTTGTTGTCCAGAGTCCGTTCCTAATTACTGCCGGAGGGCGATGACAGTCATTCAATGGAGATTAAGACTGAGGCGAAAAAATGGAAATGCGCCATAATGCAGGAATGAGCTAGAAATGCTTCTGTCTGCTTTTCTTTAATTTCCCCACTCTCGCTCTGTTTCCCTTCTGCACTCCGTTTATTACCAAGAGGGATGGATTTTCGCATGGCAAATCGACAGCAGGGAAGCTTGTTGATAGCCAAAGAGTCAGTTGAAAAGCTCCATCTTGAACTGAGCTTAGATCATCAAAAGATTCCTTGAGTTTTGGGTAATTGGCACGACACTTACAGATATATACAGTTATATATAGGGCACATATAGCATACTGCATGTACTTAGATTTCCAATTTTAATAAAATTTTTTACATATCATTGGGAAAGTATTTCTCAATTAAGGGAGGAACTACAGTAATTATAGTCTCGCGCAGTCAGACCTTCAGACTGATGACAGACGGTCAGGGAATCTTGGCCGCTTTGAATGGCCAAGACCTGCCCAAGAGGCCATATGACTGACAGGTAAAGCAACCAATCACGTTTCGTTTTGTGTCGCGCCATGTTTAGGGGCCTGGAAATGTCGACACAATAACAGACTGCGGTGTCTAAAACTCTTGGACATATTTGAAAGATTCTATGCCACAACCTTTAAATATCTCACTTACTTTTGAAAAAAAAAAAACAGCGTTTAGTTGATCCTGATAAGCGCTCATCATCACATTTGTAAACACAACGGCTTTCTTCTTCCATGAAGGGGTTTGGCACCACAGTTTCCGGGCGGAACGTTAAAAACCGCGACACACATGTCTCTCGGAAATCCTTGTATGATTTTAGCCAATCCTATGACGACTTTGAAACTCCTGAAGTTTTTCTAATTTTGTGTGTGATATGTATCAGATTCAGATGTTTAGCCAACTGTCTCTGGCTGTGACATCTGAGGCTGAGGCTACAGTAATTAAAACAAAAGTATCTTTTTGTGAATCTTAAGTGAATCATTTTGTTCACATGATTCATGTAAACAAATGATTCACTGACCAAATAAAAGATTCACCAATTTAATAAAGAATTATTCAAACCATTTAAGATGTGACATTTTTTAAGTGAGCTGATTATAATTTTGCTAAATTTATATAAATTAATTTAATTATAATGTAGGGTAACAAGACATTCAGTTATATGCATATATGCTGGATATGGTTAACAGCATATAAGTTATTCATTATTTTATTTTATTTTTTTCTGAATATTTTCATTTGACAAAAATGCTTTATATCAATATTTCATAATTACTGTGAGATTTGTTGTTAGCTAATTAAAACAAAAGCAACAATGTTACTAAATTAACTATATTTTTCATTAGCTGTTTTTAAAAAGTCTTCTTCAGTATCATCGCAATCAGGAGTTTTCATGATTTAAAAAAAAATGTATATTGGTATATTTTGTAATGTTTATTCCTTTACAATTAAAATAAATTTAACATGCTTTTCTTAAAGCTCTGGAATCTCATATTTTGAGGTCTGATTCATTTTAATGAATGAGTTTGTTCAGTTGAGTTAGGTAAACAAATAATTCACTGATCAAATAAAAGATAAGCAATTCTTCAAATCATTTAAGTCTTCGTGTCATCTTTTCTGAAGTAAGCCTAACTATTTGGTAAAATGATTAAGTTTATAATTTTCAGAATGATATAATTTTTTTGTTTGTTTGTTTCATCGGCTGTATTTATTGTAAAAAATCATCCTGTTATCCTAATTTCAGATCCTTGCAGTTAAAAAGCTTCAATGTATTTAGCAAATTTTTTGTTAGCAACTTGTAGCATAGCTAACTTTTGTTTTTAAAGTGTAACCCAGCTATTTGATTAGCTTGTAGCAATGCAAGCAATTCATTTTTTGGCCAATAGAGTATCGGTTCTAAAAGATGATACTTTTATAAGAAACTGCATAGTTATGCTAGTTATGTGCTGTATTAGCGCTACAGATCATCCCGATGTTCACAGATGAAAGTGGCGCTTTTTTCCCACCGAGTTCCCATCAAGTGCCACATCATCCTGTTCCCGATTGTCTCAGTGTCAGCCAACCCGGCTCAGCTGATGTCCCACAGGTCTCTGACTGCGGGATAAAATCTGAGTCTACAGCTATCATAATTAATAATCACCCACCCACAGGCTTCTCAGCCTAACCTTCAAAATCCAATCCAGCTCGTCTTCTGATCCCCGGATTGATAGATGTGCATGTTTCCCGCACGCGCACACTGTAAATATGTATGTACTCATAAACTCAAACAACATTCGTCCCTTTCATCTGCAGGTTTGCCGTACGGGGAGGAAAAGACACACGTGTACAGATACACACTCGCGCACTTTTATCTAATGTCAGATATCAAAATGTCAAACCATCGGTTGGGGGGAAGGGGGGCGGAGCGGGTAGTCGTGGATGTCTCACACCCCCTGGTCGAATCCCAGTGCAGTCCGATCAATACATCGTTATAGATCTTAATCACGTGAAGCATATAATCGCCTAAAACCTATCAATTATAGAGAGAGAGATAGCTGGGCCGCCAAATCCTGGCCTGCAGCCTCCTTCCTCCTTGGATTAGGATCTGAGATTGGGTCAGGATCATAGGAGCCGCGCCCTGCCCGGCCAGATAGCACATTAATGACCACTCCAGGGGCAGCTGTCTCTCAGGCTGCAGTCTGGCAAAATAAATAATAAATCATTTAGGCTGGAGCTGACATAATTACCAACTAAGAAGCTCGGTACAGGCCAGCGAGGCCAGTAACAATGGCAGAGGAGAGAGCGATAGGCCGCTGATTAGCTCCTCTTTCTGCACACATGAAGCTCGGCTTTTCTCTTTACAACATCCGTCTACCTTTGCTGCCTTTCTGAAGTTTATACAAAAGATCACGGAGTGCTGGTGCTGCACTTTTGGATGTCTGCATCATTAGTGGCACCAAACAGAATTCCCAAATAATGACTGTTATTCAACAGGTTTCACATTCGCTAATGGTGGGAAACTGCGACGCGATGGCAGCAATGGCAACATGATGGAGGTAGTATGTGCAGCTGCATTCATACTACATGTACACTCATAAAATATGCTTTATTAGCAGTCGAAAGGTAAGCCCATGCAGATCTCTCAGATAGTATGTGATTTCAGGTTCAACTAAAGTATACAAGATGGATCACTTGGAAAAAATAAATGCAAGAAATTGTAATGAATGGTGGATACAAATGGCGGGTACAAAGTCCTGATTTCAGTTTAAAAAACAAAGCTTTTTTGATTGAGACGTTTCGTGTTGTTTCTATATTAGCGTGACCAGAAAAACCTAAGTTATGATACCTCAAACTGTCCTTTAGATATCTTTCTTTCCTCACTCAAGTAAATATAAGCTTTATTTGATTGTCTTTTGTCAACATAAGTATAGCTGCCCAGGGGGATTTGTCAAGATGGCTGCCAAATGAACAGATTTTTTTATGGTGACCCAGTAGTGCACAACACAACTAAATCTCCATAACACAATGAAACTCCCACGGCACAACGCATAGGACTAATTCTGTTGTATTGTGCTAATTTCATTGCATTGTGGCTTGTTTCTGTTGTGTTGCAGCTTGTTTCCATTGTGTTTTGTGACTAATTTCATTATTTTGTGACTTGTTTAAGTTGTGCTAATTATATTGTGTTGTGACTTGTTTCCATTGTGTTGTGGAGATCTCCTTGTGTTGTGTACTACTGGGCCAACATAGATTTGCCTTAAAGGGACCTTGACAATATTTACACTCTTAATGGAAATTAACCATTTAATTAAATATTAAATAAACACATTATATAGAATAAAACTAAACAGAATTAAATGAAAGGAAGAAGCTTTAGTTCTGCATTAACTAAAACAGTTTTGTTAACTGAAATACAGCTGAAATAAAATAAAACTGAAATATTAAATGAAAAACAGACAAACATTGACTAATGAAATAATATTACAATTTTTAATATTAAAATTGCTAACTAAAACTAAAATGTTAAACTATTTAAAAATATTTGTATAAAACAAACTATTAAAAATATAATGAACTAAAAGAAACTTATGACAAAAAATATGAAAAATATAAAAATAAAAGCTTATAATTATAATAGTATATCAGTAAAAATAACACGTTCAGCTATGTTTTATTTTAACTTAGAAATAAGTTAATGCCAACTAACCTAGAGGTAAATACACTATCCAGTGAATGTTGCCCAGTAGATGTGAAAGTGGTATTGACCCAGCCCCCCTCTTCCTGCCGGCAAGCAATTGTCATTCCCTCCCACCGAAACACCTTGTTGCCAGTGGTGATGCAATTAAAGGGACGGAGAACTCATTTTAGATGCATGTCTCTTATGCTCGAATTGCCAATCAGGAAGCACGATTTTTGAGGTAACTGCAAAAATGCCACCAACTCACCTCATTCATTTGTTCAGCATTCAAAGGAAGACTTAGATAGAAATATATAGAGAAGAGGGAGGGCCGAAACAAATATGTTGTCTACATGTTCTAATTTATCTCACCTTACACACCTTTTCTGTCCCGAGAAGCTTCTTCACTTCCCAGTCCAAATTTAAATTCAGAAAAATTCCTAAGCGGATTTTCTCAATTTAGCCATACTTTTAATCTTTGGCAAAAATGAGTGATGACTTCTTTCAATAAAAAAAAAAAAAAAAAAAAAAAAAAACCCTGACAGGCTTACAGCGCACACCGGCGGATTAGTTTCCCGTGGAGATGAGGTTTTCCTTTGTGCTGCCGTGTGTCTGTTTGATGGGGGTTTAACAGGAAACGTTCATGCTGAAATTGGATGCAGACAGGGATAGTGGTGCGATGGCCGGGTTTTGATATGGACCCCACGCGGTAACTCTGGTCTAACATACCCTCATCTTCCTCTCCCTGAGGCCAGCCGTAATGCCTAGGAAGACTATTATATTCCCTATATATACATTGCAACAAACCGGGATGTTATTTAAAAGCATAAATACCTACATCTACAGGAAAATGCACTTTTCTCTATGTTTACGCCAATTCAAAGTGGTTTCTGGAGGAAATGTAAGTCCTATCGTTCTCGCTTTTAGATATATTGGATTCCTGACACGTTGCCGTTCTGCCAAGGATGCTGACGAGAGATGAAAATACTGCGCATAATGCTGGACTCTTGTAAAGTAAGATGATTATGACATCTCGTTGCGTAGAAACAGGCCGTTCTCAGCAGCGAAGCAAGGTTAACAGGTTGTTTACCAGCTAAATCAGTTCAGGGTCTCGGAAAAAACTGCTTCATGACAGTGCATTACAGAAAACCAAGAGCTTTTTTCCAATTTGGGCAGTCTTAGACAGGAAGCATCATTTGAAAAGTATTAGGACCAACACAAGGCACGTTATTGGAGGACTGCTGTCCTGGTGTGGCCCCCCTTCCTGTGCTGGCCAGGGTTCACGACAGATGGGCAAAGGCAGGCCTAAGCTCAGACTGTCTGAGACACTCACCAGGGCAGGATGGGTATCCTGTCCTATCAGACTCATCCTCTCAATCCAGCAAACAGGCATTTGTTTGTTGATTTGGCTCCTTTGATGCCCCATTATACACCCAGTGCTGACAGACAGAGAACACTGGCTTTCCCCTGATTTGCACGATGTTGTGTAAACAGACCGGGAATCATGAGAAAATTTCTTTTTTTAAAGTGATGTATACTGTTTTATTAAAATGCTCCTGAGAGTTATTTAAGGTTAAGTAAGGAATAAATGTACATTCAGGTGGTTGTTACAGAAAAATAAATCCCTTTGATTTATCAGCTGATTTGTAGATATATCGGTATTGGACGCTATTTGATATTTAACTATGCATGCTCAATTCTGACTATTTTTACATTTACATTACCCTGACCACCATCTAAGCTTTACTTAAACATAATTTTTGAAAATGCTAACACTGTTCATCTTTATTCAGTTTTAAAATGATTACATTTGTACATTATAAAATTGTGATGTCTTTAGTTTACATATTTAACTTAATATATTTAGAGTGCAAAGTAAGTGTGTGTATGTGTATATATAAATATGAAGTTCAAATTTTTGTTTCTATACTGGATATATATATATATATATATATATATATATATATATATATATATATATATATATATATATATATATATATCGATCGGTGCATCCGTCCATCCACACATACGTACATACAGTATATACCTTTAAAAAAAATATATACAATTCTGATTCAAGCATTCCAGAGAATCATAAGCAAAATATAACCTGACCATCGACATTTCTATAGGGCCAAAGGATCATAACACAAAATAACTATCCTTTTAAATTCATAATATTTCCTAATGTCTCGTATGTGCTGCATTGCTACCAACAATACCACAACTTTATCCAAAATAACCTGATCTGGATGCATGCTTTGATGTGCACTTGTATTTTCTGGTGCTGGTGCTGAGTTAGGACTGAGATAAACCACTGGGGTGGCTTGCTAGTCTGCAGGTTTTTTTTAGGAGAGAAGTAAGGAGAAGAGAAGTGTATTGGCTTGCCGTTTAAAGCCTCTGCTCTTGACCTACTTTTCTTTAATGGAGATTCTGAGTGCAAAAAAGAGCTGTTTATCAGACGATGAAAAGCATAATGACACAATTTATTTATTCAAAGCTGAGCAGCCAGGATTCAAAATGCTGACCCTTAAGGGGGGGCTGATGGTCAGCCTCAAGGTAAGGACTGTTGTTATTTAGCAGATGTCAAATAAGTGCTTTTTTACGCATTAGCATTTCACAAGGCAGGCGTTTTAATCATCCTATGTGATTTACTGTATAAGGAAAGGTAGTGAGAAGATGGTTTACCGTGGAGATCTGAATGAAGCACTGGCACTCTTTGAGATTGTTCTTTGGAGACTTGGACAAAATTAGTTGAAGTGAGTCAAAATGAACTGGTTTCAAATACGGTTCCTTCATACTGTTGGTCCCGAGTGGGTTGAGCAGGTGTAGGGGGGTCTTCACGAATTCAGCGGGTGGGTACGTGCCGAGTGTCGGCAATTAGAGTCGCGTCGCACTCATGAGGTCCGTAGCACTTCAAAAAGAATTATTCAGGCCTTCCCTTTATTTGATTACGGCCGGTCCCCTGACTTTCCCTTGCCAGCGACCACAATGCATTTCACCAATTAGCTGGTGCACCTGGCCACAATTGATATGTTGTCAGAGCACCACGTTTGGTGCAGAATGCTTAATAGTTGCATCTCAATCCCCAAATTATTCACTAAAGCATATAAATATTTGATTCCTGTACCCTGTAGCTGTGTATTGGATCTTTTTTTTTTTTTTTTATTCCAACCTCCATAAAAACACAGATGTTTTATATAAATATTTTAGGTCATCAACTCTTCTCTTCCCCACTTTCTCTCCCTCTATATATCCTTTCCTCATTTACTATTTGAAGCAACTATTAGTGTTTTAACACCACAGGAAAGCGGCTTCATTGAAATGCAATGAAAACTGCACAGAAAAGGCAAAGTTAACTAATGGGCTAAAATTTTCAAACGAATGCAAGATTAAAGTCAATTGAATCTCCCATTGGGTTTTGACTGAAACCCTTTGAAAAGGAGCCCCGTAGTGGTTTTCAGAAATGAAAAATAGGACTTGTTCTAAAATATTAATAACATTTTATACCCTCATTATGGCAAAGCAATTACATTTATTCAGAAACTTACTTTCGATTCTACCTTGAGGTGATTCGCACGCAGGTAATGCCTTCCGAACAGTCTTCTGCGCCGTTCTCCAAATGTACCGACCTGACACATCAGAGGAAGAGATATAATTTAATATAGGCCAAATTCAAATTTGATCTGTGCATTGTAAGTGAGAGCTCTAATACTCCGTGTACCGGCGGCCTGTCATGAATCTCCAAGTGCGAACGCCAAATCTAGGTACGAGACGATTCCTTTTCTTGGCGGTCGTCTGGAGGGGAATCAGAATTAGAGATCAGATGTGCAATAAAACAGTAGAGTAGCGCATAAACCTTTCGGGAGAGCATAACTAAGTTCTGTATCAGTCTTTGTGCACTAGACATCTCCCATCAACTAGACTGGCCTAGTTTTCCATAACAGACGCCATTAATTAAATATATTACACAATGTGCACCCTCATAGATATAAATGAAGCATGCAATACAAAAACAATCCAGAGAGGAGATTAGGCAGAAAAGTTGCATTTGTTCTCCATTGACTCCTCTCGCTCCAAACCCCCAAGTTCCTCCCCGGCTCTTCAGAGGGTTTTAGCATATCTCAAATCACACAGCGCAATCCGACAAAAAGCAGCACACTTCCTGGAGCTCACACACATTCAGACGAGAGTGACAGGGAGGAAGATTTGAAACTCCTCTCTCGTTCTCACTAGCGCACGCTCTGCCCGTAATGGGGTAGAAGTCATTAAAAACATCACTGCAGGCCTAATTAAGACGGGACATCTGGTCTCTCCTCACAGAACGGATCGCAGCCGAGTACAAATAACTCCTCCATGACAAGTTGAGAGGTGTCATACATCTCAGTGATCGTCAATCAACAGGGGACTTAGGCAACTCTTTCATCGTTAACGAGCGAATGCTTTGTTTTCCCCTTATAAGAGAAAACATTTTGACAAATTTCAAAAGGGGGGTTGGAAGCAGGGTGTCTTCTGTCATTTTTCAATTCCCCTTTTATGTTGCTGCCAATTAGTTGGTGTAAACTTTAAGTTGCCTTTGACAATGATGATTTTCGCATAGCAAATGCCTGTACAATGGCAGATCTGCCACTGGTTGGTCTGCAAGTGACAATACGAAGGAAAATGAAGATGACACTTTTAATGAGATCTGACCCTAACTGCAATGACCTTGAGCTTTTGTTTGAGCCATCAACACCAAACAGCATTATAATAATTATTTCCAAACAGGTTTCCTAAACACTCCCCTTTTCTTCCATTGTTTGTACTTAAATATATAAACATTGCATGCATTTATTTGCGAAAAATAGCATCTTCATTTTAATAGCATTTGAAATTGCATACAAAAGGAAGATTGTAAAATATTACCATTTAAAATAATTATTTCCAATTTTAATATTTTTTTAAATGTTTTTTTTTTCATTTTCAGCTGCCATTTCTCCAGATGATCCTTCAGAAATCATTCTATTATGCTGATTTCATAATCAAGAAAAAAACAATTATTATCAGTGCTGAAAACAGTTTTGTGGGAACTGTGAAGTTTTTAATTCTATGAATTATATTGGACTAAAAGAACAGCAGTAACTTGAAATCTAAATGATCTTTAACATTATAAATGTCTTTACTGTCATACTTTACTTGATCAATTACCTTACTAAATAAAGGTATTAATTTCTTTAAGAAAAAAAATCTTTGGAACAGGACTATATTTACAACATATGCATACAGTCTGTATGTGTTATATATATAAAATGATTAAGTTATATTTCATGGTATGTTAATACTGTATATTAGATGTATTAGATAAAGCATACATATAAAATGGATCAAAAGAAGCTGACTAAAGCTTTCACTACTCAGCTTGTTTAGTACACTGTTAGCTACTCAGATGCTGTTCAGCATCATGAACATTTGGTATCCACTTGGTGATTTGATATGTTCGGGTATTTGTCACTCTTTTATGAGATTAGACAGCTTATCAAACATTAATAAGTGGACAGGAATTCACAGCGTGCTACAAAAACGATAACACGTGCAAAAAGGCAACAGCACAAAGGGTTAAAGTTGTACAGCGCAAACTCTCCAAGAAAAAGAAGATGGATAAAAAATAAATAAAGAACAAAGGCAAAACAACCAGACCTATTCAGAAGCTAAGGGAGACAATGCATGAAAATAATTGGAGCCCAAGGGGTGATATTTGTTCTCCTGAAATAATAATTACTCTTATGGACTGTGTGCAAACACTTTAACACTGGGGGGGGGGGGGGGGGGGGGGGACGGAGGATTATTCACATTCCTATCAATAATCATTTCTACAGCGATGTGGTCGAGCTTTCTCTATATATATCACTATTTCTGCACTTTGCTACTGTGATTTTTTCACCAATATCACCTTGCATTTTAATTAGATAAATAATAGAAGCAAAACTCTCGGACTGAAACCTATGACAACTTCAGTACGCTTCACAGTCGAAAGGCACTCTCCAACCCTGATTGTGTATAATTCTAATCAGAACCTTGCCATCTTATAGATAAGACAGAGTAGCAGATAATGCATTAAAAAAAAGCCCATTGAGTCTAAAATAAGGCAATTTCTATGTAAATCGGCAATAAAGCAGAACTTTCCTAACTGCTGAGGGCAGTCGCATTATTGACATGCGGGCTGTTCGGAAATTGTTTAACTGCTTGATAGCAGGTATCTCGCCAGATATTTGCTTACCTTTCCTCTTCCATTAATGTTCCCTGTAATATTAAGCCATCTTCCATGCACGCAAACAGACGCCGCTCGCTCTTTAGCATCTGATTAGTGGCCGGTAATTCTATCTCCACCAACGACTGCACTGTAAGATTGCCCACAATATTATGTGCAGGATAAAGCATATCCATCCATCTCGAATTGAACTCTGGGATGCATTATTGATTGACCAGCGAGATTGTGTCAGGAAAATAAGTGCCACTGGGTTATAGTTTAATATGAATGATAATGCACAAGGGCCTTGGTGAACCATCAAAGCTAGGTCTGTTTTCATAGGTAGCAGCGCGCTTCTATTATGAAGGCTGAATCTGACTCATGCTCGCTCTTTGTTTGACGTAAAGTTAAGTTTCCACAACTTTGAAATGAGATGATAAAAGAATTCGGGTGTCAGCGGTTCTCTTATTGTAACTAGGGCTTATATTTCCCTGCAGGCCTCCTAGAGGGATTATGATTATACAGTAGATTAACACTTTTATCCCTATCTGTGAGCAGCGAATTATCGGTAGATGAGGCACAAACCAACGAAACGCGTCATATTTGTAGAAACCGCTCACAATGTTCTACACCCTGTCGACTTTTAACCCTAGAGCTGATCGAACTTGCCTGTAGTGCAAGTTGAGGTAGACTGGATGGGATTTCTAATGTAATTCTATATGTGTGCATGTGTCTGTGAATGACACTGTAAGCTTAAAATGTAAAGGTTAAACCTTCTGAGTGAGAACTAGATGTTAAAGTATTACGCATGTATGTTCTGTGAATGCCAGTTAATTCAGAGTCAAGGTGCATGGCCATGTCTCGTGCCCTGCTGAAATTTGTTTTGGGTTTCTAGTGGAAACATACAAGATATCATTCATTTAAAAGTCAAACATAGCAGTCTGGATGGGAGCATATGTTGTTCTAGAACTTGGATATACCTTTCAGCATTGATGGTGCCTTTCCAGATGTGTAAGCTGCCCATGACACACGCACTCATGCAACCCCATACCATCAGAGATGCAGGCTTCTGAACTGAGCGCTGATAACAACTTGGGTTGTCCTTTTCCTCTTTAGTCCGGATGACATGGCGTCCCAGTTTTCCAAAAAGAACTTCAAATTTTGATTCGTCTGACCATAGAACACATTTCCACTTTGAAACAGTCCATTTTAAATGAGCCTTGGCCCACAGGACACGGCAGCGCATCTGGACCATGTTCACATATGGCTTCCTTTTTGCATGATAGAGCTTTAGTTGGCATCTGCAGATGGTACGGCGGATTGTGTTTACCAATAGTGGTTTCTGGAAGTATTCCTGGGCCCATTTAGTAATGTCAATGACAGAATCATGCTGATGAGTGATGCAGTGTCGTCTGAGGGCCCGAAGACCACAGGCATTCAACAAAGGTCTTAGGCCTTGTCCCTTACACACAGAGATTGTTCCAGATTCTCTGAATCTTTGGATGATATTATGCACTGTAGATGATGATAACTTCAAACTCTTTGCAATTTTTCTCTGAGAAACTCCTTTCTGATATTGCTCCACTATTTTTCGCCGCAGCATTGGGGGAATTGGTGATCCTCTTCCCATCTTGACTTCTGAGAGACACTGCCACTCTGAAAAGCTCTTTTTATACCCAATCATGTTGCCAATTGACCTAATAAGTTGCAAATTGGTCCTCCAGCTGTTCCTCATATGTACATTTAACTTTTCCGGCCTCTTATTGCTACCTGTCCCAACTTTTTTGGAATGTGTAGCTCTCATGAAATCCAAAATCAGCCAATATTTGGCATGACATTTCAAAATGTCTCACTTTCAACATTTGATATGTTATCTATATTCTATTGTGAATAAAATATAAGTTTATGAGATTTGTAAATTATTGCATTCCTTTTTTATTCACAATTTGTACAGTGTCCCAACATTTTTGGAATCGGGTTTGTACTTTCTACCAATATATTTAGCCTATTTTTGTATATTTTTGACAATGTGCTTTAATATCTATATTATTTTAAAAGCATCTGTGAACATAACATGTCTGAATAAAATTCAGCAAGAAACATACTAATTTTTTAATATAGCTATATTTTACTGTATATAGTTTGAAACCAGATATATTTTCTATTTCAAAATATATTTCATTGAGTTATACAGGCCAATATTATGGTGATTTTGTGGGTGTTTTGGTCATTTTGAAGGTTGACAGCTTCCATCCCCATTCACTTTCATTGTAAGGAAAAAAGCAGCTGAGACATTCTGCAAAATAACAACTTTCGAAAGACACGAGGGTGGTTAAATAATGACAAAGTGTTCATTACTGGGTAAGCAAACCCTTTAAGACTGCCATCGGTTAAATAATTACAGGTTTACAATAAAGCACCTAGCATATGGCCCTGAACTATCTGTGCTTTTACCACTTACATGACTGGTTCCAGCATATGCACAACGTTTTTTTTTCATTTAAATGGTATAGGAAGAAATATAGAAAGAGCACATGCAATAAAAATAACATTTAAATGAAATTATAATGTTTTGTAGTATCCAAGGGCAGATTGCACAACCTGAATATCATGCTACGGTGATCTCATTTCAGTATTTCGTGTCTAGGACAGTGCTAAAGAGCATTGTTACATCACAGTACTTTCTGTTGTCCAAGTTTGCAAGGCATGTACGGTAGCTGTGGGGCGTTAATTTATTCATGTTGTTTTCTTTAAATATTCACACAGTGGCAATCTGTTGAGACTCATTGGCCATCTCCTGAGCACTGGCCAGAGCGATGCAGAGAAGAGAACGAGAGGGCCTGATGGTAGTTAATTATTAAAAATGTCAAAAATAATCACTAACTCCGTGCAAACTTCCACTGTCATCAAACCTGTGGCATATATCTGAATTCTATTCAGCAGGTCAAAGGGGCAGTATGGGAGCCGCTAATAGCAATGCAACAAAAACTCTCGCAGATGCATTGAGGAATGGTTTTGTAAGCTGCTACACAGAGGCTCAATAAATGACGGTTAAAACATGACCTCCATCCTACCAACATATGTCGTAACTGAAAACTACTTTCACCTCTATTTTCACTGCTTTGTGCGTGAGATGTTTCAAGGTGGCCTCATTTGAATCAAGGCTGTCATAGTGCTTGAATAGGAAAAGATGTATAGAATCTTAATAAAACCCTCCACCATGGGCTGCTTTTACATGAAAGCACTTCATCTGTCCTTTAAATGCCATAGGAGATTATTTAGCTAAATGATTGTGTCCTCTCATTGTAGGCTTTTGTCAGGGCTCTTTGTTAAGCTTTTGTCCTGTGTAACCTTTTGTACACATCTATTTGCTCTCTGTATATAATTTCCAATTTCAAGAACACTGAATCAGATTTTTTTCTAACAATGTTTCATAATTTTCCTATATGCGGACATATAGATCGATTGGTGGATTCTAACAATGCTACACAGTTTTCCTAGATGGATGGATGGATAGATGCATAGATAGACAGACAAATAGATAGAATGATAGATAGAACGACAGAATAATAAAATAGATAGAATGAAAGAACGATAGATAGAATGATAGATAGAACAAAAGAACGAGCCAGACAGACAGATAGATGATAGATAGATAGATAGATAGATAGATAGATAGATAGATAGATAGATAGATAGATAGATAGATAGATAGATAGATAGATATAGATAGTAAAAAAAAATCCAATTAACAAAATGTTGGAAGGGCAGAAATATTTAAGTTGAACTGACTTGATTGCTTGGGCTTAGTTGAGAAGAAATATTATATTAAGTCTGCACAAATATATTTTAAAAACATTAAATGAATGGTTATTTTCAAATCCAGTGAACATTCAGAATGCTGGATGTTGACTAAACTAATAAAAACAAATCATTCTGCACATGCACGCACCTGAGTGACTTTGCGGGAGAAACAGCGCTGCCATCTTGTCAAGTTCACGGCTTAGGTAAGAGCCACTAAATAAATGTTATTTTTTAGACTAAATTTAATAAGAAAATCATGCAACATATTCGATTCTTTTGAGTGGACATTTAGTAAGTGTTTTATGAGTTGTATATCCAAAGAAAAGTGGATATTTAAGTGGGGGAGCGCGGGGCACAAAGTAACGCGGGGTTAGTTGTAACACGTTTTTTAAATATTTCCACACATGGTAGCATAACCAAATTTACAGTATTTACTAGTTACCATATCAACATTATATAGAGAAAAAAGTGTGCCAAAATTCAAAAGTCTTTTTAAGATATCGCTGAACATTTATTTTACCATAGTAAAATGAAATTTCTGGCTTAAGTAAATTTTTCATCTCAATTTTTATTACTAATTTAAAATGAGACAAATCTTGTATTATTTTAATCTCCAATCTGTTATTCATCAGTTTAGATTGTTTTTTTAATGCCTCGATGACTAGCAGAAGACACTAAGAGGTGCTAAATTAAAGTTGCACAGATGGGGTAAGTTGTAACACTGCGTTACAATCTGCCCTGCCGTGCTATTCTATGACATTAGCGATGTAATTCACACTATTTACTTTAATACATTTTAATGAGAAACTACAAGAAACAGGTGAATAAAGACTGACAACCATTGGTTAATGCTCAGAAATGATTATTTCAAGACATGTAAAGCATTTTAGCTCGTTTATGTGGGCCGTCCCAGGCATGGTTGCAGTATGTTCATTGTCAAACTCAAAAATCAGATTAAAAAACACCATTATTTTATTTAAAATAAATAATTATTTTATTTTATTGACAAAATATTTTAGTTTGTCTTGTATATTTTTTTCATAAGATCAGATAACATTTTAGGGTGTCATATGGTCATGTTACAACGTGCCCCTCAGCTGTTACAATGTACCCCACCTATGGGGCATGTTGTCACATTTCACTTCCAATTTTTGAGGGTAAATAAAGAAAAATGTATACACTGTATTTATGAAACAAAGCGACATATTTGTACTAGACAAGTGTGAAATTACTGTGGATAAAAAAATTATACTCTGAACAAGAAGTGGATTTACACAATTTGAGAAAGTCAAAAAGTGTTACTTTGTGCCCCGCTCTCCCCTATGTCAAGTTCAGATGTCAGGTGTGGCACGGAATAAATATTTGTACTTAACTTTAAACTGAATTTATCAAAACATATATTAAAAAGGTGTAAAGGTTTTATTTAAAACGTATATATTTATACACAAATGCACAACATATATAAAAACATCGAATAAGCGTTGTATGATAGCCTATGTATGAGGAAAATTTAAGTGAAGGGAATGTGGTCTTTCACCTTGTTTAATCCATAAAATATGTCAAAAGCTGTGTTACTATAATGAATTTTAGCTAATTTTCGCGTGTTGTATGATATTTTGTCTTTCCCTGACATGAAAAGATATAGAGAGATTGCGCGGTCTCTCTTTATAAGCCATTATGCTTAATACAACTAACGTTAACCACAGTAATGTGCTCATTTGAAGTTAATATGGGCGTGATGAATGGGTTTTTACATGTGTAAACTTTTGCAATTGTCCCGTGAAGTAAAAAGACCACTTTAAACCTAACTAACAAGCCACGGTGGAATGTATGTATGGGGCGAATTAATGTTACACTGCATTTCTGGTTTTGTGAATGGCGTTTCGGGAGAAGAGTTTGTCTTTCCGAACATAGATATATGTAGGTCTATATAGCTTACTGTATGTAAGCTATATAGAGCTATATGTTCAGCTCAGGCGAGTTTGCTGGCCAATCAAGCACAGTAACACCATGGTCATTGAACCAGCTTTTGGTACCTTTGGCAGTGTGGGTAGGTGCCAAGTCCTGCTGGAAAATGAAATCAGCATCTCCATAAAGCTTGTTAGCAGAAGGAAGCATGAAGTTCTCTAAAATCTCCTGGTATATGGCTGCGTTGACTGTGGACATCAGAAAACACAGTGGACCAACACCAGCAGAGGACGTGGCAGCCCAAATCATCACAGACTGTGGAAACTTCACACTGAACTTCAAGAAACATGGATTCTGTGCCTCTCCACTCTTCCTCCAGACTCTGGGACCTTGATTTCCAAATGAAATGCAAAATTTACTTTCATCTGAAAAGAGAACTTTGGACCACTGAGCAACAGTCCAGTTCTTTTTCTCCACAGCCCAGTTAAGACGCTTCTGATGTTGTCTCTGGTTCAGTAGCCCTTTTCCTGAAGATGTCTGAGCGTGGTGACTCTTGATGCACTGACTCCAGCTTCAGTCCACTCCCTGTGAAGCTCTCCAAAGTGTTTGAATCAGCTTTGCTTGACAGTATTCTCAAGCTTGCGGACACCCCTGTTGCTTGTGCACCTTTTCCTACCCAAATTCTTCCTTCCAGTCAACTTTGCATTTAATATGCTTTGATACAGCACTCTGTAAACAGCCACACCTTTCAGTAATGACCCTCTGTGACTTACCCTCTTTGTGGAGGTCGTCGATGTTCGTCTTCTGGATCATTGCCAAGTCAGCATTCTTCTCCATTATTGTGGTTTCAAAGAACAAGAGATACCTGTACTTTATACTGTAGGGATGGTCATTAATTGAAACTCAAATGTAAATATTCTAATATTTTGAGATACAGATTTTTGACTTTCATGAGCTGTAAGCTCTAATCATCAAAATTAAAACAAAAAAACCTTTGAAATCTTTTACTTTATATGCAATGAATCTAAAATATATGAAAGTTTCACTTTTTGAAATAACTTACAAGAAAAAATGAACTTTTTCACAACATTCTAATTTATTGAGATGCACCTATATATATATATATATATATATATATATATATATATATATATATATATATATATATATATATATATATATGCTATATATGGCGCTTTGGGAGATATATATATCGAACGAAAATGAACAACTGAATCGTTTCACAAGGCCGTTCAAAGCGACTCAGTCAGTTCCCTAGGTGCTGAATCAGTAGATTGTGCATATGGCACAGGGAAAGACGTGGCTCAGTAGGCACAGGGAAAGACGTGGCTCAGTAAACACCGGTACAACTGATCAATCAATTTGTAAAACGTCACCACTGGGATTTATCAACAACAAGCAGGACCATTATATTTTGATATTATTTTTATGCTATTTAAGGTAACTTAGCCCTATAATATGAAATGTACATGTTCTATTACCAGTCCAGTCAGCATCAATGCTCCCTGTTGTGCAATGGATTGTGGAATGGATTTGTGCCAAAAAAGGGTTGCAACGTCTTGTTTCATCACAAATTTAATTAACTGATATTGATACATTTTAAATGATTTAAAAGGCATCATTTCATTTTTTTTAACTTAAAATGTACTTTTCTTTCTGGTCTCACAGAATTCCGTGTAATGACCACGGACTCTTAACCCCTGAAACTATGGTGGCATCACGGAATCCCTGAAAATTCTGTGATGGGCTCACAGAAGTGATACCAATGTAAGTCAGTGACAGGCATCAGCCGTGGTCCATGCACGGATTCACTGGTTCAACACCAGCGCTGCATCGGACCACGTAAAAAGAGTGACTCCGATGCAGTTATATTTTGTATATAAATTTATACTTTCACTGGAGTACCTAACCCCACCCCTACCCTAAACCTACCCACTTCTGAACAATATAAAACACACACAGGCAAATATAAGTGCAGTCACAGGTATTTATTGCAAAAACTGTCCATAAACAAGCAGTATAATGGCAATGTTGTTACCCAATATATAATTTAATTATGACAATAAAATTCCCAGTATCGCATCGGCATAATGATGCTAAGGGTTTCCTATTTAAAGTGTTGAACCAGTGGATCCGTGCATGGTTCACGGCTGATGCCTGTCACACATGCCACCACAGGTGCTTTGTCATCATTGCAAGATTTCATTGCAACCCAGTCAGTTCTTCCAAGGCACCAAACACCAGACCGCTCCACAACAACTACATACTGTGTCTACTTTCAAGACTAGGAGTTTATTGTTTTCATTCCAGGTAATATGTGTAAATGTTTAGAGTTTTTACTACAATTATGATGTGCTTTATTGCTCTCAGTGGCATCTGCGCTGGTTATATTAGTCTGTTTCATTCTTATTCTGAGGTCACCATAGCCAACTAGATCCAGTATTTATCTAGATCAGATGTTCGGCATAGCCACCCAGATCCAGACTGTATCCAGATCAGATGGTGGATCAGCACCTAGAGATGACCTGTACAGCCCTGAATGTTAGCGGAGACAATAGCCCCTTTCGCACCGCTTTAGTTCCAGAACTAAAAGTACAGTACTAAAGTACTGGGACGATTTTGCACGAACTATTTCCCAGTACCATTGAAAGGGTCGCATTCGCACCGACAGTGGGTACTAAGAAGTGACGTAAGCCGGTCGACAGCGACGTCATTTGTGCGTGGCGTTCAACAACGAAAACAAAGAAGAACAACATTAACAACAGGAGGATGGAGGACGCTGTGATCGGAGCTGTGTTTTTGTTGTGTCTCGCGGGGTTCACAATAATGGACATGGAATGTCGACGTAACTTATACGTCAAGCGATTGAAAGATCAGAAAGGAGTCCAAAATGTTCAAAAGTGCCTGCACTTAAGTGTCCGTCCATCTATCGCTGTTCTCCATTCTTGCAAAATATAAGTTGATGCGATGTTTACACAGTATGTGTTTACACGGCATTTTAAATCATGGCGGGTGAGGGCGTTTTCGTACGCGTTTAGCCAATCAGCGTACACGTACGTCACGATAGTTCCTATGGAACTGTTTTAGACCCTACTCTGAAGTAGGAGCTAATTTAGTTCCTCCAAACGAGTTCCGGGAACTAAAACAGTTCCTAGTTCCCGCGGTGCGAACACGCCAAAAAGTGGGTAGTTCCACAATTAGTTCCGGTACTATGAAAAGGTTCCTGCGGTGCGAAAGGGCCTCATGTCAGCTAGATGAGCTCCAGAGAGAGATCCCCACCGAAGACCTCGTTGGCCATTGAGACAAGACCACGAGAACCAGACAAGTCCTCTGCTTAATCTGACCTGTGTTGCAGCCTAGAATTAAACTACGCCATGCTGGTTTCGTCTGGCCAGAGGAGAACTGCCCCCCGACTGTGCCTGGTTTTGTACACTTTTGTACCTATTAGGTTGAAATATGTACACTTTAAGTACTAATATGTACCTTTAAGGTACCAAAATGGACCCTTTAGGTCCAAACTTGTACCTTTTGAAAAGGTACCGCCCCAGTGACAGCTTTTGTACCTTTATTTCTGAGAGCGCATTATTGACAAACTATTTTCCGGTTTGACTCTGTAAAGCTGCTTTGACACAATCAGTATTGTATAAAGCGCTATATAAATAAAGGTGACTTGACTTGATTTTATATACTCTAACACCTTGTTCTTTTTTTTTTTTTTTTTTTTAATTTTTTACTTCTGCCTCATTTTAAAGATGTAACTGTGAACAGTAGTAATATTTGTAAATGTTTGTTTGCTAACATTTTGTTTAGCTTGTTTAGTTTTTCTTATTTTAGTCTTTCTTTTCTTAGTTCATTAAACAAAGTTTAAACTGAATTTTGCAGTTGTATTACAGATGTAATGTTTGTCAACTGGAGCTTTAAAGGGATAGTTCACCCAGAAGAGCGTTGGCTTGGTGTGTCAGGGCAACTTTGGACCCAGACGTTGCCGAAGTGAACCGACCCCACAGACTGCTTTTGTCGCCACTAGTTCATCGGCGATGGCTTGGTGTGGCTTTAGGCCATCCAAGAGGTGTCTTTTTTCTTCATTCCTGTATGTTTAGTCTGTATGAAAAATGTTATAAATGGAGATTGTTATTAAATAAAGGCTATTATGTGTTGTAATGTGTGTGTTTTTAGTGATTGATGAACACCAGTTAATCATTTTTAATAATTTTGTTAAACTATAAAAATATATGTTTGTTTATTTCTTACGATAACTGCCAAATAATAAATCTTAGTTGAGGTAACATAAAACACATGGAGTAAACGGTTAAATTTTAATTGACATAACTTGCTGTAGTTTTCTAAATGTTTGACCAATTAAAACATTTTAGTTGAATGGTCTATAAACTAGTTCAGTAAAGGTTGAGCCAACTAAAAAAAAATAACAATTCAGATAACACTTTGAAGTCAGAAACTGACTGAACGTAAAATTTCTGTGGAACTAGATAATAAATAATACTTAGTTGAAACCACTTGAATTTTTTTGCAGTGTAGATAGATAGATAGAACGACAGAACAATAGAATAGATAGAATGAAAGAACGATAGATAGAATGATAGATAGAACGACAGACAGATCGATAGATAGATAGATAGGAAAAGGAGAGAATAAGAAGGTCCAATTAAAATATGTGGTTTATATGATGTTTGCTATTCAATCAGTGTGAGAAACGTGGCGTTATATTCAGTTATCTTGTTCAAGTGCATCCACTGAAAGCAAAACTAATGGAATTCTGTGCGGTGGGCTGTCTGCCGTTTTCTGATCACTAGAAGATTGCACTATTGACCAAATGTCAGGCGCTGAGAGATGCAATGATTGAATAAAAGAGTATACATAATCGAAGGCGAGAACTCTGCCAGGGCCGCCTTCTGTTGCCTCTCTAACTACACCCTGGGAAATTCTCAAAAATCATTACCCCTCCCATCACCACACACACACACACGCTTGCAGCCACACACGCTGCTGTCATCCCACCTCTGCTCTCTTGTGATGCTCTCTTGAAATGCTATTTGTTTTTCTCATTAAAAGCAAATTTTATATATGTCTCTCTCGCACACGCCACATCTCTCATTCCAATGCATTTCTGCCCCTTTGCCAACAAACTGCTGCTTGGTATCTGTCTGAGGACATGTTATGAAGTATTTTGGGCCCAAATTAATGTGCTATTACTACAGGAGGACTGAGCTGAAGATGACAGAGAGCCTCAGGATATTTAGATCACTACCAGATTGGTTACTGGAAGGAAAAGTGGGTGTTGACCCCTGGAGACCAATAGACCGTCCCAAAAAAACATAACTCACCTAAGGGGGAGGAGGAGGCAGCTAACAGATTAAATTCTGATTAGGGAGAAGATGCCCAGAGGAATTTATTGGTCACTTGAGAGGCTGAGTGATGTTCTACCAGCTTGACAACTGCTTGAACATGCTAATGACGCTGTTGCATTTATAAATGCAACACAAATGTGGCAAATGAAAAATGTATTCCCTCAAAAAGAGGATCCCCCCCCCCCACCCCTACTTCTGTTCTAAAGTGATCCAAATCTGTCAGAGGTGAAATAAATTACACCTTCTCGAGAAAGCAATGGATTTTTTTAAGGTTCTGGCTTATAGTCTGTATTTTATATCTATTCAGTGAAAACACATTTATAAAATTGTTAAAGGTACAGATCACTCAAAAATGAAAGTTTTGTCATAATTTACCTACCCCCTATTTGTCTTTCCAAACCAATAAGACTTTCTTCTTAAGAAAATCTTCTTAAGTCATATTTTTATGTGAGGAATAGACTAAAATTTAAGCAATTATTCACTGATAATCTTCAACTCCAGTGGGCTGTTAAGTGCTGTGACCAAATTATCGAATCAGTGAATTGAACTCAAGAACTGGATGTGAATGAATCAATTAATTGTATTCTGACTTTGAAACGAAATGAAATTAAACAAAACAAAATTAAATTAAATTTGTTCACAAATTAAACATTGTTACATGACTGACATATTGGTAAATATAAATAATAAATGAAAACAATATACAATTAATTTATTGTTTATTAAATTATATAAAAACTAATAAAAACAACCTGTGTGATACATTTATGGCATAAATATATAAATTAAATTAATTAAACATTAAATTAATTTAAATTAAATTAAAATATATAATGTAAATTAATATATAATTAATGTTTTTAAATAAATAAATACATACATTTTTGTTATAAAATTATAGCCATGATATAAAGGTATTATTAATACTTAAATTAAATAAAAAAAATACATCATACAAAATAATTAAATAAATCAAATGCACAACCTACTTTATATATTTATGGTGCTTTGGTATCCTTAATGAAGCCCCACCCCCCGGAACTGTACTTTCTTTAAAATTCAAGACAGAAAGACAAAGTAATAAAGATTTTGGAGGCACAAGTAAATGTACCTTTGTAAGTGTGACGGCGGAACTTTTTTGTTGCACCTGTGCTCTCATAGAAACAGCTCAAGTCCCTCCCTCTTCCACTTGTGCATGCAATTACACCTAAATGCACTAAAACGATTGACTGAACCATGTGAAGGGCATTTACTTTTTGTGAAGCGTGACATAATCGGAGAGGTTTAGATTCCTTTTTATCAGGAGGCCCAGGTAATGATGAAGGCCTGGGATCCATTCAGAATTCTCATTTACAGCTAGGAGAGGATGGCCCCATCTGTTCCGTGGCAAGGCCCCTTCCAGCAATCTTTGATATCACTGAACGCTATTAGCTGAGGAAGAGGCTGGGCTAATGGACCTTTAAGAGCTCATTTATTTGAAGCAATTATTTTGAGGCGACCCCTTTTTGGAGTTGAGCATTGCCCTCGCAAACGGGAAGATTATGCCATGTTTGGAGGAGAATGCATTTGACTGAAGGACACAAGGAACTGGAGAAAGAGGAAGGAACTCATTTCAGGGAGGCAGACCCGCAAACAAGTGCTCAATGTACCCTAATGTCAACTCAAGGTAGCGGTTTTCAGTATTCACGAGCACAGGTTTGAACCAATCAGTTTTTAACAGAACGTTGCAATAGCTAGAAAGAAAAACAATCTCGAAAAGGAAGCAACTGAGTCAGCAGCGTTGCCTTTACAGTGGGCCAGGCCTTCACATCAAAATGGAGATTGAAGAACTCAAAGACGCCGATCATATGTCTTCTACTGCACAAAGGCATTAATACATTGGATGTCCCACTGTGGAATAAGTCTTTGCCCAGTTCTGACTCCAGTTATGTTTACACACTATAGAGGGAAATGCTGTGATGGATAGACCTCAAACACTTTTTTTTATATTATTTATGCTATTGTTTTGAGGAGCTAAAATATTAAATAAAAAAGCCCAAGAAAAGCATATCTAGAGGGCAAATACTCCATTTATGAGGACATTTTTTCAAAAAGTGAACAATTATTGCTGCTACCAAATCCAACAAAAACAGCTGTGAATAATTCACAAGATAATGCAAAATAATAATAATGAGCCATTATTTGCATAACATTATGTACAAAAAATGAAAATATTTTGGTCTTTATATTACACAGTTTAATTCAATTTAAATATTATATTAAAAATATTACAAAAATACTATAATATATTTATATATATATATATATATATATATATATACACACACTATAATATATACACACTCCAGTATGTAAAACCTATTGCATAACATCTAAAAATCTACTGAATGCTAACATTTTGTTAACATTCACATACCTGTTCTGGCTAAACACTAAACTAAACACAAAAATTACAAGGGCATAACCAACTACAAGAAGAATTGAGTGGCACTATGACTTGAGAAGCAAATCAAAAACTCATGTTGCATGTTTTGTGTTCCAAGAGCTTTTCTTTTTTTGCAACACATTCAGAATCTCAACAGATCGACTTTCGACTTTTAAAAAATTGCCAGAAAGAACACTTAGTCCCTAGCTGCACATATAAACGTCTCCTTCTCCCTCCCTCATGACCGGGGTGCATTTGAGAATATCACTCACTTTGGTAGAATATGAAAGAACTAAGAGCTGAAAGAACATTGCAGTGGCTTCAATACATGACATTCCCAAAGTAAAAAGATCAATCAAATCTTTCATGATTATGCCTCTTTCATTGAATGTTTCAATCAACCAAATATAGGCAACCTCTGCAATTTACTCTAACTTCACCCGCAAGTACTGCAAGTTTGTGATATACTTTGTACCCTTTTGAAACGGGTACATCCGCTTCTTGCCAGCCTTATTTTTTTTTAACCTTAGCTGCATTCTGAGATCAGACAATGAGCAAGTGATGCAATATCGTGGCCTGGCGGACTCAGTAATGTAGTCAATGGTATAAGTCCTACTGCAATTTAAAACTGCTTATCCGAGCTGAATCCAGATGGGAAATCACTCCCAAACAGTTTTCTCTTATAAGCACTCGTCAGGGCTTAGCCAGGGTGGTGTTCATCTCCGCACAGAGGATGCGCAAATCGCTTTAGTAAAAAAAAAAAAAATGTAAGGCCTCATGAGCCATTTGATGAGACGCCGGCTCATAGGCCTCTGTCTCCTGCCTTCAATTTGGTGGGCCCAATGCTTCAGCTCAGTTGCGCATCCACTTCCATTTTCAATATTGCTTCTCCTATCATGGCGAAAGAGTCCCTGCAAAGACAGACAGCCTCATATTGGAAAATAATGGGCCTTGAACTACCTGAGCTGTACAGTCTCTCTACACTCAACTACGTTTTTGGTGTTTCTTTCTGTTCATATGCCATTAAAATCTTTACATTTCCTGACAAAGCCACAGATATATTCATCCCAGTTGTTTTACATGAGATAATTCAGCACGTTTGAAGAAGGTGCACCTTATGGGCTACTGTGAAGATGGTGTCAGAGCAATCTGAACTACAATGGGGCGTGATGTGAGAGGAGGGTGTCTGAAATGCCTTTTCGCACCCTCCCGAGAATGGCATCCGGTCTGATCGTCGCTGGAGGATTAGTAACTATTCCACCGGGTCCCCTGACATGCAAAGAGAGCAGCCAATTAAAACATGAAGGAGGGGACTCGCAAGCTCCTACACAAAAACACGGAGGGAAATAAAAAAGGAGAAAGGGGTAGCGCGTGCGAGAGAGAGGGAAACGAAGAGATAGGAGTGAGATGTAAAGATCCTCAGTTTGCTTGTACATCAACCCCGTTTTCGTCGCTGTGTACCATATGAATCAGGGAAAAAAGCCTCAATCCTGGCTAGCTTTGAACCACCAAAAGAAGCTTGAACTACACGCCTAATTTGCAGCTTTATGCCAGAACACATTCCCATCAAGCTCACAAGGGTTGTGACATGAGAAACCAAATGTAAAAAAAAAAAAAAAAAAATGGAACGGGTGCATCATCCGAGTCTGCCGGATGTTTATAATATTCTCTGTCTTCCGTACTAGGGACTGTATGCGATGAAGACAAACTGGCTGATCTACGGATATAGCTTTCTATTAGCTTAGGGGATTTCAAACTTCTGGAGCCCCAAAGGTGCCGTGAGAGGGTTCCAGAGAGCCCATGGGTCCATATTAAACAATATTAGTCCAGTTTATCATACCAGTATAAATGGTTCTTTATACATGAAAATATGTAGCTACCTTTATATGTTAGGAAGGGGCCCCTTGGAGGGGTGCCATCATATTTGCGGATTCTTGGCATCAAAAAGTCTCTGATCTTCCTAATTTCTTCCAGGGTATGTCACGACTTAAAGCTCATCTATCAGGTCATGAGTTAATTATTTTAAGTGCTGTTGGAGAAGCTAAACCACTCGTTAAGGTAAAGTATGGCTGCATTTGAATAGCCGTTATGTAATAACATACTTAAAGGGATAATTCACCCAAAAATGAAAATTCTGTCATTAATTACTTGCCCTCATGTCATTCCAAACCCTTAAGACCTTTGTTCATAACACAAATAAGATATTTTGGTTACACTTTATATTAGGTGGCCTTAACTACTATGTACTTACATCAAAAAACAAGTACAATGTACTTATTGTGTTTATACTGTATTGCAAAACACTTCTGCTGCTATTGAGGTGGGATACGGGTAAGGTTAGGGATAGGTTTGGTGGTATGGGTAGGTTTAAGGGTGGGTTAAGGTGTAAGGGATGGGTTGACTGTAATTATAAATGTAATTACAGAAATTAATTACAGATGTAAGTACATATAGGTATTTTTAAAAATATAAGTACAATGTAAAAACATGTATGTACACAGTAAGTGCATTGTATCAAATGATTCATTTAAATGTAAGTACACAGTAGTTAAGGCCACCTAATATAAAGTGTGACTGATATTTTTGATGAAAGAGAGCTTTCTTACTCTCCATAGACAGCAAGGGTCCTACCACATTCAAGGTACCAAGAACATCGACAAAATAGTCCATGTGACATCAGTGGTTCAACTGTAATTTTATGAAACTACGAGAATACTTTTTGTGTGCAAAGAAAACAAAAATAATGACTTTATTCAACAATTTCTTTACTTTCACAAAAGTAACAAGACACATGCATGTGCATTCCTCTGCTTGTAAACATGGCGCAGTGCATCTTGGTTCTACGATAGAACACTGGCTTCTGTGCATGCATCGTGGTACTCTTGTGAACACACTCAAAGACTGACACGGAAAAGAAGAAATTGTTGAATAAAGTTGTTTTTTTCTTTGCACACAAAAGGCATTTTCATAGCTTCATAACATTACAGTTGATGTCACATAGACTATTTAAATAATGTCTTTACTACTTTTCTGGGCCTTGAACGTGGTGGTTGCTTTGTTATCTCAGGGTCAGAAAGGTCTAGGATTTCATCAAACGTATTTCAATTTGTGTTCTGAAGATGAATGAAGGTTTTACAGGTTTGGAATGACAGGGTGAATCATTAATGAAAGAATTTTCATTTTTAGGTGAACTATTCCTTTAACTTAATGATAAAGTATTTTCTACATTCACTCTAAAAATGGCTGGGTTAAAAAATAACCCAATTGGCAACCCAGCACTGGGTAAATATTGGACAGAACACATGCTGGGTTAAAGTAACCCAGCATGCTGGTTTACACATTTGAACCCAGTAGGCTGGGCTGTTGAGAAAACCCAAGATATATTCATTTTTACCATTTATGTGTTTGCATTTTTGTGTTTCTTGCTGGGTTATTCTCATAACTTTGCCTACGCTTAACAAGACAATCATGGATTAATAAATAATGAAGAATACACGTTATTTAGACTGTTAAAAAATATTTTTAATGCCAACTGACATTCACAAATGTGTTAAAATTTGTACCAATGACAAACATGCAATTTTCTTTGTTTTATTTTTATTTTTTTCCTGAAAATGCAAAAATCACAGAAATACAGTTGCAATAAATAAGAAAAATAGTTCTGAATGACATGTATCCGTTTAACTGTTTAACTATTACATTTTACCATGTTTAACTATTTAAATACACAGTGAAATTACATTGGCCATTAGAATTTAAAAAGAAAGAGAATGCAAAATCATTCAAAGAAGTATATAAAGTCTCCTAGATAGATGTGCACTGCTTAGGGTAGTTAAAGGAAGTTAAATTCTGTCATTAATTACTCACCCTCATGTCGTTACAAACCCATAAGACCTTTGTTCATCTTCAGAACACAAGTTAAGATATTTTAAATGAAATCCGAGAGCTTTTACACCAGGGTGAGTAATTAATGACAGAATTTTCATTTTTGGGTAAATTATCATCAAACACTTAGAAAGCTTTGAAGCAAAGATCTACAGCTGAGAGCAGTGTACTCTGCTATAGAGCCTGTCTATGAAAGGATATTCCAGGCAATTTTCAAAAGGAATTGCAAATTATATTTTCAATTGTGTTTTCCAAATGTGACAAATTGTGACGTTCGAAACACAATTGCAAATCTTGCATTACTGTTTGCGTTCACGAATGCACAGTGACTGCCACATTTCAAATGGAAAAGCAAAGTCCATTTGAAACTGTATTTTCCATGTATTATGAGAAATGAGCCGGTCATATTTTAAAAATACAGTGTCAAAGCAGCTTTACAGTATTAAAAATCTGAAAATAGTGTGTAAATGCAAAAGGACAACAGTAAACACTCAATTTTCAGTTAAAGTCAGTTCATCATTGATTCAGTGATTTATGGTCCAGCTCAGTTCAGTTCAAATAACCTTGGGAGAAACCAGTCTCAGTCGAGGGACCAGTTCTCCTCTGGCCAGACGAATCAGCAGTTCAATTCCAACTGCAGCAGAGTCAGATTGTGTAGAGGACTCATCTGGTTCCCACGACCTTGTGCCGATGCCTGTTGAGGTGACGTGATCTTCGCTGACATTCAGAGCTGTCGCGGTCATCTCTAGGTGCTGATCCACCATCTGATCTGGATACGGACTGGATCCGGGTGACTGCAGTGACCATCTGATCTGGATACGGACTGGATCCAGGTGGCTTCAGTGACCTCGGAATAAGAATGAAACAGACTAATGTTAGCTTAGATGCATCTTAAGAACAAGTACATCGGGTGATGTTATTAATTACCACATCTGCTTTTTCACTGTGTCGCACATGTAACCTGCCAAAACTGAAAATGGCATCGCAATTACTTTAGCATTTGAATTTCCAATGCCTCGCATGGAAACCTGTCAATCCATGTCAGGGGTGGGACCATACTATGGGGTGTTTTTATATTGGGAGGTGACGTCACTCACAGACGATTGTGCCAAATGCTTTGAACAATGGAGGTAAATTTTTACCCCAAATGCAGCGACTATCCCCTGCTAACAGTGGGAGCCACAACGGTACCCACTATTGGTCAATATTCACCATTAACCAAATGCTTTTCACCTGCCTCAAGAAGAGAGGAATAAAATATAGGGTAAGATGCAAATAGGCATATAAGAGTACAGTTGCAATGTTGTTTTGCTGACGTGCATCAATCAGAGAGCAAACAGTGAGAAATTTGGGGTAAAAATGACAAAATGATTTATGAATTATTTTATTTGGCACAATCACCTCCCAATACAAACACGCCCCATAGTATAGTCCCACCCCTGACACAGACTGACAGGTTTCTGTGTAAGGCATCGGAAATTCAAATGCTTAAAGGGGTGGTTTACTGCGATTTCACTTTTTTTAATTTTAAATAGTGTGTAAATAGTGCTGTTGGTGCATGAACAGTATCTGCAAAGTTGCTGCGCTGAAAGTTCAACGTAAGCGGAGATATCCTATTTTAAAAATCAAGTTTAATGCCTACAAAAACGACTCATATGGGACTACAACGAGATACTTCGCGGGTTGCATACGTAATAAACCCATCAACCCCTCCCTTCGGAACATGCAAAAAAGGCCATGTTTTGCGGCTTTGTCGCAGAGTGGAGAGTTGTAGCCATGCCGTCGAAACGATGTTATTTTCACACAGCTGTCAGGTCTTCTGTGTTCGGGCTTCTTACGGACGCTGCAGTTCGTCAACAATGGTTAAAATTTATGTTTGATTATGTTCCTGACAATTACAATCCTAATTTAGCTCTCTGTGCTGTGCATTTTATGGAAGACAGCTTCCAGAATCTACACGAGTTCAATGCCGGATTCACACAGAAACTATTACTAAAACATGGAGCAGTTCCAACTTTAAAACCAGAGGCAGCAGTTGTTGGGCCACAACCTGTAAGTAAGATTTCATTATTTTAAATGTATTTGCATGTATAATTTCAGACGTAATTTTTTAGTTTTATCAAGGACGTAAACAAATGCCAGGCTTTAGTGCTATTTCGTGTGTCTTTGACAAACGCGTACAAACATTTTGGACCCAAATTTGTAATTATGTACTAATTTTGTAAATGTATTTTCCATGTATACTTTATGACGTAATTTTTCGATTTGATCAAGAACGTAAACACAAGCCAATGCTGTTTGGTTAGTAGCCAGTTAGTTTGATGCTATTGTATGTATAAGACAAACGTGTACAAACTTCAAAAAATTGTATGTAATCACAACAGCAAACTTCAGAAACGTTTGTAAGAGCCGTGCTTGCGGAAGTTCTGCTTGACTCTCTTCATTACCGCTCTCTGGGTCTGATTCTGGCTCAAACTGATACGGCAATATTGACACCATTATTTACATTTGACCGGAGCATATGCAACTGTCGCCTGCAAAGGTTATGGGCGTGAAGTTTCCGGACAATGTGCAGTACGCAATTTAGCCAATCACAATACACCGGCCCAACTAACCAATCTGAGCCCACTGCCTGTTTCTGAGGGAGTGGTTTCATAGAATCAGGAAGTCAACCGGTTGTTCAAATGACAGAGGAGAAAGTGGCTTACAATAAAGGTGAAATATATGAAAAATAAGGCGTGTTTTAATAAACGAAACACGAAGACATGTTATATTGCACCCCATAAACACAATCAAGCAAAGAAAAAAAGCAGTAAACCACCCCTTTAAGAAATTGCGGTTCCATTTGAGTTTTGCCATATTACATGCACAACATAGAGAGAGTGAAAAAGACATGGTAATTAATATTGCTATTTAAATATGACAGGCTCATTACTTGTAAGACAACAGAAATACAGTTACAGTTGCTTTTCCATTTGAAACATGGCAGTCACTGCGAATTCACAAAAGCGAAAACGCAAACGGTAATGCAAGATTTTCAATTACGTTTGGACTGTCACAATTTATGCGTCCACATGTGGAAAAATGCACTTGAAAATACAATTTGCAATTCCATTTGAAAATTGTCCAGAATGTCCTTACCTGTCCATTGATTATGATCAATGCCTGGGAGATCTGCTGGCAATTTCAAATCGCCATGACAAATGGATGGGGTTTTGTGGACTCTGCCATGGAATTCCACCATGTTTGTTCCAACCTATAAAATAAATTAAACAATATAAAGATTGTTTTAATAGCAAAGACTCAGTTCAGTTAACTGTGTGAAGTTCATCATGAAATTGAGTTCATCAGGATTATGAGTTAAATTCACCTAGAAGCTGAATATGCTATACTGATTGGCTGAAAGGTGTGCTTTCAAACTGTGTACTCAATAGGATGTTTCAGTCAGTATAATCACAGTTTTATATTAATACACTGGCTATATCGAAACACACATGCACAGTCACTGGCACACAGACACGAGATCACACTGCATATGCATACAAAGAAATTTCTATGACAAGTCACGCATGTAACTTACTGGGTTACTCCGCAGCTTTAAAATAGTCCACATATAAACACTTTTACATAGGTGTACCAAAGTGATTCAGGACAAGTAAAAAACACGATTTGGAAAATGGGTATGATGTATTCGCTCATTTTATAAATTCTGTACATTCTGAACACAAAGTTACAAAGTGCAGCTTTAACTATGGCACAAAACAAATTTATGTGTGTGTTTAAGTTAGGCAAGGGTTAGTTGATTATCACAGACAATCAATCATGTATGTAAAATCTGTATAATGTATAATTAAACAATTATTGTTAAACGTCTCTATAAGACTGCACTCTACGAGTTTTTCGCTCACAAATGTATCCATGTGCTTTTCTGACAAGAAAAAAAAACGACATTTTGAATTATATTACTTACCAAAAACCTTTATTTACATATGTAAAAATACTTTATAAACCACACAAGTATCAAATCACCTCACTAACACGGCCTACAGCACTCGCGTGCTTTGAAATGTATCGAGGCCCTGAGACGTCGATTCCTTTCCAGGAATCACTTTGTTCGAGAATTGATGAACCGGTTTATTTGAACCGGATCGTCGGTTCTTTTAGACCTGCGGTCTGACGACATTGTACATACTTTGTATGTGATTTACATGTCGATACGGACAATTACAGGCGTTTACATTAGAGCAGAATGTCGAATTCACTTATTTTAACTTATTTAACTCACTTTGTTAAATTCGCTTTTCAGTGACAGAAACAACTCTTTCCTCTATTTTCACAGATATCCACATATTTCAGCCTTCCGTCACTGTCTGATACTTAATAAAACTGTATTAATCTGTCATCTCAGATAACATGCGAGTACATGTAGAATGGCCGTCTGAGGTAAACTGTTCTTCATTTAACATAACTAATGTTGGCCTGTAGAAGTTTAACAATATTGTTGCAGAGAAAAAAGTTATAATTCTGCCAATTTAAAATAATTATTAATGGAAAAATTATATACTTACCTTAAAACAGTTGAAACCAGTGGCTTTGCCCCGTTGTCCTTTCAAAATGACAGTTAGGGGAGCGATTTAAACATCTTCAAGGTCGTAACTCAGCAGGTTTAACTCAACACCTGGAAAATTTAAACTACCCAACAGTGTTTAAAATGTGATAAAATGACCCAACAAAATGACCCAAGAGACTCAGCCCAGCATTTTTGGTTAAAAAAAAATAACCAAGCATTTTTTAGAGTTCTTTCACCTAAAACATACTAACCACACCCTAAAAAAAAACAAACAAAAAAACAAACAATTTACTTTGACATTGTAGAACAAGGAAGATTTTCTTAGAACTGTAAAACTTGAAGTCACCTGGCTCACATACCTCTGCCAATTTAATTACTTTTGAATCTGATGGTTACTCGCCTCGCGTGGCATTATGGGATAGCGGTTCTAATCTGCATATTGTGTTAAAGGAAAGTAAACATATTCAAACACAGGACTTGACTCTGGACATTGGGGTGGATAATTGGCGCAGTTTTATGATGTCACGCACTTGTGCAGCAGCCGTCGAGCAGATCGTAAAGAGTGACAGTTGTTCTAGCCACTGTGAAATGTGGCGATTAGCCATCTTAATTAGCTGTCGTCTCCAGCTCAGGCCCCCCTCTGCATGATGGAAAGTTGCTCTCCAAGGATCGATCATAGCAAAGCGGAGGCAATCGTCTTTAAATCCTTTTTTTATACCTCCAACTTACATAGCTACTAGAAAAAGGTTGCAAAGTTAGTCAAGGCTGTATCAGAGAGATTCACCATCAGGGTCCAAAATATTAGTCAAATAATGACATCTAAAAGCCACTTCAGCTGATTTTCCTTTCAATCTTACTTGCATAGCCTTACCTTGAGAGCACTCAATAGCATGGAAATAAGTGTATTGCTTTGACTGTGTCTCTTGTTTTAAGCCTATGAGTTTTGGAATCTGCCAAATTCGCAGCCCTTGCTGAAGGTGAAGGTTAATGCTTCTCAATCAAACAACAGAGCTGTAGGTGCTTAGAATGCCACCTATTGACGTGCAGAAAATTAATTTCATGCTAAGTATGTTTTGAAAAGCTCACCAAAGCGCAAATGTTTCCATTCCCATGGCCAACAAGAGTTTTAACACTTACCACACTCTATTCCAGCTCATCTTTGTAATGAGGCCATTGTGAGGCCTGTCTGGGCACGCTTTTAGTTCATCCCGGGGACCTCACCTTGTGTGTTTTTGAGTCAATTAGCATTGGGGAAGAGAATGAGCTAGAGGCTAATGGCACTGAACAGAGAGGTGATGTCCTTCAATGTTTTTCAAATAAAGGGAGAGACTGTACAACGTCAAAGCAGATGGAGGATGGGCCGTCATGTCATTGCCTCTCGTGTGCTGATCAAGGTTTAGCTCCCCCTCCTTGAATCGCAGGCTTAATTATTTTAAGAAATGGCACAGCGCTGATCTCAGATCAATGTAAAAGGGCAACTTTTACGGTAGCAACACCATGTCATTACACTGACTGACGCGTGTGGGTGGGAAAATTGCAGCAAGAGCGCAGGAGAACATCAGTGACATCAATCATCGCTTCATCTTGCCAATTAGTGCTCCCAGATATACACGCAGATGAAAATCAGAGCCTCATCTAACTGGCTGACAGACTCCGAGATCAACCCCCCAGCCTCCAAAACAGCATCAGCAGCGCCAAAACTTTACAACGAGATGTCTGGTTTTGTTCCTGGGCCTCTGGAGTCATTTGTCAGCGAGACAAAGTTGCTTGCATATTTTGAATCCTTTTATTTGCAATCAAGACAAAGCAGACGTGATTAAGAGACTTTTGATGGGTCAAAAAGGGACAAATTGCACCTTAGCCTCCATTTTGCTTTATTTTAAGCTTTGATAAAACAATCAATTTCATTATGAATACAAACCTATTTTCGCCATGTACAGTATACTTGAAGATTTGACAGTAACTGGTGCGTCACAAGGAAACAAAAGTTAGTTGTAGTTAGCTTTGGGATGAATTCTCTATCTTTCGTAAGATTTAAAAATAAAAAGATAAGTCTGTCTACTCTTACTAATGAGATTGAATACTCAAGTTTAATGCATGACAGCTTGGTGCTAGTTGATATGAATATTTAAGAATATTTTTTAAGCGACTGCAATTTTATATTTAGGGCTGTGACAAAACAGACGAAAAGACAAAGTGGAATAAGATTTAGTTGTAGTTTACAGTTTTTTAAATTGATTGGACGATGTAGGAGTTGGAAAAATATATATATTTTTGTTCAATTTGCACTAGTGTTTGTGCTCAAAATGAAATACTAGAGTTTTCAAAGATAAACCTTGAACTGAACTGAAAAAACTGACCCTACACGTATTGCACCAATAATTGCACCACTTCTGAGCAGAATGAACTCGATTGAAACGACAGAATGAAACAACAATTATACTGCAATTTACAGCATCTCTTTGCCTATAGTGTGTATATAACAAGTCTTGTTAAAGACTGTTTTGTGTAGTACATAAACTAAAAGTTCCATCACAAGCAAGCCTCCATTTTACTGTCAACTGATGCTCAGCACTGCAATCAGGGATTGTCGGCAAGAGATTAAAAGATATTTTCCTCTTCAGGCGGAGTAAATTGGTTTTGGATTAAGGCTGATTGATTGCCGCAGAGGTATACAGCAGTCTGTTTGAAATGCTTAGTTCCAAACACACAAGTCATTTCAACCGAGCTACTCAAGGAAATCAGGCTGGATAGAATCAATAGATATTATGTAGCAGGTACCAGTATTGCTCAAGGTTATCATTAAAGGCTTGTAGAAATATTATTCAAAGGCTCATCTTCTTGTGGTTTTGAAAACATTTGGCTGTATGTGGCCTAACACTCAAAAGGCACTGGCTGGTTTATTGACTGTAAAGGCTCCATTGTGATGGAAGATTTAATTGGAAAGCATAAAACTGACCTCCAAATTTCAACGTGACCTAGAAGCTCAAGTATAAATGACAGCAAGATATTCATCATAATACATATTTAATCACATAAAATGTTTAATTGTGAGCTCTATGTTACTTGGATTCATACAAAATATCTTAAGTTAAGGACATACAACTATTCCTACATGCATCCATTCACATTTGCAAATATCCAGAATCTCTATTTTGGTATTATTACATTTATATATATATATATATATATATATATATATATATATATATATATATATATATAATGCTTCAATATATATCCAGTGCAGTGGACTGCGGAGACACTCAACAAAAAGGTAATGGTCTAATTAATTTAATGGTTTATTTTGTCTGCAAATTTATGCAACCTTTTAAAAAGCAGCAGTTTATTCTAAACATAATGACTATAAAAATGCAAACATCACAAATCAGAAAGGTTGACATGAGCAATAGAATTTCAACATCCATAAAATTATTCTGAATGTGAAAGGTAGTCGCACATTAAAATGATCTGATCTCACTGCAGACCTACCTACTTAAAACCGGCCTTCAGGCAGTCAAGGAACGCCCTCCTTCTGCAATGGAGTCACGTTGCACTTGGATATTCTAGCTCTCAGACTGGCCTTAACAAATTAATTGCTGGTTGAATTAAGTAATCTCCATTGATTCCCACTGCGAAAATAGGATAGGCCAGTATATTGTGGTCTGGGTGTTCTTTAACTTCAAAGGTGTCCCCTCAGGCCCATTACTAAAGGTGATTCTTCAGACTTTGCTGAGGAGTCTCTATTATTCGCTTTAGCTGTCTCTCGGCCAAAAACTAAAATTGGTCTACAGGGCAGAGAGAGCAAGGTTGGGAGTACGAAAGTTGTCATTAAAAACTAGGCATCCCTTGACCCTAGTTGAGGGTCACCTACCTGAAGCAATTATTGGGTGTCTCTTTAAGGAGAGGCTCTTGTGGTCATTAGTGCAAAGTCACATGTGTCCCTTTGTGTCCACTGGGAGCAGATAACTCTAGGAGAGTATGTGGAATTAGATTGAATGTGAATCTGTACTAGAGTCAGGAGGTGCTTACTAGATTGTGGAAGAATAGTGTGGGTAACTTAGTTTGGGATTTTGAAAAGTGTTAGGAAAAGATGATGAGATGTGCTGGATGAATATAAAGGTGCATTCATGAATCTCAATGGAGCAGCAACCAGTAAATAAGGATATAAAATGCCACATGGCAAAGAATCTGGACACTAACGCATGATATATGATGACTGCAGACAATACACCATAAAAAACTTGACTGGTTCTATCTGATCAAAATAATTTCTCTTGAATATAATTACATATACTTGTCACAATGTGCTTAACCCCAGGTTACTGTCTTTTTAAACCAAGCATTTAACCCTAAGTAAAGAAATGTTTCACACTTGTAAATTTAAAATTTTGTTACTACCGCTTTTTATGAAACCCTGCTTCTGGTATACAATGTGAAACAATATGGTTTTAAGAATGTAATGGCCAACAGTTTAGCAACAAATATTGTATTTTATGCCATGGTCTGTCTGAATACTCGATTCTGATTGGCTGGCAGGTGTTGATTAAATTCGTTGAACCGCACAGGTAGTTCCAGGTCAGTTTAATCACGTTCTATATTAATGCTCTTCCTATAAACATTGGTAACCATAGTAACATACAGTTACGGTTGAATAGTACTACAGACGAAAATAACAGTCATTTTTAAAGTTCCGGTCAAATATTGCAGCGCAAATATCATTAACATCTTTAATATGTGAATGCTGGCAAATGACCATGGCATAAACGGGATAATCAACGGCTAGCTGTGCATTAAACGATTTGAATGCACTTTGCGGAGGCAACCACCCTCGGCTGCGCATCGGGCGGTTCTTCGCCTCCACGTCGTGCATTCAAATCATTTAATGCACAGCTAGCCGTTGATTATCCCTTACGTATGTATTAGTCCAATCAATGATACTGATACCCAAATATGCAAATAAAATATTAACCCAGAGTTTACAAACTCTACTTTTCTATCACTCATCTGTGGCCTGCTCTCTGTTTGGGTGAAACAAAATAAAAAGCAACTAAATATGGCCCTTTCATTATACACACACTCTCACAGTAAAAAAAAAAAAATTTGTTCATAAAAAATATTGTTAGTCCAGCAATATTTGAGATCACCCCAGTATCACCTCTAAAGGTGTGGTTACATTTACCTTTGTACGGCGCAGTTCTGTAGGTGAAATGCAGTCATCTCAATTGGAATCCATGTGATTGGGAAATTCACATATGGGATTTATTTATTGTTGTTTTTGCATTGTTCTTAATAGGACAATGGAGATCTGACAGGAAGCGAGTCGGAGAGAGAGGGGGATGGGATCAGGAAAGGTCCGGGAGGTGGAATTTGAACTCGGGACACCCGAAGCAAAACTGCGCTATATTATGGCATGCTGCCCACGAGGCTATCGGCGTCAGTGAGGGAATTTTTTCGTTTGATTTTGTTACTGTTTGTTGAACTTTTAACATGCAAATTTGCTGTGTTTACCAATATAAAGTTATCTAGTTTGGAAGTGTCCCCTGAGTAACTACTATTGACAATTTGTCCACAAAATTTCGCAAAAATTCCACTAATGTGACTGCACTTTAAGGCTAAAATTACAATGAATACTCCCTATAATCAAAGAATCATTCATAAAATAAAATGCACATTGCTTATACATCATATAGGCTCTTGAAACAGTGCAAGTTAAGGAAGGAAATTTACTGACCGGACCTGTTTGAACTTTAATCGAACACCTGTAAGACTTCAAAAGAAAATAAAAATCACATATTGCCATGTTTGTGCTCTCGCAAAGCTCCGCTGTTCATGTCACGTTTACACCACAAACTGTGCATGATCTAGAAAAATTTACGGCAATGATTGGCACCAAACACACCCACCCTAGCTGCTTCTTCTCCCTGTGTGACGAAACCGTCTCGTCTTTTAAGTGCGTAAGCGTGACATTCACATTTCCCTAAAGTGCTCTGTGTTTTAGCACGGCGGATAATTAAGCGGGTGGAGGGAGTGGCTCTGATTGGCATTATAAACGCAGCGCCATCTCTGCTCACCGTTCACACCACCACCTGCCTCTCCCTCCTGCACTCACGTTCACCATCAGAGGAATTATTAAAGATAAAAAGGCATTGTGCAAAAAAAGACATCCTCCCCTGACAGATATTATCATTACAACCTTTTATCAAAAAGTGCAAACTTGTTTTTATCCATCCGTCTCCCCCCTCCATATGTGTCTCACGCTCCATCCTTCACTCTTTCCCTGGGTATTTCAGCAGGGAGAGAAAAGGAGAACCAGAGAGAGAGAGCGCAAAAAACGAGAGGGAAAAAAGCTAGACTGAGCTCTGTCAATTGGAGTGAGTGCACTACTAAGTCTGGCTTCACTACAAAGGTTAGCAGATCTGACTGTCAATACTGTCAGAGGAATGGAGTCTTAGGGAGGGGAGGGAGCAAAGGAGGTGGAGACACGAAGGTTAGGTGGTGGGGGAGGCAGGAGGGTTTGCTTTGAGAGAAAGAGATACTTTGATATTTCGGAATGTTAGAAGGGTGAATGTGGAGAACTGGAGGTTGGGGATCTAATTACCGGGCCATAATTGGGGGCTAGGGAATAGGTTGCCGTCCTCTCAACTCGCTGCAGATCAATTATGTTAAGAGAACATCTGTAAGTAGAACTTAATGAGGTCCATTAGAGCAACATGCGCTGCCTTCCCTAACGGTGCTTGTCAGCTTCTTGGATGAGCTGGAGTGTGCTGCTAACTAGGGACCTGGTGAAGGTGCTTAAATAGGCGAGGAGACGTGCGGGCCGGCTCAGGTCTGTTTTGCTTTGCTGCCAGGGAGGGAACGAGACCGCGAGCGAAGAAACAGCCATCGTGGGGAGAAGGAAGGGAAATCTTTTTAGAGCGGGAGCGAGGAGGAGTTGCACCGAGGCGGGCTGCGTGTTTTTAACCCGCTCGCCTGGAACTTGACAAGGGAACCGGCTATATTTGAGCTACCATCTCGTCTTAATCGGCAACTTTTCCTCGGTACAGTATCTTTCAATCAGATCTTTTTTTTTCCCTCCTCAAACATATTCTGATCTGCAGCCTCATTAAGAAGCTTGGAAACGATTGTTCGTGCAGTGTTTTAATTTGACCCTAAACCGGAACTAATTGGTGATGGTCTTTTGTTCTAATTAAGGTTGTTAGGATAAAGGATCTCGGGATAATTGCCAACTTTGACGGTTTCTCTCCTAAATAAGGAAGGGAAGAGTTAGAGTCGGTTGCTTCTGTTACAATGTGAGTGGCTGTGGTGGGTGCGCGAAAGCATTAGATTCTCTACGTTACTAGCAGCGGTTTAAAACTGGGATTAAGTTGAAGCTTCCGTGAAATGAATGGTCGCTGGAGATGCTCAAAGAAGGCTTAAACCAGGGTAAGAGTACCAGGAAATATCTTTTTTTACTTCAATCCTCCACGAAAAAAGATTTCTTCCCTTGTGAAGCCCGGTAATTAAACTCCCGCTTTCATTTCTACCACAAAAACGAACCTGCATTCCTCGGATGAAGTGGGGTGGTCGTCTGTCGGATATCCCTCTCTTTGCTGACGTTACATCGCAAGTCTGTGTGTGAAAGAGAGAGAGAGAGAGAAAGAGGGGGGTGAGCGAGAGAAAGAGAGAGAGAGTGAGGCGAAATAATAAGCAGCTCTTCATTTTAACGACGTCCGTTCGCCAAGACTGCGCGCGCTTCCCGCCACGCGGGCTGCGTGCTGGACTGATTCGTGCGAGCGTCACGTAACGTGACGGACTGATGCGTTCACCTCGCTCGGCACAGTCTGGTGATGGCACTCTCTAGCTCATCACCCCCAATAATTCAGATATCTTCGGTGAATAATTGACGAGATAATGCGCGAGATGAAGTGGTGGCGGGAGGATAGAGAAAGAAGAAGGGGTTACAGCGTCCCCTACTCTCTCTCTCTCCCCCGCTCCCTTTTACTCAGCTTAAAGCGTCTCCCCCGCAAATTGCATGATTACCAAGATAGCCCGCTTTGAAATAATTCAATCCATGACAAAACCTAATTACTGGCAGGTAATACCCTGTCAGCTTTAATGCATCTCATCACTCATAATGGAAGCGAGGAGCATTTTATGACCCATCTCATTACTGCTGTATTTTAGGCAGAGAGTGATTGGCATGGGGCCACAATCTTACCACTACCCAACTCTGTTACCATCAGTTCTCCGTCTCCACATTCTCGGTTTAGTCACTTCCAAACTGGGCTGACGATAAATGACTACTTTTGGGCCATGACAGAAAATAAACTCTACAGTGAGTGTGTGATTATGTTTCCTTTTCTCTCTCTCTCTCGCTCTCTCTCTCTCTCTCTCTCTCTCTCTGTGTGTGTGTGTGTGTGTGTGTGTGTGTGTGTGTGTGTGTGTGTGTGTGTGTGTGTGTGTGTGTGTGTGTGTGCACGCATCTTGTGACAAATGAGGACATAAATTTGTATAATGACAAGGGTATGACATAGGTATTACAAGGAGAAGGTGACTTTTCAGGACATTACCCCATGTCCCCACTTTTCAAAATGCTTATAAATCACACAGAATGGAATGTATTGAAAATCAGAAATAGCACAAAGTTTCCTGTAAGGGGTAGGTTTAGGTGTAGGGTTGGTGTAGGGCTATAGCACATACAGTTTGTACAATATAAAAACCATTACGCCTATGGGATGTCCCCACTTTTCACAAAAACAAACGTGTGTGTGAGGGGAGGGAGGGAGGGTAGGTGGCACTGAAGGCCTGTGATTCATCCTACCTCGGCAACATGGGCATCAAGCAGTGCTAATTAGAGTGAACAGGTGTAACCAATGGGCGAGGAATAGCTTTAGAAACACAGACTGGGAAAAAAAAAAAAATGAAAACAGTGAAATGTATTACTCTCTCTCTCACACGTGCACAGTTTTGTCTTTATATTCATGGACTTCGATTTTGCAGGTGCACAGCGATCACATACATGAAGCATGAAAGTTTATGATCAATAATGGAAAATTATTATTGTGTGTCCTGGGGTAATACAACTTAATTTAGGCCTAAACGACTGAAGACAAACCAATAACTATAATGCTTTCAGACAAGAGATCACACAAGTGCTAGATACTGTAGGTTTATGCAAAAGTGTTTTTTTTTTTTACTTAAAAAGGGTATTTTTAGATGTGTGATTACAGATGACACAGTCGGCAAGACATGCTTTTTACAGCTCTTCTCTTTATTGCTATGTTTCTACTTTTTGTGATTCACAACTAGAAGTACACGGACACTGAGGACACTTATATGGTTTCAGGGGTTACCTGGAAAGATTTAGGTATAAAACAAAATAGTGCATAATGTGTGTGTAAAGTACATTACTTGGTGAGTTTATCTTACACCTACACTTGATTTTTTTTAAGTGACTAACGATATAGTTAATGCTAAATGATACCCAGTGTAATATGAGTTAAAAAGAAACACATTTATGGTTTGCTGCTTGAGCCTATCAATGATTCTAAATCAATTAAAGCTACTCTGAACCAACATAGTCTATGAAGTATTACTAAATTAATCACTTAAATACTGAATGAATTAGGTGTGTTGATTTAATATGAGACCAAAATATTCCAGGATTTATAATCTGATTTGCACTTGATGTGCTCACAGGTGCTGTACTTAATCAAGTGCATATACTGTAATGCAGTCTACATTTTCTTACAGTCTAAAAATGAAATGTTCCTTAATGATTTATTGCATCACCTTATGATCAGCAAATAACTTTTTTTTGTTGTTGTCATTTTTAAGTACCATTTTGTTATATAGGATTCTTAAGTTATTTATATGCTTTTTTGAGAGATTAAAAAGTTTTTTTTTTTTTAATTAATTAAATGATATGTTCTCCATATCAGCATTCTGGCTTCTTGCTCTGTTAAAGCCCATTATATAGATGTCTTTAAGATAAAAAAGTTATATAAGGCATTAGGGTGTGAAAGCCTTTTTTGTTCTAATTGGAATCTATATTTTTCAGAGTGTATTTGCCTGCATTCAGAAGTACTGGCATAATTACGATTCAAACAGATGCAAGTGCACAAACACCTGTCACCAAAATGACAGACATATGTATGCATATAGATAATTGTGTGCGTTTTATGAATCAGACCGGTTCTGCTATAAAACACTAAGTAGCACCACGAAATTGTTGCCTAGCTGCTAAAACAAAGAGAGAGAGCGCGAGTCTAAACGTGTAGTACAGAGCTCATAGCATGTTTGCGCGCGCGTCTCAGAGAGGTGAGCATTAAGTTTGTGTTAGCGAGCGCGCGCTCCGTTACTCCGGCTGTCAGTAATAACCGAATGACCTTTTCCTCCTCGTGTAATGTCTCACTGGTGAGGGATTGGGTTTGAAGATAATAAAGCTAGGCTTCACTATTCCTCGTTCCTCACTCACTGATGGGCAAGTTGTTGTGAGCTTTCTCAGAATACTCAATACATGACGAGAACACCTGTAGCTTTTGGTGCGAACTACTACTCGTAGATGATCCATGTGGACCTCATTATTTTCAACCTGAAGATCACTCTTATCCGCGGTGCAATGTCAGATTCGTGAACTTTTGCTCCGAGGAATATTGAGTTGGAGTCGGTGCTCTATCCTAAGTTAACCTTCTGCATAACTTGGTCAAGAAGGTGAGTGAGTTGTGCTTTAATTGTCTTTTCCGAACGGATTTGCTCTAATTTTTTTGGTCCTAAATGCACTGCGAAACTAATTGCTTAATCAACCGAGGATGCTTTTAGTAGTCTTTGATGTTTAATACTAAATTCAGTCTCGCATGCCTCACGCAGACGCATATATTGTGCATGTGATTCAGATTATTTAAGATAAACGGATCATGCAAAGTCAGGTTGTCATTTATGCACACTGCAGAGCAATGGACGAAAACGAAATGTTGTTTCTTTAGGAAACTACATTGCAACGCGTAACAAACATCCAAGCTGTGTGCACGGCTGTAAATAAGGACTGATATAAATTACAAACACTAGCTAGACAGCTATTAACACAATAAAAGGGCACTTAAACAACATTGCATATAGTGGATGTGCATGTACGATAATATACACACTTTACTTGAATTAAAGTCTGTGCATTCAAAAACGAGGTAATTAAGAGCAGTTTTTAAAGCTTGAAAGAGACTGCAGAAGGTGTTGGTAATATAGCATTCGTGTTTTTATTCTAAAAAATATGGCATGCATCACTTCGTAAATGCTTGACAAAATGTGATTGCGTTTTAGTATGTGCGAGTTCCTGTATGTTGTTTTTTGTATACATCCAACTTGGTGCCTTTTACTGTACGCGCACTGAAATAGGCGAATAGCGAGAGGCACGATAGGATTATAAGATTACGGCGAGCGCGAAGGGGTAAAGCATATGCCTTTGTCATCCGCTGTCATTTGTTCGCCGCCACTTGCCTCGCCACGGCTGCTGGTCGATCTAATTTCATAGTCGAGCACTGTTGTGACAAACGGAGTCTTAACAGCGTGTGGCGCTGAGCGATAGCGGCTCGCTTTTTCTTTCTATCTCCCTCCCGTGTTTTGTTGATTGGTGTTTTCGTCGTTTTCACTCTTTTCTGGTGGAGCGAGGTGGATTGTTACTTGTAACAAAAGCGAAGCACCCTCGCGCGCATACAGCTGCTCACTTTACGCGCATCTTTGGCTCGCGCCTCGTCTTGTTGCATGGTGTTTCTGGGAGCCGAAGCGGGTCAACCAATGCAGAAAAGGGAGAAAAGTTTCGGTAAGAGCTGCGTTTTGCATCCTATCAACGCGAGTGTGATGTGTTTAAATGTGTGGCTGGGTACTTGGGATGTTTCTATGCATACAGCGGCAGTTTTGCCTAACCTCATACAGCTGCATTTTACCGAAGCGACGCATTTTTCTCATTTCCCCCGTGCGAATTTTCGAGGTTTGCTTAGACAATTATGAATAACGTTTAATATGATGTGCCATTGCGTATCGCCGTTTCTAAAACGTTAACGGTTTCATTTTGTCGTTTTGCAAGCTGCAAATCTTATTGGCCTTTTCAGTGCACTAGGCTGCCATGGCAACAGTAATTAAACTGATAAGAGGGTGAAATGTCAGCATCTCCGGCTCGCGCAGCTGTGATGTGAAATCAAATTGGTACTTTGCGCCCGGTGTTTGCCAAGTCTCGCCTGAAATTTCCCCATCAGTATCAGCGAACAGTGAAGCGCACAAAGAGCATCGTATGACTATGCGAACGGGACATAATGAAAGATCTGAGTGAGCGAGGAAAGACAAAAAAATAAATAAATAAATAAAAAAGACACCTATGTCCCAGGCCTGTAGGGATGAGAATTTAACGATTTTGCTTGCGAATTCGATTGCGCGTAATGATTTCGGTTCCGTAACGGTTCCATTAATGATTGTTTTAGTACTCTTGTGGAGGAAATATCTCGGGAGAAACTGCGATTCGTGTTGCATTTACCGCTCTCAGCAATCTATTGGCAAACCGTGAGATAATTTCAGATTTCATCAGCGCCGATATAACAAACAAGACATAAATTTAATTCAGTTCTTCCAAAAGATGTGTTTAGATTGACGTAATGACTTATCCTAGACTTTTCAGAGGCGGCTTAGATGCGGGCTGATAATTGGTCCTGTTTATACAAGTGAAAATGTTCACCAAAATGTGGTGACCTAATTAATTAAGCATTCTTTTATTTCATAAAATATGCCTACTGACTCGTAATGTATCTCAAAGTGCTCATCTCATGCCATTCAGTCAGTTAAGTACAACATAACGCAGTGACCGTTCTTGGTTCATTTCGAGTCGAATATGACAAAAGTCATTTTTGCGGTTCAATCAAGTGTCAGATTATTTCAGTAACAGCTCTGGCTGGTACAAAAGTGTGTTTGAATCGCTAAAAAGAACCGTCTCAAAAGAGTCATTAGTTCAGGACTCGTGTTACCTTGTTCAGAATCAGGCTGCATGTATTTGACTCACTAAAAAGAATCGATTCATTAGAGTCATTGGCTCGGGATTCGATATAGCACTGTATGTTTTTGATTCATTAAAAGAACCGGCTCATAAGAGTCATTCTTTATGCAATTGAGCTACACTGGGCTTGCTGTATAATTCAGAATGACTAAAAAGAGCCAGTTAAGAGTCATGCGTTCATGAATCGGACTAAAGTGGTCGTGCTTCAAAGAACAGGAGTGCAGAAAACACTATCAGAGTTGTTCAATAGAGTGTTCTGCATCAGTGGAAAGTCGTTATCAAAACCACTCGGTTTCTGTATTTGTTAAAATGGCTACCCCAGGCCCGATTTCAGCGTGTTAGATTAATCTTTTGTTCACCGTTTGATATAGGAAAATCGATGAGGGCATGAACATCCCACACACAAAAAATTGGGAAATTGGGAATCCAAGCCTGTGAATAGAAGGGCTAGTTAGTTTGTGCCACAATCGATTCATTTAGGACTAACCGTGATTGCGGACCAAGGGGAGTCGAAACTCTAACTTCTTTGGCTTGGTAATGAGAGGCGGTGACTTTGTTGTGTTAACCAGGCGAGCTGGGACGGTGCGGATGAGTGGGACAGAACAAGGACGCATAGCAGAGGAAATCAGCCGTGTGCTGCTCTTACAATCCAATCCAGCCAATTAAAAGCTCAACAGCTTAAACAGAATGGGACAAACAGTGCGGCGGTGCTACCTGTCTGATGTGCTTCCTTGCTGTTTTCCCCTCATCAAGCCCTCTCCTTTGAATAAACTCAAAATAAAGCATCATAAAAACGCCAGCGAGGTCGAAGGAATCATCATTATCCCTCGCCTCGTTTTCATTGAATGTTCCTACATCTTAACGAGCATGGTCCTACAGCAGAAAGAAGTTGTTCACAGTCTAAGCCTATGGTACTGCATCAGATATTTGCTCTAGGCTATAATTATGACCCTAGAGGGATCGGCTACCTGCTGTTCCTTTCCCTGCATTGTAATGCTCAGTTGAATTGAAACAATTTCACACCTGTCCTCAGTCTTACTAATTGGTGCACTGTCTTGTTTATTTTCTGTGAGGGCCAACTGCCACGCTTTTGGCAAATCATTTTTGAAAGTAATTATCGTCAAGGCCACATGTTAAAAAAAAGAAAGCGGCAAACTCTCTCTATCTGTTAGGTAGGGCAGAGTCTTAATGGTCTACAAATGTGTTGACATGCGCGACTATTTAAAGGAATAGTGCACCCAAAAATAAATTCCAACATCATTTGCTCACCCTCATGTTGTTCCGATACATGTATGACTTACTTTCTTCTGTAGAACGCAAAAGTCTCAATTAAATTTCATTGTATTTTATCAATACAATGAAACAAGTTTCTAATGACATAAGGGTGAGTAATAATGTCAGAATTTTGCCACAAATTTCCTAAATGTTATACCAAATGTTTCACAAACTTTTCTTGTAAAGACAGATTCATGCAGTCCAAACAAGGCTTTTTAATCTCATATTCCTCTATGAATGTATTTCAGCGAGATTGCCTGGACAACGCATCGTGGCGATGAGAGCATTATAACTATCCCGAGGGAGGTCCTCAATTCAGACAGAGACACTCAATTTACCACAGCTGAGAAATCTCTCGGTGACCCTCTCACTCAAAGTTCGCAATTTCTCACTGCTTGCGCTCTCACCCCCCTCCAAGAGCAGCATATACATTAGGTGGAATCTATGGCTCTGACAGCTTCTCCTGCACAAGGTGAGAAATGGGGACTGTCTCAGTGGCAGGACAACGGGGCAGAATCAGACGTACTTGTAAAAATGTAGGACAAAAACTTTTTGGGCCGGGACAAAAAAAGAGGGGCTGGAGCGGTGGCGTAAGGGGGAGCGGGGTACAGCTTACTCTCCTCTGTATGGAAGGAGAATACTAATTACAGGCCTTCAGCATGAGCCCACATTGTTCCCTCTCAACCCAACAAAGCCCTTTCACGCCCTGTAAAGGGCTACACAATGCCTGCTCTGGGGGCAAGCTTTGGCCCCTCCCCTAAAGCTGGGGGAAGAGGAGGATGTTAGCTACATTGGCTTCTTGTTATTGTTGACCAAAAAGTGTGTGTTCATCTCTTGACTGAAAAACACAGCACATGATTGACTGTCAAAAGTCACAACGAACCATGTTCTCACCTTCGTGTCGCCCCTTGTCGCCTGTCTTCGCAGGTATACAAATGCTCTCCGTCCAGCCGGACACCAAGCCAAAGGGCTGTGCCGGCTGCAACCGGAAAATCAAGGACCGCTACCTGCTGAAGGCCTTGGACAAGTACTGGCACGAAGACTGCCTCAAGTGCGCCTGCTGCGACTGCCGACTCGGCGAGGTGGGCTCCACGCTGTACACCAAAGCCAACCTCATCCTCTGTCGGAGGGACTACCTACGGTAAGAGAAAAACTTGTTATTTGTATCGTAACACACACTCTAGGCACTGCAGATTGCAAGTTACAAGATGTCACTGAAAACAGCTGAATCTGTACCACATTCAAAAGAGAACTCTCTAAGAGCCTTGCGTCAAATCCCAAACAAAGCAAGTGCCACAAAAAGCCATATTGCTGTTAACACTGGCTTTAATGGCTGCCCTTAACGCCCAGAGTTCTCCCATGCTGTTAGATATCCTTTGCTCTTCATAATAGAAAAGGAGCTCAAAGGGGATCTTTATGAGCCTATAAACTGCAGCCATTTCTGTGAGTTTTCAATGGATTCACTTGTTGGATCCAATCAACACACTGAGGCTTGATAGAGGGGCATTGTTTAGCAAGAGACCACCCTGGTTCTTGTTCAATCAGCTTACCTTTGTCCACTGATGGAAGGGTTTCCTTAGAAACCCAACCTCTCAATTTCTCGCTTTTCTATCTGTGTGCCCAGCATGCATCAGTTTTAAAGCAACAAGTCTGCAAGTATGGATTTTCGGCATACGGACAAATATAGACTCCAATATCTGTCATCTGGTCACCCCTAAAAATATTCTTGTTTTTTCTTAACGAGTAAAAAGGAAAGAGTGCATAAGCTGCTTTCTTGTAGGATTGCATGATATGGAGAAAAACATGATATGCAATCAACCTTTGTTGCAATTTAAAGCCAGAAAATAAAGACACATTCTACATGCATATATCTGGCTCTTCCTGGCATCACTAAAACTTCTCAGCGCAACCAGCATGATATTCTGCAAAAAAGCATCCTCCAGAGTTAATGACTATCAAATTAAAATCTAAAACATTTAGAGCTTGTTTTTCGTGGACTGCCTGAAGAGGTCTGTGGTTTTTAAACAATTTTTTTTTTGTAAATTATTTTTAATATGTAATAAAATAATAATAAATACATATTAATATGTTATATGAGATATAAAAATAATTACTTATACATAATTAAATAATGTTATCTATTTTTTCACCTTACATTGGCATCACTACTGCTTGTTTACACTACGCATATGACGTCACTAGTACACAAACTTAAAACGGTCACGTGACTAGGATATTCTCTGAATCTCCATAAACTTTAAGGATTAATGCATTGAAATCAATAGTTAGCATTGTTACGATATTTTCAAAAATGATACAATTATATCATAATATGTATCATGCAACTTTTTGTCAAGTGTCTCTACCTGGTAGTTACACAGTCCTACGTGTAATAAACCCACGTACACATGTGTGCAACATATGTATATGAAATGATATAAATGCTCAACGGGACGCTCCAGGGAGTCACGGCTTTGTGAGCGTGCTAGAAGCTACAGTATGCAGGAGGCGCTTTGAAATGGCACAGTTCATTTAATTTTGGCATGGGCGATGAGAGAGTCTCCATTAGGCGCGGTACACAAGCAGGCTTTGGGGAAACGCGACTGTAAAGCATCGCCAGAGGGCCAGAGGCAGGCTGAGATTACCATCTCACAGTAAGCCTCATTGACTGTGCCCTGCTAAACTGCATCTTCATTCACGACGACGCTCACAAGTTTGTGCCTCAAACAACAGCGGCAACGAGATAGATGGCACCAGATGTGTCATTAGGAGACGTGTAGATCCGTCTTTGTGGTACGGCGACGGTTTGTACCAGATGTGACTGATAAGGTTCTCGTGCATGTAATATCTCTTTTAATAATTTTACAACTGCTAGTGAGGGAAGAGAGAGGCCAACTGTGCCCATGTGATTCTTTCATCTTCAAAGTTCAAGGTGACTGAATTGATTCGATTCTAGCCATCACATGAGCGGTCTTCCCGTGCCTCCAGCTCAACGTCTCCTCGCCAGCAGCAAATTAGGGGCGAGCGTGGCACGGTCCCAGTTCCTCAAATCACATCTGCAACACAACAAAAGAAAAGCAGCCTCCATTGACGAGCCAATCAATCGGCAATCCTACAAAGCACTCCGATGCACTCCTCTCGATTGGATCGTTTCCTTATTTATTTTCTTAAGTTAGTGCCGGCGAGATAAGAGATAGACTTAATCCCTTCCTCTTTGTTCTGTGTTCTATTTCGCCCGTTCTTATTCCGAGTAAATTATGCTTGGATTTATTATACAAGATTCCCCACCCCCACGTCCGCACAGAATCAATCCAGTCCTGTTTAGCAGTGTGGCATGTTATTAAGGCTGACATAACCAGGGTTAATAGAATTCTTCAGGGGTCTACAACCATGAGCGATGTGATCCCACCAGCTGAGAAATAATAATCCCTATCGCAACACACACAAAAACAAATTAAATAAGGAAAAAAAAAGATTTATGCCTTCCCGGACCTGTCTCCCTTAGTACATATTATCAAATATGATGTGGGGTTTTTTGTAGTCGAAGGGAGAGGCAGAAATCGTTTTGGTCTGGGGAAAGGATATCATTCGATTCATATTCAAAGCATCGAGAAGGTAATTATTGATGGAAAGCACGATGCTCGTATTGCTCTCAAAGTATGGGTAAATGGTATTGGCCTGTCTTATCAACAACAAATGATTCTTTTGATACCGTGCAGACATCTCTATTGATGATAAAAGTAATAACCGGCGTGCCAATGTTTATGCCGATGCAGTTACATTTCATAGCGGGGAGCGATAAAGTTAAAAGCAGCAGACAAAAAAGCAACGGACACATTTAAGTTGAGAAACGGGCAAAAATGAACCCTGTCAGAAAGTAGTTACAGACAGGAAAGCCCAGGATGCAAGCAGGGAGAGGGAAGCTGTTAGGCATCAGTTAATGGAAAACTGTAAATTTCAGGCATCCATTTTAAAGACAGCACAGGGTGACCACTTATTTATTTATCTATCTATTCATTCATTTTTTTTTAATCCAACTTCAATTTTCCTCTACAGTGGTTTTACTAAGATTGTAAATGCAAGCAAACTCACAGAGCAGTCAACATGACTGGATTTATTACTGTTATGGAAAGCTGGCTATCGGTGAAAGATAACCAACATGTAAAGCATGGTTTGGTTGTAATAACTTGTATTTTTTCCCCCTTTTGGCCCTCATTCAGGAACCACTTTGTGGCACCCGTCTACCTTGTGCTGTGTAAACTTTTGGAAATGAACCATAAAAATGTATCTTTCACTTTCTCGTACAGTATTTGCATCTGGAGTCATGCCGTAGATTGTATGCATTTATGGATGTGCCATATGTTTATCTGTAGGTCAACAAAATGTGAGTAATCTTTGAAGTCAGGAACTTTGTCAAATTGAGCTCAGCGGAATTGGTTTTGTGATTCATTTCGGTCGCACACTTACAGATAAAGTTATAATTACCTAGTTGCTTGATGAAATGATGATTTCAGGATGCACATTTTGAACGAAAGGATGGTGTTAAGATAAAGTAGCTGTATTAAAAACTGCAGGTGGCTTACACACTATAAAATAAAAAATAGCATACCTCAGATGCAATCGCTGCTCTTCGCCACCATGCAAAGTGAAGTTTGCCTACTATCGCCCTTGAAAACATGAGAAGTTTCATACTTGGGTCTGTGCCATGGAGAAGTCCAAAGAGTCACCACCTAAGGAGACAGAGACAAATTATTTGAAAAATCGCAGTATGTGGACTTCAACACAAACTGTGTCCAATCAGCTATTTTAGTTTAATCTATGTTTTGGGTGCTGTGCAGGTGTGCAATGCTCATTTTTTCCCCCCTCAGCTAACCTAAGCTAACACTCTCCTTGTAATTTGGAAAAGGTCAGAAATGCGTAACTTCTTAGTTCAGAAGTTCTGTAGTTCTCCAGTGCTCTAGTTTACGCCCTCAGTTGATAAGAGCAATTATTCTCAAATATAAACGCATTTATTGTAAGCTGACGTGACACTAAAGTAACAAAGTTGCTGCCGTGTTGTCTGTTAAAGGTTAGGCTGGTCTCTCCAGCGGGACTAGCGCAGTGCAGCCCGGTGTACTTTGTCTTGTGTTTTCCTCAGTCGTTTTGAAGCTAGCTGAAAGATTGAGGCCATCTCTTGTTCTAATGACCAGTGCAGATGTTCACAAACAGTGCAGTGCTCTCTGTCTCTGAAGGGCATTAAGCAGGATTTCGGTTATAGCAAACACGGAACGCTACAACAGAGCATTGCTAACATTTCATTTTGTGTTTCTACAGACAGAATTTGTGTTGGGACGTAACTATTTTGACAGTAGTTTAGAACTTGACAAAATACTGAAGCTTTTTTAGTAACTTTTACATAAGTAGCTATGTAGCAAGATTAAATGGTACATTGCTAGTTTTTGTAATGCACACAAACTAAAAGCCTGTCTTCTGTCTCAAACCAACATTGATATGAATCAGTTTGTTTCAATGATTTATAGTGCTGGAGAAATTCTAATTTATTTTAGTGAATCAGTTAGTTTGAACAGTTCACGGTTATATATATATATATATATATATATATATATATATATATATATATATATATATATATATATATAAATTCCTTTAAAGAAATGTCTAGTTGAAGTCCACTATTCATCACTATGTTTTTGACTCATTTGTATAGAATAGTGTTTTTAAATGTATTTAGTACACATTTACTTATTCAAGTTTAGATCTGTGTCGTCTTTGTGCCATATAATCGGCACTCTGATCATAAACTCTCAGGTGATTTATTTTTTATATTGAAGTTTAGAAATAGCTACTTTCCGACAGCTACTTTTTCAAAAGGTTAGCTTTAATTTACATTTAGAGGATGTTTGAAAAGCTATGACACATTTCAAAGTATGATAAATGAATATACTGAAATGGATTGTCGTCCTTGAGGTAATATTAATGTTTATTTACCTAAAAATTGAGATGGTGAAGTAGTGACAACTGCTTGAAATGAACTAACTACACATTTTAGCAAAGTTCAGCAGTCTTATTTTTTTTTTTTAGATAATATTAAATATTGTTTTGAAATCCAATCCGACCGTTTCTCATCTATAGCAAAAAAAAAAAAAAAAAATAAAGAAACAAAGGTGAAATATGCTCTTTGAATAAAGATCTGTATTAATATAAAAATTCTTTAATGACACACATAAAACAAAACCGTTGACAGAAGAACAGCTTACCATTCATGTTGAAATACTGAACATCAGTGTGATTAAAACGCTACTTCAAACACATGTTGTTTGGTTTTAAAACATTAAGACTCTTTATGAGCATCCCGCGTTACTTTTGTTGCCTGCGCCATCTCTAGCTGACAAATTTCTAGGCCCTGGGGGACGTGTTTGCAAGGTCGGCTTTTGAAAACACTCTGCACCCTACATAAAGCTGTTTTCAGTGGGTGCACCTGTGCTGTAATTGTTTTTCCCTCATCTGTCTGTTAAAAGAATAGCTTTTTCTTAAAGCTAATGAAAGACAGTATTTTTTGTCATTTGTCATTATGCCTTTGTGACGTGAAACACATATTTTTGTTATATATATTCCTGTTTTAAAGTCTTATTGTGGTTTTTGCATGATTTTTTCAATCTCAGGTTCATCGGTTGATGGCTTTGAAAAAGCTATACAGCCCAATTAGTCAAGAAAACAATTCTCCATTATGTGGGAAGGTGATGCATAACAATTCCACGAACCTTTTTAAATCAGCATCCACATTTTTGATTAAAATTTGAATTAATGTCTGAGGGAAAATGTATAATCTAGGTACTTTTTCTGGTCACAACATCCATAATAATTAAAAATAATTAGCAAAGTGTTGTTTAAAAAGTTTTATACGTCAACTTTTAATGTCAAAACCATTGCAGACTTCTGTCGGGACTTACTGGAAAGTTTGGTTTAGCCCGCCAGCATTTTCAGACAACAAGGCCTTATGAACTCTGATTTCAAACAAGGAAATATTGATGACTTGAAGGAGGTAAATCCTTGTAGAGAGGTGCTCCAATAGGAGTGGCCCTTAGTGTTGCAGGATCACAGGCACTTGAGGTGTGGATTCAGCGGGTGTGCCGTTTCTCTCAGCCGCGGATAACGCTCTGTCTCAACGGCACTCGTTACAACAGAGCACTCAGCGTGTACAAAAGGTCTTCTTCCCGGTGAAGATTTTAATGGTGTTGCGGCTCTGGACACTTTACCTCCTTATCCCCCTCGTCTCATTAGACAGCCCCTCACCGTCTTCTGTTCCTTTCTGCTTAGCTTCAGTCTTTGATACTGCGATTGAAACCTTGTGATGACCAGTTTTCATGCAGGCCAGGTTATTGTTGTCACTCAAGAGTAAGTTTGTTTGGTCCTAAAAAACCTTTATGGTGTTCTGTCATCTGTGGAAAATGAAGAGAAATTTAGAAGAATGTACAAGTTGCCTTTTTCTATGCAATTACAAGTAAACAAAACTTGAGATTTGGTTCCTTTACATCCATCTCAAGCATGAAAGTTCCTGTCAGATTCCTTTTTGGTGAACTATTTCTTTATTAGTTGCTTTAAAAATTGGGGTGCTTTCAAACTTAGCTACATCGAATAGATTAATGCATATTTAAATTTAAAATGTACTTTTCAAGCACCTATGTAGGCTACTGGGAGTTCGTGAAAATAGCAGAACGTAGTCACAAGCTACCATAAATCTACTACAACTACAATAATGACCCACGAAAGTTAGTAAGAAAGAATTTCAACGTCTTTTTACGCACTTGCCCACTGTTTGTTTTATTTGTTCCCCATGGCGTCCTGTATGATTCATGCCTCTGGAGGATGCACAGCGAGCCTCTAAACAGCAGCGGCCGCTCCATCGCCACAAGGTGAACTATTCCCCGCTGCGCGTTATTATTAATAACTGTCAGCCAGAGGGGGTCACCCACGACAACTCCTTGAAAAGAACCCAGGGCAAGGCAACTAGGCCGCAGCTGGGCGCCTTGTAAAACAATACCCCCTCCCCCCTCCCTGCTTCCCCAGAGGATGAGTGCTTAAGGCAGGAATAATGCATGGGAGCGATTGGGGAGTAGGGCACCGCCATGTTTCCAGCCGTGAAATATTAAGATGTCACCACCTGGCACTGTTAAGCATACCTTTTGCCAGAGCACGAAGCTATCTATTAGAACAGGACAGAGCAAAGACAGCGTTTGAATGTCTTCCTTCCCACCTCCACCTTCAGTCACACCTCCTCCCCTCATCCCACCTGATTCTGTAGCATAAACTAAAAAAAAATAAAATAAAAGAATAGTTCACACAAAAATAAAAATAAAAAATCATGATTTTCTTACCTCAGCGTTAAGTAGTACTAGAATATAATATAATATTATAATATAAATGCATAAAAAGAGTTTAATTTATAATATAAATATTATTTAATTATAAATATTTATCATCATATATAAAAATATATATCATCCACTTCTGCAGTATGGAAAATTTAAATGTATTAATTTAAATATACTGTGTCTATACGACATTTAAAAAAAAAAATTATAATACAAAATGTAATTATAATATAATTTATTTTTTGTAGATATAAAATAATAACATAACATTTATCATCCACTTCTGTTGCAGGGAAAACAAATCAATTAAATGTATTAATTTAAATGTACCATGTCTATACAACATTTAACAATGTATATTATATATAATTTTTTTTTTAATTATATGAAAAATTCCAATGAATGGGTGAGCTTCAGTGCATTAACCTGTAGCTCAAGGGATATGTAAAATTAATTTAGTTCTGCACAGTTTTTTTGTCTTTGCAGAAACTCGCTCTTTTTAAAATAGCAGATGTTGTCATTCTCTGCATAGCTGTGGTCAGAGCAATTCCAAATAAGTGTTCCTCCAATCTCCCTACACCACCTCTAATCCAACAAGTTTCCATTAAAATGAATGTTATAACTGAAACAGGGCGCCGAAGATGTGTGTGGGAGGGTAGTGACAGCAATTTATTTGTGCTCACCTCCTCTCCCGTGCACTCTCACTTTGAATGCATTACAAATCCTGCTTTAATTTTCTCCACTGTACCACATAGACATCCAGCTACATCACTCCAATCTCTCCAAATGAAATTGGTTTTGGAGGGGTCAGAGTTCAGCGCACTGGTCTGTGTTATGATTTCCATCTAATCTGGGAGAGGACTATAAAGACCTAATCCGCCCTACCTTTTCCAGGCACTGCTGCACTCTTGAGCCTGCGTATGGGAACCTTGTAATAAGCTGAGAGAGGAAGGAGGGGAAAGAGGGATGACTGTTTTTCAAGTCCTATTTGTTTTGTGGATTTATGGGAAGCAAAATGTTGTATGGCTTCAACTGTGCCACAAGTAGATAGACTCCATGAGGCCAAGGCTAGATTAAATGTCAACTTTGACCCTGCTTGCTGATCGGAAAGGGCCACCCAGGGGCTTCAGATGGGTTTGATTTGGTTCAGAGCAGGAATAGGAACCCCTGTGAATTCATTGCTGTGGACTGCCACCGTTTCCCTGCGAAACAACGAAAGCGCGCGCCCTTTCACTGAAGTTAAATGTCCACCGCGTGCCTCGTTTTATTGCTTTGTACTGCTAAATGTGGTTTTATTTTAATGTGTTTCGCTTCACTGGAGTTTTTTATTAGAGTTGTTGTATTACTGTATATCTCAACTTGCACCTGCCAAATTAACGTGTTTACTTTGTCCCAAGAGTGAAATTGGCCGGACAGTCATGCACAAGATGGACGAACACAAAGCATTAGACAAATGGCTTTGAAAAACTGTGTGTTTGCAGAAAGACATTATTTCGTATTCACGGTAGCAGTTGATACCGTGTAGGACTGTTACAGCTAAAATGGTCGGCCGTGGAAAAACACCTTGCTAGCTGAGGAACACATGCTCTTAAAACACAACTAAGTTATTGTAACGCTGGAGGAACTGTTTTTCCACTGCTTACAGTACCTGCACATTCAGCTGTATTGATTTCTTCTGCTTTTTCTTTGTATATGCCTACAGTTCTGTAAGATTTGAACAGAATAGAAACGGAGAAAGCACAGCTTTCATGACAGGCCTCAATCAATTATTACAGTAGTCACATAGAGGAAAAAGATTCTTACACAAAGTTTTCACCGGATGAATGAGTACATTTGCACCTAAATACATTCTTACCCTCATTTTACCCCATCTATTTAAGTCCCTGAAGCAGTTGAGCAAGGTTATATTAGGCTTGAATAAACTATTACCTTATGGGGCTTCATTTTTGATGAGATGACTTTCCTGAAATAGTTGTCGTGATACATCTCGTTGTCGAAAGCACTTCCACAGGCATTACGACCATATGGGTGCTTCATTTTCCCCCGCGCTCTTGTCGTTACATTAATTTTCAGAAACTGTAGCCATCGCTTAATGCCAAAATTAAATCCTGCACCTGCTGACTGGACTCAACGGGACGATCGCTCCTGTACCCTGAACTTAACTTTCTCCAGAAGACATTTATGTGGATTTCTTTTTCCTCCACTCCCAACCATTTGATATCCTTGCTCCTTAGAGATTAACCTTTATGCCCTTAATAAACGCTCTATATTGACATCAAAGGAACGGGGAAAATGGTGCAAGGCCGTCTGGGAAGAGGTCCGGGAGCTTCCTGAAAGAGCCCAGGCCTGGGCTCTCCTAAGCGAGAAGCCGTAATCTGGGCTGAGCGTATGGAATTTACCGCTCGTCTTTGTCTTTTTAATTAAACTTGAGCACAGTTTGGAGGCTATTTGACCTTTCTCAGCCCTCTCTTTGTGAGGATTGCCATAGGTCATTTCCATGCATATATTACCTCATTTGAGCTCTTCTCTGCTTCTAGCGTGTCCATGATCCACTCGGATTTACAGATTAAGTGGAGGTGCGGCTGGAGAATATCGGCCACGTATTATATCTGCTGTTGAGGGGAAATCTTGAAGATCAAGTATATCATTTTAGGGAGGCCTGACTGAGCATTAGCAAGCAAAAGATGTGTGCTTTTAGAAGAGTTTATTAGGTCTGTATGGTGTGTAACTGTCTTTCTAATATTCAATTTTAATTTGTTCAGTTCAGTGTTCTTTTACAAGAAGAAGCATTGCCTGGCACAGCTGTGGCTGGGGATGTGGTGCCACTGCATCCTTGGCTGGAATCTCTTCTCTGCCGGCATGCGAGAGTGTGATAACCAGCCTTGTCGCTTGACACGCCGAGATACGCAAGCTCCTCTGCCGCCCCCAGAGCATTGGCAGACACCGATCGGCTTTTGTTTCTGGGTTGTGTGCTTGGAAGCCATCCGCCATCTTGGCTCAAAACAGCCATTTGAAAACCTTGCGGCTCATTCTCCAACCTCCTAGTGCAATCCCTCCAAAACCAACTCCTCTTTTACCTGTGATAAAGCAACAGTCCCAGTCCAGCAAACAAGAGAGGAACGGATTCCCTGCCCCGAGAGGGAGGCCGAAAAAATAAACCCTACTTCTCTGAAGCATTGCCTTGCATGGCCTGGTAGCTTTTAAACTATTCATGGGGAATTGTGCAGAGTAACAAAGACAGCCAATGTTGTTGTAGGCTGGTGCTTTGCCGTTAGGTGTAAACCCGATTTGGTCTGCATCGCAATCTCATAAAACCTACAACTCCAGTTTACGGTTTTCTCCTCAAGTGCAAGTGGCATACTCGCAAGCTCTTTTTTTTTTTTTTTAAATCCCAGCTGTTTGACTGAGAAGCGCATCGAAGATCTCACACTTATTGTTTAAGGCGTTCTCACTCCTCGCCTTCGCACTTTCTGAACATCCAATTATTTAGTACAGCTTTGTGGGTCCCCGGTCCAAGCAAGTTCCCTCTCTCCAGACCTGTCCACTATGCTTACACCTTTAGACTGAAGGCATCAGTCCTTTTTACAGTGATAAGTTTGCAGAGACCACAATGCCTCTCAGGACCCAACTTGAACATCAACCGCTGTCTCTCTGACATGCAAGTTTAACAACCAAACAGAACAAAGCACCACAGCACCAACTTAAACCTCGGACCTTCTCTGAAATGCTAGCTTTAGGGCTCTGTATGTGTTACTCTCTCCCACTCTGGAATACCTTGCCGTCTTCGCCTACGTATGACTGGCAGCTCTACGGACCTCCACAAGGCAGTCAACTCTGCTCACCGACAGATACACTGCAGTTCGCGAGGACAGGCTTGGCCTCAGACCCTCAGTTGCACAACCTTAGTAATGAGCCTTTTATGGAGATAAAGAGGGGGGAGGATTGCAGCAGATTCTTTCATGGTAGTCAGGAAGTGGTGGGGGTTTAGTGGAGGAACCTCCAGATGGTGATTGGTCCATGTCAGCCCCACTTACAGGGGCTTGATTTGGATAGGGAGCGCAGTGCAGCGAGCCCCCTGTGCTCAACCCCTGAGCGACTTCTCAATTAGTGTGCTGCCTAGCGGAACTGTGAGACGCCGCTGGATGCTCCTCACCTCAGCCCCTCAGCTCCAGGCACACAGCATCTGCCAAAATATCTCATATGATCACATGGTCAGGCTTATTTTGCTGTGGATGTTACATCAATACACATGCTTCTATCGAGAGCAGCAGACCAAAGCGTAGCCTGACTGAAAAGTGCAGCAGGCACACAATTTTTTTCGGTATTGGTAAATACCTGAAGAGCACTGCTTGCAAGACATTAAATGGTTTCTCTTCTCAAAATTATTTCATTATTCTGACTATAATCAGAATGTAGCGTTCCCCTTTATATTTAGGTGTTATATCAAGTATTTTTTCTCAGTGTTAATGGTGTGGGTGAAACCAGTCAGACCCAGTTGCTCAACTGTGCTTGTATAAAATGAGATGTAAATGCAGCCGTTTTAACGCCCTGATTTATTCATGAGAGAGCCAAAAGAAAGAGAAGAATGCAAATGAGGCGCTCAGGTTTGCCCTTGAACCGGACACATTCACAAACAAGTCCATCTCACCAAAAGAATTAACAACTTTATTAAATCATCTGATATAGCCCTTGTGTAAGTGTGGCGGATACTTCCTGTGTGGTGAATAACTATTTCAACATTACTTCTCTAGAGAAGCTGTCGACCTCACCTGAATCTTCTTATTACAAAGATCTTTATATCTATTCTCACACATTTAACATTTTCCCTCTTCCTTCCTTTCACTTCCTTTTTTCTTTTCTCTCCTTCCTGCCTTAGCACACCCTTATAATATAATCAATGCATTCCTAAAATCACAACCAACCTCTTCACTACACATATATCTGACATGGGTGCTAAATGCATAAAAATAGAGGGAATGGGGTGCTGCTGCCACATTGAATTTGCTGAATCACAACACTTTTCCATCTACTTTTGATCTCTAAATGCTAGAGGGGCAAAGTGCGCCAAAGTCTGTACAAGTCAGCCCTATGTTTTCTCAGCCTAGCTCCTCTGCATTAGCCACGCGTGTCCTGATCAATCGCACACACTGGTTTGTTCCTTTATGGCAGCTCTGCCTGAGAGAGTGTCGAGCTGTTGTCCTATGACTACTAGCACTCTGTGCACATTTCATGTTAAACGCTATCACTGACTGGCTATTTAAATGACCAGACAGAGGGAGAACAGAACTGCAGAGTCTTGTCAGTTTTCTTTTTTTAAAATTGTTGTATAGCATTGACCAATTCAGAGTAAGCAAAATCACAAGAACTAACTTTATACTCTACAGTGAGATGATACACTCACACAGACAAAAAAGAAAAAAGGAACATGATGGGCAAAGCAGGCTGTCGTAAAATTGCTAAGCATCTTCCCTCCAATCAAAGTTACTGCGGCATCCCTCCACACTATCCGTTCCAGATATTTGGATTTGATCAGACCCATGGCCTTTGTAAGCTCTCATTTAAAAAAAAAAAAAAAGCAGTCTGCTCTTGGCCTGTTCATTAGAGACCTCTCCATTGTCAGGCTTGGATAGTAAGATCATTTGCACTGATTCTCTCTACCACCAATCTGCATAAAAAAGAAGCATCACACCATGGGAAGTGTAGGTGCTGCTGTCCGTAACGCATTACTCTGATACCCATATGTCCCTGGCACAAAGCGACAGAGGGTTTTGATACTGAGAGGAGTGCGTATAATTAATTTGATTTTGAAAAGAGGGAGGTGGGTGGAGAGAGCGGGGTGCCGGTTAATGTATTGATCAAGAGTTCATTTGGCTTTATCTTCATTCTACTAATTACCTTACTCTGAATAATATCAAGGTGGTTTTCATTTTAACTGCCACTGGGAATTCCTGAGAGAAAAAAAAAAATACATCCAATCTATTTTATCAGTGATTAAAACATTTCAATCATTGGGTCCACAAAAACACCCCTCAAGCTCAATGTGGGGCAGCATTCAGGATTCTGTCTAATTAAAATCCTACATTAAATATTTCTTAATTATCTTTTTCAGTAAAAGAAAGGAAAGGAAAATTAATCAGGTTGGTTTTGAAGACCTTTCCGCAGATGGGATCTGCAAATCTAGTGCTGCAACAATATGGTGCTATTGGTTTTCTCCTTTCCTACAGTCAAAACTCTACATAGTTAAAAATTACATTGTTTTACACATCATTTATTTAAAAACTTGATTATTCAGTCGTCTTTGCTTTGTTACTTATATAATTGTAATTTAATTAAATTTCTCTAGCAAGACAGCTGAATTCAAAAAGGGATAAAACTAAATGGATGCACATTCAGTATAGTAATAGCATGTCCATCCATCATCAACAACGTAAAATCTATTCAAACTCAGTAAAGCTTGTACAGTTCAAGACAACTTCAGAAACATTTTATTGAATCGTTTGTTGCTTCATTTGTACTGAAAGACTAGAAGCTTGCAGCACATGCAGGAAAAATACATGAAGTTTCAAAATAAAAACCTATACAAAAATAAACTGATGCAATTCAATATAAATATCTGTATATTTAACATATATTTCAGACACAGTCAGCATCAAATAACCTGAAATCCTTTTTCTGAAATTCTGCACTGATACATAATACCAGCTTTTTTCTTTTTTTTTTAGGACTGAATATAATTCTCAAACAAAGCAAACCTCTGCATACAAGTGATAGAAACTCTACCCATTATTTTAATAATAAATATTATAGATTTAGGAATCATTACTGGATAAAAACAAAGCTGTTCATTGTCAGTTAACAGCAGCGATTCTTTGCCATGCTTTTAGCAAATGCATTTGCTTTGATTCAAAGCAAATTAATAAGTCAAAAATGTACTGTGCATGCATGTAATACGCATAACTATGTGTTTATGTAATGTCAAATTAAATCTCATATTCTTTGGCTGAAATACAAACAGTCTCTGAGTGTCCAGTTTCTGGCTGCAAACGAGTGATTTTGATCCTTCAATAAGGCCCAAGATGTTTTTCCTTTCATCTCATTCTCCCTTTCTCACAGTTTCTCGTGTCTTGTGACATTTCAAACAGCGGCTCGAAGCAGGAGGCCTCCATATTATGAACAAATTCTCATCTGAGGAACAGATGGTTTAAGTCTTGCGTCCTTAGGAAATAAATTAACAGATAAAGCTACAGAACAAAGAAATCCAGCGTCCCCTCTCGCCTCTATTTTGTGTTAAATGAGATGGCGTGGAGATGTTAAAAGCTCTGAAGGCGTCCTGTAATTGCTATGTTGTGCTTGGAAAAAAGCTTTGCCACCATTAACCTCTCCTCAATACAATTCACTTCACATGTCTGGCAATTACGTGGCCAATAATGCTCCATTCTTGCAAATGTGTGTGTTCTTGACTTCCTGTAATTAAACTGGGCTTTTCACATGTAATCTGAAATCACGGAGAGGTCAAAATGGGCACTTGTAATCACCATCGATCGAATCTGAAGTAGAGGTGCAAATATTTAATCCTCTATTTTTCTTCCATGCTAAATTGTCCTGATGGAAAGGTCAGGGATTCAGCTAAGGGGTCAGGGGTAGAACGGTATTGTTTTCTCCCTCTTTTCAAACCTTGGCAGAAAATGAGTTCTGCAAAAACGAAGAACATACAACAAACACTCATTTTTGACAGCTCTTTCAACTTCTTAAGAGCGAAGAGCATCTCTTTTTTTAAAAATAGACACCATCTCTCAAGTAGATTATGATTTAGAGTATCGAAAAGTTGTTTTGCTCCCTCTCTAAAATGACATTCGCTCCCAGGTGATGTATACTTCAAAGCATTTCATGTAGCCATAACTATCATTCACCAAAGGCCACATACACTGCAATGCATCTTTCCAGCATTTTCTATGAAGTTAGACCTTTAGAATGATCCATTTAATGTGCCGACACCTACACAATGCCCTAACGCGACAGCTCAACACGTTTATTCAGCGATGCCATAAACAACCGTAGGACGTTCTTTCAGCAACGCTTTTCTCTATTAACAAAGCAGCGGAATAAGGTTGTCAGCCCTGGTTTAAAGTGCTAAATGCACGAGTTCTCAAACAGTTTGGTTATTAACAAAAGCGACTGCCTGAAATTGTCAGGTAAGTCAGATAAGACTGGTTAGCATGTGCATTGAGAGCAGCTTTTGAAAACTATTATTCCAGTTGTCAATTGTTATGGAAGTTGGCATCTTTAATAATTAGTAGGCTATTGCAGGAACAGAAAAGGTACTTGACTTTAGTTATTTGATCATACAGACAGTATTTGTTTTGCTTCTGACTTATTATTAAATCATTTGTCAATTTCAAATTTCCAGTTGTCAATAGTTATAGAAGTTGGCATCTTCAACGATTAGTTGGCTATTAGAATTTAATGTTTCATAACTTTATTCATTTTCTGTATATGCTTCTGTTTGATGAAGGGCACAGGTAGCTAAATATGACATTTATTATAATGGGTTTATGTGAAGACTTAAATTAGAAGTTGTTATTTTTTAAAATCTAATAAATGTTAAAATTGATAGCTCTCAACTGTACTGTAATGTTGAATGGCTACAGTCAATGGTTAAATATTAGGGAAAAAATATTTCAGAGAATAGTATTATTGAAACTCTCCTTCACTCATGAAAAAGATGCCATTAAACAAATATTAAAAATATTCTGTCTTTGTTTTTTCTACATTAATTTGGCATGTGAAATTATTGCAATATACGTAAAAGTATATTTAAAAACTTTAATGTTAGATGGGATTAATCGTGATTAATCCCGATTAATTTTTTAAAGAATGTGTTATTAATTAGTTCATTTTTTATCGATTGACTGTGCTAATTTAATTTAATTTCTCTGACAAGACAGCCGAATTTAAAAAAGTGTATAAACTAAAGGGTAGGGCTGTGCAATTAATCGTATTCGATTATTATGCGTATCTCGTCAGTAAAGCCGGTTTCGTGATTAGCAGTAAATCGCCACCACCTGCTTTCAGATGGAGCGGCAGTTAATACACAGAGCCTTAGTTCACTGACAAGCTACGCTAAACCACGTTCATAATCGAAGGTGATTCGTCTTCACGAAACCGGCTTGCACAGCCCTACTAAAGGGATACACATTCTGCATTGTAATAGCATGTCCATCCATCATCAACAATAAAAAAATCTTTTCAAACTCAGTAAAGCTTGTACAGTTCAAAACAACTTAGGAAATCTTATACTGAAGCATGTGTTGCTTCATCATACTCACAGACAGGAAAAATACATGAAAACAGTTTGTAAAATAATTTGAAATTAAAAATCTATACAAAAATAAACCCATGCAATTAAATATAAATATATATGAACATATATTTTAGAAGCAGCCAGCATCAAATAATCTGAAATCCCTTTTGTGAAATTCTGCACTTTAGTTATTTGTTCATATAGACAGAATTTGATTTGCTTCTGACTGATTCATTAAATAATTTGTCAATTTCAAATTTCCAGTTGTCAATTGGTAAGGAAGTTGGCATCTTCAACAATTAGTTAGCCATTGTAGTGCCTGAATTGAGTTATTTGTTCATAAATACAGTATTCGATTCGCTTCTGATTGCCATTTTATGTACAAGACAATTTGAAAGTCATACCTGTTTGTAAGTATGATTGCCAGTCCTAAACACTGACTATGTGAACACAACCTCTGCATCAGCCGCCATTTTGTTTGCATTCAAGAATGTAAAGCTCACAACGGCGGCATTTCCATTCGGGCTGAGCGGTTTTGAGATCATTCGCCTGGACACATTATGTTTTTGGATGGTCCCCTCCAGTTGAGATTAGCTTAATTAGCTGTGAAGAGCAATGACTCGTGGGACTGCGCATGTTTGGTGCAGATAATTGCAGGGCTAGTGTGGCACACCCCGGTGCCCAGCTTGCAACTGCAGGTGGGTTGGCACCGAGAAGTGCCTATCAAAGTGCACATCTGGGCCCTGCGGGGGTTGAAAACTTTCATTACACCCCTCTTCAAAATACCCCTCCGAATCCCCGCACACCCCTGCCAGATTTTCTTGCTGAAAAGCCCTCCAAAGCTTTTGGACGGTTTTTGTATGGCGAGGGCATAATTATTTTGCATTTCGCTGTGATTTTCACTTGAAAGAGGCTTTGCACCTTTCATCTCGGCTGTTTATTGAATACACAGATGCGTGAAAATATTTGACCGCCATTGTTTTTCGGGAGTCCATTAAAGTCTGCGTTTTATCTCCCGATACGAGTCTCTACGTTATTATCTCATAATAGCGATTTCTCGAGTCAATTCCTCAAGTTGTTGTCTTCTTAGAGAGCTGTTTACAGTAATTACCCTGTTGAGGCAGATAGAGGCAGTAACTTTCGATGTCAGAAAACAATTACCTTTTACTTTCAGGAAGAATTTCTGTTCTCGATCTCACGCCCCGGTTGTAAAAACCATCTCAGCTGCGCTTTTATCGAGGTGAGAGACAGAGTGAAGGGCCTAATGAGTGAATGATGTTCATGTGATGCTCATGAGTTTTAAACACGCACATGGTCTTTTCTGGGTAATTATCGCGGGTCTCTGCCTCAGCCTAAGCAGGCTGACAGGTCAGGGGAGAGCTGTTCTATCTGCCCTGCAGTGGAAAGCTGAGAGGCCCATAATTCATCATTAGGATATCAGAGTCCAGGTGCAGATTAGAACTGATTGAGCCAGCAGCCAGGCAAAGTCAGGGCACTCAAGGAGGAAAATCTTATCCCACAGACAATTCCCAGGTCACGCCCGCTGTAATTGAAATAATTTTGCCCCAAGAGTTGTTTAATCTTCGAAAATCACATGTGTAGGCGCTAGATTGAAGAAACTACACGTTTGATAGCATCTGCCAACTGATCCCTCCTGCTTTTTGTATAGGGTTGGGCGACTTTTCTTTTTAATCCAAATAGTATCAAAACTGAAAGCTCGTTTAAGTGGAACAGTCTGCAATTTCAGAGGATAAAATGGGTAATTGCGACTATTTAACTTTAAAAATCATAATTAAACAGGCTAAAACTTCAGATTATCAGACTCTTTTTTTCATTTTGCCTTTATTAACAATAATTATAGAGCATAATCAATCATTTGGAAACCCCAAGAAATCACTTTTTGGACTTTTTTGCCTTTTACTCCATATGTACTAGCTTTTCAGGTCAACCATATGTTACCCTGGACCACAAAACCAGTCATAAGGGTAAATTTTTTAAATTGAGATTTATACATAATCTGAAAGTTGAATAAATAAGCTTTCCATTGATGTATGGTTTGTTATGATAGGACAACTATTTGAAAATCTGGAATCTGAGGGTGCAAAAAAATCTAAATGTTGAGAAAATCGCCTTTAAAGTTATCTAAATTAAGTTCTTAGCAATGCTTATTACTAATTAAGTTGTGATATATTTACAGTATGAAATTTACAAAATATCTTCTTGGAACATGATCTTTACTTAATGTCTTAATGATTTTTGGCATAAAAGAAAAATCAATCATTTTGACCCATACAATGTATTTTTGGCTATTGCTACAAATATACCCCAGCGACCTAAGACTGGTTTTGTGGTCCAGGGTCACATATGCTAGTGTACTTCTAAAAGCCGACTATTTATTTTTAAAAACTTTTTCTCTTCATCAAATTCATCTTTCTCGTCAGGATAATAAGAAAGCAAAAATTCTGATGACTCATTCTGCACTACAGAGATTTTTGTCCAATCAGATGCTCTCTAGAATGAGAATGCCCCTCCCCCAATAACAAATGAAACTGACTAGCAAGTAGCAAATCATGACTGACTATTTTAAAAACAAAAAGGCCAAAAAGTTTTAATAGGAAACACATCTAGGACAGAAAACTGTGCTAATCAAGCAATTTAACAGGATCTTCTATTGTTTTAAGTTATATCAAATTGCCTATAAAAAAGTCACGTTAGTAAAGTAAAATAAATCCAGATGATGCTTCTTTTTGCTACTAGGTAAGTGTTTTTTTCCCCCTTCATGCTACGCATGCATTTTTATGCTAATAAATAATAAAATCACTAGCAAGTTTTTAACTCAAGATCCCAAACACTTACAGTCGATATTTGTATGCGAGGATCGATCCTCTCTACAACATCAATAACGCAGGCATCAATATTTAAAGCTATAACCTGACTTCTTTAGGCTCTCCAGCCCCAACTCACTGCACCCCAAACACTGACGTTAAAGTTAGCGCCGATGCTAACCGCAGACACAGCGCCACACGGTAGCAGCGAGAGAGCCTGCTGCTCGAGACGCAACAAATCATTTGTCTGTTATTAACCCTGAGCCTGTAATTATGCAGATTGCCATAGATTTTCCCTGGGTGCCGAGAAGTGAGATCCAGGGGTTGCTCTCAGCGTGGCAGGCGGACGCGAGAATGGCCGCGCATTACTGAACTTGCCACATTCATCACTGTGACTGATGGCACAGGCGGCCGGTCCCCGGGTCCCGGTGGTTAATGTAGTGGGTAATTAACTGTCATTTGCCTGGTAATAGGCCGATGATCAATGGTTTGTGAGGAAACAAATTCTAATTCGGCAGCTGATGAATGCATGCTGAGGCCAGAGCGATTGAAGTCGCGGGGGTGGCGGCGGCAGAGAGGAGCAAGATGGAGAGAGGGAGCCACTGTCAGAATTTCAAATGCTTCTGGAGGTGGTGGTGTTATCATTCTTTCTCTTTTTCCAGGAAAAAGAGGTACAGAAAGGAGAAAGTAATACTTAATTTGTTGCCCTTGATGTTCAGAAAATACCCAAACAAACAAAGCGAAAAGAATACGGGCCTGACGTTTCAGATAAACGTTATGCTTTGCTCAAAATCACATTATTATTTTTTTTAACCTTTACAGGGCCCAGGACCCCCCACCTAGACTCTCAGCTAGAAAGCCGAGAATAAAAAGCGCTATATTTTCTCCATTATAAATTTAATTTAAACCATTATCTACCAAGGTTGTACAGAATTCAGGCTATGATTCAATTCAAGAGCATCGGAATGACAGGAAATAGAATTGAACTGCAACTGAATTGGAATTCCAAGACAAATGAAGTGTTCTTGCACACTTATACACACAAGTTAATGTATTAAACTAAATATGAATTTATATAGGTGGCATTTAAAAACCTCATTCAAATGTATGTCTTCGAAGCTTTCCAAAACAGTTTAAAATGTGGTAACAGTTTATTTTAAAGTGTCCTTGTTACATATATTTATAGTAGTAACAGTAAAATATGCATACTTTCAAGCAACTAACCCTAAACCAATCCCTAACCCTATAGTTAATGTAGTTCACTATTATTACTCAGTACTTAACTTTATAATTAGATTGTAACAAGGACACCTTTAAAAAAAGTGTAACCTTTAATTCTACTTTCTTACATTCAAACTCGAATTGCAATTCTGCATGTTTGCTACCTCAATTAATAATCAATTTAAATTCAGGAACTGAAGTAAAATATAAAAGACATTCTTAATTCAGTTGTGAATGGTGCAGAACCCTGATTACTATACTGGATCATTACATCGGAAATGAGAAATTAGTTAATAGTTAGAAATTAAATGAAAATTTAATTACCTTCTCCATGGACCACTTGAAAACCCTGTATGTAAGGGTCCCAAAATGACACAGTTTGGACCATAACAGTGTGTCTTGTTTCTTTGTCTTATCTGAATCACTTGCATATTAGTGTCCCAGAGGGCTCTCGTTTGATAGAGTGTAATTTACAAGGATTTTGTTGAGCTGGATGAGAATATTGAGGTGACTTCGCTCATGCATTTTCCATTGGGGCACTGTCTAATGATTACAGTAAAGCTGGACGCCCGAGCCTCGCTTCTGCGACCACTAGGATAAAGCCTTGTGGAATAATTTAATTGGTGTCTGTTTTCCTCTCATCAAATAAGTGCCATTCAACTGTGAAAAGCCGCTGTGCACCTCCAACACCTTTTGTGTCCAATCAGGTGGTACTGATTGCGCATTCTCTTTTAACTTATGAATCCGAGCCGCCATGAATTTTAATTTCATGCTGCCTCTTCAGCCTGCTAAAATATACATGCTATTTTGTCAGCCTTTATGTCTACGGGAGTTTGATTTCCTCTATAACACTCTACAAATATTACACAGCCACTGACCATTGACTGAAAACCGGCTGAGCAATAACCTCAGTTGAACCGTGATACGTTTTCTTCACCCTACGCAACATAAATGGGAAGACCGGTCTGCATTTGTCTCCGGACTCTCAGGTTTTTCTCTTGCAGACTGCATTTAGAGAACATGCACCTCCGAATTCATTACAAGCCAAGCACGCTTAATTTGCCGCCTCCCTTGAGAGCCATTAGCGTCTGCGGCATCAAACTGGCAGACCGGTGAAAGACAAGTGGCAGGTAGGGCTTCATCCGTCTTACAGCCCCTCCCCTTTTCCTGTTGGGCTGAGAAACAGAGCTCTCTGAGAGTCTCCTGTACGGAGGGACGTTGGATGCTTGTGGCACAGTTCCCTACTTTCAGCATCAGTGGGTCTTTTAATATCTGTGGAGGTTCACCACTAGTGGTCAATATACAGTAGGTCTATTATAGATATTTTATATACAGACATATATTTCATTGTATATATTTTATAAAGTTTGGGATCAATATTTTTTAAAGAAATTATTACTTTTATTCAGAAAGGATGCTTTAATTTGACCAAAAGTAACAGTACATTATTTATATTGTATTATAATACAAATAATTTTACAAATAAAAGCTGTTTCTTGAGCATCAAATCGGAATATTGAATGATTCAGAATGATTTCTGAAGGATCATGTGGCACTGAAAACTGGAGTAATGGCTACTGAAAATGCATTAAAAACATCAAATAAAATGATTTATTAAAATAGAAAAGAGTGTTTTAATTTGTATTACTACACAATATTACTGATTTTATTATAGTTTTAAATAAATAAATGTCTTTAATTGAAGGATGACTCAAATTTTCTTTGCTAATCAACAGTATGCCACAAAAGCTGCAAAAAGAGCTGAACTTGTATCAAACATTTTTTAATCTAGTGTTTAATACAAGACGTACAGTGGTTATTCATCAAAGACGAGTTCAGATACGTAAATATTCTGGCTTGCGAAACCATTTCAGTCAATTCTCAAGACTCCCTTTTCACACGATCTAACTCAACTCGAAACCCAAAAATAAAGGAGTATATTAATGCGCTGTGTGAAAATATGAGCTAAGAGTAAATCTGTCAGTTTCGAAACAAGGGAATAGCTAAAATCAGCAGTCAGAATGAAGCTGCAAAAACAAATTCCCCAAAGACCACATTGTACATCAAGATACTCCACTTACATCTAGTTTCTGATGGATCACAATCTATTACATAGAAAAAATACAGTCAGTTCTTTAAATAAAAACACATCTATTGATTTCTCAGTGCAGCGCATGTAATACAGCTAGATTCTCAGGTGAGCGCAGTCGTCTTCACTCAATGCTTTGTGTGTTTGCAAAGCACAGACCTCTGTCCTCAAATGCTCAAAGCAAAAAGGCATGACTGTCCAATTCCAGGAAAGTTATTGGTTACTTTAAATTTGCACGAGACGATACGTTTTGAGCTCACAGCTCGCTAGAGTGGCAAACCCAATACTAGTTTGATTCAACTTGATGACAAAAAGACCTTCAAGCATCATTTTTTCATATGGATATCATCTATCATTCATCAACTGAAATCCAGCGCATGCATTAATGCGTCTTTTCTTTTCAGAACATGCATTAATGCGCCATAATCATTTTCCTTATGTAAGCGAGTTATTGTACAGTGAATCTATCATCCTTTTTATATTTGCATTTAGATCTTTGAGATATATATATATATATATATATATAATTGCAAGATGCGAGTGGAAAAAATATGCCTCATCATTTCATCTCTTTCATGCTGAGGCCTTCTGGCTATGCACTTTTTCTGAAAATAGTGGAGACGTGATATCGTGAACGTGTCTATATTTAGACAGCTCAAAGAAAATGGCATAATTCCTTTAATTAAATCGGCACCAATCCACAGGACGAACTCTCGTTTTCTTTCTCCTCTTACCTGGAAAGCTATTGGAGATATCCTTCATCGTCTCAAGGTGTGTTGACAGTAGCCTTTAATTTTGTAGGTATTCATGAGAGTACAATCTATCTGCTCGGCTCTTTTTTATTTGCCTGTGGGAAACAGTTTCTGAAGGTTAATAAACAACCCTGCATATCCCAGGCCCCGAGATCATTTATCAGATTGCGATCTCTTACAGAGCTGGAGAGTGGCATGCAGTTTTATCATTTTAACAACGACGGCTAAAAGTGCCCGAAGAAGTCCGCCTAATAGGTTATTTTGTTATATGATTTCGTTATCAGATATTTCTTTTCCCCCTTCCCCCCTTTACTCAGTCTAGGTCGTGCTGGAGTATCAGCCATGAATCCCTAATGAATCCTCTGCGTAATGTCCCGCGAGCAGGCTGGAAAATAATAGGCTCGTCCCTGGGCAGCGGCTCTGTGGCGCTAACCTCACCCGGCCCGGACATCTCCGTGATGGTCACATCGCACTCCACTTGTGTGTTTTTGTCCAATGCACAGTCTTTTTCAACCTTAAATATGGTTAAAGAAAAAAAATGCATTATGGGAAATATTGAAGTAGGCTTGGTATCGGTACTGTTTTTTGGTTCCATTCACAAGCTCTTTGTTCAGTTTGATTCATGTTGTTCAATTGGACATTTCAGCTTTATAGTCCATTTTGCGTTCATATTTAATCAATTTCATATAAATTCAAATAAGTTTCTCAGGTAATGCTATACAGGAAACCTTCTGACAAAAATATTAATTTAAAAAATGAATAGAAACAGTGGCGGATATTATAATCAGTATTGAGTAAAACACTGTACTAATTTATGTAATATGATAAACTTGTGTAATAAACCCCCATAAATGGGAATATAAAAAAGATGATTCATTTAAGGACAGACTTATCATAAGAGTAATTTGTTTGTGAATCAGACTACATTGGTTATTTTGAAGTTTTTGGTTCACTAAAAAAGAACCAGTTCATTAGAGTCATTCGTTTGTGAACTGGACTACACTGGTTGATCAGTATGTTTTTGATTCAGTTGTAGGAACCGGTTCAAAAGAGTCATTTGTTTATGAATCCAGCTACACTGTTTGCTCTGTATGTCTTCGACTCACTAGAAAGAACCGGTTCATGCGAGAAATTGTTTGTGAATCAGATTACACTGGTGGCTTAATATGTTTTTGACTTACTGAAAAACAGTTGAGTTCATCTTTGATTCACTATAAATTGAAATCAAATGAACCTTATGAACTATGGTTCATAAGATTAATTTGTTCATGAATCACCCCTACAGTCCCATTTCAATCTTTATGAAATGGTTGATCCAGCGGTTCTGACTCTAAAACTTCTTTTTCAATCTATCAGGTTGTTTGGTGTGACGGGGAACTGTGCGGCTTGCAGTAAACTCATCCCAGCATTCGAGATGGTCATGAGAGCCAAGGAGAACGTCTATCACCTGGACTGCTTTGCCTGCCAGCTGTGTAACCAGAGGTTAGTCAAATCATATTCAGTATTTTCAACATTTCTTAAACATATGTATCTCTGTGCAGATGTGCTGAGCCTTTTAAAACTCAAGGGCTGTCTTGAATCCAAAGCATCTTACAGTACATTTACTACAAGGACGGTCCCGCTTAACCCCTCTATCGTGTCTTGCTCAAGGGCAAAATAGTGATAGGGAATCCCAGCAACTCTCCGGTTCATGAATCAAACCTTCTAGGTTTTGAAAAATGACCTTTGGATTAAAGCCCACCACCCTACCACCGAAAGACGGTTTGGGCAGATGTTTTCTTATCCAAATTACATCAGTGTGTTTACTACAAGTACAGTCTCCCTGGAGCAAGAAGTACATTGCTCAAGGGCAAAACAGTGATATAGGGGATAACTCTCCAGCACATGAATTGCCCTTCAGGGGTTTGAACCAGCAACCTTTGAATTGCTGGCTCAGTAATATTCAAGTATTGAACCACCATCACTCACAATTTCTAGTGATTCTTACCAACATCTCTGAACCACAAGCCCACATATGTAACAATCACCCTACCAAAAAAACAAAAACTGCCATTTAATAGACATGTTCGTATACAAAGTGGTTTATAGTACATCTCACCCTCAAGCATCATGCCTTGCTCAGGGGCACAGTGATTATCAGGAACAAAATATCCCTCAAAATCACGAATTGCCCCTTCTAGGGTTTAAACGAATGACTTTCGACAGTTACAACCACTGCTGATCATGTTAGGCTTGGAAAGTAAACAAGTATTTCTATTACATTTGACTTTATTAAATTTACTTTAATTCTGAATAGTAGATCATTGTTGTGTTTTTAAATTCTTTTTTTACATTGTCACCCCTAATCTTGAAAATTTGCTTACATCCTTTTTGTTGCACACATTTTTCTATGGATGTTAAAACAAGAATCTTTTCATGTCAAAATGAACTTTTTTTTTTCTGTGGTTCACTATCAAAAACAGTAATTTAACACTTAAATATTCTGTGGCTTGTGGTTTTCTTCATTACTTTGGGCAAATTGTGTTATTTGTCCTCATTCAGTCTAAGAAGAAGAGGCCATTTGTCTTAGAACGTGGCCAAATAAAGAAGAAACCTCATGCACGGCTGTTCATTAGATACCTGCGTCATACAAACACACAGGTGCCAGAGAGCAGTACACATGAGAGGGGCAGATTGCAGGATCCGGTTACGCTCAATTAACACTGGGTTATTGTCTTGCCACTTCACTTGACTGCACGAACCACGCTCACCTAATCTAAGAAGTCAGCTAATCTTCATCAGCAGAGTCACAGACAGGTCTACCTGCCGGCCCGGCATTACAGCCCATTTAGAGGCAGGCAAATCTTTCTTTTTACATTAGGCCAGCCGATCAACTGTTTAATAAAATTGGCGTCAGTCTGCTTTACACGCTCTGACGAGGCCTCTATGCATCTTTCATTTGCCCATCACAATTTCACTGGTGTTCACCACAAGATTTATAGCACAGAGCCGGTGCTAATTGCCCATATCTCAGACTGAAGCTTGAATTTCCTGTCAGTTTATTGACATTTTTGGATGTTTTGGCGGAGAGATGGATGAACATAGGTGTCCTTCGCAAGAACTAGCTCTCACTCAGCGGTCCTAAAAAGTATTTGGATTCTTACACCATGCTTAAAAATGTATTGCATTACATAAAAAAATATAAAATGAGATCCAATTTATTCTGTTCAAAGTTTGGGTTCAGTAAAATTTTTTGGAAGGAATACTTTTTTATTCTACAAGGACGTATTCAGTTGATTAAAAGTGACAACAAAGACATTTATACTGCTTCAAAAGATTTCTATTCAAATAAATGCTCAAATAAACCTTTTTATTAACCAAAACATCCATTAAAAATGTAACATGGTTTCCTCAAAAATATTAAGCAGCACAATGGTTTTAAACATTGATCTTACAAAATGTTTCTTGAGCACCAAATCAATATATTCTAATGATTTCTGAAGGATCATGTGACAGAGTAATGAGAGACTGGAGTAATGAGTGCAGAAAATTCAGCTTTGCATCACAGGAATAAGTTACATTTTATTTCAATAAATATAAATAGATTTAAATAGAAAACAGTCATTTTAAATTGGATTGGGGATCAAATAAATTCCTTGGTGAGCATAAGAGACTTCTTTCAAAAGCATTTAAAAATCTTACCCCAAAGTCCACACTTTTGGACTTGAGAACTGATTTCCCACACACCTTGGAAGAAGTTGATTAAAATCAAAAAAGATAATTATTTGTTTGATGCCACTTTGATTTCTAATTAATTAATGTAGTTAACCAATTAGTTTTCTAATGCACTGACATTTATATATGCAGCTTGCACACATAGTCTTGTATATAGCCAGACCTTCAGACTGATGACAGAAGGTCTGGGAACCTTGGCTGTTTTGAATGGCCAAAGCCCATCCAAGAGCCCATACTGACAGGTAAAGCAACCAATCACGTTTGGTTTTGTGCCGTGTCATGGTTAAGGCATGGAAATGTCGCCACAATAGAAGACCGGTGTGTAAAACTCTTGGATATATTTTAAAGATTCTATGCTGCGAACTTTACATTTTTCACATACTTTTGCAAATTCAGCATTTAGTTGATCCTGTTAAGCACTTATCATCACGGTTGTAAACACAACAGACTTTTAAGTCCATGAGGGAACGCGACACACGTCTCTCGGAAATCCTGTATAATTTAACCAATTCGATGACGACTTCGAAACTTCGAAGTGTTTCCAATTTTGAGTGTGATATGCATCTGAAGTTCAGCCAGTGGTCCGAGGGTTGAGACTAGTATATGTCTAAATACGCATTAGGCCCACTATACATATACACTCTAAAAAATGCTGGGTTAAATACAACCCAGCGGTGAATAAAATATGGACGAGCCCAGCGGTTGGGTTACTGCACAAGAGGTTGGGTTAAACATTTAACCCTACTGTTGGTTGAAAACAACCCAGCATGTATTCTGTCCAATATTTACCCAGCACTGGGTTGTATTTAACCTAGCATTTTTTTTAGTGTACAAACCACTTAAAGCAGATTTTATCCTGATTAAACTCAACAATTAAGCCTACACAGATCGTAAAGAACTTCCTGCATCGGCTCTCCTATGGTCTAAACACTACCCGAGAGAGCACCACATCAGCAGTCTGATATGCAAATACCCCCCATTTGACCAAGAGAAAATTCATTTGTCAACAAGCTGACGAGACATTATCTCCACAGACACCCGCCACCCGACACGTCTCAGACACTTTGTTGTTCTGTCAGTGCCTTTCAAGAAAGCCTCGCAAATTTTGATGGACTCCTCCAAAAGAGAAAAGGACGGCGGGGCTTTTCATGACGCGTCCGTCATTGTGACAGCTCGCCGCATTACCCAAGTACAGCCTCAGTCCAATGATGCTCTTTGATAAACATCAACACAAACAGCAAGTCTGTCTCAAGAGCCTTTGATGGAAGGAGATCTTTTAGGGAAACACATTGCGCATTATTGTTTTCACTAGCCAGTTGGGCCTGATTTCATTTTTTCCCATTTGTTTTGTTCTATGCACTTAGTGCTTGAATGAAAATCATGAATAAATCAGGGGTAAAATTACTCATTTTCATTGTTCAAGGACTTCCTGAAATCAAAAATAGTTTTATGGCTTATATTCCATGTAACTTAATTTCCAGGCTGTCTGTATGCTAATATATTTCAAAACCTTGAACAAAATTAACTGTAATATTTATAGTCACAAATATTGATGACTCATCCTGCATTAAAAGATCTTTGTCCTATCAAATGCTCGCTAGAATAAAAATGCCTCGCCTCCTTTCTTTAAATAAGGGTTGTTTTGATACTTCCATTCCCTTTTTTCATCTATTTCCCTTCAATCTACTTTCATATACATCCTACCCTGCTTTCTCCCTTCTCATTTCCCCTCTTTCAAACAATATTAAAGGGGCCATGGCCTTTAAAAGAGCCATCTAATCCATCTTACAAAACGCTCTCCTCGCCATCAGTGACGTGGGACAGGCATTCTGATGCTTGGGTTGGTAGAGGTCACTCTGTATAATTATGCTTCTCCATGAGGGTCAGTAATGTCCCGACATTACCGTTTGATGCTTAAATTATTACAATCAAGCTTTTAATACAGCTGGGCCACCCCTCCTTTCCCCCACACACATCAGCAAGGCCATCATCTCCTACAGAGTCGTTTCATTAGTCAGGCCACACAAAAGCACCATTAAATACCGCCCGTGATTAGCTTGATTTCCACAAAGAGAGTGCTGAACTATGTCTGGCTCACGTATATGAAAACCAGAAACTTCTACATAATATGGTAACGAATCATAAGAGTCAAATCTCTCACTTTTGAAGCATGTGACTGTTTGGCTTTTCCTGCCTTTTAAGACTGACTAGCATTTGACTGTGAATTTGACTCATTAGTTGGAGCAACTAAATCTTTACTGAACACGTCAATGTTTTGAGTCTGAACGAATCTCAGTGGCACTGAACGAGACTGATGAAAGGAAAATTGCAGTATATTAGTAGATTCTTTCCATCTAGGCTATCCTTAGCTGACGCAGGTCCGTTTGCAGTCTCACGATTGCGTTTCCCCTCGGCCCGTTCACCACGGGGCCCCCTCAAAGCGCGGGGCCCAGTGCGACCGCACCAGTTGCACTGCCCAAAGGATGGCCCTGTTGCTGTCATTGTTCATAGTTTCTTTAAAGTAGTTTTGATAGGTCTTTATGATTCATATGATTTCATTCAAAACACACAAAAAGACATTGTCGCTACCTACTGCTGTAACAATGTGACCTGTAGAGAGAGCCCTTGAACAAATCAGTGAAAAATCTTTTTGGAGGATGGACTCTAAGGATTCACTGAGATTAATCAAAATCATATTCACCTATTATTTAGCAAGCTGTGCTCTTTTTTTTTTTTTTTGCTCATGCTCATTTTTCACAATCTTATGTGATGATTAAAAGTTCTGCACAAAATACATTAGGAAAGTTTCATGTTAACTAATGTTATTTTAGTATTATTTATATACTATTATAGAATTTTTTTATTAATTTAAAATTTAAAAAACAAAATTATACATTTTTGAATAAATTTTTTACTGTCAGTTTTAATACTTTTTTTAATATTTAGGTTTTTTTAATATATTTCTACTATTCAGTTAAGTTTCTGTCTATCTATCAATATCTATATAGATAGATAAATAAAAGATATATGTGTGTATTTGTATATCTATCTATCTATATAAAGAAACATTTTAAATTAAATTATTTTTACAATAACTGCTAATCACTGACTGAACACTGAACAATACGTTCCAGACTTTTATGATATCAGACATGCTCTGTGTCATCCATAAAGTATCCCATCATTCTGGGCAGCCGGACTTAATCTGGCGTGATTATTCATGGGTTGGATATGATCTGCTCACCTGGCTTGAGGTTATATCCTCAGCTTGGTTAACAGGGATCGGGGCGACAGCCGCAGCGGTGAGCACGAGCGCAGTGTGTTTGTGTGGTTTTGAGACTCTAGCCGGCTGTTAGCCACAGATCAGCCCTGAAGGGACAGCTAATCGATGAGCCTGTCGTCCGCTCAGGCCTCATCAGCCAACCTCAGGAGTCCCAGTTCCCGGTGATGAGCCTGGGCCACGGCGCTCTGAGGCCCCACGGGAGATCCAGAGAAGGCCGAGGCCTGGGTGGCAGGGCAGGGGGGTCACCGGTACGGGTCACCGTCCTTGTCGGAAAGTCTGGAAAGCCTGAGCCAAATTGGGCTGCACGTGCATCAGGGACTGCGGTAACTAAACTACACCACAGACGACGGTCTCATCCCTTCAGAGACGTCTGCAAACCTCATTTCTAGTCGTCATTCGTTAGAGGAAACCATGCGGTTGCATTGCAGACACTGCGGCAGATCTACTCTATTCTGTCGGATAATGTCTTGTTCACATCCGATGACGTTCACTTTCTTTTTCTCCATCTATAGACCTCCCTCCGTGATTCATTTCCTCTCTCTTTTCCCTCACTCTTTCAAGTCCTCTCTCCTCCACTCAGCTCCAGCATGTTATTTCACAGAAGAGGAATGTTACTACTCTAGTTAACACAGACCTCAGAGGCAAATAGCTGACGAAGCCATACATCATTAAGTCCACTGCCTTGGAAGCCATCTTTTCTTTAACAAGATGGGTCTCAATAGACATATTCATCATTACTGTCACACCTGAGGAAAAGGAGAGAGGCAGAGAGAGGGAACGACGTAGAAATGAAAGAACGGGAATATAAGCGAAAGACGAGAAGAATGTAAAGCCATTGTTAATTAAGAAAAATAGAGCTGTCAATCAAATAAAAATGGAACTGATTTAATTAGAAGGATATTCTGATTAATTCATCAGATAAAATTGTATTTATTTGCATATATCTATAAATGTTTTGCTTAGAAAATGAAGAGAATTGAAAGACTTGGATTTAATTTCTTTTAATAATGCTATTTTTTATTTTCTGAATCTTGAAAAATATTATTTATTCATGAATTGTTGTAATTTTAAATTGATATCTAAAAATCATTATTGTGACGGCCGAACACTTTTAATAGTCATTTAAGAGCCATTTAAACTATTTCTGGCATATTTTTAAATCGCTTAATTAGGTTGGCAAAGCAAAGTTACATGTAGTCAGCTATAATTACACAAAAAAAATACAGAAGACATTATGCAAAAAATAAGGTTGTATTTCTTAAATTGATCAGATGGTTTGAAAAAAACAGTGCATTTTACAATAAGGTTAAATTTGTTAATGCATTAGGTATCATGAAATTTTTTTTAGCATTTATTAAACTACGTTAATTTCTAAATATACTATTGTTAATACTCACACAAAAAAAAGAAAAATCCAGTAAATCATAATAAATGCTGTGAAGTCATTGTTAGTTCATGATATTTAATGCATTAACTAATGTTAACAAATTTAACCTTGTTGCAAAGAGTCACCATATTTAAATTTAAAAAACAAAATCTGTATTTTAAATAATTACTTGCAGTGCTCTGCTAGTATTTTGTAAATGTAATTTACATATGGGTCAGGGGCATGATTAATTGTGTTCATTTTTTATCACATTATTTTCTTTATAATTAATCACACTCAATTAATGTGTTAAAACGGCAGCCTTAGAAAAAGCATAAAAAGCCCCAAATTTATGGTCATACCTGAGCAAACACTATATCAAATGCATTCACTTTTTTTCTCCTCCACTTGATGGGAAATACTAAAAAGCAATTAAAGCAATCTGAAGTTGAACTCATCTGGGATGAGAGATTGAAAGGGGAGGGCGAGGGGGACGCATCAAGCTAAGGGTAATGTAGGTGCTCGGAAACATGTGGCGATCGGTAATGACTGCACGAGCAGAAAAACGGAGGGCAGCGCAAGGGCATTTATTACCGCTACCTCTGATGGGCTGACTGCAATATCCTCGTCATAATTGGCACACAGATGTCACAAACGCTGTTGACATTTCACCAAGCAGAAACAATTTGGCGCTGCGAAACGGGGCGGCGACGAGGCTAAGAGGGAACAGAAAACACAGGCTGTAAATAAACACAGAGAGATCCTATTAGCCGAGAAAGCGAGAGAACGAACGAGCGAGATGGAGGTGCTCAGAAGAGGAGGTGGAGAGGGCCAGGATGTCAGAGAAGACAGACACTAATGGATTCCTGGCAAGAATGTGTCATTTAAACAGGACGTTTTTATTGGAGTGAATGACACCATTACATTAAGCACACCTCTGCTTTGTGTTAATCACCGTGTCAACAAGCGCGATTAATGGATATTACTTGTTGATACTTGGTCCAAACTAATGGCTGTGCCTTCCTGCTTGACATTGCCGTGTATAACGTATAAAAAAAGTTTTCCGGAGTGCATGTGTGCGAGGGAGGGAGGGAGGGAGGGAGGGAGGGAGGGAGGAAGCCATTTACAAAGTATCCTAGTGCTCGCTCATTGTATTCAACAACGATGGAAAGGGTAATGGCTCTTAGATCTTATTCGACCCCTCATTGAGGATGTTTAAAGGAATATTGTATGTTCAATACAAGTTAGACATACTGTTGATTACCACAAAAACTGAATGTTCCTCAATTAAAAAAAAAAATTAAAAAACAAATCACTTACTAACATTGTGTGTAAAGATCCAATTTATAACTTTGTTACCATGACAATGTACAGCCTAAAACTCTAAACTGACTTTAAAAATTATGATTTAACATCATTACAGGTCAAATAGTACAAATATGTCTTAAAAAGAATTAATAAGTGCTTTTATAAAATGAGGTTTGCATTTCTGCTTTTAAACCCTGCACAAAGTCTCAGGTTGCATTTTATTTCAATAATCCACTTTAGACATTCTAGACAACTACATGTCAACCAAATCTCATTAGTTTTAGTAGACTGTTAGGTTAAGGTTAAGGTTAGTAGAATAAGTTGACATACTTAAAGTCAGTAGAAAATCTGTTGGCAGATCATCAAAATATAGTGTTAGCCGATATTAAGCAGACAGTCTAGTAATATTCTAATGAGCGGCAGTTGACATGTAGTTGCAAAGTTACTTATAGTTAGTAGAATGTCTGAAGTGGACTATCAAAATAAAGTATTATCAATTCACTTCCATTGTTAATGCCTCACTGTAACCTTGATTTTTGCTTCTTCTTTTTTTTGGATGAGTCTAAATGATTTTCTTTGGTAATGAACAGTTATGACACAAAGGTTTCAAACTTAAAGTCATGATATAATGGAAATAGCGTTTCTTCCGTATTATGGTGTACACCAGAATGGATTATTGAAAAAGTTTTTAAAAATTAGGGCTGGAACTTGGTTCAGTCCACTGGTTTTTATTGGATGAAGAAAGATCTGAATGAGAGCTTGCAGTTGATTATAAGAAAGGGACAGGGTTTATGCCTTTCAAAATGTACTACCATTTAGGTACTAATATGTACACTTTAGGTGCTAATATGTTAATTTAAGGTACTTATATGCACCCTTTAGGGGTAAATAATGTACAAAAGTAGTGACAACTTTTGTATATTTTTTCTAAGAGGGTGCAGATGAAATGACTGGAAACGTCCAACACACGTCACCAGAGAAAAATCTATCAATTGATATATTGAAAAATTATGAGGTCAAAACTAATTTACAATAAGATCAATAACATGCATTTAGAAAATAGATTTTCTATTTCCATTGCTGACTTTAACTCAGAATGATTCCAGACTATTCTTTTAACGTTTGCATTCCCAAAACTAACTTTTAATTGTTAAAATGGTACCAGCAGACACTCAAACGCATCGTCTTTCTCCTTGTCCACAGGCGGCAGGGTTCGGTAGGGAACGCTGGCCAGTAGACACGAGCGCTCGCTGGCGCTCCGACCTTGTCGAACTCTCGCTGCGAGCAAGATAAGCGGCCCTCAGGACGGCTAAACACACGGAGCGCTCGCTCTCGCTCTCGTTCCCTCTCTGCCGCCTTCTTTGTCTCTCTCTTATGCCTGACCAACATAATCTTCTTTCCAAAAGGTCAAGTGAGACAGCGGCCCGTCAGGCAGCGCTAAAGCCTGCGCTCCGTCTGTGGGGTATATTTATGAAACAGCTGCAGGTGGAGAAGATGCTAGGTGCACTCTGGAGATACTTTTTCCAGACCGAACGACTTGTCCGCAGGATAACGTACACTAATATTTGAGGGGGCGGGATGCGGCTCTGTGGGGAAGCCTGCGAGTTTTGCTAGTAATGAGTCCTTCTGCGTCCTTCTCGAGTTACGTAAACGTCATGTTTCTGTTTCTCGTTTCGCCTCCGTGCAGGTTCTGCGTCGGAGACAAGTTCTTCCTGAAGAACAACATGATCCTGTGCCAGACAGACTACGAGGAAGGACTGATGAAGGAGGGCTACGCGCCGCAGGTCCGCTGACCACCCCATGACCCCGCCGCTCGCAGGAGGGGAAAGAGCTGCGAGAGGACCTGAAGGGGACATGCAATCAGACACAAGAAGCACTAGTGTCCTCTCCAGCCCCTGTCCCCATTACATTGTATATACGAAGAGCCCACATAAGGGACGGTGTACTGTACAGATTAGCCATAGAGACGTTTTTGGTAAGTGGGAGAACGTTTGAAGACGGACCAAGACTGTGGTTCAGTTTTAATGACGCTCCCTGACGGCCTTATGAAGACCAGACATCTCAATGGCCCGACTTTTGTGAACTTTAACACACACAAACGTACAACCCCAAGCCCACATCACAATTGCATTTCACTTGCTTTACAGGGTCAAGACCACATAGTTTAAAAAAAAAAAAAAAAAAAAAAAAAATTCCTGTATTTATTGGCGAATGAGAAGAAAAGGAGCCATGTCAACATAAGATCTCAGGTTGAATGGGTTTCCTCATTGTCATTTCTATTTTTCGTTTACATTGTGTCTTAATTGCGTTTCCAGCAACAAGCTATTTGGATAAACACAAACAGCCAATCAGAAGATATTTTGATGTTTAATGTACAGTTACGAGAACCAGTGAGATTTCATAGTGGGCGGAGCTACCCAGCACAATGCTACTGATATAGACGAAATGTCCTGGCTGTTAAGGACAACGTTGCGAAATGGCGCCCTGTTAAGACATGATGATAGCTTTCTAACAGATCTTTGAGCTTTGACATCTTCAACATCAAGTGGTGTGATTTCATTAGTGACGTTTTGAAAAACTTCTCTCACCCCGTTTTATACTTAAAAGCGAACTCGAACTCTTTGAACATTTGGGTTTGGCACGTGTGTAAACGATGGGTTTGTTACTTTCTTCACTGTATTTATTTAATAGGCTTTTCGTCATTGCGTGTAACTCAAGGCTGACATGTTTATACCTGAACTGAATCACTGCTCAGTCGCCAAGCATCTCCTCCAGACGTGACGAACGTCACCTCGTATTTTTTTGTGCGGCCCATGTTGATCAGCTGACATAATCCTCTTTAAACACAATCAGGTCGCATAAACTGTAGGCATTACTGGAGCACGTGAATACCTGGTCGGGGGATTTGCCTTTACCGGGTTTTGTTTACTATCGACTCAAGGCAACACGCAAGCGCAAATCACTACTGTAGCCTACTAAGTTGATAATCCTTTTACGGACTATGATTACCTTTGGAAACCGAGGGCATAGCCTAGAGAAAATATGAGGACAAACCTAATTTGTATATGGTGGTTGTACATATTAAAAAAAAATATTCCTTTTTGCTTGCTATTGTATATGGATTTTCTTTTTATGTGTTATTCAGCATGAGATGTTTATTTTTAGGACGTGTACATACTGTACTGTAATCATTTTAAGCACAAATGTAATACAGTTTTATTGTGTTAGCACTGTGTGGTGACTTTCTTTGTGTCCTCTTTGTATTTCACAAAAAGCATCTGGCACTTTCCACAAACGGTCCAAAATAGAACATGAAATACTTTAGATTTTTTGGTTTGTTTTTCAACAAATGGTCAGTGGAAAGAGGTGTTCAAAAACTTAAAAAAAAAAACAAAAAAAAAAAAACAAGTTGACTGCCAACATCAGGATGCCATGTTATTTTTGCCTTATCAAATTTTTTTTTTAAAAAATGAATTAAAAAAATGCTAGAAAATATCATTTAAAAAAATAATATTGAAAGCAAAAAAAAAAAAACTAAATTTCTTAATTTCATATAATTTATGTAATAGTTGAACTTGAGCTTCCGCAATGGGTCCAAATAATGTTACTGTTTTTATTTTTAGTATAAAATCAAGATGATCGAGACACCTGAGGTGGAACTGGTCAAAATCCCTATTTTAAGGAGAGATATTGTGCATTTAAAACTAGCTGATTTTCATGCTAGGTTACCTTCAGGTTAGATAATAGTTGATTAAAACATATGCAATAGTTCTCTCACAATAACAAACATGGGATTTACGCCACTAAAAAGTCAAAGGTACACCAATGGAAAATGCCATTTGGAGAATAGATCCCTCTCTCTTTCTCTCTCTCTCTGTCTGCAAAGAAAGCCGATGGGCCGGTTTGCATACACTGTCATTTCTAAGACGGAGTGTTTACTGAAGCAATTTAGGTTAAGTGCCTCACTCAAGGGCACAAGTGTAGATGCCGAGCAGCCAGTGGGGAACCTTCGGGTCTCCACTCCATTAGCCTATCCACCAGACCATGCTGCACTTCCGGTTCTGTGATTGATCATAAGTGCAATTTGTCATTTTGTCATCCATTTTGTTGTCACTGCCCCTCAAAAATTTCTACCCCTTTAGTCTAGGGGAAGAAAAAAAGGGTGAGAGAGAAAGAAACAGATCAACCAGTCCAGCTAAAAACAGCTGCGTGTTTAATAGGGAAGTGTTTAAAGGTGGTCACCCGGTCAAAATGAACCTTGACCTTGGTGATTAAGACCCTAAAACAAAGCAGAGGGCTCTTACTTTTACCCTGTAGGGGTTTGTTTAGGCAATATAAAGCAAGTTTTGATATTGAATACTGCGCAGTGATTTAGAACTACAGCACAACTGCAAGTGTGAGATTGCTTTTATTAATTTACTGTATGTAAATCATCTGCATGAGACAATAATCAGATACATATTAATGGTCATTGCACAAGTATTTAATCAGAATTATGTATTCCAGAGAAAAGTGTAATGAAAACTTCCAATATTGTCTGTGTTTATAAACCTAGAAGTATGTAAGGAAGGCCCACACTTGAGCTATTTAAAAGCTTTTGTAGTTTGCTTTGCAAGCAAAGCCAGAATATTGCTTGAAGATCCTCTTCACTGTACAATTGAAACACTGAGATTAAAGTTCTCCATCTAATTAAGGAGGCTGTTTAAAGTAGCCTGTGAAGTTTGACAACAGCGGCACTCACATCACATTACAGCCTATAATAAGCAGACCAATTAAACTAATTGAATTTCTTTAGCCTGAAACACAGAGGGAAAAATGTCTTTGATTAGACTCAAGCTGTTAAGTCCTTCCATAAAAGCAGAGACGGCTCTGAAACCTCGCTAGATAACAATCCAGTCGAAGGGAACTGGGGGGGATCCACTCCGCTAATTTACCATAATTGTCTCATATGTTGAAGTGTTTGAAGGAAGATTTAATGAAACCATACTGTTAGCGGTAACACTGTGGTCATTGAAATATATATATATTTACACAACACAAGTACTATATAGTGCAATACAATCATGCACAATACAATTTAGCAAAGTACCATTACTGTAGAGTAATATAACATAGTTGGCTACAAAAGAAAAGGGTGAGCAACAAATGACGTTTGAGCACACTTTGTATGGCTCTACTTGCATGCTACGTTCTTTAAAAAAAATACTCAATTCCAAAATTACTTAAAACTTTAATCAGATTTCAGTTGTTTGATCTAGTTTGGGTCAGGTTTTGAAATTCAAATAAATAAATAAAATTTTATTTTAATTTTCTAAAGGATTTCAAATGTTATATTTAGTTTAGGTCAGGTTTTAAAATTCAGATAAATAAATAAAATTTTATTTTAATTTTCTAAAAGATTTCAACTGTTATATGTAGTTTAGGTCAGGTTTTGAAATTCAGATAAATAAATACATAAATAAATAGTAATCCTATCTAACATGTCAAATGTAATTTGGATCAATTCTTAAATTAATGAACAAATGGGGTCTTGAAATTTAACTAATTAAAATGAACAAAAACAAATACAAAATATACAATATGTAATCGATAAACAAACATTTTGATTGTATTTTAATTGTTTACAGTGATTTGGATCATATCTTGAAACTCAGTAAATAAAAACAAACAAACAAATAACATTTAACTTTTGAATGTGATTTGGATCAGATGTTGAAATCCAATGAATATAAATGAATGAATGAACAATCAAATTTAATCAGATTTCAATTGTTGGATCAGATCTTGAAATTGAATGAATGAATGAATGATTGATTGATTTCAATTGTTGGTCATGGTTTTGATCAGGTCTGTAAACTTGATCTTGTGTTCTGCTGTTCAGACAACAAAAAACTAAACTGATTTGAGTCAGATGCACCAAAAAGCTATTTTCTACCTATTTCAACAAAGTCAAAATAGATACAGTGGCATCAAATTTGGGTTTTTGTTCCTCTGTCAGAACTCCTCACCTTGCATTGTTGTATTTCCATGTAAAAGCAGCTTTCATCATGTCTTCTTACTCAGAAAGAACACTCTGAAAGCATTGAGGGAGACAGCACAAACGGTCTTATTTAACACACTGTTATTGTTTTATCAGGGCTATTCACAGGGGCGTTTGTTTAAGACCAATGCTTGACAAAAGAATAAAAGATAACGTGTGTAGCGCAGAAACATCTCGTCTTCAAACCTCCAGCAAACAGCAAGCTGACTAAAGCAAAACGAATAATAAAATCCAATCCTTTCATAAAATAGTCATTAGGGGCATTTAGAAAGAGAATTAGCCGCCAGGGCACGTATCGTTAGTAGCTCCCCCTCCACACCGCAGCTGACCGCTGAGTCTGAGCGGCCGCTTTGCTCATACGGCTCTTCTCGTTTGGCAAACGGCTCCAGGGGCGAAAATAATGATCTGCACAGACATGCCAATGCTATCTGGACCAGATAACACTGTCTTAATGACTCCTTATCCTTCGGCCTCTTCGTAGAGATGGGTGCCACAGCAAATATATTCCCGTCATTGGGTCATTAGCTCTTTATTGCACCGATAATGGACTTAAGAATTTTTGGTCCAATTCGAGTGTACGCTGCCCAGTGGAAAACAGCCCTCGGATAGATTAGCCAACGGCTAGTACGGATGCTCAACGAGCTCTTTTCCCATTCCTGATTAGCAGATCATTAGCTGGTATTGGCTAAACACAATGACACTTTGTTACTCAAAAACAAAATCTGATAAAGACGTTGTAATGGGGTCTGGATAATGTTAATCACTGTACTCAGTGTATAAAACACATCCCTAATCACACTTAACACTCACAAATCTGTATTTTGTTAGCCTTTTTGTTCAGACAAGCTGCAAAAATTGGTCAAATCTGATCTATGTAGATCCTTATTTAAGAAAAGAGCGAGCAAAAATGAGGACACTTGCAGATAGAAATGCTTTGATAGATCAAACATTAATTAATAAAATACAAGTTCACTACAATATATGGTTAGCACTGAATGGAAAGCTACAAACAATATCTTTTCTGACTAGAATCGACATATAATCAGTAAAAGAAGGTGTTTTATACATCAAGCTGGATTTTAAAGTAAATTTGAGCAGCTGAAATAGTTATAACAACAACTATAATGTACACTTACATGTCAACATTTAGCTTAAGCTAAATGCTATTTTTAATCTAAACATGCACCATTTAATTTAAACTGCCAACATTAAGCTAACTTAAGCTAAGCTAAAATGATATTTTAACCTATCAACCAATTCATATAAACTGTCAACATTAAGCTAACTTAAGCTAAATGCTATTTTTAGTTTAAACATGCACCAATTCATTTAAACTGTCCAAATTTAGCTATGTTAAGCTAAGCTAAAATGCTATTTTTTAGCCTAAACACACACCTGTTATCAAGCACGATTCATTGAGTACATCAAGAAAATCGATATCAGATCATAAACATTTCTGTTAGCTTATAGTAAGACATGATATAAGGATGTTTTTTTTTTGCCTTGCTTCACAGTTAAAAAAAAATCCTTAAAACAAGATAAATTCACTTTTAAACACTTGCAGTGGTTTTCTTGTTGATTTAAATTAAAGTTCCACAAACAGATGGATGGATGAACTTGAGTTTTATGTGAGGTTTTGCTTTTAAGACTGTCAATTTGAAAACAGATTTGAGTTAGATGTGCTAAAACCAAATAATTTTTTATTGTTCATTCTGAAACAAACCATATATCAGACGAGTCGTGTGATTCTGTTATCACTGTTTAAACCATTACCATCAACATTAATACAACAATCTATGCACATGGTACACATCCACAGGCCTGTCAGTGTGTACCGTAATGAAGATGCACACACCACAAAAAACCCAAGCTTGCACGCACATACAAACATGCCTCTCCATCCTTGCGTCAATCTCAACTTTGCAGATGCACATAAGTGGCTCATCATACGCTGTTAGGCAAGAAGAATGCTAGTTATTTCACCTTAAATGTCACTGGCAATTTATTCCATGCGGCTCATTCAGCTGATCTGTGATCTGTTATTTAAAGAATGCAAGACGTGTTATCGACACAGACGGATCTGCAAAGGCGGCCTGCCATTATCAGTAATGTGCTCTGGATAGCACAGCACCGACAAACGAACTGAGAGAGATTCGGAGTTCGCAGGCCCTGTGAAGTTCTCTCTTTTGATGTGGCACACTAACCTATACCAGATGGACCAGGATTGGTCCACCAGGAAAGCCCAGCAGTGACACTGAAATGCACATTTCAGACAAATGGAGATATAAGGAAACACACCCACTCTAAGAGACATATGCAAGTACAAAACAACAAGGCTATGTTAATGTATTTGGTCTTGGCGGAATAGATCTGCTGCGCTGTTGCTGCAGCTAATTTTTGATTAGTAACATTGCCAAGAACTTCATTTGGACAACTATATATGAAGCCGTAAGCATGCAAGACATTTTATGTATTTCATCATCATTACTTCTACTAATACCTCAGTGGCCCCCAGTTTAGTAAACCATAGACCAGGATGTACATCTCAGGTCAGCAAACATACATCACTGTGTTACTGCAGACCTTGGGTTATAAAGACCCAGATTTGTGGAATTTAAATGAAGATTGCATGTGATCCAGTCATGCAGAGCAGCGCTAATGGCTATTTCAGTGTCTTAGTTAACACCTTCTTTCAAGTACATCTACACAGCTGGAGCTGAGAATAGCTCTAGCCGTTTATGACGGGCTATTCCCATTTGACCTAATTTATACTAAATTGGAGAGATGATTGTATTCAGCAGGGGGTGCGAGACACGCGTAGCTCCTGACAACACCCTCACAAACCCTTTCAAAGCAAATATTTGAGATTATTCAAGGCAATTTTCTACCGTCCCTACCTCGAGCTTACATACTCAGGACAGGCGTAACGACTTGAAACATCTTATTTTGCCAGGCTGAAATGGCTGCGGCAACAGGGAGAGCTGAGCTCCGGGTTTTCTCAGCGGGTGATTTAAGAGTAATCAAACATTGCTGCACTGCTACGGGAACCGACTAAAGCCCGTTAAACTGAAGTCCGGTGAGATAAGAACAGCACTACCTCATCTCTAGCAACCTCAGAAACAAGCGCAAACCCTCCTCCGAGACTTATTTGCGGCAGATGGGCTTGTGATTTCTCCAGCACCCGATGAGCGATATGAGAAGAATGTTGATCTGTTAGGCATTAATGCTCGAAGACCTGAGCCAGCGCATACGTGTGGCCTTGAGCGTCAAGCCGAAGCCTTCGCTGGATGAGAGCTTTATTTCAGGTGCATAATTGGACTCCTGGCTTTTATGGCCTCATTTACTGGAGGAGTGCTTGTGCACTACCACATCTGTGAAGGTTATGTTTGCGCCCAAGGATTTCTGCACACTACTGCTGCGATTTTAACAGGTGTAGGGTTGAGCTGCGTAAACCAAATTCTGCTACTAAGCATGGACTCGAATCACAAAGGCAGTCCTTACAAACACAATAAGCCAGAGGTTCTCGACTCTGGGCTTGCTAGAGCTGCAGGTCGCGAACTGTATCTGACATATACTGTTTTTATTTCTCTGAGCTTGACTTAGAATAATAGACTAGAGCTATATATAAAATACACAGCTTCTGTTTAATTACATGAAATGGAGGCTAAATCGTGACCTAGATGAAAAGGAAAACTCAATGTAATAAGGCAACTAAGGCTCTAAAACTACCTTTTGCTTTCAGACTATTTATTTGTATTAAATCCAGACACTGATCCAATAGATATAATACAGCATATAAAAGCTGAAATTAAATGAACTCTTGCAACTGTGAGGGACTGGTCACACAGGGCATGATCTTGGATTCAAAATGCATGGGTTACAAGACGTGATTTTCGAAAAATGAACACCACCTTAAAATGCAGTATAATGAAATGTATAATTATTACTAAATAAGATTCTGTGAGAGAAAAATGTCAGCATGATTTTCTGAAATTATATATACAAAACTGCATAACATTCTAATAAGTTATTCATTTTAATACTATTCTTAAATATTATTATTAATAAATTAACAACACTAACAGTTATTTCATAATTATTTCATTACACTTTTTTTAACCAGCAGAAAAAAATCCTTAAAGTATATTTATAATTATATATATATATAAGACTCTGAGTGAGATAATACAAGATATTTGTGAGGAAAAAAAAGTCTGCATGATTTTGTAGACAATAGACAAGAATGCCAAATGTCTGTATTACTTTTAATTATATAATAAAGATAATAATAATAATACATTATTATTGTCACTATTATTAATATTATTAGTATGTATATATTAAAAATAAGTTAATTATTATTAAGAAAAACAACTAGTATCTATATTTTTATTATTTTTATTACACTTTTTTTTTTTTTTTGCTGAAAAACTTTTCCAAACTTTTCCGAACCAAAATAGGTTGAGAAGTTTTACAGTAAGCATTCTATACCTTGCATCCACAGTGCTAGCAAAAATAAAGAAAGAAAGAAACGAGAAGAAAGAAGAGTATGGGGTGCTAATCAGACCAGTGAGCCACGTTTCTAATGGGCACCCAGGGGACCGAGGCCAGTGGACCCTTCCAATCCACGGCATCCGTTTTGACACAGGAATCACCGCAGAGCAGCGGAGCAGTGTAATTACTGCCCACCATCACGCTCGTGACGGCTGTAATACCTGACGAAACTTTAGCTTTACACTGGACGTGAGACTGGGGTCTCATCACTGACCCATCACTAACTGATCAGAGATTGTAAGCTAACATCAAGAAAAAAAGTAGGCGCAATAAAAACAACAGATTTTGACAATGTTCTACAAGCAGCAATACAGCGAGGGAATTCTGAAGAACTTTTCATTCCCTCAATCACAAAATTTGCAAAATAATGGACGTTGCTGTCGGCTCATCTCCGCTGTTTGTTTATTTGCCGGTTAAATGTGTTTATATTAGTAAATGGCGATAAAAGACGTCTGTTTTCCTCCTCGACTGGTGACCCGTGACCTCTGGATGAAGCTGGAAAAGTACGCCCACACTCCTGCTGTGCTTTCTGGTCTTGGGTCAGATACGTGGGTTGGGCAAAGAGAGCAGTAGTGAGACGGAGAGAGAAAGTGTGTGTGTCGCTCGCTCTGAACCTCCGAGCGAATTCTAAATGTGAGTGATTAGTTCTTGGATGGTTGTCTGAAAGCTTTACTATTGCCAGCCCACTGCAGGCTTGGGAAAATAAAGCACACAGTTATTTCCTGTCTCTCCATGTCACCTTCGAGCACCTCCAAGAAAACTATACACACGAACAATTCAGAGACTTGGACAGCACAAAATAACAGAAGTTGTCGCAATAGACCGAACACATGTTCAACACATGGAGTTTCATGGAGTTGCATGGAGTTGCAATGATCTGCAACTTTAATTTTACTTGGTATTAGGAATTTGAAGAAAAGTTTTAAAAAAGAATGAACAAATTAAGCAAGAATGCATCACATAATTAGTTCTACAGACATGAATAATAGGTGTACCATTGAGGTGCAGTCACATTTCTCTAGAAATTTCATGACTGAAATCCAGTCATTTCAATATGAATCCATGTGATTTGGAGTGTCGCTTGAGTACGAAAAGTTCTCCACACAGATTTTGCTAAAATTAAAGAGGGTCACACAAATTCGCCTCAATGGACCTTTTTTTCCCAACAAAATTTGCCAAAATGTCACTAATATGACCACACCTTTTAACACAAGCCATTTCTAAAGACCAGACTATCGTATGCTGAGTTTCCATATTAAATCCTAAATCAAACTCTTATATAAGGTCACAAAATCTACAAAATAAAATCAGAAGGTAGTAAGCCCAGAAAGGAAGTATAAGAACATCATTAAAATAGTGACGTGTCGTGGTACTCTTGTGAACTCTCAACGGAGACTGACACTCAAGATAAGAAATTGTTGAATAAAGTCATTATTTTTGTTGTCTCGGCACACAAAAAGTATTCTTGTAGCTTCGTGACATTAAGGTTGAACCACTGATGTTACATGGACTATTTTAATGATGTCCTTATTGCCTTTCTGGGCCTTGAACTTGTCAGTTGCGTTGCTGTCTATGCAGGGTCAGAAAGCTCTCGGATTTCATCAAGAACCTTAATTTGTGTTCCATGAGGGTGAGCAATGAATGACAGATTTTTAGATTTTCATTTTTGGGTGAACTATCCCTTTAACCAACAAAAATGTGCTTTTACCAGCATTAAAACTATTCAGAACCTTTTAGAAAAACCACATATGCACTGGCAACCACTCAAAAATCATGATCATGAATCATGAATTTCACACAGGCAAACACCAATTTTCTTCAGAAAATCTAGTTTCTATCATCTCTTGTTGTGCTTGATAGAAACAAAGTTGGGTAACTATTGACACAATATTAGACACAAATGACCTCCGTGAAGCAGCCCACAACACTCATTTCCATTGCAAATAAACATCTGCTAGGCCGAATCTCCACCCACAGTTACAGCTCTCCGCTCAAAAACAAGCACCACGTGGAAGAAAAAAGCCTCCCTCTGGACCATACTGAACTCTCTGTATCCAATGAGCACCCCGATCTTAAAAAGAGCCCTCCAGGAGCTATTTATTAGTTCGGCCATTTTATCCACACACACACACACACACACACACACTCCTCCTTAAACTTAATCAAATGATGAAGGTTTTAAACAAGGTTTGGTGGATGAAAGTGTTGGGATGGTAATGATGCCATGTAATGATTTCCCCTGAGGAGATCGGATCTATTGCCAGGAGGGAGAACGGGGAGAAGAAAGACCTGAGGGAGAGAGTCGGTGTAAAGAGGGAAAGATTCCACATCAGCATTTCACACAAGCACCTCCGTCATGAAAGAGACTCCGAGCGGGAGGTGGAGGCCATATTAAGATGAGAACGATCCGAATCGCACCCTTAGCATCTTGATTCCGTGTTCTCCAGCTCCCTTTTTGAGGGTTGCCGGTAAAATATCAAGTGTTTGGGAGGAAGCAAGCGATATTAAACAGCTGAAAGGTACGATTTAACAATGCTCAAAGTCGGCGTAAGATAAGCAACAAATTAGACGTGTCTGTGTTAGGGAGATGGGAGGAAGGGGGTAAAAAAAGTCTCTCGCAATCGATTGCGTCGTCAAAAATTAATCTGCCGCCCTGCGCCTGGGACTCGCTGCCAAGGTTTGTGAGAAGTAATAAGCACTCATGTAACTACCCTCTCTCTCTCTCTCTCTCTCTCTCTCTCTCTCTCTCTCTCTCTCTCTCTCTCTCTCTCTCTCTCTCTCTCTCTCTCTCTCCTTGCTTCTGCCCAGGAATCTGCTCTTGTTCTCGGCAGGGATGTTTTAGCTGGTGAGGCCAGACATCCAGAGTAATCTAGACCATGTATCCTTGCTGCGACAATTGGTTTAGATGACTGACGGCTGGACCAATGAGAGCGAATCCACCGCGTTCCCTTTTGAGCAACAATTTTGTGATGCTTTGTAAACACAAAGTCGTAATTGGGTGGAAAGCCTGCTGTGATTTAACTACTGGCATGTGCGCTGAACCATTAGCTCTACGAAAATGTGTTAAAAACGGCTCAAATACACCCTAAACCCTGAGTATTTTTGAAAGGCTTGATGGGTGTTACACAATCCATTCTTTGGAAGTGTTGCTCGGTGTCTGTAGTAACAAAGCAGGCGTGTATGGGCAATAAGAGCACTGCGTCTGTCAGGCCGGAATGGTAGTGCATCAAGTCTGGAGGTGACAATGCACTCTTGCCCATTTGCACCACATTAAGGCCTGCTCCGAGCAGAAAAGTGCCTTTCTGCGTTTCACCCCTCTTTACCCTAAAGTAATGGAGCTTTTTCACAGCTCATGGAGGTTTTTGCAGGCCACGCACTTAATGGTGTTCGGTTATCACCTGCCTGTCTGCTCATGGAGTTCATCCCTATTTGTCTCTAGGAGGACTTCTGCCATTGTTTGGATCAAAATCTCCCAAGCCAGATCTGAACCACAGCACTGAACTCCCGACAACTCAAGGCACCATTAAAATCAAGAACCTTTGGTATTTCTGCTTAAATTACCCAGCATTGAGGTCCTACAACTAGAATCTATTTAAACGAATAACACCAACTGTTTTAACCGTGTCTGTGCAGAGACGTACCAATAGTACTCGAGTTATTAGTTATGTTAAGTCTTTACATCTAAAACTCATACTACTGCAACAAATGCCGGTAAGTTTCTTACACAAATAGAAAAATGGGCCTAAAAATAGAGTCCTAAATCATAGATATTTTGCATAAACTTTAAATATGCATTGAAAATATATATAAAAAGGGTTTTAATTTTTTTTTTTCATTTCACATAAATCAAGGGAAAAATAGTTTTACAATAACTTGAGTAACAGGGTTGAAGGTTGTGCTTAATGCTCTCAAGAAAAATAAATATTGTAGGTCATACTTTTATACCTTGAGTGTCACAATTCTAAGAAATGTTTTTTTTTATTATTTGTAATGGGTGGAAATGATGCAGTAACAGGGTTGCAAATAGAACGTGAAACATCAAAATATCACTAAAATTAATGAATAAATACATAAACCATATATCGATTCAATATTGATTTAAATTTATGTTTTTGTTAAAAAAGGAGAAGGGACTACAGATATATTTGATGTGATTAAACTATACTTTTCTTGCTAGGTAATGATAATTTTGATTTTTAGACATATCTAACAGTCCTCAAAAGAAATAAACATAGATTTTGTGCCTCTAATGCTTAAAAAAGTGTTGCCAAACATTAATACACTAGTCATTCTGAAGTTCTCTATACTTCAGGCTGCATTTGGAATTCAAGCAGCAATTTATTTCACCTCCAGATGAGTTTTTCCCGTGTTCCTGCGTGTTCAGAAACGGCGCAGTGTGCGTAGAAGCTATTATCCTCGGTCTGTTCAATTATTGATTGGCGAATGCCACAGGGTGCGCGAAAGCGCAGTATACGAAGACCAAATAAATCTGTGTTTGGACTTTTTAGGCTGTGCCTTCGACACCCTGGACTTGCGACGGTAATGGTGATGCTAAAACCACAATTATTTGTCAAGTCAGGAAGAAATCAAACATCTGCACCACAGGTTCAAAATGTGAGTTTCCAGCTTTTCCACCAGACTGTAAAGGTTTGAAAGGACTGTGCTTTCTTCTGTAAAGACGCACGTACAATGCTGCAACACCTTTGTAACATGCCGTCTATTATGGTCCATGGCTGTAATTGACAGAGCCGGACAGCATCAATTTCACTTCTATTATGACATCTCGGATCAGTTGTGTCCGGTACTATTCCGATCGTAAGTTTTTGACAGGATGGATTTGAATGATATTTCCAGAGTGATTGAGCTGCCAGCCGTCTCCCTCAGGTCCCTCACAGCCTCTGAAGCAGCTTTTATTTCTTTCATAAAACCGGGCAGATTTATCTATTATTAACTCTGCTCCTCATAGCAGCCACATTTTTATGTATTGCTGAGACAGGGTTAAATGATTTTCAGTTAATTAGCTTGCCTCCAGGTTATTGATTTTCCTTCAGAAGGCAGCGAGGCTCCAAACCGGGTCCTCTGACTGGCTTCAGCGCCGTCTCTGATCATGGCCACATGAAGGTGCAGCCGAAGTGATGCTGAGAGACAATCCCATTGCACCTTTGCTGTAGCATGCAACATACTGTTTCACTGGAACTTTGAAAGTCTAGATTCGCCCACAGAGGAAACAACTTTTGTAGGACGCTCTCAAGAACAGCGACATTATAAACACTCACACTGAAGCATTTTAAGCAGTTGGGGAAGCTAAATCAGTTCAATCTTTTGCCATTGTAACAGCACAAGGACTCAGATGTGATGTGTGTATGCCCAATGGGGTCATGAAACAAGGGTATTGAAGTTCTATTGCATATACTGGAGAACCGACTGAATGGATCTACACAAAACTGTGGTAAGAATCTATACGCTCTAATCAATACAACAATATTGTCAAATAAATCAGATGTATCCTTCCTTCAGATTACATTGTTGAGGTAAAGTCTTGTATTTTGTGTGCAGAACCTTCAATGTCACATTCATCTTCAGAGTGTCAAGTTTGTAGGTTGGCTGAATCCAATTAGATGGCTCTAAATGGAAAACATGCCAGAGCCGTGGCCAAGTACACTGAGCTGCTGTGCTCATGTGGGCAATTCAAGTTTGAGTTTGGCTAGCATTTTCAATCTCATTCCAACCATCATTTCCTGTCTTTTTAGCTACCTGGAAACAGGATAGAAACCATTCATAGCTCCCCATCAACCACTTAAATGTCTAGTCTATCTTCAAATCACCTGACTTTTAAATGATATGAGGTCTAAATTTGTTACTTTTTTATATTTTTACATTTTTTGCTTAATCGGAAAGGAATGAAACTTGGTGACTTGTACTTACACCGCTAATGCAACAAAAGAAAAAAAAATAAATCACGGATGTGATCGGATATGTTAAAGGGACGAAAAATAAAAAAGTAACACTTGGTACCATTGTGGTCAAAAATGACTGGAAAAAAGCTCATAAAATGGTCTAAATATCGCAAAATGTCATGAAATCTAAAAATTCAAAATAATATATATATATATATATTTTTTTTTTTTTTTCAAGTGTTATTGAATAAAAATATATAATTACATTGATTAAACAAATCGGTCCCTTTTGACCATGAAGGTACCAAATGTGACCCAAAAATGAAAGGGCGCAGAGTTTAATTATTTTTAATGGAAAAAATAGTTCATAAAAATTGTATAAATATTGCATAGCATCATAAAATCCTCTCAAAATTCTAAATAATAAAAATTACATTCCAAGGCTTCGGTCACTTTTGACCAAGTGTGACCCAAAATTGAAGACGCCCAGAGGGTTAAGCTGTTTTAAACATTCTGACAAACCAACATTTAACATATTTCTTGGGCTCTTTATTTAACAGTTGACACTAAAATGTCGGTGTATTTATGGACATTATTTAAATGGAAAACACGGTGGCCAAGTGCTACATTGAGCTGCAGTGCTCATGCAGGTAATTCAAGTTCATTCCCAGCTATTTCCCCATAATCTTCTTGTCTGTCCACTACTATTGGATCAATAAAAGTGGACAACGTACAGAAAGGCTGTCAAAGCCAAAGCCTAGTTTGTGAGATATTTGAAACACCTTGCAACCACTCAGAACACATTTTAACTAGAAACCATTCATAGCTCCAACCACGTAGCCACATCAATTCAAATGACTAACAAACCAACATCTAAAGTTTGTCTTGACATTTCTCTCTAATAAATAGTTGACACTCAAAAGTCAATGTACCTTCTGGAAACCATTTAAATGGAAAACATGTCGGAGTGCTGGCAAAATGGTACATTGGGCTCTGATGCTCATCCAGGAAATTTAAGTTTGACTTTCCATTCTTTTCTATTCTACACAATCATTAAAAGTGGAGAACAGAAAACATCTCGTAGACTCAACTGTGAGATACTGAAAACAAAGCAACATTAAAAAAGCATAAACCTGAACTGTGGACCTAGCAACAGCCTCTTAAAACACTTATTAGTAGTTATGTAAGTATTCATAAGGCATAGCTACCCTGAAACCATTTTAGGAAAATGCTTAAAGGTAACTAACTTTAATGAACAGTTTCTTTGCTTTTAGAAGTGGAGATAAAAAGGTAACACAAATTTTCTACAGATCGGAAGAGGAGGGTCAGTTCGGAAAAATGTTCACTTGCTATCCACCATCCACTCCCTAGGGGTCATCAGGTCTAATGTTTACTGTGATTGGCTGAAATCGAGATGACATCACATCAACTTTCTGTCTGAGTGGGAAAAAGCACTTGATCTTTTCATGATAACAGACTCCAAATGGTGACGGCTGATTCTATTCTCTGCCTCATCAATGTTTCAGGCCTGAGTAATGAAGTCGAATGTCGCGCAGCCACTATCATGCGTCTCACACACACATACGTGAACACAGAGAGCCATGTGACGATGAATTATGGCAAGACCCCTCCCTACTTGACTTCCACAGAGGTGGGCTCTCTGACAAACATAAATTATGTTAATAGAATGAAATAAAAAACACTTTATTCCAAAGGTTTCAGTACTTTGAAATGTCAGGATGATCTAGTACGCTACCTGCAGAGAACTCCGAAGCTTAAGTCAGAGCGCTAAAATATTAAAACAAGAAATTTGCGCACTCTCCCGAGGTGCTGGAAAGGTGGGTGAAAAATGGAGAACGCACGAGCGTGTCTCCCAGGTGGAGTTTTTCCATTCATTAATTGATCCGAGCGCCAAATATAGCTCCGCATAAGAGCACGACTGAATATTGTAGATACGAAACTTATTTGACGGTGCTTTCATGGGAAGAATTGCCATTAGGCCTGTTTTTTGTCCTGTTGCCTCAATCAAGTGCTTAGTCAATGTTATCTAAATGCCAAATTATAATTATCGTTCATATTAGGCGTTTGATTTAAAAGAAGTTGATTAACTCCCAAGGTTATTACACTAGGGGGGTTATCTGGCAGGAAGCTCTCAGGAAACAACATTTTCTTCTATTATTCTTGTCCAGATGAGAAACATGGAGGACGTTTGCATCCAAATTGGAGCAAGTCCCACTGCTACCTCGACATTCCCTGTGTATAATGCGAGGGGGGCCGGGATGCTAAGCAGCTAAATTAACCAGAGATAGGATATTAATTGAACAATTCCATTGTTGCTGTGGCAAACTGCCAATTGATTGGCCCTTCTAGCTGGATCTTTTCCTCTTTATGGGCGCTCCTCAGGCCGCCAAATGCTTTTTCGTTAATGCGAGAGTGAAAAGAGGAGAAGGAGAGAGGGAAAAGGGTGCAGGGGCTTGGTCGTGGTGTTCAATTACAGCAGGCAAGAGGATAAATCAATATCATTTAAATTGCTTATGGTAATCACCTGCGATCCAATCACTAAGATCAGCATAGGATATCTGCTGACCCCAGCCAAGTCTAACAGTCCCCTAGCTCCAACACTCAAAATCTCCTACTGAAACACATGTGTAAAGGTCACGCTTTCCAATGCTAAGAGTAGATTGGGTCAGGGCGTTGCCTTTCGAGGTGTGAGTTGAATTATTTCTTCTATAAGGCCTGTTTCAAGCTGCACACGTAAACAAAGCAGCAGAGTAACTGCAACAACAGAATTTAGTTTTTTAAAATTCAGCATTCATAAATAAGATGGTTATCAAGAGTGAGCTATTGCACAGGGTTTTGATAAAAAGTTGTCTCAAACTGAATTTATAAGATGGAATTTAACCTGAATTAACCACACCCCACAGGAAGCTGAATGGCCTATGAATTGGAAAGACAGAAAAGGAATTTACTTCATTGTACCTTTGCCTGGAGTTTGATAGACAGGCGATCTGACCAATCATAACGCAGAATCTGCCATTTTTATCTGACAAACCAACCACACAGGAAAGTAGATTAATGTCGGTGGACTTGAACTTGAAAAAGGGCGCGCATTGACGTCTTTCCGCGGTTGAAACAAGATACCTTCTGATGTTTATTTTGTACTATAACTAGTAAAGATGAAGAAATGATTGGTTCACATGCCGCTTGAACTGAGGCACAGTGATCTGCCATGACACATTAAAGAGCCTCAAAACAGTATTTATTGTTTGAATTACTTAATTGACAAAAATCGAAAGCTGAGACTTTGTTTCATACCTAAAGTAACCTGCTCTGTCTTGTCTGTCAGTGCATTGTCAGTTTTCTCTTTGTATTTTATACAAAATACATATTTATCTATGTATTTTTCACTGCGTGAGAACATAATGTGTGGCGGAAGAGTGCCATGGCTTGTCTGACACAGCAACAGTAATAAAGGGGAGCGGGTCTTTGCAATGGGTTAATTACAATTCTAAAGAAATTCTGGAAAATTCAGTATTTCCGCCTGACAAGTTAATTTATTAAATATGATCGAAAAAAAATTATATTAAATACACTCCTGTACGGCACACAAAACTTCAAACTTCTTAAATACCCCCCCCCCCCCAAAAAAAAAACAAAAAAAACTTTCAAATAATGCTTTCCTTAGCCAAAAAGTTTTTAAAAACAAACTTTGACAAACTTTTTTTTTTTTTTTTAATTCCAGTACTGCATCCTATTTGCTAATTCAAATTCAGGAATTGTGTTGGAATTTAAAATGCATTCTCAATTCAATTATGAAAACAACCCTGCTATTGAGAACTACAAACATGATCATCATGAAATATAATTTATATGAGCAAAGATGCCATATTTGGTAAATAATCCCCAAACTGTAGCTATAAGAATAGAAAGTGCATGTGAGCATGCATCTTTTTTCAAACAATAGGTGAGCAATGAGCTCTTATATTGCTTCATAAGTCTAAACTGCACAAGATTACACTGGGAAAAAGGTTTCAAGTGCAATTTCAGGTTATTCTTTGTCCGACGTGCAACAAAAATAGGCTCAGCACTGTTAACATAAGCACCGAAATGATGCTTACGCTTAAATGTTAGTTGAAGCACCACTTCCTCGTGCCTTTTGGCCTACAGGCCATCTATTAGGCGCAACGCTGAGATAAATATGCTGAAATCATTGAGTCAACACAGGGCATTTGCTTCACTGAGCATTTTAGGTAGATTTATTTGCCCCTTCAAGTGGCCATTTCGATGCGAGTTTTACCCCTCATGAGATAATATGACTTCCTGTGTATAAATGGCACTGACAAGTGCAAAAAAAAAATGGCAAGTTTGCTGCAATTCTCTGAGCTCAGTAATGGGCTTCGGTAGAGATGAAGGGCAGAGAAGAGAGCAGCAATGCGAAAGGCATTAGTTAGTCCTTATTATGTTCACATTCCACTGAAGTCTGTTCTGGAGCTGAGAAAGGAGTCAAACATATGGTCCTGACCTGCGCTCGCTACTGTCTCAATGTGATTATGGCTGATCTCTGCACCCATAATTACTTCACATAAACTCACAAGTCGTTAGTTCGTATGAGAAAGCAAGAAAGAAAGCATGCCGTCATTGAAGAAAGGTCAGGAGACCGTGCATTCACATCCCGCCTCTGACCTATTTCGTCCGCATTACCGCCGATGCACCTCCAAAAATGCTCTAAAAACGTCTAGTCCAGCAGATACAGTCAGTTCCGGATTGCAAGGCTCAAACTCAAATTGATTTATATTGCACCGTGTCGCCTATAAGTCGGATCCCGGCTAAGCGTTCATTAATTTTTCAGGACCCGTGGAGCCATTGTGTGATATAAATCTCTTCTAAACCTTGATACTGGCCCACGCCATGACTTTGAAGTGCTGCCTAATTAAGCGGCCGTACAGTTAACGAGCCTTACAATAAGGCAGTGGGAAGATCTGAGAAATATATGGTGTCTGTTGTAATATAGAAACAGCGTGGGAGGAATACACCATTACAGCATCTATCTATCAATATATAGACCACTAGCACTTTTTTCCAAGCACATGTCAGTCTCGACTCTGTTTACTGAACGTCCATCTAAAGAACAATTTCAAGGTTGACTCCAAGAGCCTTGAGTTTCCACCCAAAAAATTTTCTTGGCTAGGCCAGACCCCTGCTTTTCCCCAGCGGAGGGAGAGCCCCTTGTGGGTGGATCAGTCATTATTGATCACAGAGCAAGGTTTAGCTGTTCTTCATCTGGCCAGCCTGTAAAATGCTTGGCTTGACTGAAATATTGCACACCCTGGAGCTGGGCACAGACCCAAAACAAATGAGAAAAAGCCTTTACGGGGCATATGCATGGCCAGCCGTGGCGACCTTGGGGCTAAGTAGTAGTATTTACTGTGACATCAAGAGAGGGCTGGTTAAAGAGAAGGACAAAGCAACCGAAGGATGCTCATACATTCAAGACACAGGGGTTTAACTAGTTTTGGAGCCCTTAATAGAAAAATGGTCTCATTTCAGACAGCTTGTCCAATTGAAAGTCTGACAATCAAAATTGATTCGGTCTTTTAAAGCACATTGCTGGTCTTAATGTGAACAAAACATCCGTAATTTTTAATCAAAATGTCTTGCTATTCCTGTGATCTGACTCATACAACATTCACTTTTCATAATAATCAAATCAACAACCAGCAGATAAATTCCAGTTTACATTTTTTCTTGTTCATTTCACTTAGAAATGTGTCACAAAATGAAAGTCAGCCACAACTTGCATTTCATAAGATCCCCGTTTTCTGGCAGTGTAGAACTGAATTCCTGCAGTGGTTAATAACACACTTTCACAGTCTGAAATAGGCTAATTCATATTTTTACTTACCTTCATTTTATTTCATGTAGTTCAGAATTTCAGTTATTCTTGCTTCCAGAAGATTTATATTGGTCGTAGCTGTGTGGAGGTCTTGAATTTTTTCAAAACAAAGGGAACTTAGATATTATGACTTCAAAAACAGAACTTTTTTTTGAAATCGTATAAAGACTGAAACACTCGATAGTAAAAACACTGAAAGAAACATTTCATTTGTGTCTAAGGCTAATTATTACAATGATTACAGTGATTGTGCATAGTTGCATGAAATTAGTAAAGAAGCTATTCATAACATATCAAGATAATGAGTGAAGCATGAATAATAAGAAAGCATTCCTTGTTCTGTTAAGCAGGGCTATTTTTTTTTTACCAAACATCTGCTAATGTTAGTAATGTGGCTATATAAAACAGGTCAATTTATCTACTGAGGCAGAATACGGTCAGATAGAGTGCACATTAATGAGTTTTTTTGTGCCTGCATGCCAAGGGTGCGTTAGAAACAAATAAAGAGGTGCTCCATGTGCATTAGACAAACATTGGACTTAACTTCGGTATCACTTGGGCTTTCAAATAGCTCCCTCTAGTGGACAAAACATGCACTGTTTTTTGCACACTTGCAACCTGTAAAAGCATTATTGCAACCACTTGTCAGAAACATTCTTCTTTTTTATTTTCAAACTTTATTTAATCCATTTATAAACATTTTGTTATTGTTCATAATTTCTTTAAACCTGCAGACAATGAACATTAAAATTCAATGTTGGTACTTCGCAAATTAAACATTTTCCTTTGCTTGTCTTCGCAATTACTATGAAAATGCATACAAACTTAAACAGCCCTAAATACCTGACACAATCCAAAGTTGTTGCTCAAAGTCTTGTCGTGATTAATAAGTAACAAAAAACAAATGTCTGTTCACAGTGTAGTGTACAGTACAGGTCAAAGCTTTAGACTCATCCTGAAAGGTGTCAAGAGTTAAAGATTACATTAATTAAATATTATCAAGTTATTAAGTTTTCATTCACACTATAAAGTGCATTCATGGGACTGTGGTACTGAAAGCCAATAGAAAACACAAAAACAGCATTATAATTGGTTCCTCAACACATTTTTTTCACGTAACACTGTAATAAAGCATGTCAACTCAAAATAAATGGTTTTAAATGAAGTGAATGCTATCTGTTAGAGAAAGAGCGCTGTGGTGAGCACCCGGTAAGCCATAGAAAAAGTTGTGAACAGCCCCACACCAAAGGCAAGACCTCTGGTAGGCTGGGGCAGAGCCATCACATAGGCCACTGTGTGGACGAAACGTGACCCCACAAACACCCGGAAGTGCAACAGAGCCGTGGAGAGATCCGGCCCCGTGAGTGCATACAGAAGACCGATCACCACAAAGGGAACAATGTTTTCCAAGTCATTCAGATGGCACCTGTGATTCAAGAGCAAAGGCATCAGAAAGAGAGACAATATCAGTATTATATGAACAGAATTATATGTTTACCGTCGCACTCTTTCCACATCCGGATCAACCCTGACTAGCTTCTTCCTGTCTTCTGTGGTCTTCACCAAGGTGGTGTCCTCCAGGTTCGAAAAAACCTAAAAGAGGAGACATTAAATTTGAGAAAATAAGTGCTTGACAGCCCATTGAAAAACACTGAAAATATAGAATGCAGGTTGCATAAATTGAGCACAGTAAATAGCGTACCTGTTTTGTCAAGCGAAAATATGAGGTCATGACGCTCATGAGCATCATTTTGAGGACGACTATGGCTGCATATGTGGAGAAGGCCAGGAAAACCTCGCTGTCAATCATGTGTACAACTTCTGCCATCTTTATTCAAACAGCAGTGAATATAAATGGGAAACAACAAATAGCAAACATAAATAATTAAATTAAAAAAACTAAAGACAATTTCTTTCTTTAGTTTAATATAAGGAATAATACACAAAAGTCTTACAAAAGCAATATGACATACTGGTTTTGATACGAAATATCTCACATCCCCCATCCTATTGCCCTACCAAACTAATTTGGCCAACTAGTTAAAAACCATGTTCCATAACAACTGCCAGTTTAAACTGGATTTTCCAGAATCTTGTCAGTATCAAAGCCAAGCTCATATATATATATATTTTTTTTAACTATGTGGTATTTATAGAACCTTCTTTACCGAAAATGGACAAAACTTCCACAAAGACAGTTATAAGCAAATATTTCTTTAAAACAGGCGCATAGCAGTTTGCCCTTTTAAAGTTGGATTTAGTATAGCTAAGGTCCATGAAAAGAGCAAAGTATCTCATTTAATACTGATTATGTCGCACAATTTAAAGGATTTTAAATTACGGATATTCAATATTGTTACATCAAATATAGTTTGTGCATGCATTTGTCGATTTGCTTGTTTAAGAGTATAATGGAAACAATAGAGCGAACTAGGACGCCCAAGGCGGTCTCTTTGGAATGTAAAAAATGTATGACAAGGTACTTCATATAGCCTTAATATTAACAAGAAACAAACAAAAGTACAAGAGCAGGAAGTTAAAGTGACGTCTAAGCTGCAATATTAACGTTTTGATGAGTTTCTCACCTTTTCGACGCCACTCGGTTTCACTCCTGAACTAACATGAGACGGTGGGCGTGTCGGAAAAACACCAACGGAGGTCTAAACTCTCTCGGGGACGTCGCTGTAGTTAAAACAGTAGCGCATATATTAGCAACGCCAAGGTTCAGGAAATAAATTAACTTATTAAATATAGCCTGTAAATAGTGAATGCAATCGCCAATCTCTCCCACATTTGTATATATTTCTCAGGGTGAGTTTGTTAACTCTTTAAGCACAAATCTTAAAGCTATTTCTTAAAATATGGCACAGGAAATAAAATACAGTTGATTGAACACACGTTGCTCTTTTGTGGCAACATGAAGCAGTATTGTCACACTGCATGTGTAAGTTGTCCATTATGGTATAGTCTATTCAATAAACACTAAAACCAATATGACACACACACACATCAGAAATGTTGCATGCTGCACTCTTTTGCATTTCATAAATAGACTTTGACTTGATTTTGTAATGTCTCCCAAGTCCCAAACTGGTCTTTGCACCCTCAAATAGACGAGTTAATATGTTAAAACCCAAAATAAAAAAAGTCCCGTTTAAGGTTTGAGAGGAGGTTTGAGACCTTGGAACGCATCCTAAAAAGCCTGTTGGCAGTGATAGCAACCTTCTGTTTAATGCTGAGTCATAACGACTCGTTGACTGAAAGTTTGGTAGTTGAGACAGCGACATTACAACAGCGCTTCTACACACTCATATGTGAACACCTGGTAACTGTTATTGGCAACTGGAAATGGATAAACAAAAAGTACAGTTAACACGTTGACATTTTATTATGAATTGCATAAATTTTAATAAGAAAAGATAACACCAGGGAGGGACAATAAAAGATATAAAGGCAGGTCTCTCCCGTTCGACAGTGCTATGGTGTCTTTAAAGAAGCAGTGCCGTGGTGAGCACCCTGTAAGCCATTGAGAAAGTTGAGATCGTTTCCACCAACCAGGACAGACCTCTGCTAGGCTGGAACAAAGTCAATAGGTAAGACACCGTGTGGATAAAACATGACCCCACAAACACTCTAAAGTGCAGCAGAGCCGTGGAGAGATCTGGCCCCGTGAATGCATACAGAAGACCAATCACCACAAAGGGAACAATTTTCTCCAGATCATTTTGATGACACCTGTGATTCAAATCACTGAGAATACTCCCACTTAACTGGTTAAATGAGGACAGATGAGAACTTTGCTGTTACCTTCGGACATGTGATATCAGGATTGGTCTGGAGCATCCTCTGGATCTTTTTATTTATTTATTTATTTTTTTGCCTATTGCAGTGTCCTCCCAGTTTGAAAAGGCCTGAATAGAAAGACATTAAATATAACACAGAGGAGCAATAATATACAACCTTGACATTTCTTAATTTGTTTTTAGCAATCATGATCCTTTTGTTACATTAGATTAAAACAACTTAATTGTACCCTGAATAGTGAAACAATTTTTAATATAAATTACATTTTAGTCTTTAAATTTTGGAAAATAACATCCCAAAGTGCCAGTTTTGGTACTGAAGTTTATTTCATCATTATGCAAAATGAATCAGGCTTAACTGAATTTTCTAAACCAATTGCACCTTTCTGGTTATTCTGAAGTATCCAGTCAAAGGAGCCATGAACATCATTTTGAGGACTACAATAGTGGCATATGCCGAGAAGGCCAGAAACGCATTGCTTATCAGGTCAGCCATTTTGCAAAATTTCCTACTAAGGACATAAAATATTACAGAACAAAAGCAAAGGGGCAATAACAGATATGCAAACACATGACTGTTATTAATTTAAGGTAGGAAAATATTCTCTTTTATTCACTGTAGAGTTTCTACCATGAAATATTGACCAATAGTATCAAGAAACTGGGAACTCTGAATTTCTGTGAAACTGTTCTCTTGAACAGGTTCATAAAACAATTCACCCTTTACGCCATCAAATTTACAACACAGTTTACTGAAACCAATTCATTTGCAGGCCTATGTTAAAAATGTCATACCATTAAGTTTTGTTTAGTAATATATCTGTTCTTAAAATTGCTTATTCAGACTCGGTTCAATTCGTCGCTTTGTGAACCGGTTCAACCAATTCATTAAAAAGATCCGACTCAAAAGAACGACTCAGTCATGCTCGATTTGTGATTGCGAGCTGCCAATAAAAAACGAGAAGAAGAAGAAGAACGACTCGGTCACAATGTGGACACCGCTATTATTGAACACACAACAGTTAGGCTATGCTTGAAGAAATTCCGTTGTGCTTATCAAGGATTATATTTTCACACCTTTTATCGAACAAAATCATTACCGATGCACTGTTTCAAAGTCATTTGAAAAAACTTCGCAGTTTACACCGAACGAGCAAGTGCGCGTACAAGCCTATTGTTCAGCTTAGTTCATATTCAAGATGGATCTTGTCGCCATTGTGCAGTTTAGACAGTATTTATATGTGGAGCTTGTTACAAACTCTCCAGTCAAAATGCAGTAAATATCAACATTAGTGCAACAGGAGAAAAGTTGCTCCTTTTACCTGTTTGGCTATTCCTGCGAATGGCAAGTGCTTGTCACAGTGCTTTGAAATCTGAAATAGCTGAGTTTTCACGTAGCCTATAGGACAGAACCGGCCCATTGCTCCTTTAGCCCGACTGATTTCTTTTCTTGTAGTAATGTCAAGTTAACAGGTTAATGCTGTGGAGCTTTGGATCAATGATAATCTGAGATTATTTTTATCTGTACAGTAAGGTCTTCCAGTCAAATCAAACATAACTGCTGATTCCTTGTACAGTAGGCTACATAACACAGCTGGCAAGTATGCTTGCATTTTATGGTGACTTCACATTTCACGTTATGTAACAAAGGGGGGTTTGAAAAATTCTCCTAAACTGGTCTTTGCACCCTCAAGTAGACAAGACAAGACTGCGAAATAAAAAGGTCCCCTTTAAGCAATGGAAAAAAGCAGATTTGAGAGCTTGGAATGCATCCTAAAAAGCCTGTTGGCATTGATAGCAACCCTCTTTTTAATGCTGAGTCATTGTGATAACGACTTGTTGACTGTTAGCAAACATTTGTTAGTTGAGACAGTGAAATTACAAACATCACCTTCACAGACTCATGTGTAATACTGGTGACTTATTGACAGATTTTATTATGAATTACATACATAAAAAAGATAACACCAGGGACAATAAATGATATAAAACAGGCCTCTCCCGTTCTGCAGTGCTATAGTGTCTTTAGAGAAGCAGTGCCGTGGTGAGCACCCTGTAGGCCCACCACCCAGGACAGACCTCTACTAGGCTGGGGCAAAGCCAAAATGTAAGATACAGTGTGGATGAATGCTATCTATTAGAGAAAGAGCGCTGTGGTGAGCACCCGGTAAGCCATAGAAAAAGTTGTGAACAGCCCCACACCAAAGGCAAGACCTCTGGAAGGTTGGGGCAGAGCCATCACATAGGCCACTGTGTGGACGAAACGTGACCCCACAAACACCCGGAAGTGCAACAGAGCCGTGGAGAGATCCGGCCCCGTGAATGCATACAGAAGACCAATCACCACAAAAGGAATGATGTTTTCCAGGTCATTTAGATGGCACCTGTTATTCAAAATGGCAAGAATCACTGGGAATAGTCCCACTTAACTGGTTAAATGAGGATAGAAGAGAACTTTGCTATTACCTTCGGACACGTTCTACATCAGGATTGGTCTGGAGCATCTTTTTTCTCTCCTCTGGATCTTTTTTGCCCATCGCAGTGTCCTCCCAGTTTGAAAAAGCCTGTACGATGAACAGAAAGACATTCAATATAGGCCTAATGCAGAGGAGCAATAATATAAAACCTTGCCATTTAGAAAACGGGAGTACTGATAAAATATTTTTGCCTTATTTAACGGTCGGTCAAGTTAATTTCAACATTATGCAGAACGAATCGGTCTTAAGTCACATGACATTTTTAACAGAAATTTCTAAACCAATTGCACCTTTCTGGTTATTCTGAAGTATCCAGTCAGAGGGGCCATGAACATCATTTTGAGGACTACAATAGTGGCATATGTAGAGAAGGCTAGGAACACATCATTGTTCATCAGGTCAGCCATTCTGCAAAATTTCCTACCAAGGACATAGAATATTACAGAACAACAACAAAGTAGGTCAAAAACAACAGACAGAGATATCTTAACACATGCAAATGTTCAGATAGGAAAAGATTCTCCTTTATTCACTGTAGCCTAATAATAGTTTCTACCATGAAATCTTGAACAACAGTATGAAATAGGCTACAGAACTTCGAATTTATGTGAAACTGTTCTTTCTTTCTGTTCCTTTACGCCATCAAGTATTTACATTTTGTTTTACAACACAGTTTATTGAGACCAATTCGCTCAAGTTTTGTTTAGTAGCCTAATATATGTTATTAAACTTTTTTTTTAGACGTTTTGTGAAACGGTTCAACCAATTCATTAAAAAGATCCGACTCAAAAGAACGATTCATTCACAAAGTGGACGTCGCAATTATTGAACAAACCGTTAAATGCTTGAGGAAATACCACTGTACTTATATCAAGATCATATTTTCACACCTATACCGAACAAAATCAATACCGTTACAAAGTTATTTCAAAAACAAATGGTCTGTTTACACTTGAACATATGCACACAGCAAGTGCGCAAAACTAGATTGCGCGCAGCTTAGTTTATTATATAATTGCTATTCGAGTTCAGTCGCGTCGCGTGCAGTTTAGACCAAATGTTTACAGCAGCCTATTTATATTCGGAGCTTGTTACACCCTCTCCAGTCAAAATGAAGCAATATAACAACATACGACAACAGGAGAAATGTTGCTCCGCTTACCCGGGTGACGATTCTTGCGAATGAGAAGTGCTTGTCAGTGCTTTGAAATCTGAAATAGTCGAGCTAGTTATTGCGTAAATTCACGTAGCCTATTGACAGCCTACTTGGACCAGAGCCAACCCATTACTGCTTTCTAGCCTGACTGCTTTCTTTTCTTGTAGTAATGTAAAGTACACAGGTTAATACTTTGGAGTCTTGTGGATCAATGATTAATCCTAGTTTATTTTGATCTACAGGAAGGTCTTCCAGCCATATCATTTAGATTCCTTCTACAGTGCCTAACACTGCTGGCAAGTACAAGGTTGCATTTTATGGTGACTTCCTAAGCCTTTTTGTCACGTTATGTAACAAGGAGGGGTGGGGGGGGTTGCAAAATATTTTGACTTTAACCCACAGTTTATCTTGAATATCATCTCTGCTTTTTACCCAGGCAGTTAGTGTGCTTCTGTGAATAGTCACTGTAACACCATAAGAACGTTTTATTCTCCATGTAATCACAACATACTTTTATGACCACTTTTATACAGATTAGCTGTATGGCACCCTGTTTCAGCCACAGGATTAAAATAATAATAAAATTAAAAAATAAGAAATGCCTATTTACTTTTCATCTCACAATTCAGACTTTTTCCCTGCAATTCTGAGAAACTGAAAAAAAGAAGAAGAAAAAAAACAGTGAGATAAAAACTCACAAAGACTCTTTTTATTTGTTTAATTCATGGCAGAAACAAACAAAAAAGTGAGATATAAACTCAGAATTCAGAGAAAAAGAAAGAATTGTGAACTAAACACGTCTGCGAGAAACTCAGAATTGTGAGGAAGTCGGAATTTTGAGTTTGTCTCAATTCTGAGATTGTATTTAGCAGTTCTTGAGAAAATTCAAAAGTTGCAATTATTTAAAAAAAAATAATAATAATTTATTCCGTGGCTTCCACTTTACTGAGATGGATCTTAATACAATATCTAAATAAAACAAGGTCTGAGGGAAGTTTTATTTCAGTTAAAATTAAATAGTTATAATTTGTAGCATACATCTAAACTTAAGTAGTGTCATAACTCAGCACTTAATTATTGATATACCTCCCACAAGTATATCACAAAACACTTTTAGAAATTAAAGTGCTGGTATGACGCTAGCAACAGCAAGGTTATAGGTTCAAGCCCGGTCTCATGAGAAGCTATAGGAAATTTTGAGAAAAAATAAAACAGCCATATGACTAAAGTCACAATTTTGACAATAGAAATTGGAGTAGTTTTTTAAGGTGCTTGGGATAAAAAGCCTGCCAGCTGTACAAATATACATTTTGTGTACTTCAACTTCTATATAAATATGCCTCTTTTTTACCTCAGATGTTTTCAGTGTTATGCTGAACGCCGCATGGTGCACTAATGGTATCTTGTAGCTATGTGTTTAAGATATCTGCTTCGTTAGGCCTTATTCTGTTGACTGCACACATAAGGCATCATGCCATGTAATTGTAGGCACTAAAGAGATCCAGTCATTCTCCGCTCCTGTCATCTTCCTCCGCAGACTATCTTCGAAGCGAGAAGTTAGTCTTGTCTCAAGCTGAGTGAAGAGCAAGACGTCTTCTCCCTCCTTACAATTACACCACTGTCACGCTAAACAGCTGCACGTCATGTTGCCATTGTGCTCGTGTTTTTGTAAGGCATTGCAGGTGCGAGCAACATCCTTATCGCTGCTGGAACATATTCTGGTCTTTACATATGCATGAGCTGCACGAGAAAGTGCGGCACGGAGAACTAGTTGATAAAGAATGTGGACTGATGAGATATTCTCCTACTGACACGCTGCCGTTTGCCGGCTTCTCCTAGTAATATGTTTTACCTCGTGTTTACCATTCGACGGAGAAATGTGGGGCTGTGCTACTTTGCCAGAGGAGCACATGAGAGATGTCAATCAACATGGGACAAGGGATTTAAAGATGTCGTGCCACAGTCAGAGATTTAACAGTGTGGTCTGTGTCAGGTGTCAACAACCTCACCATCAGAATAGTAATGCTGCAAGACACATATCATTAGTGTTTGATTTGCACCTCACCTGAAGAACGCTAACTGCTTTTCCTTTAGACTCAGAAGTTTCACATTTAATTAAAAAAAAAAAAAAGACTTTGAACACTGTACAGCTGCCTAGTGTGAAAAAAACTTCTTGGCTCTTCAAGACTTTTGCATTTATGAATTTCAATTATATGAAATATTTCTATCAAGGTGAACTTGGTAATCTTTAAGTGGTGTACATATTATGAATTCAGAATAAATACAAAGTATTTAATTAAAATCAACAAAGTGTAAATGTTTGAAACTTTTACAATACAGTTTGGTAAATGGCAAAGCAACTTTTATTTGCTTTGGCATTAATCGAATCCATTTTATGCACTGCAAAGGTAAGCATGGAACACAGCTGTTCAAAGGTTTAGGTCAGTAAGATCTTTTTTAAGAAATTAATACTTTTATTCAGCAAGGATGCATTAAATTAATCAAATGTGACAGTAAATAAGATTTATAACATTATATTCATAACAAAATCCTGGAAAAAAGAATGCATGATGGTTTCTACAAAAATATTAAGCAGTTGTTTTCAACATTGATAATAATAAGAAATGTTTCTTGAGCATCAAATCAGCATATTAGAATGATCTATGAAGGATCATGCTGTGACACTAAAGATTGGAGAAATGGCTGCTTAAAAAAACATACCAACCCCACACTTTTGTAGTGTATATAATTTAAAATTAAAATCTATTTTAAACCATTTGGTTAAATGTTACAATCTACTTTTTTATTTATTTTTTTATTTTGTAATAGCAACAAAACATTATATTCATCTATGCAAATTTTAGGGTGACATGAATATTCATTTTAAACCATTTAAACAAATTTCCCATTTTCCAGGATTTATTGGTCGTTTTATTTCCTGTCATTTATTTCTTTAATGTAAACATCTGTTTTACAATTACATGATTTATAAATTTCCTTTTTCTTTTTTTTTTTCTTTTTTTTGTAAGGTCAACAAAGCTTATTATTATATTCTTAAATACACATTTCAGGGTGACAAGATCATTTTTTAACGTTAAAATATTTTGCATATCTGGGTTAGGGTTAAAGTTAGGCTTTAACGCAGACACAACTCAAAGCATCTGTTTGTCTAACCTTTGGCAGATAAGGGAATGTTCAGGAAACCTGTTTGGAAAATACTGATTATTTTTCGCTACTTTGCACATTGCTCATCCAATCACAATTTAGACAGAACGTTTTATAACTAGCATTTTCTTTCTTCCCTTTGAAAATCACAAAAATATCTATTCAGCTTCAAGTTATTTAATGTCTTTCCAAATGAAATACTACGTTTATATTTACTGTTTAAGTGACATTTTGCAGCAACTCTGGTAGGTTATAGCACACAACAACCTAATAATACATGTTATTGCGAGATCATTGATGTGAGGGTCGCATGAGGCAAAGCAAAACAGTGTAACTAGGTCTTTGGCTGTACAATCTCTTGTTGATTTGTATAATTCACTGTTTTAGAGCGAGACAGGGAAGGAGAGCGCTTGTACGAGAGAGAAACCGAACACAAATAATGCAGTATGATTTCCCAAAAGGACCTGTTAATGGCCAACACATGAATTGATCTCTCACCAGTCTCACCAGTAATTGGGATGCCGACTGTGGTGTCACTTTATTGATTTTTCACTGGTAGCCAACTTGCACCCGGGTTGTAGGACAACGATGACTAAATAACAGCCAGACCAATGATCTTAATGCTAGGAGCCAAGCACAGATATTGATTTCATTACTGAATGCCTCCTAGGCTCCAAGCACATACATTTTTGTATCGACCCAAGGCGGCGTCTACATTTCTTCCAGCACTGTCACATGCACTGTGCAAAAGCAGAATGCTGAGTTCGTACAAATACTTGCTTCGGTGCATGTGTGCGCCATAAATTTCACATAATGCAATCAGCATGTGAAGGTGACCTGCTTTGACAGGGCTGACAGATGCATGTCACCAAAACACGTTATTACATGCACTGTAAAAAATTACTCTGGGGGGGTGTTAAATACAACTCATGAAAATCAGTTAGATTTTACTTAAGTGTGTTAGTTAGCAACTAAAATATATAATAATGGGTCAATTCTGCTTATACTACCTATTTGTTTACAGTAATAACAGCAAGACAAAAAATACATATATATATTTTTTAAATGAACTACTTTAAAGTAAAATTTGCTGAAAAGATGTACTCAGCCATTTGTACATTGCAGTATATTGTATATGCATGTACATGAAAAACTTGCTATGGCAATGGGAGCTTAATGGCAACTTCAGTGACGTGAAGGTTTTACTAACTGGTGATTGGCTATTATTTAGATTTATTCCACCATACTTCAGTTTATCCCATTCATAGTAATAGTAATTCATAGTAATTATACTCTACTCTCATATTTTTCTGCACTCTCTCGTCAAACTAATGCAAGGTAGAATAGCTAACTAGTGTCACTTTGTGACTCAAAAAAGTTGACTGCTGACCATAAAACTATGAAAGTGCATTTCCATTACATAGGAAAGAAATCTTGGCAATATGAGTTAATATTGAGATAAAAGTAAAAATTATGAGATACTGCAGTGAGAATAGCCTTGGAGAACTTGCAATTTTAGTATATGGTGGTCATAAAACTATGAAAGCCCATTTCTGTTACATAAGAAAGAAAATCTTGGTAATATTAGTTAATAATGAGATAAAAAGTAAAAATTATGAAATATTGCAGTAAGAATAGCCTTGGAGAATTTGTAATTTTAGTATACGTTGGTCATAAAACTATGAAAGCCCATTTCTGCCACATAATAAGGAAAAACTTGGTAATATGAGTTGATAATGTCAACTTTGTGAGATAAAAAGTCAATTATGAGATAAAATGTTAAGACAATTTTGAGGCAAAAAAAAAACTTAAATTATGACACAAGTTGAGACAGAAGTTGAGATAAAAAGTCATAATTTTTTCTTTCTTATGACTTTTTATCTCACTTTGGGGTATCTAATAATTTAGTCTTTTTATGTCAATTACGATTTACCAAAGCATGATCTTTTTTCTTATGTAGCAGTACTGGGCTTCCATATAAAACCTTAAACAACAAGAAGCATACAATTTTTTTAAAGATATAAAGGGCAAAATTGGTGAGCCAAAAAATAAATAAAACGAACAAATCAATCAATCAACACTTACCTTGACCATTCATTCAGGATGTCCCCCGCCTGTGGTCCAAGATGTTGGGATAGGATCCAGCCCCCCGCAACCCTGCAAAGAATAAAGCAGTATGGCAAATGGATGGATGGATGAACCTTGCTTAATGTTAGAGATCTCCTTTGTTCATCTGTACTGCAACTGCAAACATCTTGCAATGGTACCTATGGTTATACCAAAAGGTAATATCACAGAAACAACATGACAGCTTCTATTTAAGAATCTTGTGTACTCCTGAAAGTTGTCCTAGAGCTCCCATAGGCATCTGTTAAGTTCTTTCAGTCTTTAATAATCTATCCATCGACAATGACCCTTAACTAGCAGAGCCATTAGGAAAAGAGACCACTTGTTCTGCGCTTAATTACGGCAAACACTGGTGCTCATTATCGTAAAGAGCTTGTTTCCCCATCAGCTTCACCTAAACTCTGAGTTTAATGACAAAATTAGTCAACCTGCACAATTGCTAATGATCAATTATGAAAATCAAACACACAAATGCCAGTTAAGTGGAGACTCAAAAGTCACTTTTAGAAAACATTATAAATCTACTCATGTACATATTTCAAAAAGCACTGTATCAAAATATTCTAATGCACTTGGAAAGCATGGCGCTTGCAACGGGTTGTGGGTTCGAATCCCAGGAAACACATACTGATAAAGTGCATCTGTAAATGTCTCAGCCAAAAACATACATTAATTGGATTTACTTATAAACAGAAACAATTCTATCATTCGAAAAATCATATTGCTAGTGTTTAAGATGGTTTTAAATTCAGCTAAGCGGTACACCTTAACTAATATTCAAATTTTCAAAACAGCAACTACAGGCAAAGTTTTGCAAAACTATATATCTCAAAGTAAGTATTTCAGTCAATGAACTCACTGTTAATCATCCCATATTTCCGACAGTAGCTTGACACCTTTCCGTGGCACGGGCCTACGAGTGAGTTACGTCAGAGTAGTCATGGGCGGAAGGTCTCATATTGGATATGGCTCCGGGGTACAAATTAAGATAATTACATACTGTGAATTCCTCGATAAGTGGCCCTCCAAACGCAGACGATACCGTGTTCACGCTTACTTAATGCACATCTGAACAAAAGCGAGTGCTCCTGCTAGGCGTAACGCTTGGGCCTCGGCGCTCTGCAGGAGGGCTCGTCTCATTAGGATGCTTATTTTAACGAAGCGTCTCCACGCTGCAGATCACTGCGTGGCCCCATGGATCCGCTCTCCTCCTCACAAAGGGAAATAAATCTCTTTTCGGCAGGATAATTACAAAGATAATTTTATCCGTAATGATGCTTGTCAGTCAGGAGAGCTGATGAAATTAGAGATGTTCTTGTGTAAGGAAAAAAAAAAGGAGAAAATCCCAGCAGATTTATCTGTCAAGAATGAAAAGAGATGAATAAAGAAACTAGCGAAAGAACTTTCTTGTCTTCAACCTTACCCATAATGGTGTTCGGAGGAATCTTATACAAACATCAGGGTGTTCTTAAAGGAACGGTTCACCTAACTGAAAATTCTGTCATTAATTCATAGAATTATATAGAAATATAACTTCTTCCTGTAGCTCAAACAGTACAGCATGGCGGAAGGTCATGGGTTTGAATCCCAAGGAAAGGAAAAACTGATAAAATATGTGTAATATAGATGCAATGATGCTTTAGATAAAAAGCGTCTGCCAAATGTGTGGATGAAAATGTTTATGTCCTCACCCTTACGTTGTTCCAAACCTATAAGATTTTTTTTTTTCTGCGAAAGTAACGTTTTTGTAGCTCTTTCCACATAGTTGATAGTGACCGTATCTGTAAAGCTCTAAAATGCACCGAAACATTTAAAAAGCTGCACAAATGGCTCAACATGACTGTTGCAAAATACTTCATGACTTTTGAAGTCATACAATGGCTTTGTGTGGCATTGGTTGCAAAAGCCATTTTTAAATTCTAGACTGGAGCATGGGCTAGATTCAATGTTGAGATTATCTGTGAATAATTTTGAACTTTTCTTCATAAAATGTTATTGTACAGTTTCTGAAGAACTTTTCCGATAGCATTCAACAAACCATTTTTTTAAAAAAATCACTTTTTAACTAGACCTGGTCTAGCTCGCAGGAATACAGTTTGGTAATATTACTTATGCTGTGTTACATGCTTGGTTTATTTCTTCTGCTTTTATCCTACAAGCAGATTTGGAAAAAATCATCTGCTAAAATAATAAGCGTAAATATAAGACTTGAAATAGCACATAAGTCAAACAGACTGCTGTTATGCTAGGTTTTGTTGGAGTTGACTATGGAAGTTTTAAATCTCACAATTGCAAATTTATTTTTCACAATGTGATTTAAAAACTTTATCTCAAAATTACCTTTATTATTATTTATAAATACAAGTACTTTAATACTTGACAGATAAAATGTCAAACATCAAAACAGTAAAAAAAAAAAAAGTAAACTAAATATATTTATAAATATTTATATTTAAAAAACTGTATAACCTGTCATCCAAAAAAAAAATATATATATATATATATATATATATATATATATATATATATATATATATATATATATATATATATATATATATATATTTTTTTTTTTTTTTTTTTTTGTTCTGTGGGGGGAAAAAATCATAGTTTTGGAATGAAAAAAGCGTGAGAAAATGATAACAGAATTCTCATTTTTCAGTGCACTAACCATTTAATCTTTCTAAAGTCAGCTGAAGTATTGAATAATTTTAAGTAAGAGAATGAATGACCGTTGTTGACTTTACATTAATGTTGGTGTTAGAGATAAAGCAGTCTCTTGGCTGGTACATAATAAACGCCTGCATTCCATCAGTGGACATCATATATATCTTGACACTTCATTTGCTGTTCACACACACACACACCCACACACACACACACGCACCTTGCAGTAAACATGCAGTCACACTCAGCTTTATAGTTAAACGCTAGGAAAAGCTAGCACAGCCTTTTAACCGCAAAAACAACACTTGATCGCAACATAGAACGCAAGAGAGCCAATACTTACTCTAGTGGCACTGCAACAGCACAGCTTTGATCTTAGATGTGAATTCTCTTAACTTGTCTGGGCTTTCAAAAAGGGCTACTTAAATTATTTCAGAGATGCCGCTTCTCTCCGACATGGCAAAGGTAGAGCCCTCCTGTGGATTTGGAAAGATAAAAGGTGCTCAAACAGACATCACGACAGGTTTGTTATATTACTTAGCATAAGCACTGCCAAGCATCCCTTAAAGGAATAGACATCTTGTGTTTTTCCCTTTAAACAACAAAAAATTAACAGTGAGGAATTGGGACCCTGCTCTTGTGTTGAATCACTCAACAAAGGCGCGTGAACAATCGCTTATTATGTCAAACTTTGACAATGACAGAATTGGAACAGGGCTTCTTCAGCACTCCGTCCCCCACTGGGAGCCCCCCCTACACACAACTCCGGAAAGAAAGTTTACTTTCCTTGTCATATGAAATTACATTTGCATTTGCCGAGCATAGCAGTCCATTAGAATGGAAACCATGAGGTTTGTTGTGAAGCATATGAAAGATCTTTAAGGATGGTCATAATGTTGACTAGCTCATCTTGCTTATAAAAACTGCTATGTATGTGTTTAATTGTTCAGAGATTTGTGTAAATATTATGTATATTCCCTTGCATAAGTACATTAGCATTAAAGTACAATTGCAAATATGATCTTGTTCACTGAATTTTGTATAAAAACAATAAGTTAAGACTGTTACATTTTAGACACAATATTTACTGTATTTTTGCTTCACAAATTAAAAAAGTTAACCATGAAAGCAAAGCAGATCCATTGCAACAGCACAGTGTTTCATTCCGAATCAAATCAGTTGAGTGAATTATTCAGTGACTCATGCATAAATACAGTTATTTGTTTTGTTCTGGAATGAATCAGTGTTTTCTAACATATTGGTTGACTGAATGAGTCAATGTCTCCCACATAAATAAAGTTATTTGTTTCATTCGGGAATGAAACATTTTTTTTCTAACAAATTGGTTGAGTGAATAAGTCAATGACTCAATCATAAATACAGTTATATGTTTAATTTTGGAATAAATCAGTGTTTTCTAATGAATTGGTTGAGTGAATAAGTCAATGAAACACTCATAAAGAGAGTCACCTGTTGTCACCTACTGGCGCATGTTATATGCATTATATGCGTTACATGCGAAAGCACCTTTCTCAGGTTGGCAGACCACTTCACCAATAAATTATACATAAATTATATATATATATACATAAATTATATATATATATATTAGGGGAGGAACGATACGTGTATTCTTACCGAACCGTCACGGTACGGACATCTTGGTTCGGTGCATGAGGCCTTACAAAGAATACAAACCATAGGGTATATGTCGAACGTCACCTGATCAAACCCGGAAAACAGGTCTCATCGCTTCCGCTTGTCGGAGAACGTATTATTAGCAGTATTAAATAATGGCGATATCAATGGACTTTTAAGGTAATCAGTTAAATTAGCTAGCTGTTTTTATTGTTGATGTTTTATTTCTCTTTTATATATAAATGTTATTGAAAAGAATAAAAATACAAAAACCTTTATATATCAATCCACATATGTGATGGACATTGGTTATGATTATCTTTAGTGTCTACTTTGAAGGCATCTTGAGTAAAACCGCTTCATATTTAATGGGGCATTTGCAAAATGTGTGAACCGGAAGCAACGAGACCTGGTTAGCAGAATACGGAAGTCTGTTGCGCATAACCCCTATTCACCCCCAATCCAGAAGGGGGCACCCGCAGTAATGCAACTCTGTTTGATAACCACCAACAGAAGAACAGCGAACGCCATGAGTTCCACACTTGAAAACAAAGCCCCCTAGACCAGTGGTTCCCAACCTGGGGGAGATGGTCCTCACTGCAGAACACAAGATCCGGGAGGTGTGCCACAGGGGCGCGCCCCTGTGAGCAGATATACTTGGAGGTAGGGCTGGGCGCTAAAACGATAACTACAATTATAGTGATATAATTTTCCTCGATAAAACAAGTTCGATAAACATTCAAAGCAATGTTTATGCGCTAAAAGCAGAACAAAACAGCGCTACTCATTTGAACCGCGCCACACGGACCATATCCGCTCGGTTCAAACAGCGGCGCAGCGCAGAGCGAGCTGACTAGAGCAGGTGTGTTTACTCACCGATCACGCGAGCACTAAACAGCGCTGTGAGATCCAGTGAGAAGCGCTTGAATTCAGCGAAGAACACAAATGACTGTTATAAACTAGTATCAGTCGATATCAGTCAACTGATATAAACTAGTTTAAATCCAGATAAAACAGCGCTGACAAACAGCAGAAAAACACCGTGTGCAATGATACAGTCAGAAGGCTTTTCAATCTACAAATCGCCATCGTTTACCAGGGATTTACTGTAGTAACATTAACTGCACCATGGTATTGTGGCAGAAATGTGTGGTACTTATATCAAATTTATTATATTAATGTAGACGTGTACTAAATGTATTAAAGGAGTAATGGAATGTAATTATATTTGTGATTAAGCTATAGCTTTTGTGCATTTATAACAAATGTACTTAGACACACACTTCGGCACAAATCCAAATATTCCATAATTTGCAATGTATCTTATCTGAATGCTAAACTATTATTTATTATGTAAATGATAGGGTTTGTACTTCAGTCGCGTTCCAACGGTGACACAGAGGCGCGCACGCTGATGTTTGGTTCACTGTATTGTATTCTGATAAAGTATCAACTGCGCTGTCAAGTTAGCAATTCTGGAGCTGATGTGTTTTGTGTGTGTGTGTGCTCCGGCGCGATCACTTCAACTGTTTCCTTATACCAGCAGAATCAGAAAGCAGAAAAATAAAGAAAAAAAATAAGATGTGCTTTCTGCCATTTGAGTTTCCTTTCTGTGAATAAATTAAGCGTGTCACAAAAAACTAAAAAACTAAATCAAATATATTTCAAGAATTTATTCCTTGTATGTATATATGTAGGCTACCACAGATTTTATATATCAATGTAATAATATTTTGTATTTTCACATCTAGGTGGAAAAAATTGTAATTTGTACTACTGTTTGTTCAGAATAAATGAAAAGAAACCAAGTATAGTAGATTTGTTGTTGTTTTTTTCCTGTTGTACCGAAATCGTATCGAACCGTGACCCCCGAACCGAGGTACATACTGACCCGTGACAGTACTGTTCCACCCCTATATATATATATATATATATATATATATATATATATATATATATATATATATATATATATTCAATTAGCAAATCAACTCAAAGACATCACTGATGGACTGCCACTTTTATAAAATAAAGTGAAAATTTCCATATACTCCAAAAGTTGGCATCACTCTAAATATTCTGTAGTTTTGCTTGTTATTCGCACTAAACTTCACCTCTATGGCAGCAATAAAACTTCAAATGACTTCAAACGAGGAAGCGCAGACAGGATGAAGTCTGCTGTGGTAAAATGAATACACCTCAAACAGAGTCATTAGCAGGAAAGGGTTCACAAATTAAAGACGTAAAAGGGACTAAAGATCGATTGCGGGGGATTTCGGCTGGCATCACAGCGTGAGAATGTTTGCTGCACTGTAAGGAGGGGTCTGGATCATACGCTAACCTCCATTCGGTGTGCTAGCTGGCGGCCCCAGTCATTGACAGGAAGGAGCGGGCCGCCAGGGCATTGATTGATTAATCAAAGCTAATGTTCTTTTGATCAGCGGGGGCTGCCCTATTAACCAGCGAAGGAAAGAGGGGGAGAAATGCTCCATCTTTTATTTACCCGCTTGCGAGGTCCCTCGTTGACTTCCATCGCTAACTTCAAAGGAGACTGTGACAATTCTGTCACAGTTTTGACTGATAGAAAAAAAAAGTTTTATATATATTTTCCCTCGACAGTAGATTTTGTTTAATCGTTTCCAGCCTCGCTCGGTTTTAATATGTGTCGAGGAAGAGAATACAAGTCTCATGTTTTCTTCATGACTGTTTCCTTTCTCGTCTAGTTGTCTAGTGGGTTGTCCTCTTTTTCGCACTGTGCCATTTTATGCCGTGCACTGCCTGTTACAAGGACACCCAGGGAACTTCATGCAACTTTTTGTTGTTTGCTATAATTTATCCCCTTGTTCCAGGTTGGAGTGCACAGACTTTCAGTGTCAAGCATGTGTTGTGAGAGGCCTAAAACGACAGTGTTTGACACTGTATACAAACCTCCCCTAAGAAAAACACTATTTTTCATTTGTCTGCAAACCTTGGATATTTAATCATTATAAATAATTTCAGAGTTAGCTTTAAGAAATTTTTGTAACAGAAAATGATTGATTGATTGATTGATTTTAATACTACATAGTTTTTAATTTTTTTTGTTTGTTTTATTTACATTTTTAGATTTGAAAAAGTTATAGTGTGCAATGGGACAGCAATTTTGAAACTAGAAAATTACTTTGGAATAAGTTGGTAGTTAGTTCAGAGAAAATCTTGTGACATAAATATGTACACACATTTTATATATGTGACCCTGGACTCCAAAACTAGTCATAAGGGTCAATTTTCTGATATTTATACATCAATGAATAAATAAGCTTTCCATTGATGTATGGTTTGTTAGGATATAGGAAAATATTTGGCTGAGATACAGCAATTTGAAAATCTGGAATCTGAGGGTGCAAAAAAAATCTAAATATTGAGAAAATGCTTTTAAAGTTGTCAAAATAAAGTCCTTAGCAATGCATATTACTATTCAAAAAATAAAGTTTAGATATATTAAGGTAAAAAATTAACTAAATATCTTAATGGAACATGATCTTTACTTAATATCCTAATCATTTTTGGCATAAAAGAAAAATCAATAATTTTTACCCATACAATGTATTGTTGGTTATTGCTACAAATAACTCCCGTGCAGTTTAAGACTGGTTTTGTGGCCCAGGGTCACATGTATAAATATATAGGGGTGCAAATTTATATAATAATTAACCAGTAACAATTACTGCCACTGCTACCAAATGGTTTGAAGTTTCAAATAGGTTTTATTATATAACCTTGTATATTTAAGGTTAAATTTAATATCCTTAATTGTTCTATTTATTTTTATTAAGTGTGTATTATTATTATTATTATTAATTGTCAAGGCAAAAGGCACAACTTTATATGAATGTTGACCAATAATAATTTCTTGTTTTGTCTGTTCGCACAGAAAGATAATTAGTTACCGCTACATATTTTTGTTTGATATTTACAAAAATTTAGCTATTAATATATAAATACAACACACGTAGAAACAAGTTATTCCTAATTACATCAATATTCATCTCATAATTACAGTAATACCTACATGGCATAAACACCCTTTGACTATTTTCACAATATACCTCAATGGTTAATAAAACTTGTGCTGCCGAGTACAACAATTTTAACTAAGATAAACTCAGAGGAGCCTACAAAACATTCACCTCAAACTGAAGGGCATATTCTTGGCTGCAGCACACGTTTGTGGACACAACAAGACAATCAACTGAACACCATCCCACCCCAGAAGGGACGTTTGCAGGCCCTGTGGCGTTTCATATCATGTTCAAAGTTCCTAAAAGTACACTGGTTCCTTTCTTTACTTCCAGATGAAGAGAGAGACACACCTGAGTGTAGACTAAGTGAAGTATCCTTCTCCGTTTTGTTTCATGTGGGTTGACTCTCAAAGTGATGAGCAGGTGGAAAACTGAAGGTCTTTTTGCCGGATCCTTGAGGTACTTAAGTCTTTCGAAGGTCTCTGAGGGAAACGGTTATATCTCATATTTAATAAAAAAAGTTAAGAAGCAACTCTGTCCACACATATACAAACATACACAAGCAACTTAAAACACAAACGCCACTTACAAGTTGTGTGAAGTCGCCTTTGTCTTTGTTTTTCCTCCTCTGTTCTCTTTGGCTCCCCTCCCTTTCTCATTTGAGAGCCTGTTTCCTGCTCAACCCCTGCCCTTGAGTTTTTTCCAATGTCAGCGCACACTTCAAACACCAGCTGACAAGCTCAGAAGAGTCCGCTGAGAATCCCCATTCCAAACAATTATTCCGTCTCCTACACACCGGCAGATCTCTTCCCAGCATTACGGCTAACAAAAAGTTCCCTTTGACCTGTCAACAACGCCATAGACTTGCTGATAAATTTGCCCCTTGTTGGTAGGTCTGAATATAGTAATGCTTACATATGTTTAATATATAAGACGAGCAGTGCTGATGTTGATTTCTAGAACTGAGAACGCCTGAAGAACATGTTTGGGTTGCGTTAAATCTCTCTCTCTCTGTATCTTCAACCTTTAGCAGGCTCCAGGCAGTGACTGTACCTGGGGAAGTTTTGTTAAACAAACAACAGGCTTTCATCTTGTGAAACTAAATCATTTACTATGGATTAAAGTTGGGGTAAAACACCTCAGGAAACCTGTCCGCAGTCAGGCTGCATGAACGCAGATCCACTGTGGGCAACGAGCTTCTCTAGATGCAGATACTCATGTGAAGAACCTCTCTACCAAAGTGCACTCTTAAAAATAAAGCCTCCAAGTGGAGGTTTTTACAGCAAACCATTTTGATTTCCCAAAGGACCTTTCAGTAAACACTTCTTAAAAGAATGAAGAACATTTTAAAAGTCCACTGTATATTTTTCTACTATAAAGAACCTAATGTGGAATGGAAAGGCTCCCTAGATGTTGAATGTTCTTCATGGAACCATCAATGTCAATAAAGAACCTTTATTTTTAAGAGTGTAATCTGAACCTTTTTAGTCTCGTTTTATTTTACTTTGGGAAAAGTTTCCCCAAAAGCCTGGATGTATAAATTTAAAATTTAAAATAGGCAAATTGGTCCAATCTAAGCGCATTTCATGATGTGTGAACCTGAATTTTAAAACAGCATTTATAAAATTGCCCAAACGGCCTCACAGGAGTCAATAATTACACTCACTGATTAGAACAAAGACGATCAATAAAGATCACCGCCATGTTTTTGGAGTATCCATCAAATGTTGTAATCTGCGATTGGAGCTTGATCTTTCAGTGCCCCTCCCTGAAACTCATCTCCACCACCTGAACCTCCTCTGCAGCCTTTTTTTCATTTATATGGAGCACAGACAAGTATTTCCATATTGATTGTGCTGCAAATGTGGCCTTTTGTTTGGTAAAACCCAAAGACAGTCTGAAATATGGCCTTGTTCATGTATATCAGGTTGCAGATGTTCCGTTTTTCACTTATGAAGAGGCTGAAGGGTTGAGTTTGGTCACTGCAAACACCAGTTATCAACTAATATTATGCTCAGGCAGTTGTAAAAGGCCAGAGAAAATGTAATGTTCAAAAACTAAAATTCATCCAATGGATTCAATTGGCTGAGACAACTTTTAATGGGTACTCAATTAGGTGCCTACTTAGAAATGACAGAAGATTATTTTATCTTAATCATGAAAAATATGTAAATTATTGCAGTTTCCAGCTGAGATGAACACAGCGGTAGTAAAACACCAATCATTTTCATCACACACAAATTATTACAGGGACAGATTATTGATATAAAGATGATAAAGACTCTTCATGCAGTTCCATGTACAATACTATATTACGACCTCAAAACATTTTTCATAGCACATGATTCGTAAACTAAAGTTTGCAACACATAAATAGATCCATATGTATGGATTTTATGACACTGTAAACGTGCTTGGTAGCTCACCTGGTACAGCACTGCATTTGTTTCATTTCTTGCAATGAAATAATATTTTGTAGAAATGTGCCACATTTTTTAAAATGGGCCTAGGTTGTTCGTTTAACAGTGCAGCCCACTAGCGCTAACTTGAAAAGTTTTTGATTCGCTGAAAATGTTTTTGACCTGGGCAGGACCTTACCAACGTCAGTTCTGGATGCTAATGCTAACATAGATGGAATAGCAACAGCTAGTGAATCTAGCCAGCTAATAGCTAGAAACTGATCATGTGTCAGGAACAATATGGAAGATTTGCTTAAAAAAATTGAATCTAATCAATATCTTTTAGCTGTGATTCACAATACGTATATCACTTACTTAAAGCTTAAAAGAACACGGTTAAACAAACTTTTCCATCTATTGTCAGTCTACATAGCCTTTTACTTGAATGAGGATTTATTGATATTGGGTAAATGCCAACAGTTAAACTCACGTTAGTCTTTGTAAAAGCCATTCACCTTCCATTTCGTCAGCCACGTAGCATTTTAATGGATTATAAATACTTGGCTGATCTGTCAATGACAAATAATTTATCCTCTGCATATCTGAGAGAGATCAAAGCTAATTAACTTTTCCTCGTTAATTTCAGCTGCAGCGTTTGACAAGTGTGGCTGGAGCAAAGGCTCTTCGGAGAGTCAGACATCAGACCGCCAGTGCCAGGTGAGGCCCGAACGCAGGTTTGATCTCATATACATGTATTCCTTCACTACTCGCTCGCTAGGGAGCTCTGTGCCAAGGTCAACATTCAAAGACAACTGCACACAGCGAGAGACACTCCTGCATGAGCGGCGCTGCGCAAGCCATGGCTCTTTTGTTGTGCGCATCACAGCAGCATCAGAGGGTTCGGACTGACACTAGTGAAGTCCCCAGATAGCAGCCATCGCTAACGGTTTCCGTCCCCTTCACAGGAAAACTAGTATACGTTCTAATTGCATCATTAATATCATTAGAGATTAATTGCCTTCTCCGCCTGGTTCCCTTTTACTGCGTTGATGAGGTGCAAAGTGTGAGTTTTGATGACCTTCAACCCCAAGTGAACAAAAGAAATCTTTTCTCCAGTGGCTGAATAGAATTTCTTGATGTGTACTTGAAGGACAGCTTTTCTTATGTGCAGGATTAATTTTCCAAAACTATTATTCATTCTAGCTGTCCTTTAACCTTTCTGCCAGATCTGCTGCTTTGAATGAAATATTAAGTCTGAGACCATGAAAATCGAAGATTTAAAATCTAATTTAAATCTGGAAAATACTGACAGATTTTCTTGCAGATCATAGAAAACCAAATAAATAAATGAAGGAGCACATATAACTGAAATTAAAATAAAATTTAAACAGCTGTCCTTTTAACCTTTCTGACAGATCTTCCGCTTTGAAGGAAAGTTGGAGACCACAAAAAAAATCGAAGATTTAAAATCGAAGTAAAACCTGGAAAATACAGACAGATTTTCTTGCAGATCATAGCAAACCAACCAAAGAAAGAAAAAGAAATAAACACATATAGCTAAAATGAAAATAAAATTTAAATAGCTGTTTTTTTTTACCTTTGAATTAAATGTTTTCATTCTTATTTCATCATTACCTAATTTAAACCTGGCAATACTGACAATTTTTTTTTGTAGATCAGATCAGATTACAACAAAACAAAACAAAAAATAAAAAAATAAGATGAACACATATAAATGGTATAAAAATAAAATTAAATAATTTTATGTAATAAAATATAGTATAAAATAAGAAAGTGTCCCACTAATTTTCTAGTAGATCAGATCACAACAAAACAAAGCAAAGCAAAAAATAAACTAAAAAATAAATAAGATAAGCACATATAACTGATATGAAAATCAAATTAAATAATTTTACGTGATAAAATACATTATATAATAAAAAGGTGTTCCAGATGGAGAGGATCTGCACTGTAAAAAATGACTGTGATTTTAACGGTAAAAAACTGTGAAAATGCTACAGTAAAAACCTGTTAAATGGTTAACGGTAAGTTCCTGTACAATTTACAGGGAAAAACCGTAAACTCGCGTTCCCAGATTTCCCTGCGTTGCATTTCAAATTTTGTTTGAATTTTATGTTTTTTCTTTGAAATAACTATGTTTCTTCTTAGTTTTTTCTGATCGGTTATGTTTATTAGGGTTGTATGTCACATCTAATGTTGTTAAATTAATGTTTATTGCATATTTCAGTTTAATGAGTATCACCATGATGGTGTTTAGTGCTTGTGTGAACGACACTCTGCACCATCTATATACAGTATGTTATTATTTAAAAGCTGCTTGTGATGGGCTTTGGTTCATCATGTGACTTTCTCATCACCACCTGCATTTGGTAGTTATCAGTGTATTTCAAAGGTACAAAACAGATTTCAGTACTTTAATAGGATGGTATATTAACATTATATCATTTAATGAAATTACGGTATTTAACTGTAAATTTAAGTTAAAACCATAAAACCAAAAATGTTGTTACTGTATTTTTTGCGGTAGAATTCCGGCAACCACAGCTGCCGTTTTTTTTTTTCTTGTTTTTTTTAGTGTGGCTGTCAAAATGAAAATAAAATGTGAATCTTCAAAGCAGATTCCAAAGATATAAGGAAATCATATTTATGTAATAAAAGAAAGACTTATTACAGGAGAAAAATAGCTATAGCTAGTCACTGACAGCTATTTCAGCATAAGAGTAGCTTAACTGCCCCTAAACTATATTAGATTATGACGGGCATGTAGCTTGGAAAGTTAAGTTGTCAAAAGCAGGTTCACCAACATGGCGCACACACCATACACGTATAAATGGACAATATCAGTTTTGTCAAACTCCAAAATTGAGGATGCCAAAACAAGCATGTTAACATGCAATTGACACAAAACTGTCAGGCCTCACTGTCATATGTCAGCTCAACAAATGTTACCAATTATTCATAATCTCACCGCCTGCGTTTCGAAGACAACTTCTGACATTCTGTCACAGATCTTTTACAGTCGTTTTGCTCTCTTTTGTCTCTCAGTATGTTAAAATTCAGCAGCCGAGAGATGACTTGCCAAAGATAAGCAAAGGCACGCTATCAGAATGAATGCAGCGCTGTGCTGGATATTTCTGTTTAAGCATCCTTGAGCAACTCTCAGACAAATGAGAGAAACATAAGATGTGTGTATGCTATTAATCACACAGAATAACATGTTTCCATAGCAATTGATTACAAGCTAGGCTGGTGTTGCCGCTGGGTAATATGTGAAAAGCACACACACAAACCTCCAACACGCAAAATCCTGGCCTGTGATGAATGTAGTTGACAGGTGACTCACGTGTCATTAAAAATGATTTTTTTTAGCCTGGAAACACCACCCAGAGCACACCATTTTTCACAACTGCTTCAAGGAACAAAGAGAAAGAAAAAACATTTATGAATAAAACAGCAGAAAAGCAATCAATCTGAAGAAAGACATTTGTCAGCGAGTGAGTGAGTGGCGACCAGCTGACAGAGTCAGTCAGATTGTTTCAGAAACCGGGTTACTGCCTCAATATACAAGAGCGTTTGCACCAGCCACCTAATCTATGCCACACGTACTGGATTACACATATATGACAGATTGATCCCATGTACGTTAGTTTATTAGTAATAATCTGGACTGATAATGCTGCCAATCGGGGTCCAAATTTACTTTTTGCCACAGCTGTCAATTGTCAGGAAAGTAAGATCCATTTTAAGTCCATAAATACACTCAGAAATAATCAATTATAATTTTACTATTATTACTACTACTAATATTAACAACTTTGCATAGTTTGGATTATGTACTCATTAATTTTGGAAGCTTAATGCAAGGAAGAATATTCCACATGTAGCCACGAAAATTGACAACAAAACAAAACAACAAAAAATAGTTTTAAAAAAATGTAAAAATAAAACAAAATACCATAAACAAAACAGCTAAAATAAATAGATAAATAAATGAAGGTGCTCATGAATTGTAAAAAACTATTTTGCATAATTTAGATATTTTATAATTTTATAGATTATTTATTTTGTTTCTCATATTATAATTCTGGACATTACTCCAAATTACTGTTTTTACAAATCTTAAAACATGCATTATATCAGAGTTACCAGTCAACTAGAAAACAAGTTTTATTTCCTTGTCAAAGTCAATTTTCACTTACATTTGGCACTTGGTGAGTGTTAATTTTGGACCCTGTTGGGAATGCTGTTGTGAACCGCAAGTTTTACCATTACAAGATTTCTATGGGATTTTAAGAATTGTATCAGATTGTATGTCAAATGTAATGAAACACTTCAAATGCAAAACAGCGCCTTCAACAGTAGACCTACATATTCTAATGAATAATTCACATGTAATTCAGTCATTCCCTTTGGCATTTCAGCTGTTTCCTGGGTTCATTTACATTTCATTCACTGCATGACCTCATAATCAAATTAGACTGCTGGAACAAATGGATGTGTTCATAAAGATTTGAAAGAAAAAAAGAAAGAAAGAAAGAAAAAGAGAAAGAGAAAGAGAAAGAGAAAGAGAAAGAGAAAGAGAAAGAGAAAGAAAGAAAATGTGATATGGCATACACCAATAAAACTATGGTTGGGCAATATATTGCATATTCGCAGTACATTCACGATACTTTTTCTGCTATTTTTGAATTACAGTTGTGAATCAGTTCAACTTGTTGGATCATCATAAAATAATGTCTCCATTTGGCATTTTCATATATTCAAATGTTTTTGTAAAAAATAAATAAATAGTATCAATTTTTTTTAATTGTTTTATTTCTGTTCAGTGTAAAAAAAATACTATAGAAAATTAGATTTTAGCTATATTTTATTTGCCTTAAGTATCATATTTAGGCTTTTTGACACTACAGTATATCACCAAGCTCTAGATATAACTTACTGGCACTTGAATGCTGTATAATATACAACAGCATATCTCTTCACGTGTATTATTTAGTCAGATTTGTTTATTTTGGCTTAGAATGCATGATTGAAGCGCTGTTTTGTGTTGGACAAGTAGAGAGGACGAAGATTAATAAAATACACATATTATATCCGCCAGCTATATGAGCTTGTATGAAGTACAACTGCAACTGATACAATGCCTAAAGGAGAGAACGTGATTGAGTAAAATGGAGGCGAGAGCTAGAAGGAAAACAGGGAAGAAAGCAAAGGAGAGGAAGTGTTTGTCTGTGGAGGGGAGAATCAATCTGAAGGCTAACTCAATCCCTCAGCGTTATCTGGCTTGGTGGCGCGGGCCATGGGTCCAGATTGCAGATGATCTACATGCCTTTATGTAAGTGAAGCTAATCTGTCATGGCCTGAGGGAGGTGGGGAGAGCCAGACGGGGCGCTGGGGCTCCATCACTCTTACTCAGCCCTGCCAGTGTGGCCTCATAAACTACCAGAGTCACTGCTAATGAAACACAGGCACAACACACAGCTGACAATCAACATGTCAAATAGATAGATAGATAGATAGACAGACAGACAGACAAAGACAATACGATAGAACGATAGAATGATAGATAGAACGATCGATCGATAGAACGATATATACAATGACAGATAGATAGATAGACAGATAGACAGATAGATAGATAGATAGATAGATCAATAGACAGAATGATAGATAGATAGACAGACAGACAAAGACAGTACGATAGAATGATAGAATGATGATAACGATCAATCGATAGAACGATAGATAGATACAACGATAGAACGATAGATAGATAGATAGATAGATAGATAGATAGATAGATAGATAGATAGATAGATAGATAAATAGACAAAATGATAGATAGAACGATAGATAGATAGAACGATAGATAGATAGATCGATAGATAGATAGATCGATAGACAGAATGATAGATAGATAGACAGACAGACAGAGACAAACAAAGACAGTACGATAGAATGATAGAATGATGATAACGATCAATCGATAGAACGATAGATAGATACAATGATAAAACGATAGAACGATAGATAGATAGATAGATAGATAGATAGATAGATAGATAGATAGATAGACAAAATGATAGAAAGAACGATAGATAGAACAATAGATAGATAGATAGATAAATAGATAGATAGACAAAGACAGTACGTTAGACAGATAAATAAAATGATATAACGATAGACAGATAGAACAATAGAACGATAGATAGAATGATAGAATGATAGATATAGACAAAGACAGAACTATAGAACGATAGATAGAACAGCAGACAGACAATCAGATAGATAGACAGATAGATAGACAGATAGATAGATAGATAGATAGATAGATAGATAGATAGATAGATAGATAGATAGATAGATAGATAGATAGATAGATAGACAAACGGACAGCAGTCAGAAGGACAGACAGATAAACAGACAGCATGATAAATAGAAATAGAAATCTAAACAGAGGGATAGACATAAAAATGGACAGATTTTAATCAAGTTCTAAATTTAACCAAGCTTTAATCAAGTTCTATATAATTCTTTCTGATCTTTAAAGAATGCTAATAGAAGCTCTACAATAGTGCTCATACAGGTATCATTATACTTTTGTGAGAATAGCTTTTATCGTTCTCCGTGAATACAAATCTATTTGTGCTCCAGTTTTCAGACTAAATTTACGGAAGTTTCCTTCTCGCTCCACTCGCACCTCTTGGCTCATTCCCCATTCCACAATTAATTCAGTCATTTATCCTCCATCCCAGTCAAGGGCACGGCCCGAGATCTCTTAATTAAAGAAGAAAGAGGGAGAAGAAAAAGAAAGTTCTCTGTCTTCAAACGAAGCTCTAACTGGCACGCGGCTTTATCTGATCATTTAAACTCTCTTAACCCCTCTTAATTAATCCCAAACACACACTTCTGACATCCAGCGCTTGATTAATGAAATTAGCTCAGCGGAAGTCAAATAACATCAGCCTCGGACAGTGATAGCGTAACCCCAGGTGCAGCTTACGAGATCTGTACGCTTGTCTGAAGAACAACTGCTGGGAATCGCAGATATGAGAAAGTGATGCAAGAGGCCTTTGCACTGACGTAAAGAGAGCACTTTTACTTCTGATGGTTCAGGTTGTACCATGTCAAATCCAGAAATTCTCTTGGGTTTGAATTATTATACAAGACATCTTTAAAAAGACATTCATATCTAAGACATTCATAGATAAGTTTTTACATTGGAATAAAATATATTCTTAGTTTATGATAGATACTGGACTTCATTTAAAGGGATAGTTCACCTAGAAATAAAAATTCTGTCATCTTTTACTCACCTTCTACTTGTTCCAAATCTGTAAGAGTTACTTTCTTCCATTGAAAAAAATATATTCTGAAGATTGTTGGTAGCCAGTTGTCGGTACCCATTGACTTCCATATTATTTTAATTTTTTTCCCCACAAAATGGAAGTCAATGGCTACCGTCAACTGTTTGGTTACCAACTTTCTCCAAAATATCTTATTTTGTGTTCAACAAAAGAAAGAAAAATTTTACAGGTTTGAAACAACTGATTAAATGACAGAATTTTCATTTTTGGGTGACTTTTCTTTATAATTGTCCTCATAAACAGGTGTGACGTCTTTCCATTACATCACTAGCTGATCTGAACAGTTTTCATTGGCTCAGATCTCCCCTGATTTTTCACAGATTCAGGCCATAGGAAGTTCATGATATGCAGGATAGCGTCCGGTCACGTAGTGGTAAATCTGTAACAATAAAAAGACAGATTAAAAAAATAATTCAGCTTCAGCAAATCTAAGTTTCTAATACATAAATAAAAGGGCTAATCTATATCCTATTCACCACAGGAGACCAGGGTCACGACTCCACACTCCCTGAATAGTGTCTGTTTCCATCCATAATGGGTGGTAATTATCAGTTTATCACACCTGCAGACATAATAGAGCGGCTTTGAGAGTGTGAAACAGTGTTTTGGTTTAATTACCTGCCGTTCGATGTCAGCTAACAGGCTACTCGCTCCCAGTCTGAAAAGGTGAGAATTGAGCCACTCGTCTCCAAGCTCTTCCTTCATCAGGGTCAGCCACACCAGGGACTCCTGCGCCGTACGGATGCCTCCCGCGGGCTTGAAACCCACCTGAGGAACAACAAATGCATCAGTCAAACAGGCTGGATGATTTATGTAAAAGAAGGTGATTTGGAAGTACTATGGGTCATTTACCTTATAGCCTGTCCTTAGGTAGTAGTCACGGATGGCCCGCACCATTACTATGGCAACGGGGTAAGTGGCATTGACAGACTCCTTGCCAGTTGAAGTTTTGATGAAGTCAGATCCTAGTGGTTACAAAGTACAGGAGACACAAAACCTTTTGACTACTGGCATGAAGTCTAGACCACTTTGATTATTATTTAGGCCAAAAAAGCCAATGTAAAATTATTTTAATTTCTAAATTGATATTGATGTGTGTGTATGTATTTAAAGCTTTATTTAAATAAACAATAATTATATGTGTTTATAATTTATATATATATAAAAGCTTATAAAATATATATATATATTTTATAAATGTAATTGTATATATATATATATATATATATATATATATATATATATACATACATATATACATACATATATATATATATATATATATATATATATACATATATACATATATATATATATATATATATATATATATATATATATATACAATTACATTGATAAAATATATATATATATATATATAAAAGCTTATCCAAATCATCCAAAAAGTATGTGTGTGTGTAAAATCATACAATGGCCAAGTCTTAATATCAAATAATTTTACCTTTTTATGACTCTGTCACAATATGGTTAGTGTCATGCGATGGCTCTCCCAAAAAAACAATATTTACCTAAAAATGTGATATATGACCTCAAAAAATACTTTAAAAAACCTTTTTTGAACCTAATCATTAAGAAATACACTCACATGTATTCAAGTTCAAGTATTCCAATACTGTATGAATTATCTAAGCAAATTAAAATTAAGTAATTATCAAGTAATAAAATATTTTTTGAGCTCATATATCATATTTTGAGGTAAATATCATTGTATTTTGCAAGTCGCACCACATGACATTTAGCAACTAACCATACTGTGAATAATTTTTAAAAACCATTTTAAACAAAATCATTAAGATGCATACAGTCACATGTATTCAAGTTGTAAAGAAAATAAACTGTTAATTTTTATTTGAGGATTACACCACATGATATTTTCATCAAGCTGAAACTTTTCTCGAAAATTATATTAAGATGCTCAAAACTGCCACGAGTGCAAAGAGAGTGAAAGATTTCAACGAAAACAGCATGTTTTTAATTGTCAGAATGCATCTGCGTACTCCAGGTCACACCAGTTAGTCATTCTAATTGTAACTTCGTTAACAATCCCAAAAACTTCCATCTGACACTTGTTTTGTTCAGACTGACAGGTCAAAGTTCACTCCAACGAGCTCTGAAAATAGAAAGGCCTGCACATTTTTAGCACCTCCGTTCAAGCACTTCGGAGAGGCGTCAGATTTTTGCACCCCGACAGGACATTAGTCGCGAGGGCAGGGGAGGCTAGACAAGAACATATGGTCCCGTCGGCAGGGCGCAGAGGGTGTGCGTTCGTTCATCAATAAGAGCTTTCATTTCTCCCTTCCTCTCCTTCATAGCCAATTACGGTTTATCAGCGTTCCGATAAAAATAGAAGATAAAATGACGCCTCTAATGGATGAACCACAAACTGTGGACCAGCTCTAACCCCCAGCACCCGAGTCCCGCCTGCCCTTCCTCATGTCTAATGACTGTTCATTACCGCACAGAACAAGATGAACATTTTCCAGTTCATTAAAGATACGTTCTATGTGTTTTTCCACTCTTTTTTCCACCCCTTACCCTTTCCTCCGACACTCTTTCACTCTATTGCTCACCCTCTCCCTCAAACTGACATAATCCTTGAGATTCGTTCTGGGGAGTCTTAATTACACGATAATGGATAACGGTTATTAAACGCGGGCGACAGTAATGAAGCTCTATTCATTTGCGGCGGAGCGGGGGGACACTGCCGGAGAGCGTGGGAGTAAAATAGCTCCGGCGTCGCAGATTAATAGGTGAAATTATCATTCAATTTCAGAAACCTCATACGCAATTCATAGGAACAAGGGGAGATTAAGGAATGAGCGCAGCGACAAAAGCAATGCATTTTAATAACGATCCCTATCAGAGCCGCTGACAATTGGGTACAGTAATCGGCTTAATGTGCAATGGCTATTTAAGCATACAGTCGCTGGCCTGCTCTGTGTGTGTGGGTGTGTGTGTGTGTGTTTGGACATCTGGATGCAGAGCGCAGAAAGGATGAGCAATGGCGCCACGCTGTGGGCAAAAGATCAAATTTGCTAAGGCAAGCATCACTGTTAGTTTTGATCATACCAGGAGGTCAGATTTAACTGGTTAGCTTGTGCAGTTAGTCCCTGCTGGTGAATGCTGCTACTGCACAGGCACCCAAACCCAAATCCTGCATTTTTCTGACTAAAGGGAGGAAAACGAAACTAAAATAAATAAATATTTTTCCCACAATTAAATGTGTTAAATAATTTGTTACATAACAATTATTTAAATAAACAAATGTAATAAATATTTAATGTTAAATAAATAAATACTAAACTAAATATTTATAATAAGTAAAACCTTAATTACACAATAATGGATAATGTTGCATAATTTGTTACATAACAATTACATATGTTAAAATAAATAAATACTTAAATAACTAAATATTTACAATAACTAAATCCTTAATTAAAAATATAAATGTGATGTAAAAACAATGTTTTTAATTTCTGAATTAAAATTAAAATAGATATGTTTTGAAAGGCGTGAAGTTAGAAATATCAGATTGACAGAACTGTCCTGATGTAATTTAATCATTTTAATAATTTAAAGTTAAATTAATTCCTAAAATGTATTCCTAAAAAGAAAACCTTATCAAATAGTTTGACATAAAAAAATTATAAATAAAATTATGAATAAAATAATAAAACTATTATTTATTATTATTATTAACATTTTAAAAACATGTATCCAAAAATAACAGACGTATATTTGACACCTTATTTCTTAACGTCCTGTTAAGAAATAAACGGTTTGAAAACCTTCTTTAATAATGACTTAAAAATGCTAATGTAAAAGAATCTAGACTTTATAGTTTTTTTATGTTTTCTAAGTTCAAGGCTGCACAAATATAAGCAGTTTCCTACATACATCCATTTTCTGCGATTTAAAACTAAATTACACATCTGATTTCTATGCTTAATATTCTCACCTGCCATCATGGACACCAGACTGGCCTTGTAGACGTTTGTGAAGGTTCCCAGCTCTCCCACTGCCAGGATGGTCTTCATATGGGCGTCTCCACAGGCCTCTCTGAACTGCCGTATCTCATCGTAGAGAGCTGAGGAGACAAAAATGAACCTTCATCCAGTTATATCACTCTAGAGCTAAGGAAAACCATGCTGATGGTTGAGGCCAATGTCAGCTGCTCAGTCTGAAAGACAACAGTGTAAACCAAGAGCAACAGGCTTGTTTAAGAGGGTTTTTTGGTACCCTGAATTCATTTAGCGCGCTGGTTACACACACCTGTCCACTGCCCAGTGAGTGCCAAAGTCCGGTTTATGACAATATCTATCTCTGTAGCACCATCCTCCACGGCCATCTGTACCTCCGCGAGACGGGTCTTCAATGGCGTCTGTCCAGCAGGGAAACCAGTCGCCACTGAAGCAAAGAGAATGTGAAAAAGAGAACGTGAGGTGAGACAATGCGGTTGCACCCTCTCTGGGAAGATGTTTGAAGAAGGAATGAAACGTGTTTTAAGATAAGCAGCTTCAAAGTCTTACCAGATGCAACAGGAAGACTAGAGTTGGCTGCTTTAAGAGACTTCACAGCATCAGCCACCCGTGATGGGTACACACAGACTGCTGCAGTCGTGATTCCTGAAATCATGTGCGCACACACAAACACACACACACACACACACACACACACACACACACACACACTGTGTTCAAATCAGCAAAAATTTAAATGAATTTAATGTAGAGACACAATCGTAAAAAAACACAGAATGAAAATATAAAGAAAAATGCTTAAAAGTCCTGTTAAAGTCCGTTTATTATGTTGCATACTACTGTTTTAGCAAACTGTAGAATTTAAGTTGTTCAAGTAAGTCACTGATCTCTTCAGCGAATCAACTTCTGTGAAAAGAGCTTTGTCTCCCTCTTGTGGGCAGATCTACGGTGACAAGCTTATGTTATTGATATTGACAACCATAAATACAATATGAAATATTGTATATATAACAAAAATCGCTCTTTGAAATTTTTAGATCAATATTTGTATCACTTTTTTATCAATCTTGAAAACAGTCGTGCTGTTTAATTATTTTTTCAATATTTAATTGAAAATGAAATCTTTTGTGACATTATAAATCTCTTTACTATCGCTTTTGATTATTTTATTTCTAATATATATATACATATATAAAAGTTACATTTACAGCATTATTCTGAATCATCTACTGCCATTAGAAAAAAAGGAAATATATTTAGAATGTTTTACTGCAATAGTGAGTTTATCAAGACTTTTCAAATTTCTGAATTAATTGATTTATTGTTATGATCTAAAATGCTTCTAACAGTAATTTGTTTAATAGTTTTAAATGGTTTTAAATTATTTTTAGTTACGTTTAAGGGAAAAAAAATATTGTTTCACAATATTGCAAACTGCAATCTTAGTAACAGAAGATAACAGAGAGGTGTGGAATAAGTAATGCAAGTGCACCAAGAGGGATGATGTGATATACAGTCATGGCCAAAAATATCACACCCTTAGTAAATATGATCAAAGAAGGCTGTGAAAATTAATCTGCATTGTTAATCCTTTTTATCTTTTATTTAAACAAGACCATTCCTTCATCCAGAATCACTCCAGACCCTGTAGATTCCCAGCTCCATGTTGGTGCTTCTTCTCTTCAGGTCACCACTCATTTTCTACAGGGTTCAGGTCAGAGGACTGGAATGGCCGGCAGAAGCTTGGTTTTGTGCTCAGTGACCCATTTTTGTGTTGTTTGAGTTTGGCTTATTGTACAGTAGGAAGATCCAAACATGGCCCATTATAAGATTTCTAACAGAGTCAGACACTTATTGATTTTTTTATCTGTTGGTATTTGATATAATCCATGATGCCATGTGTCTAAACAAGATGTCCAGGACCTCCAGCAGAAATATAGGCGCACAATATCAAAAACCCATATTGAGTGTTTGCTGCTAAAAAGCTCATTTTTTAGTTTCATCTGACCATAGAAGCCAGTCACATTTGATGTTCAAGTCTTGTCTGATAAATGCTGGAGTTTGTTTTTGGATGAGCTAGTAGAATTTTTCTTGAAACCCTCCCAAACAACATGTGGTGATGTAGGTGCTGTTTGACAATTTTTTTTTAAGGTTTTCTGAGCCCTATTTTCTGCAATTCTCCAGCTGTGGTCCTTGGAGAGTCTTTAAGCCACTCAAACTCTCCTTCTCACCGTGCATTAGGACGATATAGACAGACGTCCTCTTCCAGGCAGTTTCGTAACATTTTGTGTTGATTGGAAATTCTTAATTATTGCCCTGATGGTGGAAATGGGAATTTTCACTGCTCTAGCTCTTTTCTTAAAGCCACTTCACTAATTTGTGAAGCTCAATTATCTTTTGCTGCACATCAGAAATATATTCTTTGGTTTTTCTCATTGTGATGGATCATTAAGGGAATTTGGGCTTTGTTTTCCCTCGTATTTTTTATTTCTGTGAAACAGGAAGCCATAGCTGGATAATTTCATTTCATGAAATATTTTACTCATGCGAATTTCTAGGGGTGCCAATAATTGTGTCCAACGTGTATTTGAGAAAAACATTTATTTCATAATGATATTTCCCCCCATTTTAAATTCCTATTATCCAATGAAAGGTGAGATTTTTGTGAATTTTTAAAATAAAAGATCAAAAGGATTAACAATGTAGATTAATTTTCACAGCCTTCTTTGATCATATTTACCAAGAGTGCCGATATTTTCGGCCATGACTGTATGAAACAATCCTCCAAACAGAGGTACCTTTGTCGTGCATGTCCATGATCTTCATCAGATCATGCCGGATCGGCTGTGTGGCTTTCATACAGAGTCGATGGACATTGGAAGGTGTATCATCACCAGCGAGGGTTGTCAGATCGATACATGTGACGGCCTTCAGCAGCCAGGCAGCCTACAATAATAATGCAGGTGAATAAAGATGTATTTGATCTGGCATAAAGCAAAATCATAAATACTGTAAACTGTTTACCTGCCACTGTTTTTTAGCCACTTTGCGTCCCTGGATCTGCTGAGCTCGTTTAAGAACAGCCTGAGTGTTGACTCTGACTTTCTGCACCCATTCAAGATCTAAAATAAAGCAAGAATGAATAATAAAAAGAGGTTTTAAAGTCAGTTTTGTCTTGTTATTTCGCTCTGCTCAATGTGAGTCATGAGACACGTAAGTCATGTGAGATTCATTACGTGCATTTCAGCAGTAAATGGTTTGAAATCAACTGTATATATGGAAGAAATAACGAAATCCAGAATAATATTTAAAATTAATTACAAAGGCCAGCAGAATGTTGAATTTGGGAGTTCGTAACTGGTCAGATAGAGTTAAAAATTAACTACCCATAACACCAAGAATATACTTTGCACATCACATGTTCAATGTTAGACGTATAGATTAAATTACACCACTTACACAAATAAGAACTTTATTTTTTGTTTTCTGTTTAATCTAATTCTCACACTATCACGTGGAAAAAGTAGCGGTATAGATTAATGTAAAAGCTTTGATTCGTTTGGAGAAAATGATAATTCGATAGAATTAAATAATAATAATTAAAAAAAAAAAAAACAGCTCACCAAGATCCATTCCTGGATTTCTAGCGGACATGATGAAAAATAAAATACTGAATAAAATGAATTGTAAATAATCGAGTTAATTTGGCAAGTAGTATCACCAGCTTTAGCGATACTGCGCGTCTTCCGGGATTGCTAGTCACTGATACGTCGCCGCAGAACACTTTCAGCCAATCATTTCACAGCTTCGCAAGGCGTAGAATGATGACGTTTTTTTTGTTGTTTTTTGTATTTACTAGTGAAGGCTCCAAAATCACATTAGAACAGTGGGACTTCTTTACAAGAGTCAATAAACGAGAGTGTCTGACACTGACATTCTCTTTCCTGTATGCGAAAATATGCATAATTAAAATAAGAATACTCTATTAAAATATTTTAATCATTATAACAAAGTACTTGATGTGCTGTTTTCACACTCAGCATAAAATATTTCCATGATTTACCCATGCAGCTTGAAATTAACTTAAATTTTAAATGTTTAACGTGTACAAAATATATTACAAGTGAAGAAGTTTAAAGGACAAGATGCGAAACATGAAATGAATGTTTCATATACATAGATCAAGCATGCATTTTAACTTGAATAAACAACAAAACAAACAAAAAAATGCTACTGTTCAGTCTGGTTTATTGTTAGACAACCATCATACTGAGCTTTTGTAATAAACCTTAAATAAAAAGTGAAATTATGGCTACAATAACAATATAATGACCAATTAAACCTTAATGACATTTTAAAGTGCACCCTAACAGTTGCCAAGACATCCTACATTCTTCAGTGTAGAATCAAAACATTGCTCTGCCCCAAATAGATAGAAACTCTGTGATTTACATTATACAAACACTGAGGGGAGTTTAATATATATATCCATCCTGCATAACATGTTTGTACCTTAACAAATCTGCTAGTAAGATATGAGATAAAAATATAAAAGTGTTTTAAAATGACATGGTAATAAACAAGTACAGGTTGTGACTTCAATTACAAATCCAATCTACATACGATAACATTTTCTTGTATAGGTATGGTAAAATGGCACTTCAGATTTATCATTCTTTTACACAATTGTTAGTTACATATGATTTAAGAATAATGCTTTTCTAATGATGTCTGAGCAGATAGAACTCACACATTTCTTCCACAGAGCCACAATATATAATAGGATATAGTTATTCTTGGCATTCTTTTTCTTATGATTATTATAGAATACAGTACTATTTTAGATAACAGAAGTCATAAGTGAAATTAGCAAATTATTCATAATTAATCATTATGTAAACGCTAACTCATGCTCATCCAAATCCTCTGAAAAACCAAATAAACTGCATTAATTACATTCTTTCCAGCTGTGGCGTGTCTGGTCTTGGCACTGACCACGCTAAGGCTGTTCCTTGTGAGAACATGAATTGTCTGGGAAGAGCTGCCTGCCGGATTTGGTGCTGGGACTGGTAATGGACAGAAGCTTCAGCCTTGAGCTCCCCAGCGGAGACTCTTCTGAAGTGGTTTGCTGCAGAGGAGATGACAGAATGTTATGCACATTCAGCCAAAAACCTTTGGTATAGCACTTAACATTTCCAACATCACATGGGCATTCTATATAACACATTTTGAAAATAATATGCAATGAATTTTATAATCTTAAACATAAAGATCTGACTCATCATCCCATTAAAGTGATTATTTCTGCACATTCGATTGAGTGTTTTATATTACAAGGACAACTGTTTGCACTTTTTGTTTCATTGTTTTGCTGCATCTTATTTAATTTATAAATTATTTGTGTAAATACGTTCTTCTTCATCATTGCACAATTGCAATGCAATTGCACCAATGTGCATGTGGCAAGTAAAGCTTAGTGAAATCTTCATCTATCAAACATTCAGTAATATTGTTTTTTTTTTTGGCACATATTTTGTCGATCATTTGCAGATGTTCTAGTGCATTCATTACCTTTGGTTGTTTAGTTGGTGTACTGCAGATGTCCACAGGAATTAACCGTTTAGAGCCCCTACTGCATTCATCCGAAGGAGAGCTGACTGCTGCTAACAATGGTGCATTTTCAACATGATTGGATAATTCCGATGCATTTTCATTCTGCATTTCGTCCATAGGTGACCAAGAGTAGCTTTGACTGAATGCTACATCATCTTGTAAAGATATATTGGACGTTTGATGGCTTTGTTCATTTTCGTCCTCGTAGAGGTGGCGTACACATGAAGGTCTGGAGAGCTTCGAGTGGTGGCGACTAGGGGTCTGCGAGGCCACTGGTGTGGACTGTGAGGGGCTGAAACTGTGGTTCACAGGAGTTTCTACTTGATTCTGACTGCAGGCAGACTGAGTCAAAGAGTCTTCAGGACCTGGTTGGGAAACAGCATTCGTGACGAAGCGGCACAATCGTGTGTTACGAGGGATGATCCATCTCTTTATGGCTCCTTCTAGATCATGCTCTCTACCCACCACATACACACGCTTCTGACCGCGTGTTACTGCAGTGTATACGTGCTGCCAATTTTGAGCAATGCTGTCTCCAAGAACGTACACAATAGTTTCGGCCTCTGAACCCTAAAGTGAGAAAACAAATTAGCTGCATGAAGCTGAGACAAATGCTAATGTCAGGTATGAATGGGGCCGTAAATGAACAAAAAGCATCAATACCTGGAAGGTGTGAATGGTTCTTGCCCAAGCATGGCGCAGTTTACACTCTCTCTGTAGCTCCCTGTAGCTACAATTCACCACACGGCCGTTGTCATCATCTAGTGTCAGGTAGCGTATCATTTTATGTCCTTTTTCCTTGTCCTGCTCAGTCACATCCTGTGATTGATGTAAAATAACAAGGGCAAGTTAAATGAATAAATAATTACTCGTGCTTACACAAAACCAAGCATTTAAAAAATATAAAAAGAATCTTTCTATTTCTCAAGCCAGAAAACATATAAATCATTAAATAAAACATCAGTACATCTTTAATGAAGAAAATTTCCCCATTGCACAGTCGCTCTTTCTTCTCTTTCGTCTGTTCATTTTGAGTCTGATTTCCGGCATTATCATGGGAAGATCGGGTGCTATGTTGTACAGCTCTGGCAGTATCAAAGGAAGTCACTTCTTTCTTCTTCTCATGGTCTCTGACGTAGCCATTCTTAGTGCAGCAAACTTTATCACCTGGTTGAAAGTTCAGTTTGTTTTTGGAAGTCCTGAAATGAATGAAAATGAATATTAAAACTAAAATATTCGGCTAAAAATATAACCTATAAAGCTGTGAAAAATTTAAAATGTTTATATTAACAAAAAAGAAAGTGTCCTGCTTATTTAGTTGTAAGAAAACTAACTTCTATTTACACACCTTGTAATATGTTTAGAATAATGTTTGCAACAAAGCTCATTGATCAACTCGCAGTCCTTCCTGTGAACAGTAAGAACAGCATTTTTAGCTTCAAGATCAACATTTGCTGAAAAAGACCGTCTTCTCAGCATAGTATGACAAAGCGTAATCTGTCTTACCTCCTGAAAGCCACAAACTGTGACAATTTATGATCCTCCAGTCCAGGACCTTCCACGAGTAAGAATGTAATGGCATCCTGGAGGTCTATCCAGCAAAATATAATCAAATAAACTTCAAATACAGACTTTTTTGCCCATTATAGTGAATACGTAAAATTTCACAGCATTCAATAATGTTAGGCAAGAGCTTTTGTTTTTGGTCAGTGTTAGATATTCTACCGTTTTGGAATTTCAATAATGTGTTCAAATTCTATTTGCAATAAAGTTGCACTGAGGTGCTTGTGGGGAGTGAAATGTATTGAAGATGGCTGTGTAGCTTCTGGATTGATCTCAACCCAAGGTGTCGAATGTGTCACAGATGACAGGGAGTGTATTTTCAGGCATATAGGAACCAAAATGTGATCTAAGTGTGTTTCTTTTGTTATTCTGACTGTATGGGCCATCATGTTGACACCTTTAATGCATGAGCAATTGATGTGCTTCTGAGGCACAGTCACAGCGTAAATACCACACAACATTCTACAGCTTATGATAATGAAGTGTTATAAAAAGAATAAATCCACTAAAAAAACATTCAAAATGTTCACATATTACATAACTGCTTACTTACCAAATCTATCATTTTCACCAGAGATTTTGACAAAAATGAACCTTTTGTCAGATGGTACTTTGGAAGGTCTCATCATGTTTACAGTCTCATCAAACTCCAGAGGACTGTAATATTTTTTTTTACCCATCTCTGAGATGCTGAAAGTTTATGGAAATAACAACAGTATAATTAATAAATTTGAGTCCATATTACATGAACACACATGCACACACAATAGTCTGCAAACCACAAAGGAACTAAAATTAGGAAGTTTGTATAAATTTATATAACCCCATAAAACATTTAAGAATACAAACTATCTGCTCACAGTCCAGCGTTTCTGACGATGAGCTCAGACTCGGCACGATGGTTGGTTCGCATCTCAATGGCCCAACGGACCTTCCTGAGACCTTCAAACAGATCGTACAGTGTGTTTCCAGGCTCGATACTGGGCAACTGTCTCACATCTCCTGCAGACACAATAAAAATGTTTTTATTTGTTTAATAGTAATACAAGAAGTTACTTAAGCCGTAGAATAAAGATGCAGATAAAATACATTGCAAATAAGCTCTAAATAAGAAATATTATGCATGCAATTTGCCTTTACCCAAAAGGATGAACTTCTGGAGTTCTGCGTGTTTGGTAAGCATGCTGAGAATAGAGTGAAGGATCTGAACCGACACCAGACTCCCCTCGTCGACCACCAGCACCCGCACCTTCGAGAACTTCCATTCTTGTGGATTTCCACTTTGATCTTTTTCTCTGGTCATGAAACTCCATAAAACCTGAGAGAAAAGGGATTTTTTTGTGATATATGAAAGAAATGCAAGGTATTTATAGCAACTGAAACACATACATGCTAAAATTAACATTTTGTGCACAATATTTATTCATTGAAGATATGTTAAAACAGTAAAAGCACATTAACCATTGACAAACCTTGTACAAGTGTAACGTACGAAATGTATTCCAAAGTTATGTAATTTAAGTAAATGTTGTTTAAATCATATAATGTCATGAAATATCATGTAGTGTATCATTATGTATATGTAACATGTTATGAAAAGTAATGTTCCACCGCAAAAACAAATGTAATACAATTATTAAAATTAAGTTCTGAAATGTTACGAAATGTTCAAGGCTTAAAATGCTGTAAAACACTATGTAATGTAAAGTTATTATTATTATTATATTATGACATTTTATGTAATTAATGTAAAAGTCGTAAGATATAAAGTTGTATGTAAAGTTGTAATGAAATATTATGTAGTGTAAATATATGTTAATTTGTGAAATTATGTAGTGTAGTTGTTTATGTAACACTATGTTATCAAATGTTATGTTGCAGAAGTGTAAGATTTGAAAGCTATTGTTTAAGTCATGTAAAGTTGTTATTAAATTGTATCTTGTTTTTTTTATTATTTTTATGTTTTTGTGTACTTTTTAACTTATGTAAGGTTATATTAGGAAATTCTATGTAATGTAAAGTTATGTTAGGTTACGCAGACTATACCTGGTGCATAGTATAAGCAGTGAAACCGGTTCTCTTGGTAAGAAGTGAAGCAGCTCTTCCTGTAGGCGCAGTGAGAAGAACCTCCACAGGCTTTTCATCACGGTCACTCCCTTCATTATCTTTTTTCTCCTCGTGAACATCTGACAGCAGCCCATTACTGGACCCCTGAGAGTCATTCTGAAAGTCCACACAGGCCTTCAGCACCTCTTCTCTGTCACTTGTCTGTTGCTCCATGGCTGCCTTAAACACCAGGCTGACCACTGTGGTCTTCCCACATCCACCTTTCCCACTGATCACAGTCACCGGGTTGTCACACATCATTTCTGCTGCTTGCACTTGATCGGGGTCTAACTCTATAGTTGATGGATCAATGTCGAAGTAAATGGAGTCATCTGAGGAGTCTGAGTCTGAAGTTACACTTTCCTCTTTAATGGTGAGCTTTGTAATTTCATAGGCCTGAAGAGAATCACATGTTGTCATTTCTCCATTGTGGTGGACCACGCTTGAAGTACCAGGCTGGGGAAAAGCAAGATCTATCTGCTCAACCTTAACCTCCTGAGCAATGTCATTTTGTGCTTCTGAGACTGATGTTTTTGCATCAGCCTTAGATTCATTCGAACGTGTCATACTGTGTTTTTCACGGGCCTTCGCCCTTAATCTATCCAGTTGAGCTTCGCGAAGAACCTCTCTCACATCCAAGTGGATCTTCCAGGGGTCTCCCTCAAGCAGGCCTCTCAAGCATTCGGCAATGCCTTTCTCGTAGCCGAAGAGGTTCCGAAGTGCCACCCTGTCACCTTCTCTTTTAAGCACCCCCTGCTCCACAAGAAAACGTAAAGCTTCCCAGGCACCCATATGTCCAGTCTCATTCGATATATTCTTCTCCAGCAGCTCCCGGTCGGCGTATGTGCTGCCAGTCGCTCTGCAGTGTCTTTTCAGTTCTGTATACAACAGCAAGGCGTTACGTTGCAGCACCGGGATACTCCAAAATAAATGACAGAGCTTAAAGGCCTCCATTTGTGCTTCACACCGAACCAGATGTAATTCTTTAAACATGATCTGTTGAAAAAGTTTGAAAAATATTCATATTAAACAATGCAAAATAATGAAGGAAATAAAGTGAGCTTAAGATTTAAAACCAAACAACCAGAGTGGCAATCTTACATAATTGAAGCCCAGCTTCCAAACATCAGTTTTAATGAGCTCCTCAAGTTTGGCCAACACATTTGTATTGTTTCGTTCTTGTGTAGTAGAATCATCTCGTTCAGACGTTTCTGGCACGTGTTCCATCCTTCCTTTATTTATTATGTCCAGAAACTGGCCTGACAGCAATGTTGGTAAGTATTTCATGATTTCAGGGTACAAGCTGGCAACTCTCACATGTGTCCAAGCCGCTGTTTCGTTTAAAGATCAAGGACATTATTATGATGTCAGTATCACTTTTTCATGCAGAAGTGTATATTTAAGGTTCAGGCATCAGATTAAGCTCTAGGAAGTTACTTCAGATCTGGCTGTGCCCGGGGTCTTCTGTGTGTTTTTTTTTTTTTTACGACTTAACATATGATTTGAATTATTGCAAAATTTAATATTCTACCAAAAATCACTTTATGTGTCATGCAAATTATATACGTAAACATGGTATACATTTCCAACCTGAGCTATTGACTTTTGACTTGAGCTGTTCAGCCACAGCTTTATTCTCAGGAGATGAATCTTCAAAATTCTGCAGGACTTCAAGCACATTGACAGGCTCCACATGTATGTTGCTGGGCAACCACTCCATAAACATGTTAACAAAATCAGGTTCTGCCCTACATGCTTTAAGAAAGAGAGACACGAGTGACCGGCCCTCTGTTCCCAGATCAGTGCGGAGCCTGTAGGAGGGGAAGCCTTTGACAAAATTTTTGTGCCGGCCTTGGCGAATTGTACAGGTAACCTCCCACCAGGGGTCATGGAGGGGAAAACGGCCATCAACCTTATATATCTTATTACCGGCCATCAATGCCACTGCAAAAGAAAAGGATAAGACATGCATGAAGCATTTTGGTCCCTAAAAAGACTGTATGTATATAACCAGTGCCAATGTACAAATAAGCTTTACTTCTCTTAAAGAAGTGAGACAAAAATTTGAAGTGAATTTGGTCATTTTAAGTGAAACATAAATTATTAGACATAAGTGTAAAATGTACTAAACTTTGTTTTACTAACACCATAATCTGTAAATATGATTATTTTAACAGTGAAAACTGTAAACAGGCTTACTTTCTAAACTATGTAAACTGTAAACACAATTACTTCCACTTGTGTAAACAGTGTAAATTGTAAACAGGCTTCTTTTGCAAGTACATAACCTGCAAATATGATTATGTTTTCTTGTAACAGTGTAGATTGCCGGACTACTTTGTTACGCCAACATAAATTAATGGCAAATTAGGAGTAAAAGTATCCATATGTCATAAGAACATATAATTCATTTATACTTTTTTTTGTAATTTATATGGTATTTTGGCAAGTTATCTCTGTAACTTGAAACCGTGTTAAACGTAAACATGGTTACTTGTTTACGTATTTTCTGTACACACATCTATGTTTACTTGTTAAGTGTGTTAAAACTGTTTCATCTGGTCACCTTGTGGTCACAAAAAGAATACACAACCAAAGGATAACAAATGTTTGTTAGTATTCGTTGTTCAACCTTCTTTTGACGCTGGCACGGAAGATTTAAACATGCTTCCCCCAGATGAAACAGAATCCATCTCTTTCATGTCCAGAAACTCAGGCTGTGTTTCCACTTCTTCATCTTCACTTTCTGAAACGTCTTCTTGGTTTGACTGTACAGCGTGACGTTCTGGTAAAATGCAACCAGTTATGGTTTTTAATCCAGCGGTGGGACTTTGCAGCGCCATGTTGACTGCATCTAAACTCAGTTTGACAGTTTTCGACTGTTCGCGGTTCGACTGTGAACACTGTCAACAACAGCCAATCACATCTCGTCAAAATAAAAGTCCGTTCCGTTTATGCGCAGCTAGCTTCCTGTCAAAGAATATGATGGAACATCATAAACAAACTGGCATTTGATGAAGAGGCAGTGTAAAAAAAAATGTGAAATACGAGTTTATAGTTGTAAAGTTTACGAGTTTATAGTTGTTACATGTATTTGAAATTATTAATACAGAAATCAACAGAATTTATTTTAATTTCAAGTCATTCTGGAATGATAATTGTGATGAAATGTTAGAAATGCACATGCCATTACATACTTTAGACTTCTAATACTAATAAAAGAATTATAAACATGCCATCAAAAACATTTAGAATGTCCACAGTCAAAAGTAGAATATAGGGGGATGCAGAAGTGAGAATGAATACATATTTTCTTGATTTACGTAATAATAAAAAGGAAAGAAGGCATTCAAACCCAAACTTTAAATCTAAACCTTAGAAAAAATACAGAAAGTGCATAGATTGCATGATTAATATTTGGAACATTAAAAGCATGACAAAATCACAAGTAGGAAGATTCATAAACCTGGGGGAAGACAATGGCACTCACAATGTCAGTAACATAATCAGTTATACTAATTCACTGCTTATACTACCTAATTTCAGAAAGTTAACAATATTAGAAAACTAAATATTTATTAGATGATTAAAGATCTAGAAATAGTATACAATCTTAAATAGTTTCCATTCACTTTACAGCGTATTTCTTTGTTTTAGTTGTTCAAAACTTTTGTTGTATTTCCAGGATTGAATCATCTTGGATCTTGGTTTCAGCTTTTTGTTGATGCCATTACCCGTTCTGCTTTGTAAACTAAAATTATTCATAATTAACTGCATGCATGTTCCCTGTGAGCATATGAATCTCCTCCTGAAGTTCCTTGCTGTGAGACTTGGGGCTTGAATTAGGGCTTGAATTTGTGATGTCTAACGGAGGCTCTTCTGAACTGGTTTGCTAGAGAAAGAGTAGGTCACAGAATGTTAAAAACAATATCAGAATACTTTTTATTATTTGCAGATGTTTTACTCTGTTACCTTTATAAGTTTGCTCTGTGTAGTGCAGGGGTCTGACTGAGCAGGCCACTTGGAGGCCACTGGTTCAGAGGGGTCTCCACATGACTCTGTCTGCAGCCAGATTGAGTGAAAGAGTTTTCAGGACCTTGCTGAGCAACTATCTCCTTGACACGGCCTCGCAATCGCGTGTTACGAGGGGTGATCTTTTTCTCTATGGCTCTTTTTAAGTCATCCTTTCTACCCACCACATACACACGCTTCTGACCGCGTGTCACGGCAGTGTATACGTGCTGCCAGTTTTCACCACGGCAGCCAAGAACATACACAATTGTTTCTGCCTCTGATCCCTGAATAGAGAGAAAACTTTAGGTGTGAAGATGAGACAGATGATAATATAGGGTTTAAATAGATGTTTTAAAGAGTGAGAGTGTGTGAACTCGATACCTGGAAGGTGTGAATGGTTCTTGCCCAAGCATGGCGCAGTTTACAGTCTCTTTGTAGTTCACTGTAGTTACAAGTCACCACACGGCCGTTTTCATCATCTAGTGTCAGGTAGCGTCTTATTTTGCATCTTGCTCCCATATCCTCCTCAGTTACATCCTGTGATTGGTTGTAAAATATCATAAAAATGCACCAATCCATTTGAGGTAATTACTCTAAATGTTCACTAGTTTGTATCCTAATAAATGTCAGTTTACTTTAATATCAGATATTTCAGATTAAAAGGCTTTTTGGCATTGCAAAACCACAATAAAACAAATCAAGATGTTTTTCACAAAACACATCACCCCTTTAATGAAGAAAATTTCCCCATTGCACATTCTCTCTTTTTTCTCTTTCATCTCTTCATTTTTTCTTTGGGTACTTGGAATATCTTGGGCAATTCCAGCAACATCATGTGCAGGCTCTTCTTGCATGTTCTCATCATCTTTATCTGAGATATAGCCATTCTTTGTGCAGCAAACTTTATCCCCCACTTGAAAACATATTTTATTTTTGGGAGTCCTAAAGGAAATCAAATGCATACAGTTAAAAAGAGAACAAATAAAGGTAATAAAGGTGAAAGTATTAGGTTTTACTTACATTGCAGAATGGCATGAATAATGATTGCAGCAAAGATCATTGATATCCTGACAATCCCTCCTGTAAGAAAAAGCAACAATTCTTATCATTCAGCTCACTCATGTGGGACCCCATTACATTTAGTTGTGATTCAAGTTTTTCAGTTGTAGGCAAAAGTGGGCCAAATTGGGAGTTTGAAATTGGAGCAGTGATGATCAGTGTGAAAAATCCCAATAAGTGAGCAGCATTCTGTTCACATTTGGTTGTGTCCAAGTTTTAGGTTTCCCTTTGAGCAACAAAGATGCATTAAATGAACTAATTAGACAGATTCTCTCTGTCTAATGTGATTTCAGATTTATTCAATGTCAGTATCACTTTATTTCACTATATTCACTATATCTTTGAATGAGCTCTTACCTCGTAAATGCCACAATCTGTGATGATATATGATCTTTGAGTCCAGGAGCTTCATTGAGTAAGAATGTGATGGCTTCCTTTAGAGCTAAGCACAAGAAATATATTTACAATATATTTAAAATGTCCATACAAATACATATTTCCATTCCAGATTCACTCATTAGAACTGAGACAACTTTAACATTTTCCAACAGAAATCAACAAATTATTTCATTCGTGATTCTTTCATGGGCAATGTTAGCTTTTTCAATAAGCAAAACTAGTTTTGCATCTGAGGCACTGTCATAGTTCTATCAGTAATCTACAGTATCAGGAAACAGTTACATATATATATATACAATTCTTCAGTATATGTAGCGTACATGACCTAAGTGCAAAACATTTCATGCCATTCTAATTATAACATGTCAAAGATTTTACATGCAATGTGTTGTAAACTGCTCACTTACCATCATTTTTCTCACTAATCTGGACAAAAATGAACCTTTTGTCAGATGGCACTTTGGAGGGTCTTGTCATTTCAATGATGGCATCAAACTTCAGTGGACGATAAAACTTGGTTTCACCCATCTCTGAGATGCTAAAAGTTTGTGGAATTAACAACAACCGTATGAACAATAAACTATTATTAGGATTGAGCAAGAATTTGTTCAAGCATAAAAACACATACACACAACAGTCTGCAAACCATTAAGGAACCAAAACTGGGAGAGACTATATACACAAATTTCTGGAAAGCTCATTAATTGCTTCAGAGTACAAACTAGCTGCTCACAGTCCAGCATTTCTGACGATGAGCTCCGACTCGGCACGATGGTTTGTCCGCATCTCAGTGGCCCACCCCACTTTCTGGAGACCCTCAAACAAATCGCACAGTGTGTTTCCAGGCTCGATGCTGGGCAGCTGCCGCATATCTCCTGCAGACATAAAACAAAATGAATAAAGTATGGCAGCTGTTTATTTATATAGTCTGATACACTATATTGCCAAAAGTATTGGGACACCCCCTTCTAATGAACAGGTTTGACTACTTTACTAATTTCTGTAAGTAAAAATCTTAATGTTTAAGCATATAAGGATATTTTAGGGAATTGTGTGCTTCTAATTTTATAGCAACAGTTTGGACAGGACCCTTTTCTATTCTAACATGACAATTCCTCTGTGTATAAGGCAAGGTTCAAAAAGAAATGATTGATTTAGTCAGTGTGGAAGAACTTGACTGGCCTGCAGACAGCAAAGTCCTAATCCCAGCTAAACACCTCTGGTGTGACCTTAAAGGGATAGTTCACCCAAAAATGAAAATTTTCTCATCATTTACTCACCCTCAAGTAGTTCCAAACCTGTATGAATGTCTTTGTTCTGCTGAACACAAAGGAAGATATTCTGAAGAATGTGGGAAACAGAGCAGTTTTGGGGCACCATTGACTTCCATAGTATTTTTTTTTCCTACTATGGAAGTCGATGGTGTCCTAAAACCAGTGATGGGAATAACGGCGTTATAAATAAACGGCGTTACTAACGGCGTTATTTTTTTCAGTAACGAGTAATCAAACGAATTACTGTTTCCCCCGATACAACGCCGTTACCGTTAGCCTACTGACAATAAAATGTGGCGTTACTATATTATATTATTAGAATTAGATTTTTCAGTTCATCTGAATGGATGCGCAGTGTAGCTGTGTTTTACGTGCCGTAAACTCTAGTGTGAAGGCGCATGACTCGCCGTCGCTTTCTCTCACATACACGCACGCAAAAGATACAGAGCAAGAGAGTCTTTCATAACATGCAGTATTGACGCGCTACATGTAAAGGATATTCTGTGTTGTATTTTCCTGTCAAAATAACGGAGTTCCTTTAGAATTCTTCAGCTTTTAAGAACTGCCGCTTTCTCTGGTTGTGGGCGGAACTAATGCGCAAACGACAATCTCATTGACTGGCGCTCACTATCGTCCCTGTTTTGATTTCAGTAAATCAATTCAAGCGAACTCAGACAACGTGATTTAATATTCATGAACCCAGCAGCTCATTAATCCTTAGTGCGTTTTATATTGATGACAAATATGCATTCATACTTGGTTATTCTAATTACTAAAGTTCTATCATCATATAATCTAAAATTATCATATATTATGATGCTTGACTGACTGATACTAATTGTCAGTAGATAAATAGTGTAGAATAATGTACAATGTTTTATAATAATAATTTATTCTTTTTAGTGTCTATTTCATTAATTTAACATATTTAATATTGGGGGTATCCAAAGTTATTTGACATTTGAACATTTTGTAAAAAGTAACGCAATAGTTACTTTCCCTGGTAATTAGTTACTTTTATAATGATGTAACTCAATTACTAACTCAGTTACTATTTGTGAGAAGTAACTAGTAACTATAACTAATTACTTTTTTAAAGTAACGTGCCCAACACTGCCTAAAACAGCCTGGTTACAAACTTTCTTCAAAATATCTTCCTTTGTGTTCGGCAGAACAAAGAAATTCATACAGGTTTGGAACTACTTGAGGGTGAGTAAATGAAAACAGAATTTTCATTTTTGGGTGAACTACCCCTTTAAATGCAGACCTCCAAAACTGTTGCAACAGAGATGAAAATACAAATTTTAAATACATGGATTATGTTTCCATCTTTGTTGCCACAGTTTTGGAACTGTCTTTTTTTGTTCGAAAGAAGGGGGTGTCCCAAATCTTTTGGCAATATAGTGTACATGCAATTTGCCTTTACCCAAAATAATGAACTTCTGGAGTTCTGCGTGGTTGGTAAGCATGTTGAGAATAGAGTGAAGGATCTGAACCGACACCAGACTCCCCTCGTCGACCACCAGCACCCGCACCTTCGAGAACTTCCATTCTTGTGGATTTCCAGTTTGATCTCTTTTTGCATTCATGAAACTCCATAAAACCTGAACAAAGAGGGCAAATTAACAAGAAGGAACATCATGAAGGAGTCCATTGTATCCATGTTATTTGACTGCTCTGTATACTGTATAATGTGGCTATACCTGGTGCATAGTATAAGCAGTGAACCCGGTTCTTTTAGTAAGAAGTGAAGCAGCTCTTCCTGTGGGAGCAGTGAGGAGAACCTCTAAAAGAGGCTTTTCATCACTGTCACGCTTACTGGTCTGTTTCTGCATGGCTGCCTTAAGCACCAGGCTGACCACGGTGGTCTTCCCACAACCACCCTTCCCACTGATAACCGTCACCGGGTTGGTGCATATCATTTTTGCTGCTCGCACCTGATCTTCGTCTAACTCTATAGTAGAGGGATCAGCGTCCATGTAGGTGAAGTCATTTGAGTCAGAGACTTCAAAAGACTGGGAAGAATCACAATGGGTTGCCATTCCTCCATTGTGGTCCATGCTTGAGGAACCAGCCTGAGTTTCATCCTTTTGCTTGCACCCAACCCCCTGCTCCATGTCATTTTGTTCTGTGGTCGATGATCTTGCATCACAAGACTTTTCCCTTAGTCTCTCTATCGCAGCTGTTTGAAGAACTTTCCTCACATCCAACTCAATCTTCCAATCGCCTCCCTCAACCAGAGCCCTCAGGCATTTAGCAATGTCTATTTCGTAGCTGAAGAGGTTGTGAAGTGCCACCTTGTTGTTCTGCATTACCAGCACCCTCTGCTCGTTTAGGAACAATGCCCCTTCAAATGCAATTTTCCACTGTTGCATCTTATCCAGCAGATTCCTCTGTTCAATGTATGTGCTTCCAGTGTCTCTGCAATAGTTTTTCAGTTCCGCATACAATCGCAAGGCATGATGCTGCACCTCAGGGATTCTTCTGAGCAAATTACAAAGCTCGAAGGACTTCATCTTTGCTTCACACCTAATCATACGGAACTCTTTAAACATGATCTGTTGAAAATATGATCACTTTGAAGCGACAGTCAAACCAAAAAGATACCAAACAATGGATTATATTAAAGTATTTTAGCAATAGCCAAAAAAGTAGAGAAGGAAAGCCCTGTCTGAAAGTTTAAAACAGTTTTAAAAGCTTTAACTCTAAATAGACAGACAGGCAGAACAGACTGAAGGATTGAGCCAAAGTGAATGAAGCTTGAAAACTCTAGAAGGTTGAAGATGTAAAAAAAAAAGCAAAATAACAAAATAATTACAGCTATAAGCTTACATAGTTGAACCCCAACTTCCAAACATCATTCTCGATTAACATCTCCAGATTCTCCAGTAAGTCTGTGTTACTGTGCTGCTGTGGAGATTCTTCTGTGGAATCCTGTTTGTTTTTCATCTTTCCATTGCTTATTATCTCCATAAACTGGCCTGGCAGCAGTGTTGGCAAGTATTTCATGATTCGAGGGTACATACTGGCAACTCTCACGCGTGTCCAAGCAACTGTGTTTTAGGACAAAATTTACAAGGACAAGCACAGTAATATTATTTTCAAAATCACTAAACTAATTACTCATCACTTACAGTCATGTCAGACATCAACGGACATGTCAGAAATGAACCAAGAGTTGTTTTGTGTATATGTAGTGTATGAAACTTAAATCTGTATCATTAATGACTAGATGTTCACATGACAATGTAACTAAAGATACACTTTTCAAATGAATGAAATAAAAATGAATTCATAATCAAAAATCCTTATAACATTAAAATATGATTAAATAATAAAATATTTTTATAGTATGTTATATGATAATACTATTTTGATAACATATTTTGACTATTTCAAAACAAATTGTATATGTTTGTATATATATATATATTGTATATACTTTGAATAGAATCACAGTGTTTTTGGACATTAAACATTCTTTACTTAGCTCTTGATTTGTCTAGTTGTAGTTGGTTGGAGTGGCTCTTCAAGAAATAATAGCATGAAAGAGCTAAATTGTTTTAAGGGGTATGAAAGTAGGTAATTTATGTCGTCCAACCTGAGCGAGTGACATTTGACATGAGCTGTTCAGCCACAGCTTTATTCTCTGGTGCAGAATCTTCAAAATCTTGCAGGACGTCCAACACATCGATAGGCTCCACGTCTGTGTTGTTGGGCAACCACTCCATAAACTTGTTTTTAAACAGAGGGTCTGCCTCACACTCTTTAAGAAAAAGAGACACAATTGACCGGCCCTCTGATCTCAGATTGGTGCGGAGACTGTAGGAGGGATAGCTAGAGGGGAGGGTACAAAACCCACTGCTGCCATGGTTAAGAACTTTGCAGGTTATCTTCCACCAGGGATCACAAAGGTGAAAATTGCCCTTGACCCTGTATGTCCTGTTACCAGCCACTAATAACACTGCAAAAGATGAAAATAATAGAGTACAATTGCAACAGTTTAGTTCCTCTTTCAGGAGTGGGATGTAATAGCATACAATTTTAAGTTACTTTTACTTGTAAAAAGTTTACACTTTAAACATAACTCATTTACAGTACAATCACTAAACATTGTTACTTTTTAATATTAACCCATTTACGACACTTGTTGCCCATGTCCAAAAAAGCTTATATATTTTACATCATAAATGTATTATTAAGATTAATTTGGTATAGATAAGAATATGCAAAAGTGTCAGTTATCACATCTAAAGGAACCACAAAACCTTGCAGAACGTTTTGAATAAATAACGGATTCATTCACATTATAAAATACAAAAGAAAATTTATATATATATATATATATATATATATATATATATATATATATATATATATATATATATATATAATAAATGGGACTAAATGCATTTAACAGTTGCCTATATTAAGTGATTTGCTGTTTGAAAGTTCATTCATATTTTGCCTTACCTTCTTTTAACGCTGGCATGGAGGTTTTGAACATTTTTCCCCCAGATGAGACATAATTCACCTCATTCATGTCCAGAAATTCAGGCTCTGTTTCCTCTTCATCATTTTCGATCTCCGCATCATCCTGGTTTGACTGAAGATCCTCATCGTCTGATTGAATGTAACCCGTTATTTCAAGCAGCGACATTCTAACTTCGACTCTAATCAAAGAAGTGGATAGGTTTCGATTTTAATTTCGCGGTTATTATTGATGACGGTGTGTTACTGTACCACCCTACAACCAGATTACCCCAAAATAAAAGTCTCGGTCAAACTGGACACACGTATTGTGGTTTCTTTTATTGTCAAGAACACTGTATTTTATTTTCATTTAGTTAGATATATATACGCACATAAATTAGATCAAAAGCCCCTTTTGTTTTCGCAAATTAATTATACTTATTAGCGACGTCAAAAACATAGATCTTGAAATATTTCAGGAGACTGTAAGGTAGCAAGGACAACGGGACATGTTTTAACATGGTGTCAGTTCATCTTTAAAATTTAAAAATCATTATTTCAACGAATTATAAACACAGTTTGGGAATATGGTATGTTTATTTCTAAACTACTTTCATTTGAAATATGTAAAAATACTTAAAATATATTCAAATAAATATTTTAAAAGAAGCACAAAAACAAACATTTAAACAAAATTAACTCCATGCAACACGCCCCACTGCTGATCAAAGTCTTTTCTTTTTTTTCTTTTTTATATTGAGATATACAAACTTGCTGAATCCCTCTGACTTTAGTGAAAGAAGTTCTTCAGTTTTTATTAACCCTTGGTGATGAATTTTATTCCTTATTTTCTCTTTTGCTGGATTTGTGATGCCATTCTGAGAGGGTTGGGCATCATCATCTGAAAAAGTAAAATACTGGATATTAATTCCGAACCTGCTTGGACATAATTTAGTTTGTACTGACAAAGAAGTTCAACACTTCCTTGACAGATTTCTCTGTGAATGCTCCCTTGACTCTACTTGCCTACAGTTACATATAAAACAGATTGACTGAATCCATTCGCACAGCAGTCCTCACACCCTTCTATATGTAATTATTATAATTTTCTTTCTGGTCCCAAATGTAATCTTTCAAACTCGATAAATCTGCAATCAGCAGCTGCAACTTATATTTTTATAACAAACCAAAGGGAGTATAAAAATAGCATAAAGATAACGTGAACGGCGGTATCAAACCTATATATACAGGTGCATCTCAATGAATTAGAATGTCGTGGAAAAGTTCATTTATTTCAGTAATTCAACTCAAATTGTGAAACTCGTGTATTAAATAAATTCAATGCACACAGACTGAAGTAGTTTAAGTCTTTGGTTTTTTTTAATTGTGATGATTTTGGCTCACATTTAACAAAAACCCACCAATTCACTCTCTCAGCAAATTAGAATATGGTGACATGCCAATCAGCTAATCAACTCAAAACACATGCAAAGCTTTCCTGAGCCTTCAAAATGGTCTCTCAGTTTGGTTCACTAGGTCAGAGGTCTTCAACCCTGCTCCTGGGGACCAACTATCCTGGAGAGTTTAGCTCCAACCCTAATCAAACACACCTGAAGCAGCTAATCAAGCTCTTAAGGATTGCTTGACAATACGCATGCAGGTGTGCTGAAGCAGGTTGGGAATTAAGTTTGCAGGACAGTGGGTCCCCAGGGGCAGGGTTGAAGACCTCTGCACTAGGCTACACAATCATGGGGAAGACTGCTGATCTGACAGTTGTCCAGAAGACAATCATTGACACCCTTCACAAGGAGGGTAAGCTACAAACATTCATTGCCAAAGAAGCTGGCTGTTCACAGAGTGCTGTATCCAAGCATGTTAACAGAAAGTTGAGCGGAAGGAAAAAATGTGGAAGAAAAAGATGCACAACCAACTGAGAGAACGGCAGCCTTATGAGGATTGTCAAGCAAAATCAATTCAAGAATTTGGGTGAACTTCACAAGGAATGGACTGAGGCTGGGGTCAAGGCATCAAGAGCCACCACACACAGACGTGTCAAGGAATTTGGCTACAGTTGTCGTATTCCTCTTGTTAAGCCACTCCTGAACCACAGACAACGTCAGAGGCGTCTTACCTGGGCTAAGGAGAAGAAGAACTGGACTGTTGCCCAGTGGTCTAAAGTCCTCTTTTCAGATGAGAGCAAGTTTTGTATTTCATTTGGAAACCAAGGTCATAGAGTCTGGAGGAAGGGTGGAGAAGCTCATAGCCCAAGTTGCTTGAAGTCCAGTGTTAAGTTTCCACCGTCTGTGATGATTTGGGTTGCAATGTCATCTGCTGGTGTTGTCCATTGTGTTTTTTGAAAACCAAAGTCACTGCACCCGTTTACCAAGAAATTTTGGAGCACTTCATGCTTCCTTCTACTGACCAGCTTTTTAAAGATGCTGATTTCATTTTCCAGCAGGATTTGGCACCTGCCCACACTGCCAAAAGCACCAAAAGTTGGTTAAATGACCGTGGTGTTGGTGTGCTTGACTGGCCAGCAAACACACCAGACCTGAACCCCACAGAGAATCTATGGGTTATTGTCAAGAGGAAAATGAGAAACAAGAGACCAAAAAATGCAGATGAGCTGAAGGCCACTGTCAAAGAAACCTGGGCTTCCATACCACCTCAGCAGTGCCACAAACTGATCACCTCCATGCCACGCCGAATTGAGGCAGTAATTAAAGCAAAACAAGCCCCTACCAAGTATTGAGTACATATACATTAAATGAACATACTTTCCAGAAGGCCAACAATTCACTAAAAATGTTTATTTTTATTGGTCTTATGAAGTATTCTAATTTGTTGAGTTTCATTTATTTCAGAGTTGAATTACTGAAATAAATGAACTTTTCCACGACATTCTAATTTATTGAGATGCACCTGTATTTGAAATGTGATAAATACCGAAGTCAACAACTTATTTTAATCATTCTTAATATTGATTTAATGTTCTTTGTGAATTGACAGTTGTGCTGAAATGTTACACGTCCACATGCCATTACATGCCATTCAGGCTTAAAATAATAATAATAATAAAAAAGAAAATAATGTAAAAGAAAAGCACGCAGTCAAAAACAGTTAGAATATCCACAGTTAAAAAGTAGAATAGAAGGGATGCAGAGGTGAGAATACATTATATTGTAATAAAAGGCATAATTCAATCTGAACACAAAAATACAGAAAGCACACTGATCACATGATTAATATTTGTAACATTAAAAGCATATAAATATCACATGCAGGAATATTCATATACCTGAGGGAGACAGTGTCATTCATAATGTCAATAGCATAATCAGTAATACAAACACATTATTAAGACTACCTAATTTCATAAAGTTAACAATAATAAAAAGAAAATTGATTATATGATTACTGAAATAGAAACAGTGCAGAGTATTAAATAGTTTCTTTCAATGTACAGCATATTTGTTATAAAGTCAACATCCTGAGACTTTCTATTTGCACTGGTTTAAATTAGATCTTGAATAAGGAATTGTCAGGGAAGCTCCTTGCTGCGAGATTTGGAGCTTCAGCTTGTGCTTTCCAACGGAGGCTCTTCTGAAGTGGTTTGCTAGAGCAAGAGTTGGTCATAGGTTAAAAACAATATCAATATACTTTTGATCATTTACAGATGTTTTACTTTGTCACCTTTATTAGTTCGCTCTGTGGCGCTTGGAGACTGGACTGCAGTCAGACAGTGAAAGAGTCTTCAGAATCTTGTTGGGCAACTATCTCCTTGACATGGCCACGCAATCGCGTGTTACGAGGGGTGATCTTTTTCTCAATGGCTCCTTTTAGATCATGCTCTCTACCCACCACATACACACGCTTCCGACCACGTGTCACGGCAGTGTATACGTGCTGCCAGTTTTGAACAAAGGTATTTCCAAGAACGTACACAATTGTTTCAGCCTCTGAGCCCTAAAGTGAAGACAAAACGTGATTGGTTGCATGAAACTGAGACAGATGCTAATACTAGGTGTTAATTCTGAAACAATGAGCATCAAGAGTGTATGTGCGAACTGGACACCTGAAAGGTGTGAATGGTTCTTGCCCAAGCATGGCACAGTTTACACTCTTTCTGTAGTTTACTGTAGTTAGAAGTCACTACACGGCCATTTTCATCATCTAGGGTCAAGTAGCGTGTTGTTTTGCGTCTTGCTCCCATAACCTCCTCAGTTACATCCTGTAATTGGTAGTAAAATATCATAAAAATGCACCAATCAAATTCATGTAATTACTCTAACTGCTCACAAATTGATGTCAGTTTACTTTAACATCAGACATTTCAGATTAAAAGACTTTTTGGCATTGTAAAAAAACAATAAAACATTAAATCAAGACATTTTTCCATATACTTCACCGCTTTAATGAAGAAAATCTCCCCATTGCACATTCTCTCTTTCATCTCTTCATTTTTTCTTTGGGTACTTGGAATATCTTGGGAAATTCCAGCAGCATCATGTGCAGGCTCTTCTTGCATGTTCTCATCATCTGTTTCTGAGATATAGCCATTCTTTGTGCAGCAAACTTTATCTCCCACTTGAAAACATATTTTATTTTCATGAGTCCTATAACGGAAACAAAATATGTATACAAACTGTTAAAAAGGGAATCAATAAAGGTATAATGAAAATATTATGATTTTACTTACTTTGTAACATGATCTGAATAATGCTTGCAGCAAACCTCATTGATCAACTGACAGTCCTTCCTGTAAGCAACAGCAATAATTCTAGGTTACCATTCATTTGGGACTCAATTACATTTGTTGCTATGCAAGTTTTTGAGTTGTAAGTGAAATAGGGCCAAACTGGGAGTTTTAAATATGGTTAGTGTCAAAATTCCTCATCAGTGAGCAACATGCTGTTTACATGGTCCTTTCCAAGTTGTAGGTTTCCTTTTGAGCAACAAAGATGATTTAAATGTAAACATGCGAAGCAGTTTAAGGATATCACCTCTTTTATTAACCTTTGAATGAGATCTTACCTCATAAATGCCACAATCTGTGATGATTTATGATCTTTGAGACCAGGAGCTTCCTGGAGTAAGAATTTAATGGCTTCCTGGAGAGCTAAGCAACAAAAATATATTTAAAATGCACATCAAGTAAATTTTTCAATACCAATTTTGCTCATTAGAGCGGTTTCTGTTTGTAACAGTAATCAACAAAACATTTTATGTCATTCTAATTATAACATGTCATAATGAAATCGTGTGTTGCAAACTGCTCACTTACCATCATGATTTTCCGTAATGTTGACAAAAATGAACCTTTTGTCAGATGGCACTGTGGAGGGTCTTGTCATGTTTATGGTGGCATCAAACACCAGAGGACTGTAACGTCTTTTTTGACCCATCTCCGAGATGCTGAAAGATTATGAATAAAAATATAACAACACTATGGCCCGGTTTCACAGACTTAGCTTAAGCCAGGACTAGGCCATAGTTCAATTAGGATTTTAAAGTAATTTTTATAGACATGCCTTGTCTTTGTCTTGAGACAAAACAAGGGCACTGACATATTTCAAGATCAATCAGTACAAGTTTCTTTCAGTTAAAACAGCTCAGACTTACATTTTAGTCGGGGGCTAGGCTTAAGCCTTGTCTGTGAAACCTTGGGTATGAGTACTAAACTGTCATCAGGATTCAGCAAGAAATAGCATTAATATTATATAATAGCATTATATACAGTGTACCTAAAGTGTACATACCCCAAAAGTATTGTAGTATAAGGTAACTACATGGGATAAGGTTAGATTTAGGGGTAGGTTCAGGGTTAGTGCCTAGTTATTCCCCAGTTATTGTAATTGCTATAATAAGTACATTGTATGTACATGCGGACTGTAAAATAAAGTGCTTCTTTATTTTCTAATAAAACGTTTAGAGTACAAACTATCTGCTTACAGTCCAGCATTTCTGACGATGAGCTCAGACTCGGCACGATGGTTGTTCCGCATCTCAATGGCCCAACGGACCTTCCTGAGACCTTCAAACAAATCGCACAGTGTGTTTCCAGGCTCGATGCTGGGCAACTGTCTCACATCTCCTGCAGACACAAAATAAAATGAATAAAATACAGCTGTTTATTTCCATTATTGAAATCTGATACACATGCAATTTGCTTTTACCCAGAATGATGAACTTCTGGAGTTCTGCGTGTTCGATAAGCATGCTGAAAACAGAGTGAAGGATCTGAACAGACACCAGACTCCCCTCGTCGACCACCAGCACCCGCACCTTCGAGAACTTCCATTCTCGAGGATTTCCATTTTCTTCTTTTTTTCTGTTCATGAAGCTCCATAAAACCTGAAAAAGATGAATGCACAATAAGGAACATCATGCAGGAGTCAAATCAACATTTATTTGACTGTACTTGTACAATGTGGCTATACCTGGTACAAAGTATAAGCAGTGCAGCCAGTTCTTTTAGTAAGAACTGAAGCAGCTCTCCCTGTAGGAGCAGTGAGGAGAACTTCAATAGGAGGCTTTTCATCACCGTTACTCTTGCTGGTCTGTTTCTCCATGGCCTTCTTAAACACCAGGCTGACCAATGTGGTCTTTCCACAACCCCCCTTCCCACTGATCACCGTCACCGGGTTGGCGCATATCATTTCTGCTGCTCGCACCTGATCCTCATCTAACTCTATAGCAGAGTCATTTAAGTCACCACGAGCCATCTCCCTTAATCTCTCCATTTCAGCTCTTTGAAGAATCTCTCTCACATCCAAGTGGATCATCAAGGGTTCTCCCTCAATCAGGGCCCTCAAGCATTCAGCAATGCCTTTCTCGTAGCTGAAGAAGTTGTGAAGTGCCACTTTGTTGTTCTCCTTTATTAGCACACCATGCTTGTGAAGGAACAAGAGCCCCGCATCTTCAATCTTCCACTGTTGCATTTTCTCCAGCAGCATCTTCTGTTCAATGTATGTGCTGCCAGTATCTCTGCAGTAGTCTTTCAGTTTCGCATACAATTGTAAGCTGTTACGCTGCTCCTCAGTCATTCTGCTGAGCAAATTACAAACCTCGAAAGCCTCAAGCTTTGCTTCACATCTGATCATACGGAATTCTCTAAACATGATCTGTCAGAAATATGATAACATTGAGACAACAACCAGATCAAAAAGATGTCAAAGAACAGATCATATTTATCAAAAATGTTTCAGCAACATCCAAAAATTAGAGAAGGAAAGCTTTGTCTGAAAATGAACTGCTTTAAAAGTTTAAAGTTTGAATATACGGACAAGTAGAACAGGCTGAAAGACTGAGGTGGATGAAGGGGTTAAAGACAAAGGGAAAAAAATGGATTATGGATTTTGGAAAAAAAAAAAAAAAGAAGAAGACAGATTTGTGCTTACAGAGTTGAAGCCCAACTTCCAAACATCAAACGTCTTAATTAACTTCTCCAGATTCTCCAATACATGTGTGTTATTCTGCTGCTCTGGAGTTTCTTCAGTGGTATCCTGTGAGTTTTTCATCTTTCCATTGCTTATTATGTCCATAAACTGGCCTGGTAACAATGTTGGCAAGTATTTCATGATTTGAGGGTACTTTCTGGCAACTCTCACATGTGTCCAAGCAACTGTTTTTCAGGACAAAATTAACAAGAACAAGCACAGTAATGTCATTTTAAACAGTCATGTCAGATAGGAAATCAACAAATAACTGATTTGTGTAAAAATCATTACTGACAGGATGTTTATATAACAATCTAACTGAAGATACACATACAGCTTGTTTTGCTTCTTGATATTGCAAATTGGTGTGTCTTTCCATATTATTTTAATGTATTATCTTAAAGGAACACTCCACTTTTGAAATAGGCTCATTCTCCAACTCCCCCAGAGTTAATAAGTTGAGTTTTACCGTTTTTGAATCCATTCAGCCGATCTCCAGGTCTGGCGATAGCCCTTTTAGCATAGCTTAGCATAGATCATTGAATCTGATTAGACCAGTAGCATCGCGTTCAAAAATGATCAAAGAGTTTCGATAGTTTTCCTATTTAAAACTTGACTCTACTGTAGTTATATCGTGTACTAAGACCGGCGGAAAATGAAACGCGATGCTACTGGTCTAATCAGATTCAATGATCTATGCTAAGCTATGCTAAAAGTGCTATCGCCAGACCTGGAGATCGGCTGAATGGATTCAAAAACGGTAAAACTCAACTTATTAATTCTGGGGGAGTTGGAGAATGAACCTATTTCCAAAAAAAAGTGGAATGTTCCTTTAATTATGAACACACTGGTTTGTAGTGCAAACAGTTTTACCATTTACAGCACTTTTTTATTCTACTCATTATTTCCCTATAGCGGCTAATAAACTGGAAGTCTCGCCCATAAGCTTACTTCAGCATTGAAAGGTGAACAGATCACTTCAAATACAATCTACTTAAGCAAACATTGTGGAGTGGTCCTTCAATATGTTATTAAAAGTGCTAAATTGTTTTAAATATTATGAAAATATGTGATGGAGTGGTCCAACCTGAGTTAATGACATTTGATTTGAGCTCCTTAGCCACAGCTTTATATTTTGGTGCTGAATCTTCAAAATCCTGCAGCACATCCAGCACATTGATAATCTCCACCACGTGTCTGTTTTTGGACAAAAAGTCCATAAAGATCATAACAAACCCAGGGTTTGCGCCACATGCTTTAAGAAAAAGAGACACAAGTGACTGGTCCTCAGAACTCAGATTGGTGCGGAGACTGTAGGAGGGATAGCCGGAGGGAATGGTAGAAAAATTGCGCTTATTGCCACGGCGAACTGTGCAGGTTACCTCCCACCACGGATCACAAAGGTGAAAACGGCCCCTAACCCTGTATGTCTCCTTATCAGCCATGAATGACACTGTAAAACATGAAAAGATGCTCAATTGCAACAGCTTAGTCTCTCTTTCAGGTATGAGATGAGTTTAACATGTTACTTTTATCTGTAAAAGTGTATGCTCTCTAAATATAAATTATGAGTTGTTCTGAGGCATAGGAGAACTGGGCAGTTGCCAGGCACCACCAGCTGAAGGGGCGCCAATAAGCCCCTCAACTCCTCCATTAACATGGTAACATGTTATTGTTTAGCAATAATTAGGCTAACTACGTTTTACCTTTTTGTCTCTTTTTTAATGTTATCAAAAAGACAGTAATCAATAATCAAAACATTTATGCCTATTGCATAATATACATTTAAAAAGATGAAAAATGGCACCAGCAAACAGTCGTCCAGAAAACAAAATAAAATATGGATAAAATCTAAATGTCAGTTGTATACCTTTTTTAAGTATTTTAAATGATCATACTATTATACTAATCAAATTAATCATATTCCATGAATTACATACATAAATGTTTATTTTCAAAATTTGCAACTATACGTTGCAGTCAAATCAACGCGTTGCTATTTTAGTTGAGGAGGAAAAGCACGATGGCGCCAAAAAGGATCTCCCTGGGGCCTTAAACGGCCATGTTTCAACGATCAACATTGTTAGTTTTATTATTAACCTATTTACCCACCAAAACACTTGCGACCAAAATGTATTTCTAAATGTAAAAGGTCTAAAAAAAAAAAAAAGAAGAAGCAGATTATGCACTTTACATCTTAAGTGTATTAGGTTTGTGTATTATTATAAAATCGCTTTTGAAGGAGCTGCAAGAACCTGGAGCGGTGAGAAAACGATAGAAAAGTTAATATACCTTCTTTGGACGCCGGAAAGGAGAACTTAAACACTTTTGCTCCAGATGAGACAGAGTTCACCTCCTTCATGTCCAAAAATTCTGTCTGTATTTGCTCTTCTTCATCTTCGTTTTCTACATCATCATTCTCATGGTTTGGTACAATATAACCAGTTATGGTTTGTTCGAAGGTACTTCGCGTTGGCCGTGACATTCTGACTCGGATCAAAGAAATGGAAGGTTTCGATTGTAATTTCGCGGTTCTTATAGATGATGACAATCATGTCATGACATTACTGTACCACAGCCAATCAAATATTTCCAAAATAAAATATAAAATAAAAGTCTCCGTAAACATTAATTTGTTTCTTTAATTATGGGTAAAGCATTTGTACCCATAAAATTTGTACATACATAGATAAAATCAAAAGCAATGTTTTCTCTAATTCAGTCGTCAAAACAAATGTACACAGCTTCACTGAAGCATGGAGATCTGTAGGCACTATAAGGAAGTGGGAACACCTAAAAGTGTTTCTGATGTGGTGTGAGATCTTATTTACTCTTTGAAATAATTGCTTTAACGAATTACAAAGTAACAGTCTAAAATAAACTATTATGTCCACCCTCCAAAGTAACAGTAGTTGCAGGGGTTTGTGTAAAATAAATTGTGGTTAATATTTGTAATAATTTTTGTAGCATCTCCACATCCACTTTTTATCTCATTTTTTAATGTTAAAAACTCAGTTTGGGAATGAGTTATGTACATTTATAAGCAGATAAATATAGAAATACTGTTAAAATATCTACAATTATTTTTTAAAACCAGCACAAACAAAAACAAACGTTCAAACAAAATGAGCTCCAACACTCCTCACTGCTGATTAAAATCCCAGAGTTTCTTTTTTTGCGGAGATATCCAACCCATTGCTAAATCACTCTGACTTTAGTGACAGAAGTTCTTCCGTTTTTATTAACCCCTGGTTGTACAGATGAATTTTATTCCTTATTTTCTCTTTTGCTGGATTTGTGATGCCATTCTGAGAGAGTTGGGCATCATCATCTGAAAAAGAAAAATACTGGATATTAATTCCAAACCTGCTTGGAAATAACTTAGTTTGTACTGACAAAGAAGTTCAACACTTCCTAGACAGATTTCTCTGTGAATGCTCCCTTCACTTTACTTGCCTACAGTTACATATAAAACAGATTGACTGAATCCATTTGCACAGCAGTCCTCACACCCCTGTGCTTCGGTTCCAGTGCTACAGCTGCACTCCACAGGCCAGCTCCCATATAAGTCCAGGCGCGCTGCAGAGTCTGACTGAAAACTTTGTGATGCTGAAACCACTCTGTCATTTTCCTGAAGACATTCCCTCAGGGCATGCGACAAGTTGGGACCTCCAACACTCAAGAAAGTGACCTCAGACTGGCTGCATTCGCAGGGTTCTGCCAGATTGTGAACTCTGCGAGGTTGCGGTTCCTCCAGTGGGCTGTACATTTCATCATCTTCAATGGGGAAGCTTAGACGCGGACTGTGGCCATTGTATGGCTGCTGAAGAGGGACTGTATCATCTAGAGTGTGTGGCTGGTCCTCAGGCAGTGCAGGTGTGGGAAGAAGTTGGCTTAGTCTCTGAAGCACCTGAAGAGGAATAAAATAAAGTTTATATACGTTTATGTGTGTACATTTTTGCATAAATGAGAATATTTACTAACCATTTCCATGCTCGGTCTGACTCGCATTTTGCTGCCTGTGCACTCTAATCCGATTCGGAGCAGACAAAGTGCCACGGCAGCAGGCCAGTGCTCAACTTTCGGATCTAAAAACTGCAAACAGGCATCCACAGAGCCTTTTTCCTCAAACTCTGAATGCAATACATCTCTCTAAAGAAATGCAATGGCATTAGTCAGTGAAAGGCAAGGTTCTGTTATAAACTATGTTCCAGGGGTAGTTCACCCAAAAATGAAAATTCTGTCCCTCATTAATTACTTACCCTCATGTCGTTCCAAAACCGTAAGACCGTTCATATTCGGAACACAAATTAAGATATTTTGATGAAATCCGAGAGCTTGCTGATCCTGCATAGACAGCAATGCAACTACCATGTTCAAGACCCAGAAAGATAGTAAAGACATTGTTAAAATAATCCATGTGACATCACTGGTTGTTATGAAGCTACAATAATGACTTTATTCAACCATTTATTTTCTTCCATGCCAATCTTCAACGCACGTTCACAACAGTACCACGACTATTTTAATGATGTCCTTACTACCTTTCTGGGCCTTGAACGAGTCAGTTGCATTGCTGTCTATGCAGGGTCAGAAAGCTCTCTGGTTTTATCAGAAATATCTTATTTTTTGTTCTGAAAATGAACAAAGGTCTCACAGGTTTGAAAAACATGAGGGTGAGTGATTAATGACAGAATTTTCAATTTTGGGTTAACTATCCCTTTAATGTAAAATATGAATTATATTACCAGATTTTAAAAAAACCTCAAAATGTTAAAAAAAAGTCATTAAATAATAATTAAATTATACAAATAAAATATAATGATAATTAAATCATATTACAATTTAAAACAAGTAGTAGTAATAATAATTTTCACTTTAATATTTTTTATCATTACTCCAGTCTTCAGTGTCACATGATCTGTCAGTCATTCTTATACACTGATTTGGTGCTCAAGTTTCTTGTGTATGTTTATATATTAGGGTCAGACATTTGTAAAATTCATTTTATTCATATGACCACTTTAAAGTGATATGTTTATATTGTTTTGGCAAGTAACATTTTTTATTCCTCAAGTAGATGCTTGCTTCTTACCAAAAACAGGCTTTTTCCTGACTCTTGTTTCACCTTCTGTCCAGTACATGTCTCTAATATAACCTACAAGCATAAAAAGAAAATTTAAAAAAAAAATGTAAGAAAAAAAAGCTGAATTATGTTGGGCCATTAATAAATGAGAAGGAAATTTTAATGGCCATATTCTGCAGCTGAATCATTAACATTAAAATGCAGACATAAATCTTTAGTTGTATAAATTATACCTGGCTCCGGAATATTATTTTTGAAACGGGATGCTGCGCTCACCATGCCAAGGCTGTACACGTCAAGTTTGACTGACAGCTTGCCATCACGGATGTACTCCTCTGGGAGATAGCCAAGGTTGCCATGAGAGGCTGTATCCATGACTATAGTGCAGCTCTGGTCGACAGAGTGCGGTCTGAGACGAGCTAATCCAAAATCTGATAATTTGGGCTGCAGGTGCTCATCCAAGAGTATGTTTGAACTGTGAACACAACACAAAACAAGCTTATTTCAATGCATCATCTGGGCATCTAGAAGCTGTAGATATGGCTTCACACTGGCACCTTGTAATGTTTCCACAAATAACCATGCACGGTTGTGCAGTGTGTAGATGGTGGACTGCCTTTGCGGTGCCTTTGATGATGTTCAGCCTTTCCTGCCATGATAGAGGCCTCTGAACTTCCTGTGACAAGAGTAGTAAACATTATGAAAGCTTCAACTTTAGACTGCTATGATGAAACATGTTACAGTTTGCTGGCAGATGATTTACCTCATGAAGCCTGTGGAACAGTGATCCGTTATGAAGGTATTGATAAACTAAACAGAAGCGATCTGCCTCGGAAAAGCTGCCCCATAACTCCAAGATATTAGGATGTTGGTAGCTAAGCAGACAAAAACGAGATTCATGAAAAAATGATAAACACCATTTGAAGAGGCATTGGAATATGATCAAGCAACCATTTACTGAACCTACAGTTGTAGAACTTCAATTTCTTTGGTGAATTTTTCCCACAATGCCTTCCAATTAGCTTTGTTTTCCTGTTAAAATAATACAAATGTGATCAGTGTTTTTCAAAACAGCATGATACATGTCAGATATTTAATTAGTTAGGACCTGTAGAAAAACTTTCACAGCAAAAGATCCGTTTCCCCATTTTCTATAGTAAAATAATTCCCATCAATTAATTAAATAATCAATACATTATTATTATTATTATTATTGTTTTTTTTAAATGCATAAAAATGCAAAAAAATTATTATTATGTTCTTGTATTTTTTATTATATTATACATTTATAATAGAACAATAGGAAGAAAAGAACACAACAATAGAATGGCAGATTAATGTAATAATAATAATAATAATAGAAAACAAAAACACAATAATATAGGCTAATGGTAAATTCGAATGGCCAATTAATGTTTAAAAAAAAGGTATGTGAAAATTAACACTAGGTCAATACTTGCCCAGCACAATTTGCAAAAAGATGATTTGCGTAATGTTTTGAGATATTAATAGATTATGACCTGTTTAAAAACTTTCACAGCAAAAAACCTGTTTCCCCATTTTCCGCAGTAGACCTCGGCGAATGCACTTGCTCCGATTTTTAAGTCCTGGTGGAAATGTCTCGTTCCCTCTATGACGTCAGAATATGTGATGAAATACTTCTGTTTTTCACCTGAGATGGACAAATATGGTTTAATCTCACATCCTTATGAAACCACTCAAAGTAGAAATGAAACTTTCTACCTAATATCTAGAATTACAGCTACATGTACAATAATGCTAACTGACACAAACAATTTTAAATACACTTGTACAAATTACCTTTAACAGACACAGACTCTGGATTAAGAGGTGAGATTTGACAGGATCCCTCGGTGTTTGGCAGATACTGATTGAAAAATGAAAAATACAGATAGGGTGAAAGTGAATACATAATATATAAACATAATGTTACTAGATAAGTAAAACCAAAACTGCTCAGTTAGTGAGTGCACATTCTTTTTGTATTCTAACACACCTAAACCAGAATAAAGTCAAGCCTCTGAGCAGCATCTGCTTTAAAAATCTGCAGGTTGATAAGAGCATCAAAAACGACATTACCTTGGCAAAGAGAGGGGGCGAGGATGACTTCAGCATGCAGGAGTCTAGAAAACAATATGTTTGGTTAAGGTTGGTTATACAGCGGTTTCATAGCAGTATCACTAGCAGTTTCATTATACGTTGTGTGCCAAGGAATTGGGTTTTTGCGGATGATAACAATTGTTAGAACTGCCCTGTGGTTTACATGCACAGCTGTGGTTATTTAAATCACATGTTTTTTGTTTCGTTTTGCTTAACTACAGTTCACTTCATATTTAGGTTGGCCAGGCTTCTCTTTAAATTTAAATATACTTTATAATAATGCTATATGTTATGGATACTGTAGCTTCTGTGACTTAAAAGAGGAAGCTAAAAGGAGGCAGTAAAATGTAAACAACCCCTACAATAGTTCCTGCCAATATATTAGTTACTTAGTTATCACTACTAATAAAACAATAAATTAGACTGTAAATGATACTTTTCAGTCTTTTACTGTCTACGATAACTGTAGTAGCTATTTTGGCATAACCAATAGTTAGCATGGTCCTGTACATTTTCGCAAAGGGAAACATAACAACCAGAATTAGACTCTTACGATGAAGATGCTACCTTGTGATTGGAAAAGACTCCTGGCTCGAGTGTGACCCATCTCATCCAGAACCTTCAGCAGATCTCCTACGGTTTTATTCTGCTGGGACCACAACCACATGAGCTCTTGGGTCGGACTTTTCCCAGCAGCCACGTACATTTCAATGCATCTCACTTCCAGCTGACTGGGAAGGATGAGAGTAGCTGTGAGGAATCAAACGGTGATGAAGATCAGATTTGAAGGGGGGGAAAAAACCTCTCTGTTGAAACCATCTGGATTAAGCTTTCTGGGTTTCTAGATGGTTATTAGTTTGAAAACCAACCTTTGGTGGACTCAACCTACTAGAACCTGGTTTGTTGGTGGTAGACCATCTTCGACTAAATAATGACTAGTCTGGACCAACTTATGACCATCTTGCACTGAACAACTAATTACCAGTTTCGACCAATTATAATTTACAGCTAATACTACAACGTTCAAAAAAGCTTGAACCGCATTTTTCAGCGGCTATTTAACATTGACACATTCCAACATACAAGAAATACAGAGTAATTGATAAGATGGTCATAGCTGAACCTCATACTTACAGGTAACGGTCGTACAAAGTTTGACGGTAAAGTGCGGTTTTTTTTTTTTTACCTAAAGCTCTCCATCCCAGACCGTCGACCCCGCTGTCCATCAGTCTACAGAAAGACCCCATCAGCACCGGAGGGACGTCGAAGAGGAAAGTCGACGTGTTTATTTTACCTGACATGATTCGCTACGACACAGGTGTGTGAAGTTTGACTAGATTGAGATGTTTCATTCCTTTCGGACCGATGACTCTACAGTGCTCTCTTGCGTTTGTAACTCTTGCTACAACACGGAAATTCCCAAACCCCACCTACTTCCTCTAAATAATTTGACTAATGTAAGGCAGCATAATACTCTCACCTATTTACTTGTGTGAGAAAGGTGGCAACCCATACAACAAGACAAAACACACACACAAATCAAGAAATTAACCTTGGCAAATAATTAATACATTATATACTTAATAATGATGATGGTGGTGGTGATGATGATGATGATGATGATGATAATAATAATTATTATTACATCCTTGTATCATTTACTAATTTAATAACTAATTTAAAAATATTTCATTATACATTTGTAGGCCTATTAGCTATTAATTCAATATACAACAATTGACAGTAAAATAAAAGGCAATAATCAAATAAGTAGCCTATACATAGGATGTAAACAAAATCTAAAAAAGCGATTTATATGTGAAGATACTTTTGATACAATGATACAGTTGTATTGTATGTGCTGATATTGATCCTTTCTCTGTAGCCTACATAAACTGTACAAAGATGTTTTGAGTGTCTGAATCCTTCTCACTATTATCAGAGATAGAGTTCATTTACATCTCTACAATGTACAAGAGAGATAGGAGAATCTTAAAAGACTTAAATTCAAAAGAGTTAGTGAAAAATAAGTAGTAGTCGAACTTATCAAAACAGAAACAGAAATTGTTAAAGTGTCAAGCTATCAGTCTTAATATTCTTTTTTAGCAAGACAATGACACAGAAATGCAATTCATGTTTTAGCAAACTCTGTCTAGGGCTAGATGATCGCCCGATTCTCTAAACAAATACATTTTTAATTTTTACTGCGCATTCAGACAATCTAGCCTACAGCGGTGCATCACTTAGATATTAAAACACATACACCTTTATCTACAAAATGTCTCTAAAATGATAAAAGCTGATGATTTTCAGTATGATTCACAGAATTTCAGCTTCATGACAGCATCATCAAATTATTAATATGACCACTAGATGTCAGTTGTGCTCATGCGTTTGAGGATCAGGAGGCTTGTAACCGTCACAGGTTTTTCGGGAAGTCATGTGACTTTATTTTAGCGCGCGGCAGACTCTGTAGTGGCGCGTGATACAAAGTGCTTGTATTTTCTGCCATGGTTTTTTTTCTGCCACTTTAGGCCATGAAACAAATATGATAAAATATAGAAAAACCTTGAGGATTTTACCTTTTTAATAGCCTCTTAGAAAGCGAAACTATTTCTTGTCGCCTGTTTTTTAATCCAATCACCGCTTTGGTTGCTCAGTTGCTAGGCAGACATTCATGTTTTAGGTTAGGCAAATAACTGAAAGTCGCTATATAATGTTGATTTAACTTCAAAGCACAAGCATCAGTACAGACTATTTGAAGCAAATAAATACAAATGTTCCATTAGGTTTTCAAATTTTTTTTTTATTTTTACCCACTTAGAATGACATTTTCTCTCAAATAATGTGTCAAATTGAATCATTCATATTCATTAAATACCTTGTTTGCAGTCTTAACTGTTTTAAAGAGAGAATTGATTGTGTTATTTGTATTTAATTACAAAATAAAGCCCCAAATTAGGTATAAACATTGCCACTTTACATATACAATCGCTATACCGCTTGTAGGCCTACTGCACAGAATTTACACATGCACAGAGGAATGAAACAGTGAAAAGAACCCGGAAAATGATCCAAAACTTATCCAAAACATGTAGCAGCTACTTTTGTTAAATTATGCTTACTCTCATGGAGAAAAAGAATGTCAACTTAAGGAAAAGCTAAAATCAATGCATCATGGAAGTTACAAAGTCATTGAATAGTGCATCTTGAGCAAATCGGGTTTGTAAAATTGGAACAGCAGGATATTATGGTTTCGGTAGATGATGGAAAAAATCCAAAACATGAGAAATTAACCTAAGAAAAGAAAAGAAAAGAAAAGAAAAACACCTTCATTTTTACAATTCCGAAATGCCACATTTTAATGGTAGAAAATACTTTTTTGGTATTTGGCTATATTTTTCAATTAATAATAAACAAGGTAATACTCACTGTCCTTTGTCCGGCTTTGACTGTTTTAGATTTACATGTTGGGCTCTGCAGAAAAAACATGAGATGTTCAATAAACATGCAATGTCAAACCACAACATATCTTCTAGAAACATACACATTACACTCACCCCAAGAATAGTTATTTGTGTTGCTCATGTGTCGAACTCTGCAGGTGTAATCGTGTCCTCTCTCGGGTGTGAATCTGACACTCTTGGTGAGGTGAAACTGCCAGCCCTTTTCGAAGGCCAGGTCAGTCTGCTGGGTATTAGGGAGAATCTCGCCATTCTTCAGCAGTTCAATGGAGATATCAGGAGGATGGAAGCCACTCACGTGGCAGATTAGGGTGTTCTCCTTTCCATACTCTCCAGGAAAATGGCTGTACACCTGGACCTTGGGACTGGCTGAAATTAGAATTTAAAATATTAGATTACAAAGATAACATGAAAATAAATATTATTGTAACATATTTAAAATATGATAAACATAAATCACCAAAAAAAATTATTTCAACCTTTTTGACTCTAGACAAAGGAAACTGTGAGGGAAAGATTAATATATATATATATATTTTTTTTAAACACAACTCGCCTCACTTGCATGCAGTAAACAGGTAATGCAATCAATAAAAAAATTTAAATAACTCTGTTTAGCAGTAGGTAACATTCAAATGATTTACTATATTTCTCAATGTTAGTCACTGCTGTAGGCCCATAAAATAGAGGCTATTAATGGCTTAAACTGTGGATTTTTGATACAATAAGACATAAATACAAATTAAACCACTTTAAGTGACATGACGCATTGTTTTTAAACAGTCAAATTAATGCTAGAAAACATCACTTAAAAATACTGATTAAATCATTTGACTATAATATAGACTATTATATAGATACATACATAGTACTTTAACTTATGTACTTGGATAATTCCAGTAGGAAACATCTCTTGCATATCGGAAACAATCAACACAACACAATAAACAAACAAAACGATACAGTGTGCACATATTCAATATGAACTACTTACATGTTTTAGCTTGTACAGTGATGTACAGCACACAGAACAGGGCGAAAGTGATGATTGCTCTCATCTTTGTTGATTTAGTTGCGAGCACAAAAGACAGTATGCTTCAGCTATGAGGTCCAAAGCTGTTAATATCGAAAGTAAACGACCAGTAACCTTAAATGCACTGTCACCACCGACACAAGCCCAGCCTTCAAAATAACAGGCAGCCAATAGCAAAACTGCAACAAATTGTTACTAGGTGGATTTGATCTAGGGAGGTTATACAGACTGTTGCATCGGTCTGGCAGAAAACAATCCCTTTGGAAATACCCAAACTTACCAAAACAATAATAAGACTCCTCCCTCTTCTTTGTCCTCATAAACATAACCAATCCACCATTATGCCAATCGACACTGCCAAAAGTATTTTGAAAAACAATATTTATAATAGTGGTGACACTTTACCATAAGGTCCCACCAGTTAACATCAGTTAATACATAAATAGAAACAAACAAAGAGCAATACATTTGTTACAGTAGTTCATGTCAGCTCAGGTGCATTAAATAAAATAAACTTGTTGAAAATGCATTAGTAAACGTTGAAAAGGATATTAACTAAGATTAATAAATGTTTTAGAATTATTATTATTTTTTTGTTAGCTCATGTTAACTTAGTTACGTAACGTTAGTTACATTAACAAAGGAGAATTGAACATTAATGTAAATTGTTACCATAATAGTAAAGTGATTTGTAAATAGGCAAATATTATATATATATATATATATATATATATATATATATATATATATATATATATATATATATGTATATAAAATATCAAATATAAATTTTGGTCCCACTTTATATTAGGTGGCCTTAACTACTATGTACTTACATTTAAATTAATCATCTGGTACAATGCATATTGTGTACATACATGTTTTTACATTGTACTTATATTTTTAAAAATACCTATATGTAGTTACATCTGTAATTAATTTCTGTAATTACATTTATAATTTATAACACCTTGACCCACCCTTAAACCTACCCATACCAACAAACCTGTCCCTAACCTTACCTGTATCCCACCTCAATAGCAGCAAGTGTTTTGCAATACAGTATGAACACAATAAGTACATTGTACTTATTTTTTAATGTAAGTACATCAAGTGCCGTTAAGGCCACCTAATATAAAGTGTGACCTAAATTTTATTTTAAAAACAAATGGTTAGTAAACTGTGTTAAATAGCAGTGTGCTATACTTCCAAAACTATTTTAACTTAACATTTTCACTTTAATAAATTTAAAATTACAAAACGGAGTGACAATGGTATATTTGTAGTTTTAAAAACAGTAGGCTATTATAGTATAGAATACATTATGGATGTAAATAGATTATACAAGAGCACCAGATGCCTTTAGATTAGGGGTACTGGATTACAAGAAATTGTAAATTCAGTCTTTCTACTTCAAAATTTCACATTTAATTTAATGTGTTACTTGGTGTTTGTTTCTAATTTTTGGTAAATGCAAAAGCCATTAATATCGGTTTCGTTTTGGGGCAGAGTGCAATCTGAATGCCCAAATATGTAAATCTAAGGCTGGTAAAAATATGAAGAGCTAAATAAAGTATCAGCCATAGGAACGTTAAAGTTATCCCTGTTCCTCAGGCTTTTGGGTTATATGGGATAGTCAAAGCAATAAAGAAACGCATATGAATTGTGGCTTGGCCTGGATGCCAGATTCCCTGCCACAACATTCTTCATCTCAGTCTCTATGGACACTAAGCACAATATTATGACACCATGCTTTGTGTAGGTCTGTAATCCAATGTATTAAACTGCTGGGAAAAATGTATAAAGCTCTACTTTATGCAATTTCTGTGCTGTCTGCTTTGGAGGTGCTTTCACTTTGAGGACGTTTCCCTGTGCATTGGTTTGTTTGCCCATTTGAATGAAACCAAAGCAGATTTACCAGCCTGGGCACATTTCATATGACTTGTCAGCTTTGCAAATTATGTTTCATTTTCTAATAAATTATAAGCATACACATGCTATTACATGTCCATTATTGATTTGATGATGCTATATAGCATTATATTGTATGGTCGCTAGTACCCAATGTGAACCTGCCAATTGGTTTTATAGCCTCTTATCTAATGCAGTGAAATTCATCTATGCTTGAGTGTGGCTTAAGTCTCTAAATACATTTATGTCCACTGTATCAACAAAAAGCGAAAGTAGATTCCAAGGCTCACACAAGATCTCCGGGAAATCATGTGATAAAGTTTGGGGTTTTTTTTTTTTATTGTACGTTAAATTACATATACGGAAATAAATCTCGAGATCAATGAGTATTACCCAATACTGCCTCTATATCTAAACCGAAAATGAAAAACAATAAACAAACGTCATCTGATTATCTGGTGAAGTTTTTTTCTGTGGTCAAACCCTCAAACTATCTGGTACTTTTGTAGATCTCAAAATATAGGGCAGTCTGCAATGGCACACTTTTTCCCACTAGCTGTCAGCATTGTACCAGAATTGAAGGTGAAACTAAAATCATACACAGAATTAAATCTCCAGCCAGGCAGTGAAAACTAAGTTTGAGGTTTGGACCAACTACTAAACATACTTTAGATTTAGACTGATTTATGTCATTGTATCACAAACTTTTATATGATTTGAACCACCAGAACTTAAAAACAAGCTCACCATACGCTATAAAATCTAATGGTTGACTTGGTCATATGACATCCTGTGATAAATATCATAAAAGCGATCTTTTTTTCCATCCAGTGTTCAGCTAATGTTCCTTTCCAACACAAAGGTTAAATTGTAATTGAAGATCAATTAGCAGCCTTCAGTTAATGTCAAACAGAGGAAGTCAGGGCTCTCTGCTCAGATAGACGTTCACTCAAATGTAACACCACCTTGTTTTGACTCATTTTGCACCTGTCTCATTTTTCATGTCTCTATCTAGAGCGTGCCACAAATCTTGAGAGTTTGCGGTGTAGCCGACTGGGACGGCTGCGCAAGCATGTGGTAGCGTTCACAACCTCATAAAGGCTGCAGACAGAGACCATAACAAAACCTTCAGGCTTTATAGGAGGGATTTTACTCTTTGCACTGACAATGAAAGGCGTACTTTCAGTCTATCTGTGCGAAAATAGTTATTTTCACTGAGGAAAAAAAAAAGAAAAAAAGTCGTCTAGGCTTTTGCACTATTAAAAATAAAAGCTCTAATAGGGGATTTTTGTGTAGATGTAATAGAAGAACTATTTTGGGATAGCCAAAGAAAGAGCCTTTTTTTTTTGTAGTGTGAATAATATTTTAATATTCTAAAGAACCCTTTGTGCAATGAAAAGGTTCCACGGATGTAAAAGTTTATTCGTGGAACTATCAATGCCAATAAAGAAATTGTATTTTTAAGAATGTAAAATCACAAACATGCTTAGTGTCATACAAACAGTGCACAATCTTTAATATATCTCCTTAATTTTACATAATGGTGTCTCCTTGTTGTAAAAGTTAGTTTATGGTACAATGTTGCAGCTAGAGCCTCAAAAAAGTTCTTAAAACTTTCACTGAACAGTTCTTAAAAGAACCATTTTTCTTAGTGTGAAGAATATTTTAATAGTCTGAAGAATCTTATTCCACTATGAAGACCTTTTTGTGCAATGGTTGTGCAAAGTTTCCATGGATGTTCTTAGTGGAACCATCAATGCATAAGAATAAAGAAAGTTTATTTTTAAGTGTGTAGGTGTCACAAATTTGCTTAATGTGTCTTAAATATCTCTTCTCTATTTTACGATTCCTTGTTTTAAAGGTTAAAGATTCATCCTTGGACTGTGTAAATCTTCTCCTAGTTTATGGAACAATGTTGCAGCTAGAGCCTTGGAAAGCAGGTTTTTTTTACATGCGGTGTTGTTGCCATAAGTGATGGAATGCAATCAAACATTTGTCGTGGAATTCTTGGAGTTACTCTAGAATTCCCAGACTTCCCGGTTGGTTCTATTAGCGTTGGGAATGAAAGCCAGATTCTGGAGTACAGGGTGGTTTAGAGAGATGGAGGGAGGGAGGTTCCAGCCATGCGGTTTGGTCTCCCCGCCAAGACTGTGCTTCATTAAAATGAGGTCATTTACAGAGCCAGGAAGGAAAGGGAAAGAGAGGGAGCGAAGGAATGAGACAGGCGAGTGAAAAGAGAGATAGACCCATTGAGGGAGGAGGCGGTAATGGAGGCGAGTTGGGTGGCGGGTGGAGGGGGGCGGCAAAATGAAACCAAGATGAGTCACAGAGACCAAGAACAAGAAAGAAAGAGGGAGAGGAGGAAAGGGAAATCTTTCCTCGATGACTGTGCGAGTGTGGCCGGATTGTGCGGAGCGGCACGCGAGCTCACGGCGATGGTGACGGCGGGATGAGTCAGGACCGCCGGCGTGAGTCACTGACAGCATGACACCCGGGTCAGACACACCCTCAAACAGAAGTGCACAAACACCCATCAGTCACACAGCGTAAATAAACACACATTCATGCAGCCTGGTGCACTAAGTAGCACTCACTGCTTGAAAACCATCCATAAATACACATTAAAGATGGAAAATCATACTCATATTTATATAGTAGAGTTAAAAACCCAGTTTAATGGGCTTACACACATAAATGACACACTGAGGTTGAACTGAAAAGGTTTGTGTTTCAGTCTTTCAAATTATGATATAAATATTCCAGAATACTTGATTCTGATCAGTTAGTCAAAGTCTATATTTTTATATAGTGAGCAGTTAACTCTGTATTTATCTCCTATAGTTTCAAGTCTTTTATATTACTCTACACTCTTTTTCTTGTGACATAAAATAATTTCAACTTAAATCTCTATTTTACATCCATTTATTTACTTATTTGGTAATTAGCTGTATAATTAGCAGAGTATAGCATTCAATCAGCCGATCATTATTGCAAAATATACCCCTTCTGGATAATACCAGACCCCTGACTGATTGCACATTATTCATTACATAAGCGCCACCTGTTGAGAAAAAAAAATATTTTTTTTAAATCCTAAATCAATTTTTTCAAGTACTGCAACAAATAAATAGTAAATTAAATAATAAATTCAAAAAATTGTAACAGTAACAATAATAAAATCATGATAAATTACCACGATTACACACTGAATAATAAATAATTAAAAAATAATTCAGTCACAGAACATTAAAAACTAAATTATAATTCAACATGTATTCCATATTTCATATATATATTTTTCTTGACCATTTACAGTTGGTTCTTACTAATATATATATATATATATATATACACACACACACACACACACACACACACACACACACACACACACATACATACATACATATATATTCTACATATATATATATATATATATATATATATATATATATATATTGTGTGTGTGTGTGTGTGTGTGTGTGTGTATAAAATTGTAAATAATAAACGAACTGCCTGTAGCCCAATACAACTGTATATAACCTGTACTTAGATTATGTAATGTCATGACATTGTGAATACACAAATCTAAACATATTTAGGTTTTGGAGCCTGCAAGCTACGTTTTTCAAATGCCCTATTTTACCGTTTCATAGTACAGACATGAAAAACTGCTCACACACACTCACAGTCACAAGCATACTCAGTTTCAACAGGTCCCAAACACACACAGACAGTCGTCTCACTAAGAAAGACACCCACACACACAAACCCACAGCCACCCACTCATTCCATTCATCCTGTCCACGCTTCCACTTCTCCACACGCTGGCTCTGGAACCCAGAAAAACACACGCCCACCTTGAACGCAGCTCACACTGAGCTTCGGCGCAGATTCAGCGACGACCGGCCTCTGACACACACAGGCTGGGGGAAACCAGACACGGTCACATCCGCTCCATATTCAGAAGGAAACAGGCAGGATTACACAGCCTGAAGTTCTGATGTCCAGTGTGACTCATTCCTATAAACAGACACTTCTGAATGGAGGAGGATCGTGTGTTAAAGGGCCATTCAGACATCTCACCAGTGTAGAATTTAGTGTACAAATATGCTGCTGACTCACCTCAATTTGAGCTGTTTTGATCTTTGAAGGCTTGAATGAGGCCAATGTGGTCCAAATATGCTGGGATGGATCAGATATGCCACTTGAAGACTCAGAAGGACCCTGGACCGCACTTCATGCACAATCAATAAACCATGAATGTCATCTAAGTACACCTTCTTTATGCCTGAAGCGTCTTTGTCACTGTAAAACTTGGGCCGACATTTGAAACAAATGTAAAAGCACTATTTACAATAATTTTTAATAGTTATTACAACAAATTTATAATATTCATAAATCATTATTTCCCCCCTCCTTGTATTATATAGCCTACATTCTGTTTTGTGATTTACAATATGTTAAATATGTTAAGTATAAAATTTGTCAGTATACCCTTGCAAAAATTAACCATGGCTTTGCTACACTAACAGGAGTTTAACCATGGTATATGTTAGGGATGCACCGATATCGATAACGATACTGGTATCGGTATCGGGCCCGATATGGGCTCCTGTATGCGTACTCGTAAAAATGCCCCGATACCACACAGCATGTGATAAGTGCCTTATTCAGACAAAGAAACACGGACAACAGAACAATAGACAGCAGAATGGAGTAATTAGAGATTAAGGATGTCTATAAAATATATTTATGCAATGAATATAATGTTAAACATTCAGTGTTAACCACTGTTATGTCCGCGAGCTCATAAGCAAAGCACGCTGAGTGGATTAAGAGCGCGGCGGCACAGTGAATTTACCTTTCTCACAGACATCACTGGAAAGTTTGTTGTTTCGGTCAGATATGTCAAATGGTTTAAGTAAAGCAATGCACAATTAAGTTACTTAACGGTAGGGAGGAAGAGAGAGAGAGAGAGAGCGCACTTCTGTTGTGTGATCTTTGATGTTCACTTAGCACACGCATCATTTGGATTAATACTAAATCGTAAAAATAAAGAGCATTTATAGGGGCATTCACTATAAACACAATTTCTTTTCAACCTGGCGAAAGTGAATCTAGCAGCCAGCTTGGCTGAACTACTGCGCGTTTTGCTTGCTTGAGTGTTTCTACATTGTATGAGTGGCTTTGGAATATAAATCGTAGCACGACTTCTATTTAAAAAAAAAACGCGACTTCTATTTATGAAAATATCACAGTTAGGAGGTTTATAACTAGTGGTTCTCAGCACTATTACAGCAAAATGCATGATTACTAAGCCGCTGCAATGGAGCAGCTGCAATGCTATTAAATGAAAGATGATGCACCATAGAGCAGAAAAAAATAAATAAATAAATAAATAACAATACAAATAATGAACAGTGAAAGTAACAAAAATGGTGCAGGACACTAATAAAGTTCATTTATGAAAGTGAGTATAGCAAAATAAATTAAACTGTGACAAATTATACCCAAAAATTCTTCATACAGTGGACTACCAGTAAAAGCGATACAAATTTGGGACCAAAAATTATTCAGACCGAATCTGGGGAAAAAATGAAGTTCAGGTTTGCATGAACCTGTTGACAGCATGCCCAGGAGACTACAGGCTGTCGTTAAGGCTAAGGGTGGCCCGACAAAGTATTGATAGCTGTGTAAATATTGTCATACTAACAGCTGTCTGAATAATTTTTGGTTGATTGTAATCCATTACATACTTTATCAAACTGAATTTGTTCTGACACAGTTTAACTCTGAGTTCTTGTCGTATTTTATTACCATTTTCTAGTGAATAAACTGTGATAATGTGAGAAATGTTGAAGGTGTCTGAATAAATTTTGGTTTGACTGTATCTATTTGATAAATTAAGTTAACCAACTAACATTATACACACTCTTTTGGTTTCTGTACACAATATTTAAAAAAATTACTAATGCAATAAAAATATCGGCAAGTACCATAAATAAAAGTATCGGTATCAGGCGAGTACTGTGGTAAAAAGTGGTATCGGTGCATCCCTAGTATATGTAATTATACTGTGGTTATACATATGGTAATCAATACGACAAAAAACATGGTAACTACACTTTTACAACAACAAAACCGTTTTTGTAAGGGTATGGTAGTTGACCAAATTTTATCTGCAGAGAGACAAAAATAATGTTTAAAATTACTAATATTCCATATGGCTACACAATTATTGAGGTCATATAAATTGCATGTATAATAATAATTACATACGAATCAGAAACAGGTTGTTTAATATAGTTTAAGAGTTTCACATCACACTGCAGGACATTGTTTGAAATGTCATGTCGGCTACCCGTTTACACTTGTACACAATTACGAGGCGTATGGAAAATATGCTAATATTTGAAAAGGCTTATACATAAGATTATAATGTGATATCTGGGTGTAAGGATTATATGGAAAAGCATGAAATGGGATTTAAAAGGATCTGAAGCGGATATCTGAGTCTGCGCCAGGGATACAACAGCTGCACCCAGACACACAAGAGACGACAGGAAGTGTGTTTTATTTGCTCAGCAGAGTGGACGGACATCCTTTAGTGTGGAAGATACAAGAAACGAACAATTAGCCTATGTGGAACTCACCTCCGATACAAAAAGAGAAAGGAGAGCGTGAGCCTTTCAGACAGAATGCGATCTTACGTTTAAAATCGCGAGACTAGTTTTAGAAAAAAAAATCTTAAACTTCTTGATAATGCGCCTTAAAATCGCCGCCCTTAATGCACGAGACCCTAAAAACGAAGCTAAACAAGTCAAGTACAATTCGTTTACATGGAAAACTGGTTTTAAAAACAGCAGGAGATGGCGTTAATCACGTGCACAGTACAAGCGTTTCTATTTACGTAAACTTACGTTTCTAGTAAAGGCCAAACTAAAGGGGATGCATATTTTCGCCTTTAATCGGTATTTTGACTCGTTTTTAATTAAAGAATGTACATTTTTAATAGTGATGGCGAAGCGTTCTAAACCAGCTTTCAACACAATTGTATCGGAAAAAGGTTCATTACTCGGAGCTTCTCAAAACGGTTTATGTTGTGGCCATCTAGTGGTCATAAAAATGAGTAACTTCCAAAGTGGTACCATTACAGCTGCTGGTTTCACAACTGATTCTTTGTTTTATTATATTTTATATAAATAATATTCATTGTCAAAGTCATTCATTTGTGCTGGTGTACTGGTACTAAAATAAATAAATTCATAAATTACATCTATGATCTGTTTATTTTAACTCTGCCTCAGTCCTTGGACCATGGCCAAAGTTCATTTTTAAGCTCAATATATACATTTCGATTAAAAAATAAAAAAAAAAGAGAAAAGAAAACAATGACTACGTTTACATGGGCATCAGTAATCTAATTATTTACCTTATTCTGAATAAGACAATATTATGATTAAGGTTTACATGAGTTGCTTTTAGAATAATCCTTTCATGTTCCCGTTTTACATGTTATAGTACATAGATCGATTAATGGCATGATCATTACGTCACCACGCGACGCTATCCGACGTCCCTCCAGAATTTCACGTATAAATATATAGTTCGTCTTCGTGATGATGCCATATACAGTTTTGGGTGTTTCATTTTTAATTTTATGAAAGCGTCAAGTGCAGTTAATACAGACGACATGTTGAAGCTCTTCTATTTGCTGTCAAACGGTTGACCGCTGCCGTGTGTGTGCCCTGTCGCAAAATGCTGCAAAAAGTCCTACACGACGGTAATAGTTTGATTAAGGTGTACATGTCTGTACTGCACCTCGATAATGCGACTAAAATAGGAATACTCCACGTCTTAATTAGATTTGTGTTTACTTCGATTATGACTTTAGCCGGATTAAGGTCATACTTGGTATAATCAGAGTATTGTCTTAATCGTATTAAAATCGGAGTATTGATGACCATGAAAACGTATGAATGTTACACATAAAAATAATCTGAATGTTAACACATAAAAATGTAACAGTTGAGTGCGTTTACATGCACCCTCTGAATGCGATTATAATGAGATTTTGACAATATTGCGATTAATCTTTACCTCATGTAAACGCAATACTTGGATCTAAATAATTCGATTAAGCTCATAATCGCAGCAAGCATAATCGTATATAGGTGGCGTACGCCGATTTGAATCGAAATACACAGGCATGTAAACACCTTAATCGCAGCATTGCCGCTGACCAAAGTGGCATATATGAATAACGCGACACACACCTGTAATAATACGGAGATTAGAAACGATTGAGGGGAAGAAAGCATCGTATTCTGAGGAAAACACAACAAGCTTCCAGCATTCTGTTCCTTACCGTCATCCAGAAAGGGCGAGCAGAACGCGACGGCAGCGTAGGCAAACATATTCCATCACATTTCTATGGCGCCGAAAAAGCGTGGAATACAGCCATACAAAATCATTATGCATTAGACGTAAATAGATTAAAACAGCGACCAGTAAAACTGCTCTTTCTGAGTCCATCATTTGTGCTGTCCAGTGGGGTATGTGTATGGCAGTAAAATTTTTTTACCACAATTCTTAGCGAATAATAAGAATAATGGAAATTGCATGTAAACGGGAGTAAGAGCTTTGCTCTTGACATGTAAACATCATAATGCGATTAAGTCCTTACTCTGATTAAAGAATCGCAATATTCGTGCGCATGTAAACATAGTCAATGTAAACGAAACAGCAATGAGGTTCGCTTCGTTTGAACAAGATACTGAAGCAGTCACGTGTTTTTCAGGCGAATGAAGCTTCGGACGTCATAGATCAGGTGCTTTGCCGATAGATCCGATACAGTGCTTCAATATAGCAATATAGCAATATAGCAATATAGCAGGGGGGGGGGGTTATACAAGCTTCGGAGATCCGTGTTGAACGTAACATCACTAATTTTTAACACTGCATTACAAAAAAAAAAAAAAAAAATCTGCTTAAAGCTGCTACGTGTTTCTAAAAACTGAAGGAGATATGGTAAAGTTGACATCTTTTTCTCGTCTGACCAATGTAATCAATCTTTCAATTTTATTTTCTTCTTTTGTAAAGTCATAAAACTGCTAGGCCTATTGGGGCAAATGGGAATGCAAAAAATAGATTTGTTGTAGTTTCCATCGACCACTATGACAACTTACACTTCTGAGATCCCCACAATTCCCCAGAAATGTGAAGAGTCAATAATGAGAATTTGTATGTGTTTTGATGAGTTGCGAGATCTTTCTAAAGTGTGCTATCTACAGTGTAAGTTAAGTGAACCAGATTTTTGTCCGAGGCCTTGTTCCTGAACAGCTGGATGTTTGTTAATGAGAGAGCAGGAAAAAGGAGGGAAACGCTCTCACCCTCTCCTCTCTCTCACACAAAGGCAGACCCTTTTTACACGGAAAAGAGGAAGAGGTGGCAAGACCACCTCTGAACGTGGTTGTGGTAGCAGTGAACTCCCTCTCCACCCATTCCTCCCTCCCTCTGCTCGGGTCAATCTGGCGGAATTACTGAGCAGCTTGACGATGTGAGCTGGCACTAACAACCAAATCCTCAGTACTGTGGTGGATAGGGCCGAATAACCGAGGTGAGGTGAGGTGGGGGGTTGCAAAAAGGAGGGGAGTGTGGGGGGGATGAGTGAGGCGCCCTGTCAGAGCGCACAGAACGGCGGAGCTTTGAAGTGGGGGCCGCCGTCCCATTCACAGAGTCTGCTGCGGAGCAGAGGTCAGGGGCTTCAGGGTGGGCTACGTCTCCCCCGTGAGTACACCAAAGAACGGGAGTTAAAGAGATGTTTCGGAATTGGGAAGAGGGGGAGAGTGTATGGAAGAGGAACAGGGGGAGGGAGAGGGAAAAAAGCAGTCGTCTAAATTCCATAACATCGTGTACCTAGAAGCTCCATACATGGCCTCTGTGTTTCTAAACGTGCAGCCTCACTGTCCTGCCCTGGAATGACCTGTGACACTTCAGTGCCGGCTTGTATACATATACATGTGCGTTAAGAAAGGAATTAGGGCCTCTAATAAATGGGTGCACTATAAGTAACTTTCTCCAAAGTTTCACTCATAAGGAAATGAATGCCGCTTTGGCAAATATGTTTCGTTTTGTTTTTTTAGAAGAACACCAGAAACAAAGATCAAAAGAAAAATTGAAATCTACTTGTTCCATTCACACAGAATGCATTTTTGCTTTGAAAAAATGCGAGATGCAGGCAGTGGAATGAGGAAAACGCAAGGCCTCAAGATCTGTTTTTTAAAAGTTGAAATTAATTTAACTTGAGGACCTTGTCATGTGAGTGACACTGCAGAAGTGCAACGATCTAACACTTCCATCTAGCATACTTACATAAAAAACAATAGATAAACTAGCGCAGTGGAATGGAAAAACACATTCTGTGTGAGCGGCCCCTTACTGGACCTTTAATAGCAAGATATTAAAAATGATTTTCAACGATAAAGTGAACGGATATCATTCATATTCAAAGAGAGAAAGAATTTTTTACCTTGTAAATCAAAACGAGGAAACAAATTAGTACAACGTGGTCATGATTGACTAAAACGACAGAACAAATGGATGTCATGGGAACAAATTCTTAATTCATGGCCACGATTTAACTAAAATGAGGGAACAAATTAATTGAACCTTATTGTAAAGTGTTACCGAACAAATGAGTAAGTTGTGAGAAATGGCATAAAAGTAGAAATCTAATGAATTGCTTATTTGTGTTTTAATCACCATCAGTGTGAACAGGGCTTTGTGAAATAAAAAAAAGTAAAAAAAAAAAAAAAAAACCTTTAACACAATGTAAGTCTCTGTGGATATAAATAAATGTAAAAGTGGCTCAAAGGAGAAGAACATTTGTATATAGGCATTTGTACATAAAGCATGCATTAGTAATATTGACTTCATACACAACAATGGTCACAGGCACCTTTTTTATTGTGCTGAATAAAGAGGTGGATACGTATAAAGAGGACATTTTTTTCTAAAACGTTTTCTTTTTTTTGTCCTTTTTTTTTTTTTTAAACAAGCAAGCAATTTTAAGTGAAATCACAAACAGCAATACTAAGTGAAACAGCCATAATTGTTAGACAACAAGTTATATCAAGTGAAGAAAGCTGAGAGTAACCACCTAGTGATACTTTTCCATCTCCACAGCCGCAGAAACTACAAAACATTGCATAAATGTAAGACAGCGTTTAAAAAAAGTCAAATTGTCCAGTCTTACCTAACTTGTGACTGAGAGGCAGAGAGGTACAGTCTTATAAAAAAAAATCCCCCCCAAAACACACAAAAATAAACTATGAATATATATTTATTTATATATAAATTTAAAACTTTACGCCGCTCTCTCTGGACTCAGGCACCTGAATTTAAGCAGATAGTAAGTTTGAAAAATGAGGTAACAGGAGGCCCTCTTGGAGGTAGAAAAGTGTATTCGATTGTACTAGAACATGTTGTCATGAAAATACAACTTCATCTTCATTAAGACACCCAGAGCTGAAAGCACATGAACAGTGGCTCCTGTGGATACACATTCAAACCAACATAGGAAGTATATGAACACAATGCCAAGTTTCGGGAAGGCTGAAAGCAGTGCGCCTCAGCGGCCATTATGCGCAGATCTCACAAAAAGCGTTAAAACCGCTGAGGTCGAGCCGAGACACGCCATCCATCCACTTAAGCAAGCAACTGTTTCATCTGTTGAACTCATAGGAGAGTAAAGAAGCGGTCCGATTCGAAAACTGACACTTTTACAAGAACTGTAACCATTTAGGTAGTAGCATTACAGTGTTTGAGCAACGTTCAATGTTGGTTTGTGGCAAAAGCCAAGCTGCCGCATATAAAGACGGTCATTACATGCCATTGTAAGTTCAAGGGGCATGCCAACAGTTCCATTAGCTTCCTCTGAGGCTCTACCTCAGGCCCAGTTGAGATTACCATGCTAACTTTTCTTAAGGTTTTCATGGTGACAGGCTGAAAATGTGTATTCTTTCACTACATAAGCATTACATATACATCTGAAAAAAAGAAAATCACATTTGTGTAAAGTACACAAAAAAACGCTAATCAAGTATATCTCAATATCTACTAATTTTTCAAAAACATATTCATATATGCAATATACAAAACCCGAACATATTTTTTCAAACCTGAAAGAACGTTTCAAGTTTCTTTTGTTTTTTGTTTTTTTATGTGATGTGTATTTGAGTGTGTGTGTATGTATGTGTGTAGTTATTTTCTTAGCCGTCTTCTCCCCCAAGCTGAATTAAAATGAAGCAAAATTCGAATTTAAAACTTTGTAAAACAGGATCTTGTGCAGTCCTAAAGCCTTTTTCAGTACATTCGTACTGAAAGAGACTAGGCAAAAAAAAAAAAAAAATCATTCCGTTTTCAAGACTGGAGGTAGGTATTTGTCAGCTGATTATTAGTCCATTTTTATCCTTTTTTTTTTTTTTTTTCTTTTTTTTTTTTTTTTGAGGTACATATCTGAATAGTACATAGGAACTAAAACTATAAATTCAGAGCAATAGTGGAGGAAAAAAAAACAGAGAAGGAAAAGAAAAATCCATTCGCAACAATATCATTTAGTGTCATACAAGCACTTGATCCTTAGAAACCATTGAGTAATCAGTACAAAATATATATTCAAGTTAAAAATGTAAAACAGACATCCCAGCTGCAGAGACAGAGTGTCTAGTTACAAATGTCAGATATATGCTAATGTGAAAAAAAGAAAATTAACTAGAACAAACACAGTACTTTTTTCCCTTAGCTGCATGATTAGTTCTATATATATGACTACAAACAGACCTCAGAATTCAGTTATTACCTGCCCGACTCTCACAAAAAACATTTTGCAGAGCGATCGCCTGCTCTTACGACAAGGTTTGTTTTCAACATTGGCACTCGGTGCCATCCCCTGCTTTGTAATGAGAACTCTATAGCAGCGCGTGTCTTTTCGAGCTGGTTTGCTGGTTAAAGAAATCAGAGGTAGCTTTGAAACTGTGAGAAGATATTGCATTGGTGACAGCTCTGGCGTACATTAGGATTCGCCAAATACCATTTGACGCCGTCACTGCGATTCAGGTATTTTTGTGTGTAATGAGGTATAGTGTGGTTTTGTTCCTGTGGTTTGGGTGTTTCTTGAGGTTTAGGTCTTGACTGAGTTGACAGATTTCCCTTTCACTGAATTTGTCAAAAAAATTATGTTCTTAAAGCTATGTCATACAAGAAAATAAAAACACAATTATGTACACGTATGTTAATTAAGCTAAGCCGAAGTTGCGAAGATATGTACAGTAGAACTACCGTTCTGCAGTAATGCTGAAAACGGTGTCCCAACGAGACATTTAATGTTCACGGTTATCAGTTATCAGTCAAAAAATCACCACCAAGGACACAAGGGACATGGATACAACAATAGAGAGGGATAATTTACCAGAAAATAAACATTCTGTCATTATTTACATGTTCCAAACTTACTTTCTTCTGTAAAACACAAAAACAGATGTTTTGAAGAATGTTCACATTGCTCTTTTCCATACAATGAAAGTGAATGGTGACTAAGGGCTCCATAAAAGCTCTATAAAAGGTACAATAGTTCAAACCATATGACAGCTTTGGGTGTGAAATAAATTGAAATTTAAGATGAAATACTTCCTCAACAACCATGGTCACCATTCGTGGGCACCAGCTTAAGCCTTATTCGGATGGGACTAGTTTTACAGGGAGTCGTTAGAGAAATTTGTGTTTGAGACGTACTTAGCGATTTTAATCCGTCTGTGTTTTTCCTCGCACAACCTCTGTAATAATTCCAGAGCAAATGACCTAGGCCTACTGTTTTTCGGCAAGCTCAGTGATCCTCTGAGAAAACTAATCTTGACCAAATGCGAATGTCTGTGATTGCCTGCGATATTTTTTTCACAACGCGTTTCCTTGTGTGTTTTGGCCAACGTGAACTACCGTAGATGCCCTTACTACTGCACGCATTTTTGATATGTTTTAAAGAAAAAAAAAAATAACAATAATAAAATCAAGAGCCAGATCACGTAAACTGTTTAGACTTGCTACTGTAATATCAGCGTCAGGTAAGATTAACGTTTTTCACCTTCATTTCTGCACTCAATCACATAATGTTTTAATTACATATGTACATTTATAATAATAATAAAAAAATAAAATAGTTAACCACACATTAACCATGCTTTTGCTATAATAGCCATACAGCTTCCACATGGTATTTGTAGTAAAACTTTGGTTATACTATCATTCCGAATGAGTATACGCAACTCACCCATGAGCGCGTGATCTTAGCAACGCACAGAAGAACAAAACAGACCCTCCCACCTCTGTAATAAACATGGAGATGTCAGTCCCGTCCGAATTGGTACATGAAAATCGCAGACGTCAGGTGATAAGAATCGAAACTCAAACGTAGTTTAGAAAAATAGTCATATCCGAATAGGGCTTTAGACATTCTTTGAAATGTCTTCTTTTGTGTTCTACAGAAGAAACAAAGTCAAAGGGGTTTTGGCTGGGTACATAATGGCAGATTATTCATTTTTAGGTATCCACTTGCAAAATTTTCAATTATAGTAACTAATAGGCTCTCTTTGCAGTTTTAAGGCAAATACGTTTAAAGCTCACTGTCATTTTGGTCAAAACATCAAAATGAAGTGGATAGAGAAGGGAAAATGGTCTTTGGTGGTTTGGTACTGTAGAGAGGGGGGGTTCTTGAGTGAATGGGTGTGTCCATTTAAAGCTCCACCCAAATATAAGAAGCACCACATGCTGAATGACAAAACCAGACAGTTTCACCTTCTTCTTTACCAATGTAGCCTGGAAAATCAGTCAACAAGAGTGTGTGTGTGTGTTTGTGTGTGGCGCAAAGAACCACTGCAGCACATATTGCATGTTTAACCCCTGCACCTTTGTGCTTACAGCAGTTTTGTGGGAAGTGGAAACAGCAAGGCGGCTCCAATTGTCATCTGCAAGATGTTTGTTTGCAGTTGCGTCTTTTTTCGGGTTATGCTCTGAGGTGTTGTGTGTTTTGATCACAAAACGAAACCAAACCCAAATAAACCAATGAGAAAAAACGAAAATAAACAAACGAAAATGATCAACTGAAAGTGGGAAGTCAATAATAAGTGGTCAAGGCAGTCTTTTCCCTTGGAGAGAGCTGACAGCTGGATGAGGTAGAGGTAAAATCCTGTGGTTGCTTAGTCCTCTTCTTGCTCCGCCTCCTCCTCTTCTTCTTCCTATAAAACATAACAGTGGTCGCCCATCAGTCACCACAAAAAGATGGCTGCAAAACAAAACACGGCTGTGCGTAAAAACGTTAGACTGACAGCAGTAAAACGGACTGGAATAGCGCAGTTATTAGCATTTATATTTTCTTTTTTTTTTTTGTTATTGTTTTGGTTACAAATGTTCTTTTTCATGAGCTCAGACAGAGAACGTTCCACAGCTGCTGCCGAGATGACCACCATTGAAACGGGAGGAAGGCGGTGAATGGGGGTTGGGGAGACGCTTGGCTTTGGGCACTCTTCAAAATGAAATGGATTTCATTTTCCACATGGCTTCATTTTATTTGGGGAGGCTAACTGACAAAATTTATAACCCTCTTCCTTTCCCAAGTCGCTGTGTTGCTCCCATTCAGGGGAAAGGCCGTGGCAAAAGCCTGTCTGCATTATATGAGCCAAACTCCATTCATTAGTGCGGCAGACACTTCAGCTGTGAAGGACCAGCTAAGCGCTACCATGTGTGACATGGGCGAGTGAAAGAATGGAGATGGGGGGGGGGGATGGCTAGAGAAAAAAACTCTTTAATCATATTCGGACACCCTGCCCACCAATCGTGCTTCCAACTGAAGTGCCACACAGACCAGAAAATACCAGCTTAGTTACGTGCTCAAATGGAATATCAGATTTCTTTTGGCAGTTTGTTTTATTTCAGAACTGCAACTGTGATACATTCTGCAAAATTCTAAATTTTTTGCATAGGTTTTTTCTAAACATTCCATTTTTTTTTTTTTTTTTTTTGGAATCGAAATTACATTGTCACGAATCATTGCTCGTTCTTTCATTCCTGGAGCAATTTAAAGGCACAGTTACAGCACTCAAAAAACACTAAAACTTCAATGGAATTCTGTTCCTGGGAAAAAATGAAATCAGTGGCCAAGATTATCATGTGCTTGGTTTAACCATCACCAATGAAGAAAGAAGATGGTTTAAAGATAGTAATTGAAAGTCCCTGTTGTGGGTTTATGACGGATCTTTTGTTCGCTTTGAAGTTGAGGGAAATTGACATCGAAACTAGAAGAAACAATTAAATTAATTATAAAATAAGAAATTTTAAGAAAAAACTAAAATCGAACACTACTACCATTACCATACTAACAAAAAAACTACTGTAAGTGTAAAAATCACTAAAAAATCTGTATAAACAGGGCACAATAAAATGTATTAATATGAAGGAATTGTTTTCTACTGGTGTTTTACCTGTATTTAGAGTTTTGCACTTCATTGCGTTGTATTTCAGGGTTAATAGAAATGTCTGTAAAATTACTGGATAATGTCCTGACAGATTGTTTTTTTTTTACAGTAAAGAATTTTGCCAAACTAACACGGATTAGTTAGTAGGATGCCTGAACAAATGGGTAATTAATCAGTGTTAACTCTATAAAGCCTACGGTATCATAACAAAGACCATAGAATACCCGAGACGTGTCACTGGTATAGTTTTGAATGGGGAAAATGCAACGCTCAATATGGCCACGCAATCGCAGGAAGCCCCGCCTTCTGAATGAAAGAGCCAATCGCTAATCAGTAAAGTCTGCGTGTCACTGCAGCTGCAGTTAGAAGTCCCGGTTGCTGTAGAAACAGTCGGCGTTCTGAGACGTGCGCATGCGCACTGGCTGATCTAGCCTGAGAAATAAGCATTTTATAACGCTATTTGAGCAAAAGAAACAACATTAATGATACAGTTGTTGTCAGATTTCTTTGGTGAATTCAAATATAAAATTTAATCATAAGCTTAGTGAACAGTTTTGAAGAATTTGATGTTTCCCCATTCAAAGAGATAGGAGCTGCACTTGCATGCCCGAGAGGCGTTTCAAGGATGGCCGCCGAGTGACATGACTTGTCTTAAAGAGACTTTGATCATAATATGCACATTTCTAAGGCCTTTTAAATATTTAAAATGTGCAGAACTTTGCTGAAAAGCCTGTTGTACACAATCTTCTACATGCCTTCTGTCATCTGATTGATAGTTTATACTTTTTAGCAAGTAAATGGTCTTTTAGTAAAATTCCTACATTGTCCACTTTCAGGTCATGGTATACGTGTCCTTTTGCTCTGAAGTCTTAATAGATTTTTATAAAGTAAATGTAGCCTAAGAATAAATGTTATATTGTTAGTAATATTACAAGATTAATACTGGACTGAAGTTGTCATAGGCCTACGTAGGCTATATGTAATCATAGCCTACATATAATCAGGGTGCGATTTGTGAAAAAAGCAGATGCTTTTTTCTCTCTCCATGGGTGGAAGGTAATAGCCTAAGTAACCTAATGTTAGTGTAATCTGTTAATAACACACATAAACCCGTCTTTTTAGGCAAGTAATGGGTGTCATGTCATGAAATGTTTTTAATACGACGGAAACTGTATTTAACGTGATCACAATCTGTTAAAAAAAACATTGTAAGTTAGGCCTATTAATTGTAATGATTTTATTTCCACGGTTATTCAAGCAACAAATAAATTATAGGCCTATAGCAAAGCGAGCAAAGAACACAGTATCAACGGAGCTTTTTGAAACTCATTCCGTTAAACCATTTCAAAGCGCTCCAATCGGATCACGTATCGCAAATCATTTGATTTAGATCAGGACCTCAGAGCGAGATCGCGGGATGTTTTTATTCTTCTGGGCAGTAACCCAACCGCTGGGTCAAAAACAACCCAATCGCTGGGTTTGTCCATATTTTACCCAGTGCTAGGTTGTATTTAACCCAGCATTTTTTTAGAGTGTATGATTATCCATACATATTATTTTAGGAAATCATGTATCAAATATGATACATCAGACTTTTGAGGAATGTTTTTTTTTCCATCTCTCAATCATCATTGTATTGCATTGCATTATATGTTTTGCCCCCCATAATTAAAACTACAGTCTGCCATACTGCTATAAAATCTCTTTGATTTACAAGCTATCAGAATTTCATCTTGTTGGCCATAAAAGTATCAGCAACTGAGATTTTTTTTCCTCCTCAAGCATGAGCTCCATATTCTCCTATATCATGCTATGTAAGCTATGAAAGCTTGACATATCAAATATAATACTCAACAAAAATCACATATGTAAACTTTCGTCTTTCGATTTTTTTAAGGCTAGTCTCAGGTTCACATGATCCCCATCAGATGCATGTCTTAGGAGGCTTTTAGAAAAGATTAGTTCAAAATAGCTAGATGGAACACAGTGATCTTCAGACACGTTTTCAAAAGTAACTAAAAGTTTAAACTTATAGTGATGCCTTAAAAACTCATGGTGCTCATGGTGTGAGATGCTTAAAAAACAGTGACGCAATGGCTAAAAACATTTTTCCTCCAAGAGAATTTCATTGCATATAATTAACCAAGATGGTGCTGGTAGCTCTGCCTTCCAGTTCAGAGATAGCATCTCAGACTAGGTATAGATACCTGTGTGTGCATGTGCTAGGCCTTCCAGTGCGGCGCAAAGCCATCAGGGTCTGTGCGTTCCCACATAGCAACAAATCAGGCCTCAGTTATGCATTCACACCGTAAACTGGTCCGCACCAGCGAACAAGAGGAGGTGAGCAGATTCCTAGTAAATGTGTGGAAGATTGTGTGGGAGAGGATTTGTATCTCAAGCCATTGTGTTTTTCTTATTAGGGTCTTTTCATTCAATCAAAACAACATACGACAAACATCACCATTAAAGGGAAAATTCTGTCATCATTTACTCACCCTCAAGTTGTTCCAAACCTGTATGAGCCTCTTTTCTTTTGCCTAAATATTTTGAAGAACGTTGGTAACCCAACAGTTGACGGTAGCCATTGACTTACATAGTATTTTTTCCATACTATGGAAGTCAATGGCTGCTGTTAAATATTTAGTTACTAACATTCTTCAAAATACATTCTTTTGTGTTCAGCAGCTGAAAGAAACTCATACAGGTTTGAAACAACTTGAGGGTGAGTAAATGAGGACAGTTTTCATTTTTGGGTGAATTACATTTATGGCATTTTCAAGTTTGAAAACATCAAAACTAATCATTTGTTAAAAGTGAATTGTTCAGATGACAAAAATTGTATCTAATATTTTATTTAGATATTTTATATAGCCAATATTGTATGTTTGTTTTATTTTCATGTATTTTAATGCATTTTAATGTATTTTCATCATTTTCGTCATATTCAGCCAGCATATAGGTCTGCGGGCTGCTGTCATTCTTCATGAGCACATTAAAGTAGCACTGTGCACAGGGACTATAGAGTCGACTCCATTGTTAATACACTGAAGGAATTTTGACAAGAGAGGAAAAAAGGGGCAACTCTTCAAAACTAATCCTGTCTGCCAGATTGCATATCCATCTGTGAGGGGATGAAACCAAAGAAGACTGGGATTCCACACATAAGGCTATAGGATTTACATTAGCCTTAACCAAGCAGGTCTCTCATCAAACCAGAATTATGCCCCCCTTCCACTCACTTTGGGTTCTTGAGGACTTTGTAAACCCAAACAGCAAATCCTCTTCCTCACACAATCATCCTCAATCTGCTTCTGCAAGCTGCCATCCCCTTCTAGCCAATTGGGCCTTCAGTATCACATATATATAATATATAGGCATGTCCACCTGCTATATTAATTATGTGGTGCAAAGATTTCATTAGACATACCTGAGCGGGCTTTTCCTGGACCACTTGCTGTGGCTGAAAGACAAAATGAGAAGCAATTATCATCTGAATGCAATAAATATTCTATATAATAATCAATCAACAAATATACATATATAAACATTTAAAAAACATTTAATTGTATGCATTTTTACATTCAAGTGTATTTTTAAATCTACTTTAAATTAAGACAGTCAGATCCAGGCGAAATCCCTAAACCCTGATCCCTAAAAAAAATTAAGAATCAGAGGACATGTGTGCACATACAGGGCTGTACGCAGCAGTGCCTCCACAGTGGCAATAGCGTGGTATACAATGCCCAGATTGTGCCCTACTCGCATTACATCATAAACCCTAAGCACTGCCACCCCGCAGGAAGTGCTTCTAAGACCGGAGCTTGACAGCTGAGGAGTCCTCCGCTGCTCTGAGAGCCAGGCAAAAATAAAACCCTGAGAGTGTCCAGTGTTTGGAACCAAAGCCAGCCACTGCCGATAGATTACACACACTCACACCATTTGGGATTGTTGGGAGCAGCTGGTGTGTTTTGTGCCAGCTCTCCCTGGAATGCTATCAGGCTGTAACACAGTAAATGTCAACACCGGATGGAAGCAGGAGAAGAATGCAGCTGGCGATAAAGGGAAATTGGGAAAATGATGCACACATTCCAAATGGGAGTGACAGAACACAAATATACTTTTAGACATGAGGAGAAGGAGAATTCCAACAACTTCCTGATTGCACCTATTTACAAACACATGAAATACAAGATGGCACGTGCACTTTACAGATGTCAAAACTACACTGCATGTTACATCACTAATGATACTGTACATGCACAAAAGTAGCAAAAAACACAAAAGAGCCCCACAGAAAGAACCCATTTTCTTGTTAGCGCTGAACTTGTCACCCTGCACATCAGAAGCCCAGACCCCTCTTGCCCTTCTGCCCCTCAGAACAAAAAGAGAAACCACAGCCTTGTCTTTCATAAAACCTTGCTCGCTCTTTGAAGTCATTAGTAGCTGACACGCCAAATCACTTCTGCAAACTGAATGACCCCGTGGCTCCTGTGACCTCCTTGTGCTGTGCATGCACTAAAAGAGCAAGATGTACAGTATGTGCCTAAAAAGACAAGGTGAAGCTAAAGACCAAGAGGAAACCTAACACGGATTTCATCCATCTTCAGAAAGCTCTCCACAGATCTTTTCCGCAACAAATCAATACAAACAATCAGTGTCAGCAATACTGCTCTCCATAAGAAAAAAAAATGTAATTCTAATATGTGTCTCCTGTACTGCTATTCTGAATCTGGAGTGCCAGAGCAAAAAAAAAAAAAAAAAAAAAAAAAAAATTGATCAAATTAAAATTGTACATTACATACACTGAGTACACACACACACACACATTATGATTAATTATATATATTTTTTAATTTATATAGGCCTATGTGTATGTATGTATATATATATATATATATACATATATATGTTAATTTTACTTGTATTATATTGGATTTAATGTGGTAACATAAAAGGAAAGTGCCACAAAATAAATATAAAATCATTATTTTTATATACTGTATGCAGTAAGGACCAAATAAGGGGAGGGCATGACTCCAACGGATATAGACTATCAAATGACATGGAAAAAGCTCTCGGACACTATTTATGTCCCACTGGTACATTTGGTGTAATCATTTGGAGATACATTTAGCCATCAGGTCCCGGATATCCAAATGTCTTAATTATAGATAACTTGTGGACAGCTGAAATAAACAGAAAATGAGAGGAATGAAAGAAGCAATGAAGTAATTGCAAAAGCTCTCATGAATCGACCAAGTTCATCACTGTTCATGCATAAGGTGACACGTTTCTCTTCCATCTCACAGCTCTGTAAACTTCATTGTTAATGAGATCTGGTTTTAATGTAGGAAGTCATGCTCAGTGACCAAAGGGAAACTAACTGGTGTGAGAAGCTAATTATCCTGTGAGAACATTGTCTTTTGTTGTGTATTGAGTTAAATGTTGTGAAACGTGATGAGAAAATGTAATTAGTGACCACTGGACCTTCTTTAAAACATTAATTGCTTAGTGGGCTCAAGGTTAAAGTGGGCTAAACAATATATACATACATACATATTTATATATTATTATATCTTAGAAAAATCCTACTTTACTTTATTCGTAGTTAAGAGCCATTCATTTAATTTTAGAAGACTTAATTGGTCTTATTTGTAAATTATAAAAATGTAAAATATCTGACAAAGCCTTGTGTGTTAATTCACACAAATAACTTCAATTAACCACCCGTTTTTACATATATGTTTAGAATAAAATCCTGTGTGCAAATATGAAGGCTGTTAAAATGGAGGAATGCAAGCCATTTGGAGTTACATTTTAACAGCTTCGCTTTCAGTAGGTGAACTTCCAATGTAAAGGCTTGTGTTTATAAGTGAACAGAAACTGCACTCTGAGAGGTTGTTAAGGCCATTAATTTTTTATGCCAACACGAGAACAGAGCAACTGCTCAAATATAATTTCAAGTCGTGAGTCACATTCAGCGTGCAACACAAAAACGTGAGGCTACGTTGCAGTTGGCGTGATTGACAATGACCAGAATTGTCCTATAGCAATTAAAGCCAAAGACTGAACTACATATATACAAATATAATCAATTAAGAATCAACCAGTGCAAAAACCCACTCCAGTTGACCACACAAATTTGGAAATCGTGGGATGACATGTCCACTCAATGTCTTTTGTGTTTATAGCTTTGATTAAAACCAATTACATAAATATACAGGTTGATTTGCATAGTCCACACTGGTACTGGTTAAGGAAACACACTTTTACGAGAAGCTAAAAACAACTTGGAGATGTTGAAAGAATCTCAAGCCTTTTCTCACTGAAGTGACAGATTAAAGAGTAATTCGCCAGTTAAAGTGAGTTTCCAAGCTCTTAGCACTACACTGCCAACTGGCCTCGGAGTTCATTGCTTGCCACAACCCGCCACATTGGAAACAAGTACTACTGTGAATTATTTTCCAGCCTACAATGTTACGCATGCCTTGAAACAAGGAAAACGGAGGAAAAAGGAGACACCCACAATGTTCAGGAATGATAACACTGATGAACAGTATCTCCAAAAAAAAAAAAAAAAACAATGGCAAAGTGGTAGAATTTTTTTTTCACACAAAATGATATTTTTTACCTTTTGTGTTTAAAAAAAAAAGTCATGCAGGTTTGGAACGACGTGAAGATGAGAAAAAGGTTTCATTTTTGACTGAACTATACCGTTATGCTTTTTTAAATAGATAGTACCTCATCTTGCTAAGGACTACTTGAGGTACAATTCCTCCCTGTTCAGTACGAAACATTTCTTTTTCTTAAGAAGATAAAATAATAAGATAAGCAACATCTTCGACATCCAATTAAATCCTGTCTGGACTGGCGGCCTTGTTCTAACCTTGACGACACAATTAGTCAACGTGTTCACTAAAAACGAAGAGACGGGTTTGAGCTTTTTCCAGAAGATTGCGTGGGTGTTATTGGTCTTGTGGCCTAGTAAGAAAATGGCACGCAAATTCTTCTTATCATTAAATACTCCAGCAAATCTTGGCTTTAAATACAATTCAAGTACATATTCTGTATTAAAAGGTGATTCATATTGTTGTAGAAATGTTTTCTTGCTGCCATGGTCTCTCATCCTGCTTTGAATGGAGGGAGGATCTTTAAAAACTATTGATCATTGGAAAGTATGTTTGGTAGACACGGTTTTGGAGATGTTTCATTCTTCAAGTATGCAAAGAGGTCTTTGGGCCAGTTACACAAAGAGATTATGTAATGGTTGTAAGTCAGCCTCTGGCACAGGTACCTGGGGGCAAAAAGCTGGGAGCGCGCAGCTGCACGTCTCAGCAGCTCCAGAACAGAACGTGCCGGGGCAGAGCAAAGCCAAGCTAGTGGAAGACTCCTGCTCTTAGGACCTGGCATGTCTTACCAAAACCATTCTCTGCGCCAAGAGTCATTTACTAAAAGCTTTACACTGAGGGGAACCCCTCCCTCCTCTTACAAGAAACTGCACTGGAGATATTTATGTCTCTCTCTCATTCATTGCTCCTGGGATCTTTGAATCTTTGTCCCAACTACAAAAAATGGAGGACATCTATATTTGAAATCCCTTTCCATTTGATGTCTTAGTATGTGGGAGACCATCCATTTTTATTCCTATTTTATCTTTTTATTTTACCTATTTACCTATTTTATTTTTGGCGGCCAAAATGTTATGAGTCCCTATTGTAGTGCTCTCAGCTTTATCTAATATTTTTGACTGTTTAAATATACAGAATTTGCTAGATTCTCCCTCAAAATAAGCGCAGAAAGTCTGTAGATTCCGCCTGAGCCTATGAATGTCCAAATCCGTACTGTTACAGAGGTGCTTTAACATGGTATGGCCCATGAGACCCTTTCCTGCCTATAAGCCGTATTCATTTTACCTGACTGCCTGGTAAAATAAAGAGCGAAAGTTTAGAAAAACGGAACGCAGCTCACATTTGCTTTAAACTTAAACGGCTAACATATGTTTTGCGTTTGTGGAGAAAAAAGCCTTTACTTGAACATAGTCTCCTTAGGGCTGCTGACAAGAATTCCACAAAGACAGGAAACATAAAAAAACACTCTGCTTGATTTGATGAGGCAAACTTATCCAAGGACTCCCTCACTAGAGGCGGACCCCACAGACGAGCCACCCAGTAACTGCACCCCCTCCGCTCCCATGAATAAAGGCCACATGTTCTGTTAAACTGGAGGTGGAAGTGGGGAAAACAAGCCAGCCATCTCCAGGGTACAGGGCCACAGCACTGGCTTTGTGATCTCCCTTGGAATGCCTCCACCGGTTCGGCCGAATCTGAAAGGATTCCAGGTCCGAGAGCCCCCTTGCCCACCCCACCGCACCGCTCACACGTCCCTTCTCGGACTCCAAATCAAGCACCCTCCCCAACAGTGCTATGAATGCCACCTATCAGAGCTGGGCTAAACCCTGCGATTAGGGGGAATTTGCCGAAGGGCCCTTTGTAGAAAAGAAAAATGTCTGCCAGAGCAAGGAATGTGGAAAATTCCTGGCAGGACAAGCAGCCTTTTGTTAGGAGGCCTTTTTTTTGGGGGGGGGGGGGGGGGGGGGGGTGTTCTGGAGGGAAAGAAAAGCGCAGACAAATTGGATCTGGTCCGTTTAGGAGCCTCTGCTGTTTGAAGTGAAATCAGTTCCCAGAGTTTCTCAAAGGAGAGAGGAAGAGAAGGGAGAGGAGTGGAGGGGGTGGGCACAGTAATTCAGGTTTTTTTAATTTATTTAATTTTTTAGTTCAGTTCCACAAAACTTTCCAGTTTTGAGTTTTTTTTTTTTTTTTTTTACTGTTCTTGGGACTCTGTGGGGTCTTTATTAGGAACTGGGTCAATACCTCAGTCGGTCCAATGGGATTCTTTACATACTCTGAAATATAGATTTATAGTTCGCGATCTGTTTGCCGAAGTCTTTCCAACTCAAACAATAAAAACAATTTTTTTTTTTTTTTTTTTTTTTTTTTAAATTCAAACACGTTTGCAGTAGGGCTACTGAATGAATAACAAAATAATGTTAAACAAAATAAAGAAAAACTAAATAATAATAAATAAAAATAATAATTAAATCAATTTTTAAAATAAATAATTAAAATAAGATATATCATTTTTTAATTATCATATAGAATTAATTTCAATAAATGCCAAAAAACACAATAATAATAAAATAATAAGTATTAATAATAATAATAATTATTTTTAAACAATGATTCAATCCCAAGTAATCATTCATATCAATATTTGCTAGATATAGCTACAGCTATAGATAGATAGATACACACACACACACTATAAATACACAGTACTCTCAGCAAATATTATCTATGTAAAGGCCTTGACACTGAAAACAAACTTCTGAAAGTATTTTTTAGAAGAGTGAATGCAGAGGTCCTGAACCTAGTAACATTTCATAATACTGTCATAGTTCCTAACAGCTTTAAATCTGGGGTTGTTTTTCTTCAGATTCGGGGTGTATAAATCAGGGCATTTCCATGAAAACATGTATGTTACAGTGACTTTGAAGTACCTGGAGAAAGACGTCAGTGAAAGAATGCATGTGCACAGCTCTCTGTGTGAACCGCTTCCCGCCTGGCCATACTATGATAAAGGACTCGTGTCGCAGAGGTGTCACCATCAATAATGTATGTCACATACCTTTCCCTGTTCATACAAACACAAAGATTTCCTGTCTTCCTCACCCTCTCTCTCACTTCTTTTCCTTTATTCATTCACACGTCAGCACCATGTCAGCATTGATGTTTCCGTTATGGATTGATTAATTAAGATGATTAACCTATGGTTAAATTAACCATTGACTGCAAATGATTGCATTGTGCTGTTTTCATCATAGTTGCTCTGAAGTATATAATGAAATTAGGAACTTAATTTATGAAAGTCCATTTCCATATGATGGCAAAAAAATGGCAAAAAGTCATAATTATGACATACTAATAAAAATGTATAAGAAATCAAAATTCAGAGATAAAAAGTCAACATTGACATCTCGAGTTTAAATTACAACAAAAAAGATAAAATTCAGAGATAAAAAGTCATAATTATGGCATTAAAAGTAAAAATTCAATATTATGAATTCAATTTAAAATTATGAGATAAAAAGTCAATTATGACATTAAGTTAAAATTCACAGATAAAAAGTCAACATTATGACATATTACGTATAAATTACAACAAAAAAGGTAAAATTATGAGATAAAGTCATGATTATGGCATTAAAAGTCAATCTTATAAGTCCGTAAGTTTTGCCTCTTTGTCGCCATCTCTGTTTGAAAACCTGGAATTGCAGCAGTGTGCGGAATTATCTCGCTTGCATGGGTTGTACTCCGGCACGGCTCCAGCGCGGATGAATCTAATGTTTTGAGGTGAATGTGTAGCTGTCAGTCACTGCACCGGTGTGGATGTTTACTGTACTTCGCAATCACAGATTCTAGCCTATGTCTTGGAATATATGACCCAAATAAGAATTTTCACCGTATATTGCCATCTAAACAAGTAAATAACAAGTCTGCCACGTTTGTTCTGACCAACCGAGGAAAAAAGCATTACCATAAATCGCGCTACCAATAGTGATTTAATACAAAGATCGGTTAGCTCATATCACATCAAACCGTGCAGTATTATTATTGTTATACTTTTTATTCTCAAATTATTAATGTTAACAACATCAGCATTGCATTACTATAAGTATAGTGTGTATTAGCATGTAGATTTCAATTTCTGTACAGTCTAATATATAATTGTCATACCATTCGAATTTCATATTCAGAAATTATTTTAACCCAAAAAGCAAACTATGCTCCTTTCGAACTGGTTTTCTTTAAAATACAAATCTTGTGTAATCCCAGGCTATTTGTAATCAGAAGCACATTTAAAACTGGAATATAATTTAATTTCATTCACATGAGTTTCATAAACACACAATCTTTTCTGGATTACAATCCGCCATCAAAATGATTCATTTAATTATTCTAGCTGCTGTGAGAAAAGGCTATAAACGATCCGTCACCTGCAGGATCCTCACATGCGAGAGCCTAGTAGCCGGGACAACTTCTTTATGTTTACAGACGTGACGTAATGACGCAGCAGCATGCACGAATTTCCCGCGAAAACCTACCCGTACCACTCAAATTAGAAAACATTAGTATAAACTAACCGTTGTGAATGGGGCTAGAGTAAAGTGATAGTTTTGAACACTGGCTGGTTAAGTATTTGCTCAAATATTGATTTCAGATTATTTTTAACCAAAAAAAAGTTACGGACTGCAGCTTTAAAAAGATATATTTATGAAACAGTATGAAGTCACAATGAAGGAAAAAGTCATAATTTTATTTATTTATTTATTTTTGACTGTTTATCTCATAATTATTTAATTATTTACCAGTTATGATTTACAAGTTTTTCCTAAATGTTGCAGAAAAAAATCATGAATACTGACAGAAAGAGAAAATATACAGTATCATGACATTATGGAAGTAAGTTTCCAGGTAATTGTGACTTTATATTTCACAACGGAGACTTTTTTTAATCACTCGGTGTGATTATTTCTTATTTAGAATTTTATTTTGCAATTACCTTTTATTGCATACAACGTAAAATATTAATCTACAAATTAAACAACAGAAAGCATTACACTACTGAATCTCTCAAATATGGGGAAAACTTCTTTATTAATTATTGTAATCATCTTTCCCCCCACTGCTTTCACTTGCGCCCCTCTCTCTCCCCCATTTCAATCTCTCGCCTCTCACATTCTCATCTCTGGAGCACCTATCGAGGCAGCTGTTATGGTCGCTGGCTCAGAGCAAAATGATTAAAGCGCTTCCAGAAGCTGGAACAGGAAAGGGAGGGGGGGCAGCGAGAGATGAGGGGGAGAGGTCACAGGGGTCACCGGTGGAAATCCGTTGAGGTGGTCCCAGCAAACTCCTGCTGTGTGAGTAGAGCTGCAGACTGAACACACGCCCCTATTGGCAGGAATTCAGCTTCTCGGGCCCCAGATCGAGAGGGAGAGAGAGATAGAAAAAGAGACGAGAGGAGGGGAGAGGGCTTGGGGAATGCAGGGAATGAGGTAGAGATGTCCACTCTCTCTCTCACACTGTATCTAACTCGCACAGCCGTCCAAGTGAGGGACAGGAACAGCTCCAAGCCACAATGTAAACGAAGCTTTTGCAAGTGCATACTTCCAAGACCCCAACTGCTGCCCAGGGTTTCAATAATTGCTAATAAAATGTTTGTAGCTCATTACAAAAATCTAGTCACCATCCAACTACATCTAATTGGAGGAGTCCTGCCAAACGAAATCAAAACTATGAAAAGTAACTTTTCCGAACATGCTGTACAAACAAGAAGTTTGTTTTAACCCACAAGACCTTCTTATTATTTATGCTGGCAAACTCTAAAATTGACAGAAAGGCGCTTCAACTTGAGTCAACATGACTTGACATTCACAACCCTTTTCACTTCTGTAATGTCAAGTATTTCCAAGTGAAACAAAACATTCAACAAGTTAAAAATGTATGGAAAACTTGATTTTATCTATGATACAACATAAAAAGTCAAAATTATAATAAAGATCGGAATTATAACACAAAAAGTCATGTCTACAAGATGAAAAGTGGACATTATGACAAGTCACAATGAGATAAAGTTATCATTTTATTTTATTTTGACTGTCTGATATTTTATATCATAATTATGATTTACAATTTTTTGATATGGTGAAATTGGACTTCTATAAAACATACTAATTCTAGGCAAGAGAAAATTGTGACGTTATGAAAGTCGGTTTCCATGTAATTGTGACTTTATTTCAGGTGATTGCAACTTGTTTCTCATAACTGAGACTTTATATTTCACAACTGAGACTTTTTAATCTAACAATCAAACAAGTTAAAAATGGCAAAACTTGTATTATCCATTAGGAACAGACTGGTTTGTTGACTGTGAATAATATTTTTTTTTTTTTTTTTTTTTTTGTCTCAGCACAGATAGAAATGCAAATATTGTACCTTTAGGAGTGCAACAGGGACAACTTTTCACTGAGACAACTTTGTACCTTATCTACCACTAAAAGGTGCATATTAGTACTTTATAGAAGTAATAGCTTAAGTACACTTAAGGTACTACTATCAATCTTTTAGTGGTAAATCAGGTACAAAAAGGTGTCCCTTTAAGTTTTTGTATCTCTAAAGGTACAATTTTTTTTTTTTTTTTTTTACAAAGAATCAGATCACATTTATTTCAGTCTTTTTTTAAATCTATCAGTATTTTTTATAACTATCACGATAATTACATTGCTTATGACTGTAGCCTGAGAAGGTTAAACAGATATTTGGCCTTTGCTTTACATAATATTACACTAACATTAGTCTAGATGAATCATATGGAAATAAAAGTCTAGGCAGAGCAAGTTATTAAATTCTGATGAAATATTTTGAATAATGTGTCTTGACGAATCATGCACAATAACACCAAGAACAAGTATTAATAAAGTAAATAGGGTCAGTTTTAATTTAAACATAACAGGACATGTAGACGCCCATGTAGACACCCGTATGACTCAAAGCAAAGTCTCATTGCGGTGTTCTTCAAACACTGGGATTTGTTTACAAGTTTAAATAAAGCTGACAGCATCTTACTATTTCAGTCTCATTTAGTGTGGAATAGGAAATGCGAGGAATAAAAACAGACTGAAAGGCCAAGCCACTGACTCAGAGAAAGACAGGACCTCAGCTGACTGCCGAGTTCAATATTTTGCCCGGGAGGCTCGCGAAGGCTATAAAAAGGTTTTGATGTTTGACACCAAATTCCCATCACAATACCCTCCTCCCGCCTCACACATGGACACATTAAGAAAGGGAAGGGGGGGGGGGGAGAGAGAGAGAGAGAGAGAGAAAAAAAATCTTTTCACACTTTGGCAGCGGCTGAGGGTTTTCCAAGCCTCCCCACCAAATCGAGACTGTTGGACGACTCCCAATCGCAGCCCTTGTTCCCCTTGAAACACAGTGCGCCTCCCCTCTTCCTTGCCAGACTCTCCCTCAGCTCTGATTCCACTCCTCACCACCTGACAACACTGTCTGTCCTCCAGCCAAAAGCATCAGATCCTTGTGTGAGATGAGAGAGAACTTCCTCCCCACCGTCTCCTGTCCTCCGCTCATTTGTGCCTCTTCACTAATTCATTCACTTATTTCCTTGTCTCTTCCTAGAGGTGGGAGTCGTTAGGTTTACAGCGTCCCAATTGTTTTTTTACCTCCATTTTGGCAAGCTGGAGCGCGACCTGCTCAGATGTTTGCGAGGCCGTCATGATCCAACAAACATAGGTGGAGTGAACCACCTGGGAAGGGAAGAGCGAGCATGAATCACGACCCTGTCGTCAACCTCATATCAAAGGAATTCTTGGCGTAAGATGAGGTGAACATCATAGCGTCAACCTCTTGGCCAGATCTTTTGAGTGCATGTGACATCCCTCACGGTTTGAAAACGCCACGGGAAGTAAATCTATTGTCTTCGCCGGCATTCCCACTTCTTGCCTTGGTAACAAACAAGCAGGGCTGTTGGCTAACTAACACTTGGAGGGCCGTGCAGGTCTAGAGAGAGCACAAGAACTTCTCCCTTCTCCGCCATGGTCTCGCTTGCAGAGGAACCAAACGTGTAAACACGCTGGACACCGGCCAGTTGGCAGTATGAAAGGGAACTGAATAATGTTAGCCGTTTGAGGACAGAGATAGTCCGTTCCAACACGCCCCCACCTCCGCAACACAGTGCGGCTTGTCCGCTTGGCACAGCGGACCCGGTCCGTCTCCGCACCTGTGCAGGAGGAGCACCCGGAAAAGGAAGAGGGGGGCAATAAATCAGTCTTTTGGCTGCTGAAGCAAATCTAGCAGATAACATTACGCCTGGTGCAGGGGATCCGCAGAATTCTCCCTATAGCAGGACTTCCTGTTGGCCTGATTTATAAATAACAAAAGGACTAGAGCAGAGACGAGTAATGAAATGTTATAATGCAATTCTGCACCCAGTGAATGGAGTTATTTATACTCAAAGATGTACTTTCACAAAAAAACAAAAAAACAAACACCTGACATATGGTCATAATTTTAAAGCATAAGTAGTCTGAATGATATATATGGAAAATTCAGTATTTATTAGGAAACTATGCAATGTTGTAAATATTAATATCATTTAATGTGTTTTTTTATTTGCCCATCGTTTGCTAAATACTGCATCATTATAGCTTCATAAAAATGATATAATATTAATATTTTTATATAAAAATAATTATTTATTTCTTTATTTACACACATACACACACACACACACACACACACACACATATATATATATATATATATATATATATATATATATATAATTTAACAGGTGTCACAGCAACATGAGGACACGAGCATTTTTTATTGTAAAATTTTTCAGGATGTATACAATGATTTTGTATAATTTAACATATAGTGTTATTTTAATGTCCATGAGATACAATTATTGTTTTTATTTTTTCATTTTCATTTGTGTGTTGTGTGCTTTAGAATTTTTATTACCAATGTCATATAATATTAGTGCGCTTCCATTGGAAAACATCTTTATTGTTTTTAATTTAACTGAAATATTTTTTTTAATTACTTGACACGTTACTCATCCTTTTGTTGAAATGATGGTTCATCTCATTTAAAAAAGGCAAATACGTAATCAAAATTACGGTTGCAAAAAGTTGGAAAATTTCCAGTAAATTTTCCGGGATTTTTTGGAATCTTCCTGGGATTTTTGGAAAGTTTCCGGAAATTTACTGGAAATTTTCCACCCCTTTGCAACCCTAATCAAAATGCTGAAAAAAAATCAATATTTTTTCAACTATATTGCCCAGCTTTGACCATAACCTCCAAACAACAACAACAAAAACCATATACAATTTTTATACTCCTAGTAGACGCAATCTACCGTCTGAGGAGATTACTGGAAGATTACCGGCAGATTACTGAAAACAACAAATCCTTTTGTATAAATATTCCAGTTAGCAAATTAAACAACTCAAGGTCTTTGTTATATTATCACTATAGAGAAGCACAGTTTTTTTTGCAGCAAACTAGTATCCTCACATAGCAGCTGTGCCACCTGCAAAATGTTATTTTAAGGATCCCAAACTTTTCTACATCCTCTGACTGTTGGATTTCCTGTCTGAAAGCATGATGCTCAATGCATCCATCTCAACAGGGGTCATTCTGAACCTGACGAATGCCCTAGACACATGAAGCGGTCCTGATGAGCCTTTGGTGGCTGTCCTAAATGTCTCCGGAGGAATAAATGTGATTAAAGCATTTTTTTCTCTTCTCGTAGCCAGAGCCACCTTCCACTATTAACCATTTAGGGGGGTGGAGATACTTAGTTGGGGGAGGGGGCCAAAGGAAAACATTCCAGCGGCCCCTTGTAGCCAAAAAGGATATGCTATAATTAGTTCCAGGAGGGCGAGCAGTAGCTGAATGAAGAAAACTGACTTGTTTATCCAGAAGAGGAATGGCAAAGCTCTTGTCAAGTCCACCCTGTAGATGTGGAGTCCGCCGTGCAGCCCCTCAGCCATGTCAATTCATCTGTGACATGCTAAACAGATCATAACCCACACACAATGACCCATACAAGAGGACGGAGGGCTGCAGACGCACACGTTTCCTATTGCCCATTCATAAAAAAGGAGACAGGAAGACAAAAAAATGTTGGTTTTCTGCCTCAAACTGCATTGGCTGAACTCAAAAAAAGCCTTGGCACACATCTGGAGATGCAGGGCTCGTTCTTTCTTCGGACACCCTAACGTTCTGATCGGAGCGCTATCTAGCTCTGCTTTCCATCTCTGACTCATTATCATTCATACACTTGGCCGCAAGTTCATCTCGGACTTATTCACAGGATGTCATACCACTATGCCCACTCCACATTCAGGATGTTTGTAGTATGACTACAGCCTGATGAATATGCCTCCAGATTCACACTAGCTTGTAACTCATATCAACTGCAACATGTGTCTTTGTGCAACAGAAAAAGCTTAAGTAGGGCCCTATGAAATCCGTTTTATTTTTTCACAAATTCCGTTAATTTTTTTTTCCAAATTCTGTTTTTTTTTTTTTCTGTTTTACTTTCTAGATTATGTTTTAATGGTTAAATTTTATTAATCAAAAAGCATGTCTAATTAATTGAAATCATAAAACTTGCATAATTTAACAGAAATTTATTAAAAGTTTAACAAAAATCACATTTTTAAGTCCATATGGAAAGTTTTTTTCTTCTCAGTTTAGTTTTATTACTTTAGAATTTTAATCAATTCTGTGATTCCATTTGAATGGTTTCATTAAATTTTAATAAATCAAAAGCATGTTTTTTTTTAAATACTGTGCATTTACATTATTCTGGTAAATACATTTTGGTGAATATTCCTTAAATATTAATGTTTAAATAATAATTTTATTATTAGTAGTAGACTAGTACTATCATTACATTAAGTTTTAATTATGAAGATTTTAATGAAGATTTCTTTAGCATTCTTTCTTCATATTTTGTCATTTGTTAAATTAAAAACAAAATACAAAATTAAGGAAAAATATGAAGGAAATATAAATGAAAATTAATATTTCTAAATATTAGAATTGACTGAAAAAAAATGGATTTTAATTTGTAGCTAAAAATCTTTTTTTATTATTTTTTTTAATCTTTATTACTGATGCCTCTCTGAAAGAAAAATAGTTGAAAGCGCCGGTATATTTGTTTCTCCACAGGGTAAAATTTATCACACTTCCATGTTAAAAATCTCCTGTTCGCTGACAGACTTCTGCCCTTGCTTAAGTCTAGTTAACCTTTGACCCATAATGTTTTAGTTTGTTAGCTTGGCTTCAATCAGGAAGACAAACCATTTTTTTCTATTTACGTCTTTGAAGACATACTCACTGATATGGCAGCCGTCTTGAACTTCATACTGATGGATACAGCATCAAGCAAAAGCAAAAGCCTTTTTTTTTTATTAATTTCCTTCAAACTATTAATTTCATTATGTGTAGAATGTTTATAAATTAGAAAAAAGTGCCTATTTTCTAAGCTATTTCTGTTGCTAAGTGAGGAAAAACATTTACAAAGTCTACTAAGCATCTACAAAGAAAATCACTTCACTATCTATTTGTTTAAGACTAACTGACATCAATGTGTGGGTGGATCAATTGCGTGTATGTGTGTGTGTGGGAGTGTGTACCTGCATCACGCAGCCATCATGAAAGCGCAGCCGAACCCACCTTTGGGCATCAGTACAAAGGAAATAGGGCAATAAATGTAAACTTTATCAGTTCAGTCCAGAGAGTTCAGCAGTTCAGACTCTCAATCTAACACACTCATTTAAACACACACGTCTGGATCAACGTTTACCCTACTATGTTGTTAAAAACAAAATAGCCTTTTCAGGTTTGACACTATTTTTAAAATGGTTTCTATATTCTCTAATAGACATGCTGCATTAAAAATGCAACACTTTGGTGCTTTAAAAGCGATTCATTTACCAAAAAAAGAACAAGGAAATAACAAAGGAAAAAGCAATCTAGATAATGCAACTAACCTAACAACAAACCAGATTTAGAGCCTTGGTGCTCATACAGGCACCACGAGTTTGAATCCAGTTAGCAACATTTTGTCATTCTCTCATTTTCAACCAATCACTTTCTATCCTATCCTTCACTGTCCAAATGCAAATAAAGTGCCATAAAGTCTAAAAAAGTTAGTTAATAAAAACCACAAGCAAAGCTCTTTGCATTCTAGAGATGCTTCTGTAAGACTGCACTCATTCTCTGACCCATCTTGCGCTTTGCGTGTCTATTAAAGTTTCTTTCCTAAAACAGTTTGATGTGACGAGTAAAAGCTGAACTTTAGCATGTACGCTATAGGGGCTCAGCCAAGACCTGGATGTAAAGGGTGTTTTGGAACAGCTCGGCTCACATGTGACTCAAATCGCATTCCTGGATGATAGAGTCAGATGGGTCATGTTTTCCTCCAATACAAATGTACTCATTTCTGTATTGAACAAATCATTTCAGCCTCCCGTGCTATATGCGAATTCATGCAACTATATGTCAATCTGTTTAATGAAACCACACCCAGAACAAAATAGCCGACTTTAAAGATCTGCACACGATATATCAAATCTGTGCTGTCACTTTCCTAAAAACGTATAGTGAATTCAGATGCGACACACTTTTGAATCTTTCAAGTCGGTGTGTGTATGTGTGTGTATGTGTGTGTGTGTGCGTGTGTCCAGGGGCCTCGGAATGCTTTGCTTTTCCTGTCTGCCTGAGAAAAATCCATAAGGACACAGAGTCGGCATGCCACAAAGGGTTCATTCTCTCCATATCTCCCTGCAGTCATTCTGGTGGCACTTTTAACTGCCTGCGGCTTTACTCCTCCAGCTATCAATCAAATGTGTCAGGCTGATAAACACCCAAAACTTTACTGGAGGAATTACTGAATTAGATCTGAGTGCAAACAGTTGCAAATCCTCCATCTTTTGCACATCAATTCTGCAATGAATAAGTTATTAAGTAAAACAAGTACATGATTGGACTGACTGCTAAAAATTACTTATGCATATATGTATACTAAAAATATATGCATATTTTTCAAGAATTTATATTGAAGTATTATTATTTGAAAAAACAACTATATATGTAATTGTAAGTTATAAAACTTGAGCTTATATGTGTATGTATTTTTATATATGTTTTTTTTAATTGTGCAATTAAAAAGGTCAAGTTGTTTTTTGTTACAAATACCCCTACAAATTTACCCCTAAAGGGATGAATTAATATAATCATACATTTTTTACGATATTGTTGGTAAATAAAAATGTTTATGTAATGTAATGTTATGTTGCTGGATATTAATTCAAGACTTTATACTGAAATCTTATTAATTGGTAAAATACTAAATAAATACACTGTGTGTGTTTATGTATGCATGTATGTATATATATATAATGACACATTTATGTTTCCAGGTATCAGTATATATCTAAGACTCCATAAAAAGCCAGTTTGGTAATTAAATAATTAAGCAAATTATATTAAAATTCAAATTAACTTTAAAAGAAAATTATACCTGGATTATGTATCATATGTAAAAGTATTCAGAAAATATAAATGTAAAAATAAATAAATAAAATTGAATAATAAATGAAAGAATAATAAAACATGATTCAAAATGTCATGTTTTTCCAAAGTATTCAAAGCTTGATGATACACTGAAAAGCATACTGATGAATTTTCCTGCATAGTTTTGAAAGGTAAATGGGAACGTGCTGCAAATGGATGTGTCCAGTTATATATGACTAATGTAAACAAACTCACCCATTTCCTGGGTCTTCCTCTAGGTCTTTTCTCCCCTGTGGTCTCAGCTTTCTGCAAATGCCAACAACCATGAATTAGTGGCCGGTATTTCATCAAGTGCTTTAAACAAAATTTTCAGGCACACAATTTGTCACAAGCAGAGTCATTTTCATATACAGCCACAAAAGGAGAAGGTTAAATGCTAGGGCTCCATTTCCTCTAATGCTTTTAATACAGAAAGAGTTTGTAAGGTATATCCGGGCCTCCAACAATGAACTGTCTCCATTGCTCAAGTTTCTGGTCTGTGCAGCGTAATATTTCACTAGAGGAATTTTATGCCATTCAAGTGTAAATAAGAGCACCATTATCAGCAAAACCACCCAGATAAGGGCCATGAAAGACAGTTATGGGGTTTCTATAATAGTGGCTCCAACTTCATTGAAGTAGTCTGTAAAAATAATCACCTATGTCCTCAACATTTTTTCTAAAACATAACTTCGCCATCCTGTTGCTAAAGTACATTAATAATGTTTAGGAGGCAAGATTTCTGATTTGATCTGATTCTAGTTGTCTAACTTCACCATATGAGCCAAAACAGCAGTGCAGGATTTCTTAAAGACGTTATGTGTCATTCAAGCAACACTTTTGTCCTCCTCTTAAAACGTAACTGAAATTATTTGACGGGTGAAGTAGAAGAATCTTGCCCCGCAGATTTGAACGGCATGGTCGAAGACAATTAACAAGACAAGACGCATCTTCATTATTTATAGGATGTAACATTTTCTTCTGGCCATGGGCTATTGTTATGCAGAGGCCTGCAGGAAACCTTACTCAAATCATCAAACATCTATGAATTCTGTGAATGACCCAGGAAAGGCAGGTGTCAGTGGTATCATGTTTGTCAGCAGAGTACATTCAACCAAGTGAGATACAAATCAGTGTTGGTAAGAGTGTGCGTCTCTATTAACAACACCACCAGCACGCTTAAGCATTACACTAATCTGAGAGTTATCAATACACTGTAAAAAATTACTGTGATTTTAACGGTAAAAAACTGTGAAAGCTACGGTAAAAACCTCTTAAACGGTTAACGGTAAGTTCCCCTAATATATATGGTGAAAAACTGTAATAGACATTTCAGACAATTTTACGGTGAAATACCGCTTTTGGAAGTGAAAAAGAATGTAAAATTTACAGGGAAAAACCATAAATTGACATTCCCAGAATTCCCTGTTATATTCCCTTGTATGTTACATCTAATGTTGTTAAATTAATGTTTATTGCATATTTCAGTTTAATGAGTCTCACCATGATGGTGTTTAGTGTTTGTGTGAACGACACTGTGCACCTTCTATATATGTTATTATTTAAAAGCTGCGTGTGATGGGCATTGGTTCATCATGTGACTTTCTCATCACCACCTGCATTTGGTGGTTATCATAGTAATACAAAGGTACAAAACAGATTTCAGTACTTCAATAGGCTGGTATGTTAACATTATTAGTATGGTATCAGTTAATGAAATTACGGTATTTAACTGTAAATTTAAGTTAAAACCGTAAAACCTAAAACGTTGCTACCATATATTTTACGGTAGAATTCCGGCAACCACAACTGCCGTTTTTTTTACCGTAATTTTTTTTTTTACAGTGTATGGTGTCGAAATAAATCCTGAGTCATGGGAAAATTTTCCTGGTGTGGATCCAAAAATGTGTAGCTGACAAGATATATAATTTATTTAGAAATGAATCAAATTCATTTAAAGTTCATTATCAGTTTGTACTGTAAAAGTACAGTACATTTATTCGGATTTGTGCAGAGTTGTTATTGTCAAATACACTTAAATCTATTAAAATTGTTTTCATTAATTAAGCTAAATTAAACTAAACTCTGAATATTAGATGAAAAACCTAAACCAAAATAAATCTGTTTATTCTGAAGTACTAATATTACATATTACTAATACATTAATATTAATATTAATACAAAAGCTATACAGAAATGATATATATTTAAGACTAATAAAAAATTAACTAATAACTAATAAAATTGACAAAAAATGCCAACAAAATTACTAATATTTGAAATAAAAAATAAAAGCTGATTCAAAATGTTTTTTAACTAACAGTACATAAATAATACTAAAACAGCACTGGTTTTGTGAACTGAATCAGTGATTCACTGAAAAGATCCGATTCAACAGAATTATTTTGTTCATAAATCGGACAACACTATACTTCTCTAAAGGATGTGCTACACTAGGGAAGACATTAAGATTTTCAGTAAATAATGTCTTAAATTTTGGTCTTTTCCTCACCTAAACCTAGCGTATGACTTCAGAAGATTTGAAATACAGCGAACGAGTCATATGGGACACTCCCTGGTATTTTGAAGCTTAACAGACCCACATTTACATTCATTATATTCTTCAAAAATTCACCTTTTATTTTAATTATACCTATGGGGGTTCAACAGCTTGTCATGGGTTAGCATCCTTAAAGGGGCAACTTTGTACCTTATTTACTCTTAAAATATTCACAGCAGTACCTTAAGGGAACATATTACTATTTTAAGGTACTAATACGCACCGTTTAGAGCAAGATAAGGCACAAATTTGTCTCTTTAAAGGAACTGCCCCGATGTACTGCTGAAGGCACAATTTTAGCACATTTTTCTCTGGCAGTGAAGAAAAAGTCATACGGGTTTGGAAAGACATGAGGGTAAATGATGACAGAACTTTCTTTTTTGGGTCCCTTTAAACCCCAATTCTTATGGTTGGAAGACTTCCTCAACAGCTTCTACTATGCATCCCTGTCTCTTGTGTTGTGTGTGATGTGTTCAGCCCTGTTTGGGTTGGTCTGTTTGCCCTGACTAAGTATGCAGGCATTGTCAAGGCTCACATTACCACTTCTCCAACAAGCACAGCTTGTTTTGAATACCCCAAGGACGCTTCACCGTTCTGCGTAGGCATGATGGAGAAACATAAACCTGAGCATCATAGTTCACGCCACAGCCGGTCACTTAGAAAGGACACAGAGGCAGCTACGGGTCAGCGGTCAGCCCTGTGCATCCTCACAGGATTGAAAATAAGTAAAAATTTGATGTAAAGATTAGATTACAGTGCTTCTAATTCCTGCACGTTCTCAAAGACACAATCCCTTTAACCTCACCTCTCCTCATCAGCGTCTTTCTCAATGTCTCTGTCTGTCTTTCTCGGTCCAATCAGTGTCTCCCTACCCTCAGTCCTCTGTTGGGGATGCTGCATTTTTAATGAGGAGATTTAATGGTCTGCAAGCCGACACCCTGATCAATTAATCATGTCTGTGTTTGCGTGTCTCGTCCGGCCAAGTCTCGTGTCCACGGCAGACACGAGCCTGGGTGCTCACTGTCCTCTTCGACACCAGAACATCCTGGCATGCGTGTGAGGCTGGGGACAAGGCCATCTCTCATTAATGGAAAGGGAGGGGGTGGTCTCGCCTCTGCCAAACCCACTTTTGCAAATGGAGAGTTTAAAATTAGCCCCCTGGTGCCCTGTATCAAGTTCCAACAATGTCTAGCCAATGGAAAATATTCGGGCTAGTTATTAGGGCCAATGTATTGACCAAAATGATCATAGTAGGGCGGAAACTGTCTGGTTATGTGTGTTGACAGCTAAAACCATGTTAATCACCACTGAGGTATATCATGTCTTGGTTAGCCTGATTTAGCCTGGATTGTTCATATGATACCAGTTCTGTGGGTTCTTTAGTGCAATTAAGAGCTAACAATGCCAGAATCTGTAATGCGTGAATTAAATTGCATTATTTATTGACTGCTACATTTCATGAACCTGGAGGTTTTTGTTTATTCATTGTATTGTCTCAAGGTACTATCTATCTATCATTCTATCATTCTGTCTTTCTGTCATTCTTTTATCTGTCGTTCTATCAGTCGTTCAACCCATCCATCTATCCATCCATCCGAAGATTTGCCTTGTATGACAATGTCTTTTCTCATCCTGCAATACTTACCTTATAAAAGAGTTCTCAGCTGGTTCTTGCACTATGTTTGAGCAAGTGCAGCATCAGTGTGGGTCAGCCTGAGAAGCAGAGCCTTTAAACTTTGGGTCGTGCGTGAAAGTGGTAGGAGACGGATGACTGATTGCGGATGGGAGAGTAAATCTTGTGCGAAGTGTCTCTAGTGGGGCACCTTGCCGATTTTGATTCTTTTCATCTTGGTAGATTTATCAGTCCTCTGTATATCATAACAATGCTAAACAAGATGAAACGGGATTACGCTAGCAGAAAAGTGCTCAAGCTTTTCAAAGCGGTCCCGTGACTATTTACAGTGGTACATCACTGTGAATAGAGAGTGGTTGGAGCTGTCAGTGAGTTATTAATGCAAACTAATTCCGCAAATAGACATCTCAGCTTCCCTTGATGGCTCGGAGACGAGAATCACATAGTAATACTTCTAAAACCCAAACGCACTGACAGTTGGAGGGAACTTCCCGCAAACATATGCCAGACTAGACCACACATACAAAGCGAGGCAGAAATGTTAATGACTTCATTACAAAATGCTCGCCAGAACAACTCCTCTTTAAAGGCATTCCCAATACATAAACAGAATTATGCGATTACAAACGCTGACAGTCACATTCAGCTAAACTAATGCACGGCAACTAAATCTTATGTGATGCTGTGATTTGCTTTTCTGTTTACATGGGTATTAGCAAGGAATGGGAACAGAGTTTGTTTGGCAATATGCAACAGTACATGCTCTATACTCCCTGCTCAAAGTATACACTTCATGCATGCATGCATGCGTGCGTGTGTGTGTGTGTGTGCCTGCATGTTTGTGGTTCTCTCACGTATGTGTGGTAATTTGCCTAAGGCGAGACAGAGAGAGAGAGTATTTATGCGTGTAGAATTCACTGCTACTTTTAGGTGTGTAGGTCAGCAGGACTCTCCTCGTCACATTACTGGAGCTTAGTGTTAACTACTGCACTGAACACACACAGCAAAGAGGTTCGGGTCACTGCGGTCCATTCACACAGGCTTTATGATTGAGACATCAAGAAGGCAGCCCCCAACATTCACACACACATACATACGCCCCGGATGTTGACACATTTCACATGCTTCTAAATGTTCCTGACACGTTCTTGATAAATGATTCATAAAAATGGTAAGAGCCTATTTCCTCAGTTAACACTGCCAAGGTTAATATTCCTTTTTCTTGTGAAGTGGTACATGATAGATAGAACGATAAATAGAAGGATAGAACAATAAGAGGAAGGACAAAACTTGTCAGTTGGATAGACATACAGAACGATACACAGAATGAGCGATAGATAGAGTTAGATGCGAGTTGCCTGGACAGAGACAGCTGCCTGGTTCTCACCTTCTGTGCTGCTTTGGAGGGGCCCTTGTTCTTGCTTCCTTTGGGGCGTCCCCTCGGTCGTTTGGGGACAGGCTCTCCTGTGGGTTCCTGAGGATGAGAGGAGGTAAACTTAGGCCATGAGGACAGGAAACAATGCCATGGGCCACTTTCTATCAGCAAAGTAAGTGGCATTTATTTGGAAGAAACCACAAGCACACTTTTCACACCAGTGTTTCAAATTATAAAACAATAAATACATTGCTCAAAATAACAGCAAATGTATCTGGACACTTTCTGTTTGTCAAACGTTAGTGGATCCTGTTCATAGTTAATGTGATGAACTACACCTGTGGTTACTCTGCTGTGTGAACAAGAGGAGAACTGACTTCATACATCCTCTAAAAATCACATTGGGACCAGCTGCTTTAAAGTAATTGCAAAAATAGCTTAGCCAAGTGCAGGTGCCATTTGATTTGCCATCTAATGCAAAGAAATGCATGCATTTTAAGTGTAGCTTGGGTGTCCAAATACATTTTGAGACCACTGCTGCACTGTCCCTCTTCTCAAAGAAGACAGGGTCCACCTACGACCATACACACATTTACTGGTGGTCTCCCATTCACTTTGTGCTTTACGAGTTAAAACCAAAGCAAAGGGCAAATGTTGTGTGTATGTCTATGTGTGTGCACACATGAAAAACAACAATGTATCTTCAATTCTTGCATATACAACAAAAATGATTAAGCAGATTAAACTCAATTTTGTAGCTGTGTGTGTGTGTGTGTGTGTGTGTGTGTGTGTGTGTGTGTGTGTGTGTGTGTGTGTGCATGTGTAAATATATATATATATATAATTTTTAATTTAAAGAATTTTAAATTGAATTTATTTTAAATGTAAAGAATTTCCCATTTAAATTTTTGAAATTTGAATTTTTTTTTTTTTTTCACATACATGCATCATCTTTGCCAGCCAAACAATTCTGTGTATTTGGTGAATAACTGACTTAATTTTTAACCCCTCTTGCCAGCTCATCCTGATAGCTATTTGCAAACAGAGGTACTGCAGTGAGTCACTTGTGAATTACTTAAGATAGTGAATCACATCCTCTGACCACAAACACTCAAAACAAGAATTTTGAAGGATGTGGTCATGACTAAATAGATAGATGTTCAGTGACATAACATTGTAATTACACACCTGTTGTTATAGTAACCACTGCACAACAGGTACATTTAAAATAGCCACTATATAACATTTGTCTCTCTACCTCTATATACACACACACACAACACAATTACTAATATATATATATATATATATATACACACACACACACACACACATATATATATATATATATATATATATGTGTGTGTGTGTGTGTGTGTGTGTGTGTGTGTATGCGTGTTTGTGACAAATGAGGACATAAATTTGTATAATGACAAGGGTATAACATAAGTATTACAAGGAGAAGGTGACTTTTCAGGACATTACCCCATGTCCCCATTTTTCAAAACTCTTATAAATCACACAGAATGGAGTGTATTGAAAATCTGAAATAGCACAAAGTTTCCTGTAAGGGGTAGGTTTAGGTGTAGGGCAATAGCACATACAGTTTGTACAGAATAAAAACCATTACGCTTATGGGATGCCTTCACTTCTCACAAAAACAAACATTAGTGTGTGTGTGTGTGTGTGTGTGTGTGTGTGTGTGTGTGTGTGTGTGTGTGTGTGTGTGTGTGTGTGTGTGTGTTTTGTAATTTAGACGAATCACAGTGCATCATTTGAGAAAACCTATAATGGTGTGTTCATGATTCAGAAGTAAAAAAATAATTTTATTTGGTCTGATGAAAGATTTCTAAAGCAAACTGGGTTTGATCTCATCACATCAACAGATGACCCTGTAGTCCAGGCTATACATTTAGCTGATCTTATCCAAATCAACTCACAAAATTGCTTTAGCATCACATATGAGAGACCGCTGTGATCAACAGATGGCAAGCATGTAATTTGGAATATTATCTGCTAGGAAAGAAGTGCTTCCTGTACAAATACAAACAAGTGCTACTCGTAGGCCTACAATAAACCTAACACACATACAAGCTATACATTCAGTCTGCAGGAATTCCCCACAAGAGAAACGCAAACTTCAAATCAAATGCAATCACAATCAAAGCACACAAGCTTGATACTTCTGTCTAAAAACACCTAGTGAACATTCTTGAATAGAACACAGTAGAAAAGAACAGACTTCATTGACACAACTTCATATTTCAGGCAATGACAGCAGTGTTCTTTAGTGTGCCATACTTTAATTCATCAAAACTATTTTAAAGAAATATTTTAATTTATCTTGAATTATTATAGACACAACTCAAAGTAATTAAAATATCTCCACTGAAAAAGTAATTTGTCGTACTGCATGACATGCATGTTGAAATCAAATAGCGAAGGTAAAACATTAATAACAACAGTACAAATTGGAAGGAAAAAATTAGAAATTAAATAAAATAAAAATCACAATGTTGAATATAAAAAAAATGTTTATGGCCAAGTTATATTTCTATCCAGATAAACACATACTTTCCATACATTCCATCCTGTAAAAATGCATCACTTTATGCAATACAACAAAGCACACCAATTTATATATATATATATATATATATATATATATATATATATATATATATATATATATATATATAAACAACCTAAACCTGACTAAATTCGTTTGCTGGTCTTGACTAGACTACTTGGTCTCCCAGCCTGGCTAAGCTGGTGTTAAGCAGGTTTAGCTCGTCGCCAAGTTGGTCAAACTGAAAACTGGCACAATTTCCTTTAAAACCTACAACCAGACCTGTCTGAGACACCAGCAAACCAGCTCAGTCTGGTTTAAGCTGTTTTTGCAGCAGGGGTGCATGTAAACATGAGCCATAAAGTGCGGGCGAAGAGTAATATATGGTTACAGTAAGAATGTTTATTGAGCAGCCCTGCAGGTCTAAACGCGTCCATTCCCCAATTTAGAATATTAAAGGTGTTCGTGGTGGAAGAAATAACACACTGACCTGTTGCGGCTTCCTGGGTCTACCCGGTCCCCTCTTCTTTGGCTCGGCAGGGGCAGGCTCGGGCTCGGTTTGCTCCTGCGATCCTGAAGCTTCGCCGGCGGCTTCCTCACCGCGCGCGCTCATCGTGTGTGCGAGTTTCAAACGGAGTCTTAAGCACCTTCTGTTCCTGCAGTCAGTGTCTTGCGCTCTCACCAATGCGCGCTTATCAAGAACAATGCGTTTAAAACCGGTGCGAACATGAAGGGGATGCAAAATGTAAACTAAAAGCGCGGTATTGTGAGAAGCACGTGCTGTCTCTTGGTTGAGAATTTGGCTCACACACACACTGAGGGAAAAAAAAAAATCTCCTGTGTAGAATTAAGTGGGGGTGGCTTTAGTAATAAAATAAGCCCGGTGATCGATTGCAATTTGAACGAGACATTCGCAGAGGGAAGTGTGACAGTGCACTGTCAAATCCACGCTACTGCGGATTCAAGAATTTGCGGGGAACGGCTTTCTACGCGGATTGGTTTAAGTCAAAAAATGGGGGCATTTTAAATGCATCCCTGCTGCCCACACGGAAATAAGTCCACAGACTGTGGATGAGGATGAGGTATATACATTAAAAAAAAAAAAAAAAAGAGGAGAGAGAGAGAGAGAGGCGAAAATCACTTTTCCCGTGGGTGGATAACACGGGGAGGGAGGGGGCACGAGAGGCGCAAAAAGAGAGAGAGAGAGAGAGAGAGAGAGAGAGAGAGAGAGAGAGAGAGAGAAAAGAATTGGACAACAGCCAGAGAAAACATGAGAAATACTAAGAGGAGAGACCACATTGAGACAAACTCACGTGTCCAGCACCATTCATGTTACTGGCTACACTCCAGAAAAGTTTAAAGACACAGCGCAGTTCATAGACTGTTTATTTGTTTGTTTATTTCAAGAAATACGTAAACTTCGCTTCGGGATGTGCTACGATTATTTTTCCTCCTAACGACTTTGTGTCCGCCAATGATTCTTTTAGTGCACGTTTTCAAGAATAAATATTTGAGAGAAAAGTTTCGTGTTGCATTTACTGCCCTCAGCATTGCCACATGATGAGATCATTTCAGATTTCAACTATTTAGTTCGACCTTTTAGAACGCAATAGTTGCCTATATTAAGAAAAGGAATATTAAAACAAAAATGTGCCATTTTATCCATTTATCCTTTACTTTTTATAAAATCCCATATATATATATATATATATATATATATATATATATATATATATATATATATATATATATAGGCCTAAATTAAAATGGGTTCATTTTAATTTATATATATGATTTTAAATCTATATTCAATAATAAATAATAAAATATTCAATTTTAATCTATATATATGATATAGGCCTAAATTAAAATTAAAATTGGTTTCTGGTGCCTTAGAAGCTAGTTCTTGATTCATGATTTGCAGTTTGTAGTTATGCATGTGAAAAAAAAAGGTATTTGTTGCTAATAAAACATTTTTAAAAACACGATTTGCTGTTCAATAGTTGAGTCAGATTAATCGAGTAACCCTGCTGATTCAAAAACATTAAAAAACATTAATTCCGAATCGGATAACACTGGTCGCGCTGCATGTTTTTCAATGAATGAATGAATGAATAAATAAAGCAAGCATTCACGCTTTGTGAATCGGACTACACTGGTGCCGCTGTATGATTTTGATTCACAAAAAAGAACCGCTTTATTCGAGTGGTTAGTTCAGGATTCGGACTAGGGAATGTCCTGTAGGCTAGGTGTATGTTTCATGTTACAACTTTGGTAAAAAAAAAAAAAAAAAAAATTGCCTATAAAAAAATGGACTTCGAACGTTATATATAAAAAAAAATAAAAACATTCAAATAAACTTTTGTTTGTTATGTAAGTCCTATATGGCCACTGAGCAATTTAATTATAGGGCTGGTTAATTTAATTACAGCATAAATACATAATGTGGCGTTTCCAGCAAATACACACAGTTCACGTCACGCCTCATACTATGCAATTTTACGCACTCATCAAAAGTGTGCGTTGTAAGCGTTCGGGAAGCAGTTTTTTTTTTGTCCCTCAAGGCCGCGAGCACAAGCAGATCGACCTCCAACAGCCGCGTGTCTTTGAAGTCTTCCGCCCATCGACGTGGAGTGAGATCAATTACACAAGAACAACAGTGACAAAGAATAAACTGCTTTACGTGGAGGGCCTTTCCCACGATCTGACCAAGCCTGCTCACAAACGGGGGAGGAATGGCAAAGTCCTCCCAACCCTCTCCAAATGAATACAATTGTGTCAGAGATGGGCTTTATAACCGAGAGCTGGAGGATCTTGAACTCCAAGAGCTGCACAAAGGACAACAAAGATGGGAGAAGGACAGAAAGAAAATTAAAAAAGTGCATCACCAAATATATAAAATGCATGTTTTATGGGTCACTGACTGATGCTAGTTTTTTGTCAGGATCTGTAAAGGTCACTCTATGATAACATTTTTAACATAACATCAAGTAAAGTTATTTTGGTGTTTTAAGTTTAGGAGGTGTAAATCTACACACCGAAAAAAAAATGGGGGGGGGGGGGAGGTAATTAAAAGTATGAAATTTTTAATGAAATCTTGAAAAAAAAATCCTTTACAAATAAGCAGTGCAGAATTTTTATTTAAATACAAAATTGTGTGTGTAATATATATATGTAAATATAGCCTATATATATTCATTTTAAAATTAGATATATTAACACTTGTTTGTCAAAACAAAGTAACCACACTGGAAGCCTTTTTTGTCACAAGAAAATAGAGAATGATATTAATACAGACCCTAGTGTGTCAAGGTCATTAATTTAAAAAAAAAAAAAAAAAAAAAAAAAGCATAATATTTATACATAGTTTTTTGGGAGGGTAAACATAATAACTTGTCAAATATCTTTTAAACAGATCATCTCAGACATCATTAACCCTTATATATAAATACAAGGAGCGTTTGAGTGTGTGTACATGTATAATATAGCTTAGTTTTACATTAATGCACTTTAATGGGTTTGTTATGCTTACTGAATATTCCTGCTTATTATAGAGAGTTTGAAATTTTTTCTAGTACTTGCGACATGATTCTTTGCATCTGCGTAATGTGTCAACATCAGGGTGGTTATTTTTACACTACTGCACTTTTATATTATTCCTCACTGCATGCTCTTCATCATTATTCAGAAACCGAGCATGTTTGTAGAACTGGCTGCAGAAGGAGTGCTTTTCTTGTGAAAGAGACTGGTTAATTTGTAGTTGGTATTCAGTTCATTCATAAAAAACAGCTCTCAGACCCCCAAAGAAGGTGGAGAAGAGGAATTTCAAACCACTCCCCCGCAGACAGAGCGGCGTCGGGACCGCCAGCGAATGAAACGAATACGATCAATAGCCCCAGCCACAAATTACTGCCCAAAGTACTACCAAGATCGATTACGGCCAACTTGAAACTTTTGTCAGAACATGGAGACATATGACTTGAATGTATACAAATTGTGCAAAATGCACTTGCAGCTTCTCCTTTTGCAAAATTCAAGAATGGTGAAAAGTTTTCTGTTGCCAAAGCATTCATTAAAAAAAAAAAAAATGCATATGTTTTATATATATATATATATATATATATATATATATATATATAATTATTAATTCCTGGATAAATAAAAAAATCCTAAAAAAATTCTGTGATTTATTCTGTACATTTGTAGTAATTTATTTTGAAGATGCAATATGTTTTCCACCATTAAAAGTAATGATCGTGGTGGTAAATCACGAGAATGCAGGCCAAATCTGCAGAAACGTGAAGGAAACAAAGCACTCACAGGGTGTAAAAAAGCAGGAGCATGTGCATTTCAAAAGACATTCTTTGGGTTGGACACAGATTTCCTTTTTCTCTCTCTCTCTCGGACAGAGGAGGGGAGCGCTCTGGGCAAATTGTGGGAGAACTCGTCCACCGCGGCACACTAAAAAGATTTGAGACCAACCACAGCCCCTTTGCCACCCGATGTCAATTTTAACCGTTTCACCCCCAGACAGCCTCAAAGCGGCCCCCACATATGCAATACATTTATGAGAGCCGGCTGCCAGGGGCCTACAGCCACACATCAGACACAAACTGTTAAAGCATTTTCCTCTTCACTTCAGTCTCAAAGCTGCATAAGTAGCGGTAAGGGAAAAAATGACACAGAAAATGTTCAATGCTCATGGGGCAGCTTATCAAATCTAGTGAAGAAGTCCCAGGCAATGAGATGAGCAAGTTTTACTGTTTGTTACAAATGGATCTCAGACGTTTTCTTCCCAAGGCACACGGCTATTCACATTTTCTGCATTAATTTGAAAGGAAATATGACAAAATGCTTAGTAGCTGAAAGCATGAATCCAATTAGCCAAAATATTTGATAATATTTAGTAATATTATATACTATTAATATTTAATGTGCATGAGATAGAGAAAGCATATATTAATAATGTAATATTTATAATAATATAATAAATATATTATACATTTTCATTGATTATAATATGAATAAGAACTGTGAAGGAATAATTGACGTATTATACATTTACAGAATACACACATGTAATAAAATACTAAAATAATAACAGAATATAATAATAAATATATAATAATTTTATATTAATATGTTTATTTTAATTATATTTAAAATTATATAATTTTGTAAATTAAATTAGAAACAATTATATAAATTACACATATTCTATAATTACATCTAATATTAATATATAGGCTAGAACTGTGAATATTATGTAAATAACTTTTACATGTATTATACATTTATAAGAAATCATAAAACAATGCATTAGACTTCCTTTAAGAGAGTGCCCCTAATCTCAGCTCCTTACCTGTATAAAAGACACCTGGGAGCCAGAAATCTTGCTGATTGATAGGGGATCAAATACTTATTTCACTCATTAAAATGCAAATCAATTTATATAACTTTTTTAAAATGTGTTTCTCTGGATTTTTTTGTTGTTATTCTGTCTCTCACTGTTCAAATAACCCTACCATTAAAATTATAGACTGATCATTTTTTTGTCAGTGGGCAAACGTACAAAATCAGCAGGGGATCAAGTAATGTATGTATGTATGCGTGTGTGTGTGTGTGTGTGTGTGTGTGTGTGTGTGTGTGTGTGTGTGTGTATGCATTTACATGTAATTTTATTTATTTTAGCCAAAATATTTAATAATGTGTTTGAGATGGAGGAAGCATATACTAATAATACTAATTAAAATATTATTATTATTTTTATCTCTCTCTCTAAATGTATTAGGCATTAAATATATTAGACATGAAATGTAAATACACACACAGTATAAAAGCCAACATGGCAGCCTAACTGGTCACTTAGAAATGGACTATCTAAGGTCAGTCACCCTGTCGAGGGGTTAAAGGTGACGTGGGGCCATAAAGACAAATTATCAGCCGGAGCTGCCTCTCCCATCCCCTCCCTTCTGAAGTGACATAGACGTCTGGCCAGCTCCCAGGCCACCTTGGAGAGACAGGGAGGCAATGTGTGCAAGCTCACACAAACTCCCACCTCAACGAACCTGAGTCCCCTGTGAACGGCAGGGTCCGCTGGTCTATTCATAGTCTCCAGGCTCTCGTATTCCTAATGTAGTCAGATGCAAAAGTAAAGGGTGGCCTGTCTATATGGAAATGGACCTCTGTGAACTCACGCTCCAGATTGGGAAGCTGGTTCAATGTGGCGTCACAGGTCAACAGAAGGTGCTGACCCAGGAGAACACTTGTGTGAAGAGGCTACAGTTAGTTTACTGTTTACTATGGGAATCACACGCAGCACTTGAGATGGTGGCTTAGTATAGATGCCCTGGCTAGAACCAGTGTGACGTCTTAAACTGCATGCTTTTAACCATTAAAAAAATGAGAACCAAAATGTACCTTAATGGGATTGTTCACTCACAAAAATATTTAGATTCATGTATTTGAATTACATGTAAGATTATCATTTATTTAAATTACACCTTTTGAACTAAAACTTAATTTGATCCATATTTATCAGTCATACATACATACATTAATTAATTAATGTAAAAACATAAGTTGCCATGACTTAATGATCATGTCATTTTTTTACAGTGTGAAAACTATTACATTTCTTCAGTTATAAAGGATGAAAATGGTTACAGTGTATGAGATTGAAATAAATTGGATTTATTGAGGACAAATAAATCTGGTTATTGTGTATTTAAAACGCATTCAGTTTATTAGTGCTACTATTACAGAAACTTGACCTGTTTCTTACCTGCTTCATTTTTTTGTTCAATTTGTTTATGTTAAAACTGGATCTTTTAGATGCAATTTAAACACATAAATCTTAAATTTTGGCCTAAATATTTTTGTTGAACACAGAACAATTTCTGATGTCATTTACTCACCCTGACTTTCTTCTTTCTTTTTTATCTGTGGAACACAAAAAGAGAAAATTCTGAGTAATGTGCTGTTCGCTGTTTAATTATGAAACTACAATAAATAAGAACTGAAGCATTCCAGCTTTAAAAAGAGGGCAAAAGTACCATAAATGTATCATAAAAGTAGTCCATATGACTTCTGAAAACATTTTCAAACGGAAACTGCAGCAAGTCGAACTCATGAATCAGAGCGCTCCGTTTTGTAAACAAATTATTCAAACGGGTTTTGTGATCTGAATCAAACTGCTTCATTGAAAAGATCCGACTTAAATGAATGATCTGTTCATAAATCAGATACTGAACTCATATGAATGCGATAATGAAAGCTAAGGGGTGAATAATGAACTTATACTCTTAAAAATAAAGGATCCGAATGTTTTGGGTTCCCAAAAGAACCATTTTTCCCCTCATAACTTAAAGAGTCTGTTTCTACTATAAAGAACCTATTGTGCAATGAAAATCTTCCATTGAGGATGTTATTGCTTCTTCATGGAACCATAGTTGCTAATAAAGAACCTTTATATTTAAGAATGTATGACTCTAGAACATGTCAAATATCGTGCACAAGTCAATATGGTGCAAAGGGCAAATCACTTTTATTGTCAAGTTTGTGCGCAACACTTCTCTTTCACTTTATTTTAAAATACTGCCCATGAAATTCTTTAAATAAAAATAAACAAGGGAATAATGATAGAACTTTTAGTTTTGGGTAAACCATTCCTTTAACAAAGGACTTGATATGTTACCAGTTTAGGCAACAGGTGGAATCAGCCATAACACACTCCCACTGTTCCCGGGACCCTGAGGACCTGACCCGGACCACCTCTATTTACATGAGAAGTTTATGTTTGTGCACAAACACGCCATACAATAGACTGACCTGCACTCAAAGGGCTGTTCCAGCAGGTGAAAAACCTCAGGTAAAGCTGATCTGCTATCAATCAGACATCAGGCCGTTAGTTCATCTTATCTACTGATAACTAGTATCTGCTAAAGTTGCTAACATAACCAAAGTCATGCACAAATAAACCTAGTAAACATTCTAATCACATTAACAATCCAGAAACAGACCTTGTGAACTCCTTCAAAGCAAGTAAGACACTACATATGGGATATTCTTCAATTAAACAATTAAAAGTCTTACCTTAATATGGTTACTGGTCCAACTAATGATGCTTCTCCTGTAATCAAGGGAAGTCAAGGAAATATCTTCATATTTACGAACAAATATTAGCTAACCAACGTGTACCATCCTATTAGCTCCGCAAAGCCGCAAATTTAGCACTAATTGAGTGCCATAAAGAGGCCTGTTGTCTGATGGCCCATAGCAATAGTGCTTTGGCTCTTGATCCAGTGGAAAGGTCAGATGTGAATGCTGTACGTGAGACATTCTTCAGTAAAGCAGCTATAAGGGAAGTTCATGTCATGCTGGTTTGTTGATGAGACAGTAAGATGGGGTCTTTGAGGACTTTCTGTAGGGATGTATTACTATAAACATCTTGAGTTGGTTTGGATGACAATGAGTGAATAATAAGGCTTCTTTAATGTCAGAGAGAAAATAAAAACATGGCTAGCCTAAACGACCTGTTTTAATAGGAAATTCAGGTGATTTCAGGAGTTTTTAAACTGTATATTAAATAAATAAATAACCAGTGTGGAGAATGGATGGATGAAAATAAATAAAAATAAAAACAAAATAAATTTTTTATTTTCATCGCACTCCATTAATATATAACTTTAAAATGAAGCGTATTTTAACTTATAAAACAATATATTTTTTTAAAGACTAAACTTTTACATTTCCTAAACCATATATATATATATATATATATATATATATATTTTTTTTTTTTTTTTTTTATGTCCCTTGACAATATCATTTTTGTATGTGTACGCTAAACTTATTCTTTGTGTTTATGAACTTCCATTGCTGGAAAATCTCCGCATGTTAACTTCCTGTGTTGGAGGCATTCAGGAAACCAAGAGCAGAAAAACTCACTGACTTTTGACCTCCGTGATGCCGGCCAGACTTTTACTTCCACACTTTGTTAAGGTCAAAGTGTAACCAACACAAAGGATGTACCTCCCAAGCTGAGATGAAGCGCGAAAACTTTGCTCACTGTTTTTTTTTCTTCCACCTTCCTTGCTCTCTCACTACTAGATTAACTAATTAGTTGACTAGTTAAACAATGCACACAATCTCAAGCGACTACACAAAAGCAGCAGACAGGGAACAATGCATTTCATGTTTTAACAGCCCTCAAAAACATAATCGTTCACATGATGAAATATTAGCAATGGAAAAAAATGATAGCAGGGGGTCCTGCCCCAGTCAAGCAATAGAAATGCTACCTTGAGCTTTCTCCAGTTATCATAGACCTGGTTGCCATCTGAAGGTAGCACCTGAGCTGTCTGTTCTCCTCAATGCCAGCTCTAAATGTGTGTGCTGCAGACAACAGCTGGCAGGCCAAAGGCTCCATCTGCCGGCACAGACGAGAGAAGTTGACAACTAACACTCCCCATTCACTCATTCACTAAAGTTCAGAGGACGCCAAATGAGCACATTCCACTGAAAGCCTCCAGCTCTGCTGAATCTATCCCGACGCTTTATCTCTCAGTGCACCTCACTGTCAAGAGAGACATACAGCAGTCACTGCTTTGTCTCTGAGACATGTTCAGATTTACAGCACACTTTATTACTTTTTTCTCAAGAAAATAGGAAACGTTTGACCTTGGGGTTCAAAAGTCTGAGACCAGTTTTGCCTTCATTCTTGTTAAATATTAGTACATTATTAGTACACGATTTTCAATATAGCTTCAGAGTAATTGTAGCATTTAAATGTTGTTTCCAATTTCCATGTTATTTAATTGTAATAGAAATATTTTAATGTTATTTCCAATGCAGTTTATGAAATTATTTCCAATGTTATTCTATTTGCAGTTTATAAAATTTGTATTTTGTGTGTGTGTGTATATATACATATATAAAATTGCATTTATAAAATTGTCATTTATAAATTATATACACATGTATTTGTGTGTATACACACACACACACACACACACACACATATATATATATATATAGATAGATAGAGACAGATAGATATAGATATATCTATATATATATCTATATATCTACATATCTATATATATATATATATAGGTGTGTGTATATGTATATGTGTGTGTGTGTGTGTGTGTGTGTGTGTGTGTGTATATATATATATATAGATAGATAGATAGATATACACACACACACACACACATATTACGTGTGTATACCTAATACTTCTAATGCAGATCATATATAATAAAATTAATTATTTATATACTTACTTTTTTAAGTCATTTACATATAAAAACTACGCTGAGTAAATTTGGGTGTAAAGCACTGGAAACTGAAGTAGTTGAGAATAACCGTTATCGATAGTTATAAATCAATGAGTACATTTCTGTGTTCAACTGTTTATTTTACTTCCACGCAGTTGTAAAAGAAATTCCTTTTCTCCACACGCTCTTCCGTCATATGGCGACAGCAATCCCAACTATGTTCTACAGGGGGTTTTGCCAAGTGGAGACACATGTAAATTTTATGAATAGACCAACTTTTAGTCAGTACAGAATCTCTGTTCTTCTATTGGCTGAATGCAGTCTAACAGGGTGCAGCAAACCACAACTTTGTGAGTTTTTCCTCGAAGGCAAATGTTTTTCCAGCGGAGGAAATATTTTCGGAGACACAACGTCCCTGTCACACACACACACACACACACACACACACACACACACACACACATACACACACATCTATCTATGTACAAATACAAACATGCACGTACAACACACATTCATACACAGTCTCAGTGTAGTCCTGATAAATTCAGCTCTGTTCTTCAATTAACTCGTTTTCATTGACAAATTTATGGAACGTTGGCCTCCGAGACAGGAAGTCTTCAAAAGAGAGCAAACGGCCCACTGCACATTCCTGATCTCCCCAAAAAACAGCTCAAGTGCAGCTGCCACTGTGAACTTCACTACCATCACACGGAGCAGAGCGTGGTCACAAAAAAATATTTTAAACAAGCTTTCGTATAATTATTATTATATATTATATATGCAGTTTTATAACTTGCATTAACTGAGATCCAACCTGGAATTCATTTGTCACACCACAAACCAATTAGTAAAATGAAAATTCCGATTCAATCAAGTTAAGCTGAAAGGATAGCACTTCTGGCATAAATGTTGATTATTATATAAAAAGATCATGTAATTTATGTGGCTAGACTACTGAAACAGTTAATATTGTAATATTTATGGACTGGCTGCTTTCATTTCCATTGTAAGAGCTTTAATATAACCCAGATTTTTGCTCTTTAAGTTAATAAAATACAAACAAGCATTTAAAAATGATCAGAAACCTAGAAAAAATTGTGCTGGATCAAAAATATATGCATTCTGTAATGCATTTCTGACTTCTGTGATCTGTGATCCATTCAGACTTAAGTGTCTATATCCCATCTGTTTTCTGATAAACACTCCCCTTTTCACGTTTCAATGAAGACAAGGGTTTAATGGGTCATTGACTTGAAGTTATTGATCAGTTTCTTTTTAAGTAAATCAGTATTTAGACGTTGAGATAATGACACACACACACTTCAGCAAAAGCTACATACCTTTCTGAAAGCTTTCCGCCATCACCTGTAGTTTAGTTGGATGCCTGGTGGAAAGGTCAGTCGCCGTGACCTTTGTTTAGTTTCAGGTCTGGGTGAGAGGGTGATTGGTGAGACCTGTTACATCAGGAATGTTTGGAATGTGAGAAGATATAAAAGAAGTGAGGGAGGAGACACTAAAGGTCAATGTTGTCATTATCTGCAAAATCCACAAAAGTCAGCAGCTGCTGCTTTCTCTGTCATTTACAGTCCTTTTGCATTGAGACCAATTTAGAGAAAGCCTTATTTTTGCTTATTAACAGAAATAAAATTAAAAGATAAAAAAGACTTAAAAGCAAGCTAAAATTATGAACATATGTTAAGTAAAAAAAAGAAAAAATAATCAAAATGTAAACATTACTTGAACTAAAATATATAGCAATATAATATACATTCATTATTACATTTTGAAAATGACTCGTGTACATTCTTAGACATTAGCAATCTTTAGCAAATACCTGTAATAAAAAAATACAATTATAATAAATTAGATCTCTTCAATATCTCCGATTGTTCTCCTAGAAATAAATATGAATTAAATTGACCATATTGCTTAATATTTAACAAGTCTTCACATGTCTCCTATAGCGTCAACGCAAAAACAATCTCTCAAATTGTGCTTCGATTGCATCCACAACTTTACAGCTCTATACTTACTAGGGCTGCACAAGTAATCAAATTTATAATCATAATTACAATTACAGATGTCACAATTACGTAATCATTCAAAGGCGCAATAACAAAAAAAAGTCCACTTACATTATCCTGAAACCAAATCAATGCATAGTTGACATTTAAGGCTTAATGCTAAAAGCAATAAAAGTTTTTCAGGAAGAGTGCCTTCAGCTTGTTTATTTTCATATAAAATTATGGCATGCCGTTCCATCAAACAATGATATAAAGTTATTAAAAACATCATTCAATGTAAACCGTGATATCGTAATTAATAATTGCAATTACAGTTTTAAGGAAATAATCAACAATTATGATTTTGTCATGATTGTGCAGCCCTAATAATTACTGTTAAAATGGTTTAATTTTTAAGGAATTTAAATTTTAATATAAGGCCCTTTATCTGTCGTGACAGACTGCTTTAGCGCCTGCAGTTCAAGCAGCATGTGAACCGATCATTTCTTCTTCTTATAGCATGAAATAAACATGAATGAGCGTCAGAAGGTATCTTGTTTCAACCGCGAAAGACGTCAATACACACCATTTTTCAAGTCCACCGACGTTAATCTACAATCAAACCCCCTGTGAACATGGGACGTGAGATGTGTATTGACGTCTTTCCACAGTGTGAAGGGTCAATTGAGAAGACTCCTGAGCAAATAATAATCATCTTCATGGCTTCTCAGTCTTCAGTTATGTCTCACTTGAACATTAATATAAAGAGCACCACTGCCAATAAAATGTAATTACTTTGAAGAAATTGATTCCAAACCAGTACAATCTAAAAAGAACCATCTATATGGAATGGCATACACTTTAACCCAGACTGGGAGTCTTCTGGTTCATGTTTACATATTGATCCTGTAAAGAGAAAAAATTGGGGGCTTTGTTGATTGGACCAAATGCTAACAGCTGCCTAATCTCACTACCCAAATAGGTAACCTTTAGTATTTGCCAAAAGCCCATTCACCATTAGCCTAAGCAAACAGAGGAAGTAAAACAACACTGGATCGCCATGAAACACCTGCCAAGGCTAACAGAAGAACATCAGATTAAAGCAAAGTTAGTTTAACTCATTCGCTTGAGTGGCGGAAGGTGACACCAGAGTTTGCTAAGTCAAGCTAAGGTTTAGTCTTTTGCAATTGCATTTCTAATATGTCATTACGCTGTAAGAACAAACACTGGCATTAATTAACAAATACAGCTGGCCAATAGTATTTAGTGACATTTCATTACGATGAAGTATGTCACAAAACACAATTCCAGAGATTCACTGTGTGCATAAACTACATATTAAGCAATAGATTCAATTATGAAAATGTACATATGCTTGTATGCACAATATGTAACTAGTATGTATACTTCCTGATGTAGATTGTGTAAATAAATGCCGTCTCAGTGTGTCTGTCTGGGTAACCTCTGGCAGCGGCGGAGCGCTTGAGCACTGCTCACAGGGACCTGAAAGAATGCACTTTCTGTGGGCCCGCTCCAAGATTTGTTTTGAAAAGAAGCCAGGGGAAAGTCTGGAAGGCTAAGTGGAAGCAACTGAGCAGCGGTGACATCCTAAAGATTTGGCGTTCGCTCAATGCTCCCCGCCGCTCAGGGAGCCAGAGGCAAGTTTACTTGCTTTGGAGAAGAAGAAAAAAAGAAGAGAGAGCGTAAAAAGCGTGAATGAGGGAAAAAACGTTTTTGTGTGCTGATAAGTGTTTACTTGGTGCTCCTTAGCAACCAAATGTGGTATGCATGTCGGTGTTCGGAGTTTTCTGTTTTAGTCATAGGTTTTGGCTTTTGACAACAATGTACTTTAAATTTAGATAATATTATGTCATGTTATATGCATTAATATTAGTCCATTTTACTATGATGTTTATGTATGTTTAAAAATATATGAATATTTGGTTAATTTAAACATGCATTAACGCACAGCAAGGTAGATACTTAACAAGCAGCGTAGAGATCAAAACAAAGCTTGATGCTTTGGCCTCTTTTGGATCTACTTTTTTTGCCGTAGAAAAACAAAATTAAATAACCATCCAAATTTGGTTGGAAAATGCAAGAGCCTGCACTCAAATCATATCATATCGCATGTTATACGGCTTAGCATAAGACAAGGTATCCAAGCTAACAATAACTTGTTTTGTTTGCAATTTCATGGACATAAACCAAAGCACTGGAATATGAATTTACATACATCATGGTCATCTCACCTTGCACCTCAAGAAGAATTTCATCATATTGCACGGAAATCAATACGTCTTGTTTTTCTGTTTTTCCTCGTTAAAAAAAGACCTTAAGGAACTAGTTTGATTCTTTCTATGGGAAATGGTGAATGAAGTAGCTTGGTTGAAGGCATGGATTTACATTTTCAATTCGGAGTTTAAATCAAAGAGCAGTTGTTCTGAGCAGCTCAATTCTCCAGAAGATTTTCCACATTTCTGGGCTGCAGAGCGGAGGGAAATTCCCATGGCTTCCTCCACAGTTTGGCTAAGTTGTTCCAGAACAGAACCATTTTATTCTCAGGTATGCAAATCGTGAGTGCTTTGTAACCATTCTATATTTAACTTTGGGCTCAGAGATACTGCCTTTCCTCCCATGGGCTATGGGAGAGAGGGGGCCAGCTAAGAACCTTAATCTTGTCTTTTCCTCCAGATGCAAGTCCTGCACAGGCTGAAACTACAAAGGCACAAATGCCCTCTGTCAGTTTTATGGTGTCAGCTCTTGAATACGCTCTTATAAAAGCTAATTTTCGCTTGACGGTATGAACCGCAGAACTCGGCAAAGAAACAAGAGGCCCAGTGGCCACAATTTCACTCCACTTTCTCCTCGGAATAATTGATCCCAGAACCTTCGGATGCCGTTCTGAACTTCCTTTCTCACAAACACACACCTCTACCTATTAATTAATCACACGACTAACACATTCCATACATCCTCTACTTAAAGAATAAATGACCTTTAACCACATTTCCCTGTGTCAATATGGTATGGCTCCGTTCTGTCCACTGCAAAACAAAGGCATCCATTGGTTGTTATCTCAAAAGTCTAAAACGGAGACATCAGATTCATTATTAAACCTCACTCTGTCTCCTACACTAAATAATCGGCTCCGTCTCAATGCTTAAAGGGATAGTTCACCCAAAAATGATGATTCTGTCATTAATTACTCACCCTTATGTCATACCAAAGCTGTAAGACCTACGTTCATCTTTGGATATTAAGATATTTTGCAGGAAATCAAGAGATATCTGATCCTGCATAGACAGCAAAGACATTGTTAAAATAGTCCATGTGACATCAGCGGTTAAACCGTAATTTTCTGAAGCTATGAGAATACTTTTTGTGCGCAAAGAAAACTAAAATAATGACTTTATTCAACAATTTCTTCTCTTCCATGTCAGAATTCAATGCGCGTTCACGAAAGTACCACAATGTTATTTTTGTTTTCTTTGTGCATAAAAAGTATTCTTGTAGCTTCAGAAAATTCCAGTTCAACCATGTCACATGGACTATTTAAAAAATGTTCCTTTCTGTGCCTTGAACGTGTCAGTGGTGTTGCTGTCTATGCAGGGTCAGAAAGCTCTCGGATTTCATCAAAAATATCTTAATTTGTGTTCTGAAGATGAACGAAGGTTTTACGGGTTTGGAATGACATGACGGTGTATAATTAATGACAGAATTTTCATTTTTGGTGAACTATTCCTTTAAGCTTTCACTTTGCAACAGCAAGCCCAATCCCACTTGTCCGTAAAAGTTACGCTTCTGCATTCATCACCTATTAAAGCTTCACTGAAGCATCTGTTCAACCCTCGGATAGCTGCGAGGTCATGCACAGGACACATTCACTGGGTTCATCAGGATGTGTGCTCGAGATGCAAACTTAGGCAGTCAAAACAAGCTGGCAGATTCAAAACAAACAGGGATAGAAATTACGTTTTCCCGGCTCAAGAGATGCTGGACTTAAACTATTCATTCCCATACACCAGCTGCAGAAAGACACACACGTCCCCAATAACAGCACATGCTCCTAAACCAAACACAGGGGTCGTGGTGAGCCTCATCCCCTTGACCAACTTCAAAACACAGAGCTGCTTTTTAATTCCCTGTCCTGGGAAAAGAATGTCTTAACGAGGCTGCAAATGAACTATTTGAAGAGCATAGATCACCGCCGGACACTTCCTGATAGTAATGCTAGGAATAACAAGGCAGCTAGATCCTGGGGTTTATTTATGTTCGGCAAGCTGGAGAGGTGGAGTGGTGATTGCCTGGTGGCATTCCAAAGCTGTGATGTCTCACTTGCAGACGCCAAACTACAGCAGAGGGAAAGACAACCTGCACAATATTCCCTAACAACTTAACCATTTAGTTTAGTAACAGAACGAGTGCAGTGTGAGTGGTACAACCTCGGGTAAAATATATCTGAGTGCATTTGGAACCAATCAAACTAAAGGCGCACTTGGTACAAGCAGGGCCTGGTAGAGGCAGAGTGTTGCCTTCAAGCTCGAGACCCTGGCCATACTGCATACCCTCGGCCCTTCATGTGGTTTCTGTCAAATTGCATCATTTGGAATGAGGCCACAGGCAGACTCTGTCCCTCTGCCCCCACACTGCTCATTGAAAAAAGTAAATACTTGGCAGAAGTTAACAGAGCTGAAATGAGATCATTGACTTTTCTCCAGGAAAGGAGTCACAACACATCCATCAGACGAATGTCTGATAGAGCTGGCAGAGCTACACTATTCCACAAGTTCTTTTTTTACTCTCACTTCAGTGCTTTGTCCTCCCTTTCTTCTTCAATTGACCAGATTATGACATTCAAAACATTCAGAATGCAGGGGAAAGGTCTGTGATAGCTTGGGATGAAGCAATTCTTTCAGGACCATCAGGAAGTGCCTTTAGGAATCTGATAAGTTGGAAAGGGCCTCCAAAGGCGTATCCTAATTAACTCTTGGTTCTTGAGGTGTGTCCAACTGTGGTAAAGGAATTAATAATTTCAAGGTGTAAACACTTGTATCTGATTCTAAATAAAGATAATTCCAGACTTAAAGAGAAAGAGTTCAACCAAAGATGAAAATTCTGCCATAATTTACTCACCCTTAATTTGTTCCAAACGCGTTTGACCCTTTTTGCTGGAATGAAAGATTTCTAAGTTCAAAAAGATGCAAGTAGACCTGGAATATGGACTTTTCAAGTACTTTTATGGTAATTTTGAAAGGTGAAAACTTTAGTTCCCATTATTGCATGGAAAAGAGCCACATATATGGGGGGAACTTTTTCAATGTGTGATCTGTGTGGAGATTGCACTGGCACTTGGAAAGCTAAACAGAAACCACTTCCACTGCTTTCCAAGCAGCTAATTTCAGTTTGGTTTGCACAAACGTTCTACAATCTTTGAATATGAAAGTGACTATGCGGGTTAAAGAGCCTGAATGTATGATTGGTAAAGGGGCCTGATTTATTATCAAATTAATTTTTAAGTTCTCCACAGACTAAAGGAAGTAAGTAAGGAGAAAACTAACACCAATAATTCATAAACCCTGTTAAATTCAAGGTTTCCTGTGCCTGCAACAAAGCTGCGGTCTTAAACAAGCAAGCATTTTTTGGGTGAACACAGAGGCAGGTCTGTGCAAAGCCCCTGTAATCCCTCAAAGTCAGCACAGAGCTACAGTTAATGGCAGGCTACGAAGCAGGAAAGAAGGGGGCTTGCAAACATGCGTACCCAAAGATATGTGAATGAGTGTGTTCAGTCTATATGGAGAGTTTAATGTTTGTCCCAGGGTTCGAGGGAGGTGTTTATGTGTTGGATGACTTTGTGGATCACAGATTGTGTGTTTGGGTTGCACGGCTGCTGCCTAGAGATCTTTTGTTTGGTTTAGTGCTTTCATAGAGCAAATTAATGGGGCCAGTGGGACAAGATATAGTATGACTTGCTTAGGGTGACACTTCAGTGGCAGGAAGTGAGGCGGACAGTCTGAATGTGAAAACAGATTAACAGACGAGTTTTACCTACATTCTGTGCATTAAAGCGTTAATGTCTGGGCCAGAGACAAGACGTGACTCATTTCAACGGGATGTTTTGGAATTCCAGCTACAAAAGAAAGGCTTGTAACAGTTTGAGTAGTCACGCTACCCACTGAGAGTGTCCTGCGTGTTCATTTTTGCTCCATAAATGACAAACTTGTTTGACTTCCGGGTGGGAGATGATATGGGGTTGAAAGCTGGTTTGAGACACTCCAGCTGCCAGTCCCCCCCAAAAACCTCCATCTTCCGTCGAAAGCCCCCCCACCAGCATCCCTCAGTCTAAACACACCTGACTTGTAAATATTCTTTATTGCATCGGTAACATAAACGCTCTCAGCGACAGGCCTGTTGGACGATTTTTCCCACACTCTCAGAGTAAGGCCAACCACTCTGTTCTCTAAACAACAGCACTCCAAAGAGGATGGCGAGGCTGACGTAACCTCTCCATGCTTGAAGGACTTTCTGCAGCTCACCAAGCGTACCTCCGCCCAGTTAACCCAAAGAGGACATACAGGGTGTCTGAATTTCCTCCTATGGCGATCTGCTGCAAGAAAAATAGGGTTACGATGAGCAAAAAGTTCACTGAATAGTAGATTTGCTAGATATGAAGTTGCAAAATAGCTTTTATCAACCTCTATTCATTTTAAATTAACGTTTACTCACCCTCATTGTGTTCCAAAACCAAATGACTTTCTTCCGTTGAATGCAAAAGTAGAAATTTTGTCGAGCAGGTCTTTTCCATAAAATCAAAGGTTACACTTTATTTCGACAGTCCACTTTAGACATTCTACTAACTGTAAGTAACTTTGCAACTACATTACCCTCGCATTAGAGTACAAGTAGCCTGTTAGGTTAGGGTAAGTAGAATAATTGGACATGTAGTCTGTTGGCGGACTATCAAAATAAAGTGTTAACATATTAAGCAGACAGTCTGCTAATACTCTAATGACTGGTAGTTGACATGCAGTTGCAAAGTTACTTATAGTCAGCACAATGTCTAAAGTGGACTATCAAAATATCTAATCAAAACAAACAGTGACCAGGGGCTGTCAAGCTTGAAGGACAAAAGCAAGACACCATACACACGAATACCGTACTATAATAATGTCTTCTGAAGTTATATGATAGCTTTAACTGAGAAAATTCTTGTGCATCTTTTGACCAACTACAATGTGCCAAATTTGAAGCAAATTATAAATAAATAAATGGATCAATAACAAATATTTAATATAAATCAAATGAAGCAATGAAACCAATTCATATAAGGGGAAAAAAAACAATAATGCATGTAAATAATAAGAACGGCATCGCATACAATAGGTGCCATCGCACCTTCGGTGCTTGGCCTCTAAATATGTGAACAAAATTCACAACAACACATTATTCTTAATATATCTTTAATCACACTGGTCAATATTAATTCAATTCTATCAATCCAAGTAAATCAATATCTCAGGAAGAAAAAACCCTCACAACTCAGGACAAAAATAGGCACTGCAAGCAGGGAGACCAAAAAAGCACCCTTAAAAGTCAGGCTACATTTGTGTTCAGACTAAACATTTGTCATCTGTTCCATTTTATTTCAAAGAATGCTTTGTTCTCCACTCGGTGCTTATTTTACTGCTCACAGGAGCACTTGCATAGCATTTTCCTCAAACTTCTTGACCTCCCTGTATCACATGTCACTTCAAAAACAACACAGCGCTCTGAGAAAGTATACATATACAATTCATTTCCAATCATTGGACTTTCAATATACAATGGGGTCCAAAAAGTCAAAGACCACTAGTGAAAATGCATTTTTCTTTTCCATTACACATTATATTATCAGCAAAAAAAATTCGGAATTAAAATCTGAATTGAAAAAAAAAAAATCAACAAGAATATGAGAAAATGTTTGTTTTAATGACACCAGCAATTTCGCAAGCAACATGATGATCATGTTCTCAAGCATGATTTGAGTAGGATTCAAAAATCATCTTGCGCTTCAGAATATCTTGATTAGTGACCTAGAAACAGTGTTTTTCATTTTCCCCACTGTTTTTTTGTTTTGTTTGTTTGTTTGTTTGTTTTCAAGATGTTTAAAATTCTCAATCTTTAAAAATTTGAATTTAAATGAAATCAAATCAAAAATACCAGATTTCCAATGTAGTCTCAGACTTTTGCCCCTAATTGAAAATTTCCAACAAGTGTCAAAAAACTTTTGACAAAAAGCGATGTGAGCTCTTCAAATGACACAAAATTCAAGTAAAGAAGTTGAGGAGAAAACATAAGGCCATTCTAATCTGTTATCTGGATACTGATATTGCATATTGTGATCTTGAAGGACCCATGATTCAGATGAATGTTGCTAAGCATATATCTGTCTGATTGCACAGCTCACTTGATTTGGAATTGATGGTTCAGGAGTGACTTTGGAGTAGCGTGACATCTGATTGGTCTATTTCAAGTCCTATTAAAGTTCTTCATTCTTACTAGAAGGTGGTGATTGGCCTGCTCCTCCAGATGCTTCCACTTCCTCAGAGGCACTGTTTTTCGCCTGGAAATTGAGAGAAGCGGAGTTTATGCAGTAGCGTTTCTTTGTTGGTCGAGGTCCATCATCAAAAAGGTGGCCCAGGTGAGCACCACACTACAAGAGAAAAAGAAAAAAAATATCAAGAAGTTGTTTTCATAGCTATGCATAAAAATATATAAATCTGGTTTTGTACCTGACTGCAGGTTGTCTCCACTCTGTGCATCCCATACGAAAAGTCATCAGTTACTGTTACAGAGTCCTTATTGATCAAATCAAAAAAGGACGGCCATCCTGTAAAAGCAGTACAATATTGAGGGTTAAGTGAATCTTTGTGTGATCCACAAGCCTATAAACCTTCAATTCCGGCATGTGTTTCCATCTCGTGCTGTGCAAGTTTAAAGGTTTTGTCCTCTTCCTGGCCTGTCCTGATGTTGAAGCTCATTCTGAGTGAATCCTCACATTTTCTTGCCACTCTATCCTTTTCTTTCACTTCTTTTGCTCCAGTGCAATGCAAACTAATCAGTAGCCTTAATGCAACACATTGCATATGCTTAGAATGCAAAGCACATTGGGTTGGGATTATTTGGAAAAGAACAATGGAAAATGTAGGAAAACCTTTGTCCTTTGGTTTGGAAAGAAACTGTTGTTAAATAGCAAGAGTATTTGCTGATGCAGAATTCACCCCCATGATTCTTGGGTGTTTGGTTTCTGGCAAAACCAGATATACGGGATCGGCCATCTATACCCCGGAGATCAGGAAGTGAAACAAACCTCACTGAAAATGGTCAGCGTTATCGGTAGAGTTACGGGCTGTCTCACAATCCCGTTTCTTTCATCTGGAAAATTTCTACCCAGTAACAGGGGTGCAAGTGGAAAGAATGGCTGCTCTGGCTCATGGGTGGTCCTGCTCATGGCTCTCTGGGTAGGTGGAACGTCTGGAGGAGAGGAACCTAGGGAACGTACTACTACACAGCCTCTGCTGGCATATTTGTTTAGGTTTTTGACAAAAACCCCTACCTACTTTAAAGTACTACCTCCTGATTACTGGGAAAGACGTTAAATTAGACACTGCAAAGCAAAATGAATGAGAAGTACAAGACTACTGGCACTGCAGGGTACACCACATCCGGTTATTATTCAAAACATTACAGATGAAGTTCTGCAACAACAGAACTGCAATGTTAAGTCTAAATAGTACGTTTTTAAATCTAGAAAACAAGAGAATATTAGAGATTTCTAAATATATTATTTATGGAAAAACACTATAGTTTGGGCTCGGTAAGATTTTTTTTTTCAGCACACTACATTGATCAACTTGATTGATGAACTTTCTATTTATCACAGTATCCTGAAAAACAATATATCATGTTTCCATAAAAACGATGAGCAGCACAACAGTTTTCAACATTTATAAGAAGAAATGTTTCTTAAGCATCAAATCAGCATATTAGAATCATTTCTAAAGGATCATGTGACACTGAAGACAATGGCTGCTGAAAGTTAAGCTTTTCTCATCAGAAGAATTAATTACATTTTAAATATATTAAAATAGAAAACGGTTATTTTAAAATTGTACGAATATTTCACAATATTATTGTTTTTTTTTTTTAATGTTTGGATTATTTCAATGCAGACTTTCAAAAAAAATCTCAAGAACTTTTTACTGGTACAAGCAAATTATCTGTATTGAATGGTACATCATGAGTGTTAAAATATAATTAAAAACCTAACTATGCCATTTCACTTTTTGTCCACAAATTTAAGAACTATTTCAAAAAGTTAAGGTTTTCTAAGTACCCACAATTACTCTGTTCTAAATAATAATGGGGAACTAACAGAAAGAGTTGTTTAAGGGCCAGTGTGGGAGATTTGGCAACCAAGGTTCCTTCATGCTCTTTATTCTAGCCTTCGACTCTAATTATTGGCAAGCACATCTTGGTAACTCTATCTGATTTTACATTTCATAATCAGGCAGCTGGAGTCGGTTCACTGCTGTGATACTACGTGTGGTGAGAAACAGAAGTCAGTCAGTCATCCGCCCGCTCATTCTACACTTTCCCTCCTCAACCCCTCAAACACCCCTCAATCGCCATCTATACTGACCCCTCTCTCCTCCCTCTTAGGGAGGAGATGCTTGGCTGCAACTACAAAGCCACGAAATTCCACTCAGACACAGGAAGCTCTAGGGGGAATATAGGAATCCTATGACTCAGACCGGGAGAATCCCGGCGGATCGTCGCGGAGCTGATCTAATGGAGCTTTATCGCCAGGGCGAGCGGCCCAGTGAATGGAGCAGTGTAGCGTCACTCTAACAAAACAGGAAATTGAGTCTATATGAGCCCAGGCTGCAGCGTTGCCTGCATGCAATGCAGCCCGTTTGGCTCTATGTCGAAGACAGTAAAGATTCAACTCCAGCGAAAATCTGATTTTTCAACACGGGGCCCAGATGTTTCTCATTTCGTCCTGTTTTCTGTAGAGGATTCTTGCATACACATTTTACTTTGTTCGGAGAGTGAATAAAAATAGCATGTGCAACCCTGCAGAAGTATGTGATTTGGAGCTCAGATTTGTAAGGGATCAACAATCCGTTGCTGCGATATATTATATTGTATACACTCAGTGTCAACTCAACATTCACTTGGTCTGAGCTGATGAGAGTCTTTTTAAGCTTAAAACAGAAAACATTTAATTCATATCTTAAACTCGTAACAGACAATATACCATCGCAATTACAAAAACCATGTTAAAAACAAGATGAGAAGCACTTCAAAGAAACTACCAATTCATAACAACTATAATCCGCATTTAATGCTAATTTGCACATCTGCATTCAAATCAAAGTGATTATAAGATACTTATTAATAACACATTCTTGCATTTAAAAACTGACGGATGAAGTGCAAGATGCATTTTTTAAAAAGTTGAACTATCAATGCAACTTTCATTGTGAAAGACACTGAAAAACAGTGAGGAGCAACGCAAAAAAGCCCAAATTTTTGTTGGCCAATATAACGTTAACATCTCAAATCTATCTTCACTCGACATTTCTAAGCAAACACTGTTTTAAGGGATTTTTTTTTTTTGTGATTATTTGTAAGCCATTAACAAAATGAATAAGAAAAAAAAAAAACACTCAAACTTGTTCTCTATTTGTGAAGGAAGCATGTTTGACATGCACAAATTAAGAATCCCAAAAGATTATGGATGACTGTGGTGGAATGTTTATAGCCAATCATTAATCTCAAAGAGAACAGATAGCGCTTATTAAAATATTTTAGGGATTTTGCAGGATCTTGATGCTAGGGTGTTGTTTGCTTGCAGGTGCTGTAACTCATATATAAAGGAGCATGTGAAGTTTCATGCCCTACACTTGCAGCCTATTGGGCAGCTGACTGAATTCACATTCGTCCTTGCAATCAACCATAAAGGAGGTTGAAAAGGTCAAACTCTCCCTTATTGAGCCCGACAAGAGAAGAATGAGGAGCAATAAGCCTTATTTATTTTTTTCTCTCTCGTTGAGAAACAATTAGGCTTAGTCTTTTACAAGTATGTACACAATTACCAAAAGATGTACTGGAGATGTTCTGAGAATAAAATTTAAAAAAAATCAAGCATTTTTACAAAAATAAACTCATTTGTCTTATCTACTCTGATTTTTGTTATACATGAGTGCAGAACCATACCTGATCCAGAGTCAAACTTCTTAGCAGACCTGCAAGGACAGTAAGTCATCAATAACAAAATATTGACTACCAAATAAAGATGATTTCTAAATCAAAAACAAAGATTAAATACAATGGGCATGTATTAAAGATGGGTCATTACGATGGACACTCACGTGAAAAGAGGGGCACCGCAAACGACACAGTGGTAGGTTCCTTCCTCTTTGTTATCTGTGTATTTTCCTGTGAAAGCACTAGGGATGACAAAACAACACAAACTGTGACTTTACACATTAAAATGATCAACTATGTAAACTATTAGATTAATAAAAGATGAGGGTCAGCTCAATAAAAGTTTGTCAATTAATGCTAATCCATATTACTGCTTTTTTTCAAAGTGCATTTCAGTTTCCCATGCTCTTGTGTTTATGTAAAAAAAAAAAAAAAAAAAAATGGAAGCAACTGACTAATCATTTCTAATATACATAAATTGAAGAGGATTTGTGGGTGAGTAACAGGCCTCAAAATGCACCCTTCAGGTTTCTTTCTTTGCTCTCTTCTCACAGGCTAAGGGGCATTTTTCACATTCCTACTGCCAATGGGCCGATAAATACTTTCCCCACGTGTGTTTTACCACTGAGCAACGGAGGGACAGAGGGAAAGTGTCAGTGTTTTCCCTTCTACGCTATATCCTCCTTCTACTCAACATCTATCTCATGGCACTGGGTCATTCAAGGGAGAATGTGCAATGAGTTTTATCAGCCAAGTATAAAGAAATCTGTACAGGGAACATTCAGACGCTACAACAAGATGCTTGAAAAATTAAGAAATCCACATCCAGTGTTTGTTATTGCAACTGTTTGGATACACCCACTCGTTCTTTATTATTTTTCACCTTTTACAATATAAAGATGTTGAAATATATTTGAATTATTTGGAATATGAAATTTAACCTTGTGGCTGCTTTTGCGTCACAATCCAGAACAAATGTCCCCTTTCAAAAACAATTACTTAATTAAAAATTATTTTATAAATCATTATAAATTAAATATAAGTAATATTAATATAATTATTATTACTTATATTTAATTTATAATAATATAATTATTATTATAAATTAAATATAATAATAATTATATTATTTTTTTGTTATTATTATTATTAATAATATTACATTTATAATACATTATAAACTATTTATTAATTTGGTTTTTAAACTTTTTTAAATTTTTAAAAAATTTTTATTGTTTATTAAATTGTAGTTTTGCATAGAAAGTGACATACATACATACATATAATTTATACATATATTTATATTTATCTGCAAATTAGGAATACTTAAGCATTCGTTTTTTGGTTTTTAATTCAAGCTTTGACTGAAAGTGTATTTGAAAGTGTCTTTTAGCAAGGATGGGTCACCCACCTCTCTGTGCCCTTTTGCTGAGTAACATGGTACTGCATGGGGGTCAATCGCTTCCTCAGCTCCTCCTCGGGGAACGTCTTGGGCCATGTCTTCTTACTTCGGCACGTTCCTACAGGAGAGACAAGTGAGATAAGGCAAACGTAAGTGTTTGTAATCACAAAGTAAAGTAGTGCAGAATTATTAAAAACAAACAATTGTCACTCTAATCTAGGTTTCTATGTGACTCCTTCCAAGCAGGAGTCAGCACTTTCGTCTGGTTACTTTGGTTGCAAATGATTTGGTTTGGCCGATAACAAAGGATGTCTACTTTAATTCCTGACTCGACTCTTGCCTGGAAAAATCACAGTGTCAGTGACACACACAGAATCCAAACGCTCCGTCAGTGATGTGCTACAGCCAAAGTATTACGCCGAGGCAAATTTGATTTTCCCTGCATAACATACACAGTGAGTTATGACATTCTAGATGAGCGCTCATGTTGGCTGTTTATACAGAAGGCAGCGATCTTGACTGCTACACTTGGCCCCTAGTTTTACAACAATGCTGACCTCTAGAGGTCAACCTGAGGAGTGAGTAATTGTCACCAGAAGGACTTTCAAACTAATTGATTAAATAGCGACACAACTTCTACTGATAACAAACTTCAAAACATCAGCCTGGGAAGAAGAAGAAAAACAAGAAATATCAAAAGTGAGCCCGAAATATCCACCCTGCCAACCATAAGGTCCTCAGAAGAAGACAAGCACTGTAGCTATGTTTTTAAAGGGGGCCAGATGTCCATCTGTAGGCCATTTAGTCACCGGGACACGCAGCAGTTTTAAATTACATACTATTCTACTGCAATTTCCCATTACAGAGTACTTTCTCCCTCCTTTCCACCTTTTCTCCTGCTAATAACGATTTTTTCACTCGTGTTCCTGTGGGGTCTGTCCTGCTCCTGTATTGTTCGCCCAGTTTTACGGCTTGCGTTCTGGTGAGAGCGGGTCTCCCTTCACTTAGGCTATGTGGAGAATTCCTCTCGACAAGATTGAAACCATGTGAATGGAGGAAATAATGGGGTCTTTAAAGGTCCCTCTGGTGAATGGGCTCCATTGATGGGCCCTGCTCTGTCCAGCGAGTACAAAGTTACTTCTGACAAACATGGGGAAGAGGGGAGGAGAGCGTAAAGAGGAGGGGGTCGCCTCCCTGCAGGACTCTCCCGTATTCCTTTCGACTCTGTGAGAGGGGTCTTCTGGATCCTATTAGTGAGACAGAGAGAGAATTCCTATTTTTTTGTGTATGGAGGGCTCTGAACACTATTTATACTGTGAGAGAGAGGGAGGGAGAAAGGGGAAAAAAAGTGTTTTATTTCTTGGTTTGTCTAGAAAAGCCTCTAAGGAGGCATTTAAAGAAATTCAGGAATTCGGTCTGTGTCACCCCCTGCAAATGATTTAGTTTTGGTGCACTGAGAGGTCACGCTACAAATCAGCACGTTGTTCCAACATCCCTCCGCTATAACCTCAAGTGAAAGTTATTTCCTAATTGGAAGCAAGATTTGTTTTTAGCATGGGCCTTTTACTTCACACCAAAAATATCACGTCTTCCCCCAGACATTTTTCACGCTTCTTCTAACCTATTCTCAACTCAACGCTTTCAAAATTTTTGAGAGTGCTTGCAAGGCAGTGCTGTAGTAATATTACTCAAACATTTTGCTTAGGTTTTGTACTTTCACACTATTAATGTTCCTGTCATGTAGTAGCACTGAAATATGTCTCTATACAGATAATGAAATAAAAATAGATTTTAGGGTTACTACACTGAGTATTTCTTTCTACAATGGGAAACTATAAACTGGTTATGTAAGAATCAGATAAACTGAGAATTATCATATCAATCTTAACAAAACAGAGAGAGAGAGAGAGAGAGAGAGAGAGAGAGAGAGAGAGAGAGAGAGATAGAGAGATAGAGAGATAGAGAGATAGAGAGATAGAGAGAGAGAGAGAGAGAGAGAGAGAGAGAGAGAGAGAGAGAGAGAGAGAGATAGAGCTGCCAAACCCAAACGATTAATCGCATCCAAAATAAGTTTTTGTTTACATAATATGTGTGTACTGTGTATATTTATGTATATATAAATACACAAACAAGCATTTATATATTTTAGAAAAATATGTTATGTTCATATAACAAATAAATTTATCTATAAAATAAATTAATGTATAAATGCATGTAAATATTTTCAAAATATATACTGTATGTCTGTATGTGTGTGCATTTATATATACATAAATATTCACAGTACACACACATATATTATGTAAACAAAAACCTTTTATTTTGGATGCGATTAATCATTTGACAGCACTAATATATAAAGTATATATATATATATATATATATATATATATATATACACACACACACACACACACACACACACACACTACATTTATACATTTTTTTAATGATTTTCAAATGATTTTTAACATTAATGGAATCTTTAGCACTTAAAATTCACCTAACAGTAAAGACATCATCATAATATCATCATATTTGTATACCGACTTGCAACTGTTCTTTCTTACACCTATTCAGTCATATAGCTGTGTTAATCATTATTCAGTGAAATCAGCATTTCAGTCACAAACTTTGCTTAAAATTTGAACATTAGTCGTTTTTTACTTTGCAAGCACTATTATTTCCTTGAAGAAATCCAAATCTTGTTGGGTTTTATTATTTTGGCACAGAAACGCCCAGTTATTGATATTAATCTACTGATGTGTCTTAATAAACCTATGAAATGTTTTAACATGCACCAATGATTACTTCACAAAAATGCAATTAGATACAACTAACTGAATGACAATTTCCCTCAGAACACACCCCGTTTCAAATGTGAGTGTCATTTAAATTCCTAAAATGGAAAATGCAAATACAAATGCAATCATTAGTAGATCATGTTAAAGCTTGACTGATCATGCAGGCTTAAAAGAAGGTAAAACAGTGAGTTAGCCGTTATTCCATGAGCAACTGAAGAGCTAATCAGAGGAAAAAAAGAGCAAAGCAAAAGGTGACATTTCCAGGCAAGGGGTCATCAAATGCAGAAAAACCAACTCAAGCATCAGGGGGAACCTGATATCTGGCAGCCTACTATTTAGGAAATGATCTAAAATGTTATCAAAAGTATTATCTATTCACCTGTTGAGCTGCCCATGCATTTATGTGAAGACAGTCAAAGCGAAAAATACAGGATAAAGCTCAATGTCAGGCTGCCTTTAGATGAATCCAGAAGTTGGTTTCTCTGCAAGTGACCTTATCATCAACCAAACACACACACACACCCCTTGCCGAACGCTCACACACGCGTGTGCGCACATATGAAAGCATTGAGAAAGCAAAGCACACTGCACACACACAGAGCATCCAGGTGACCTGAGGGGAGCCCGCAGGCCTTGAGTTTTACAGGTTGGCCTTGGCTGACCAGATGCAGTAGATTGAACCCGGACATGGCTGCGGCCGATGCTGCTGGGAGAACAGAAACAGCGGCGAGACGGGAGCCGCCTGCTAAAACACCCTCCTACCACTCAGGCTAAAAAATAATAAAGACAAACATAGGCGAGGAGGGGGAGGAAGGAGAAAAAAACACAGCATAGGTCAACACAGATGTCAGTCACAGAGATGGACACTTAGAGCAGCCTATCACGGGACGGCTGACACTTCTCATGCAGGGAAAGACTGATTAACGTCACTGTGTAAAGAGAGAGAAGTGAACGGGAATGATAAATATGTAAAAACATATTACACACAATTCAAATGAGAACCTTGCACCCTTAAGACATGTTTACTTGCGTAAATGACAGTTCACTTATACCTTGTTCATCACAAGGTATAATATTAAAAAAAAAAAAACAGTGGCATATTGAGTTTTAATTTTAATAAAGGCTTTTTAATATTATACCACACAGGGGTTCATAAATAAAATAAAATGTTTAGCCAACAACCTTAAAGCAGCCAATTTTTATTTTTTAATTGTTGATTGCTGACAGTCTAATACATATGAAAGCCTATTTTTGCCATGAGATTTTTTTTTTAAAAAAAGGTTAGCATCTTTTTTATCTCACAATTTTGAATTTTCTTCTCAGAATTAGTTAATAAGTTAACATCTCGCCATTCAAAAAAATAAATAAAAATTGTCATAATTAAGAAAATATGCAATTCTCAGTTTATATCTCAAAATTCTGACTTCTTCTCTCACAATTCTGAATGTTTCCCTTGCAATTGTGAAAAAAAAAATAAAAATCTGAATTATAAAATATAAACTCAGAATTGTGAAAAAAGTCAAAATTGTGAGATTGTTGCAATTACCTTTTTTATTTTCCATTTCAGGCTTCCATAAATACATTTTAAACAGTGAAGAGAAATAAACGGTGGTAAAAATGATTATTTGTCATTTTTGAGAAGTGATAAAAAGGTCAGAGAACTTCATTAGTGGATCCAACATATATTTTATGTCAAGTTTAATGAGCTGGGTTATTAGTTTTAGAATTCAGAGCCTTAAGAAGACACAGAAAAAAAAGTGCAGAAGCATTTTGCATAGGAAACAGATTAAAAAAAAAAAAAAGCTGCCATACACCGAGCTTATCAGCGGTTTCTATGGCTGTAGCACGTCAGTTGTGTGTCTGTGGGCCATAAAGAGAAAACTAAACCTAATAATTCAATTTATACTAAGACACATTTGCAACTTTGCTTATATCAGCTGTACTACAAAGAACACTTGCAAACCAATGCACGACACAACAATCTAGTTTGCTTCTCATTTAAATATCGCACATTATATAAATCCTAGCCACATTGGTTACAGTACCTAGCATAGTGGGTGGAATCAGTGCTAGGAGCGGCCTTGCGGACTTATGGGAACGACTGCATTGGAGCAGGGCCATGGATGCACGCGGGGCCATGGATCGGAGAAGACGGGCAGCCATCCTGGCCTACAGCAAACTCGAGCGCACGCTGAAGAATGCAGGAAGGTTTTTAAGACCTTTTCCAAGCCTTCTTGTAACTCTAAAGATAAAGACCTATGAAAAAGGTAGCTTTAAAACTGTTAGAGGCCAAAGAGTGTGGGAAATTACAGCTGAACTCTGGGATCAATAACAGGCAAAGCCACAGAGCGCTGCTGAGCGCGATGGTGAAGCTGTAGTTTATAAGGAATGAGGTCCATCTAGTGGTCATGCAGGTGTGTGAGGAAAAGGGAGAGATCTTTTCATCTACTGCAACAAGGAGACAGGAGAAGAGTACAAATGACAAATTATCATCAGAAAGAGCTTGATATGAACATTTTTCCATTTAGCACTTCTTAGAGTGGATAAATAATATTTTGATATAATAATATTTATATGCATTATATGAAGGATCTGCCACCAAACAAGCTTGGCTCTCGTCTCATTTTGAGCCAATTTTTTTTTTTTTAAATCAGCTAAATATATATATATATAATAAAATAAATAAAGAAAAAAAAAAAAATCACAACATATATTTAATTTAGAAAAACATTTTTAAAATAAAAAATATATATGTAAAATATATGAAATCATTCTGATATATTAAAAATATTTTATATTACAATATTCCATTTATAATGATATATAATATTATTATGCAGCAATTTAGTAAAAATTATGCCTCTGACCAAAATGAATAAGGCAACTATGATTGCTTCGCATCTAAATTCAGAATTGTTACAGAAAATGAATGCAACCGCATTCAGACACTTGTTGGCACTCAAGTGACTCTTCACCCAGGACTGGTCTGTCTGGCATGAGATGTTTTAACACATGAACAGATACAGACACAAGCAAGGCCACATTTTAAAAATACCCAGCAATCACTTGCAGAGAGGACTATAAATAGAGCTCGAATACAGCTCTGCAGAATCACACCACAGGTCTGCGTTTGTCTACAGCTAGACGTTTACATCGTTTGCATTCCAGAAAGTTCCCTTTAAATGATTTGATCCGGTTTCCTCCAATCTTACTGCATGTGTATTTTATTCATGTTTAGCTGCACTGATGAATCACATGCGAGGAAAGCCAAATCTTCATTTAATTAATTTCTGTAAAGCCGAACTGGAACTTGATGAGAGAGGCTCCTTAAACATATGCTATTTTGACAACTGCTTCTTATCACTATCAATAAACTGCCCTTATCTTTTGAACTACAGAAAGAACAAGCTCTCCACAGCAGGCAAAATAAGTGCATTTGAAGCCTCTACTCACCAAAAATATCAAGTGCTCGGAGTATCAATGCAGTTTATAAATAAAGCATGCTTGATACTTGGGGTACGGTGACAGTCATAACTATATAAGGTCATGAAGTGACAGATGAGAACTGAAATGTTTTAAAGCAGATCAGATCTGTGTAAATGATTGTCTGGTTTTGATGGTTGCAGGGCCGTTGTGAACAACAATGATTAAGTGAATGCTAGCAAATGAAAGCACATCAGAAGTGTAAGAATATCTCAAGCATGTGAAACTTTGGCACATGATCTGTGCGTTTTGTTTGGCAACACCCAAACTTAAGTAATAAGGCTGTTTTGTTCCCGATACAGTGAAAGATATTTAACATATTGAATAGGACATTTACACCAGAATTTTATGACTCACAAGCACAAACATTATATAATTTCATCTATATTATCACATTAAATGTCCATCGGATGACTGAACATCCTGATAGGCGTTTACAAGTTTAATAGATAGGTGTCAAGACTTTAGAGGGCAATTAAAAAAACATGACATAAAATATTAATGACTTTTAATGGTCTGCACTTACAAAGAAGCACCATGGTATAGCCTACTGGAAAGTACGGAGTCTCATGGTAATACAGTGTGGTAGCACAGTAATTTTTGTAAGGGTGTGGTTTGCATAAACAAAATGTTACGTAATAAAACCTCGCTGCTGTGACATCACGTGTGGGAGGATACATAATATATATACACAGTACACAAAGTGTAACTGATATGCTTCATATAGAAGACTAGGAAAATTCGCTGTGGCTATTTACGTAATATTCTGTCATATTAAATTAAAATATAAGCATAAAAACGCATAAACAGATGGAACAATCGCGTACATATGTCATACATTTCAACTGCGTCAGTTTTAAACTGACAGTAAAGTATAACGGTGTTTTGTTACACATTCAACGCGTAGTCATAGAGACCCTGTTGCCTACATTAAAGTCACTTAAAAAGTGCCTAATAAACAATATAAACATATAGTAAGTAGTTACACGTACCAGACAGCAGAAGTAGCGTTAAAACCGAGAAGAACAGCAGACTAGAGAGTGAAGGGGGGCCGCTGTGAGAGAACAGCATTTGTCAAACAGCGACACGACTGTGTACTTCTTAGGTAATGACAAGTGCATTCTGGGAAATTCCTCTCGCTGGGCAGAAGCGCTCCAAATATGAGCAATGCGTAATTTGCGCGCACAGTTATTCAGCGCGAAGCAGTAATTACGTCATTAGATTGTGCCAAAAATATGAGTTATGGTTAACCTGATTATATGCATAATGTTTAATGTTGTTATCGGGTCTAAACGGACGTACGAGAACCCTCACTAGATGTGGCTTTGCATGCTATCATCACATCCTACTGCTTTCAATTGCTGCTCCGGAATAAAGCTGCCAGTACCTTCTGGTCTGGGATCAGCCAAGTTGACCCAACTAGTGAAATGCGAAAAGCTGTGGCTTTATTAAAAGATAATACTACTAAAATGATCCTACTAAGAAGATAAAAAACATTTAATCATAGAATGGGAGGTGTATAAATCATCCTAATGTTCATTTTTATGGTCACAGTCCATATTTTAAATGCTTTCTATTAATGATTCAAAATAAATTTATATTATAATTGACCATTGAATGTTAAGGAATACATTAAATGTCCAACTCTACATTAGTAGGCTATGGTTATTTTAGTGGTGCTATTTATTAATATTTTTTATTTTAACTTATTTTAGAAGCTGGAAATAAAGCAGGCAAATTAAGTTACATAACTATTTAAAGTGAACATAATGTTTAAAAGGGGTGCATTTTGAATAGCTTCTGTTTTCTCTGATTATTAAATTAACACAAATAATTGTTGCAAAATAGGACTGAAATGTTCAATTTCGCATCTGAAAATTGTAATGCTTATCTTATAAATCCTGTACTTCATTTGTGTTTACTAATATATAAGTTATATATTTTAAAAACATTTTTAAAACCATCTCTTGGTTCTCATGATTAATCTCCAAGTTTAAAAACATACTTGAAGTCAATTGTGTTTTCAATTGCACTACTAACTTGCCCACGCCAGATATCTAGGTAAACAACTACCGTTAACTTTTCTTAGAAATGTTTTCAACAATTAAAAGATCAACATTATCTAAAAATCCATTTCCATTTGTTATATAAATGTAGATGGGAAAGCGAAGTTAAAATGTGCTCATGTAGATTATGTAATGAATCTCATCAAGGAAGGAGATAAACATGAGTAATAAACAAGTACGTTTTATTTACCTCATATCCACCCGAACTGCATCTAAACAAAAGCTGATAAATCTTTCTGTGATCCAAAATAGACATGACCGCAGCATGACATGCTCCGTTTATGAATGTGTCCCGATACAAATTAGAATCAGATCACCATATCAGGCTGCGACCATAGCACAAGTGTGTACAAGAAAGTCAGAAAACAACTTCCATCAAAAACGTCTCCTTTGGAAATTTAGAAGGGCCGGGAACAGATTAAAAACAGTGACAGGGTGGCATTTAAAATCTGCCAAGTGACCAGTGAGGAGGGGAGGGGAAGAGGGGAAAACATCCATGTGCACTAATTATAGATGGGAAAAGCATAACTTTCAAAATATAAACAAAACAACAGTAAATAATTATATACTTGAATATAATCAGGCTGTGACAATTAAGACTAGTGTTCAGAAACATGGCATTGAAGGGGAACACAATTGTTTGTTTCTCTCACAAAGCCATGTAGACCCTTTCCACATGACACGTCTCTGAATGCAGCAGTGTAGTTATTCTGTTGGCAAGAAACAAACGAGAGCTTATAACGATTTCAGTTTCATACAGATGATTTCAACCACCACCATTCAACAAGATATTTACAGCACCCCTTTCCAGAGTGTGTGCATGCTGTTCTTGGACTAAAAACTACAAAACAAAAAGGCAAAAAAAAAAATAATAATAATAAAGGGAATACATCAGCTAAAACAGCATCAGGGAAATAAACATCCACAATATATGATACAATTCAAAGCTTAAATATAGGCATACTTTAACCAGCACATGCAGCTATGTATAGCCCAACAGAGCTCCTTAGAATTAAGGAGGGGAGTTAGTTACATAAAAAATAAGCAGAGGCCGGAAAACTCTCATTCGTGTTGTGAGATTTAAAGTTGGAAGCCATTTTTGTCATTGAATCCATAAAGACGGTTTATCAAAAACAAAGAAAATACATAAGAAACAGAAATTTGTGTCCACTTGCACCAGACATGAGAAGGACAGAGACTGCATCGTCCACCTCTCCTAAAAGTTCCCACCGGACCGAGCAACTCTCTCCCCACTGGTTTCACGCCAGTGTGTGCATCTCCCTTGCTTTCCTTGATACCGAAGGACAGGAAAAAAGAAAAAAAAAAAAACAAAAAAAAAACACAGCAGCTCACAGGTTTAAAAGACCATTGCTTGCATATGGCTGACAAAACTGATTGGGCGTCCCAGGTCGCCCAACTGTAAAAGCTCCTGAACGTGGTTCTCTCTGGTAAAGAGGACGCAGGAGAAGGGAGCCTCGTATATAGCGAAAGAGAGAGCAGAGAGGATGGTGGTGGCCGTTAGCATGTGCCTCAAGAGAAACCCAGTGAGCTGGATGTGCTGGATCGCTGGTTCAGGCGAGACATGCTGTTCATGCTGGAGCTGGAGGGCTTGAGGGGCGTGCTGCAGCCCAGGGCTTGTGGGAAACGCTGGTGGTAGCGATCCAGGCGTAGATACTTGACCGTCACCAGCTTACCTGTAGAAAAGGCAGGACAGGTTTAAACAGACTGAAAATTGCAGTTCTTCTGATTAATCTAGAATAAATGCAGCGTTTGTTTACCATCAAACCAGGAGCCATGAAGCGCTTTGAAGGCTTTCCCAGAATGCTCTGCTGAAAGGCACTTCACATAAACACAGCCCTAGATGAGAACAAAATCATACAGCAAATCGACCCATTAATTAAATGCTTCTAGGAATATTAATCCATTCCAAAACAAAGAAAAATTATATGGCAACATAATATCCTGTGTCAACAAGGCAATACCAGAATGCACTGCTAAAAATTAATGAATGAGGTAAAAAGAAATACAGTTGAGCTATAAAAATATATACATTTTACATATTTGTTTGTCCCATTTCATTTTGCTAATATTATCTAGTACCCATTAGCTTAGCATCATGCTAACATCAAACTTCATTCAAATCAATTGAGTAAAGTCAATTTATACAATCAGCTTGAAAGCAATCAATTATGGAGAAAAATAATGTTCAGAGTACTTAAAGATAGCTTATTTTACCCAATATTTGAAGGTCCCATTTATGCATTTTACAATATCTAGCACCTGTAAGCTTAGCAACATCCTAACATGAAACTCCACTGGAATTAAAATTCAAGATGGCACAAAGAATAGTTTTGCAAACAATCACACCATACATTAAAAATGAACTGTTCTATGTATTTTATGCTTCTTACAATACAACTTCATTGGAATAAACTGTGAGTCTAGTCAATATGTGTGGGGTGAGGCGTTTTTGCATGTCGCTGTAGTGGGTTACAAATTGGCCACTTATGAGGGTCCATGATGGCTGGGATGCTGCCTTTGAAGGCAGCAGGCAACTCATTAGCTTTTGGACAAGAACCTATAAACCCAGGCTGTATATTTTGTAATGAATCACACAGGATACTCGCCTCTCTTGAGTTTTTGTCAACAGCTATGTGAACGATTCCATCGTTATCACTGCACTTCTCCAAAATGGCTTCTTGAATGGTGAGGTGCCAGTTTTCCCCCACTTCCCTGTTCAAGAGGGAAATACTGAGCAGTGAGACTACATTTCTCTAAAACACTATCACACAAAACTACATAAAATGATGCAAGTAAATACATTTTACTTGAACAACCATTTCAATGTGAGGTCACATGCAAAAGTTCTTGAGAAACTTACATGACAGGATCAAACATGTTGCGAATCTTCAAGCATGGCGTTAAGCTGTTTGGCGGCGAATTTCTTCGGTCCAACGGAAATGCTGAAGAACAATACAAGCCACTTTAGGTTTATGAACATACTCTATATGTAGAATGTGGACACTATGCATAAACGTGGTGAATGTTTAATATCAGTTACATTTGCATTAACAGGAAGTTAGTCCTCCAAACAAGTCCATCAGAAGGAGGTGGCCACATGTATTAACTCAAGGTTTGCCCTTAAAATGCAGATGGTTGACCCCACACAAAGAAAACCTTACCTTGGCCTTGCCACACTTTGGAGGGCATGCTGGACATCTTATCAGGTGACATTGAGGGCTGAAGCCACCGCCACACAATGAAGTTCGCCCCTCCAATCCTCTGTGTTTCTGTCCGGATGCGGGACTCATGAGCTGAGAGGAATGCAACGGCTCTGTCCCATACCTTCTTCATCTTCTTTCTAAGAGAATGACAATACACATACTCTCAGAATACACTGCACCAGGAAAAGAGGGTGTTTCATCCAAAAATGCAAAACAAGCTAAAACCGAATTTGCACCGCAAAGACGCAATACCTGTCTTCAGGCTGGACAAGAGAGTCACGGACATGAGGGATGGGCAAATACTGCTGCAAGTCCTTATTCTCCTGACAGGCTTCATTGTGGCTTCTCAGTACACCTGTGAAAACACAAAGCACAGGTGTTTATGATGCTTCAGACCTGCATTGTGTAATTTCTGTGCTAAAAATGCAGCCTAACGATGAGACAGTCTTACCAATGATCTTCTCCACCATGTCATACATCTGTCGAGTTTCCTCCTCTTCTTTGCGCCATCTGTATTTCATGTAATACACCAAACCCAAAACTACACCGATGCCTACAGAGAAATGCAGGAAAGGTTAGTGGAAACACTTAGATCTTCCCCGTGCAGAAAGCACCAACTTCTACAGAAAGTAGAAGCCAACCTGCAAGGACGAAGAGAACTCTGTGGATCACAGTGAAGAAGGCGCGTCTGAGGCGACAGAAGAAGGACATGCGGGGGTGGATGGACTCCAGTCGTGAGATTTCCGATACATCCTCTATGGGTTGAGCAGGGTCGGCACCAATCAACCTGCCAAGAAACCAACACACCCCCAATGAATACAGGAAAACGGCACACACAGAGCGATACTAAAGGTGTGAATATTACACCTTGATATATCTACAAATAGATAGACAGACAAAGATACTTTGGATGGACATCAGGTACCTTATACCGACAACATCTTTGGTTTTCATGACCCACTCTAAAGACGTTTCAATCAAGTTTTCATAGGCTTCATTTTGGAGCTTGAAAGAGAAAGATGCTTTATTATACTGTGCATTTTCATGTTGACAGAGCCTCTATTTCCCAAATTATACAATGAAATATAACAAAAGGTCTTTGTGAGTTATAGAAATGACTCAAACTGAAAATGGAGATCAAACCCTTCAATAAATAAAACAAACCTTGAGGTACGTAGAGGCATCACTAAATGAGACGCTTCTGTTTAAAGGATTTTTGAGGTCTCCACAATCATGTTCTCCTGAAAGGCAATCAAATGGTTGAATTTTTTAATGCTGCATATATTTAGACAAAAATATATTTAAGATGAGTATGCATAAATATATTTAAGTTGTATCTATATGCTCACCTGCAACATTGGCCAGGTGCTCGTGTAGAGACAGGAGCAGGCTAAGGATGAGGTCTCGGTCTTTGACGTCCTGTTCAAAATCAATGCAAGTGATTGTCGAGAGTGCTTTTTGGTGGAAAAGGGAATTTGCTTGACTAACAGTTTAAAACATGGGACACGGGTGAGCAGATACTTACATACTGCAGATCAAACTCTGGTCCGAATGGGTGAAGTATGACTGAAAAAGAAAGAACAGTTAGTTGACAAATAGCATTACTCAGCAGTAGACAAATTATAATGATATGACTGGATGGTATTTCCCAACTATGCCGTGGAGGAGGGCGGCTCATCGTCTCACACTCGAGGGTGTGACTACGAGCGAGAGCCTCTCATCGTCTCACACTTGAGTCATTGTCTGAACATTGTGCTTCTGTCCTCACTCTGGCCCGGGCCCAGATTTAGCACAGTAACTGCCCTGCGTGTCTCAATCATAGACTGCATTGATCTGGCTTATCAGACGTGAGCCGTCTGATGTTTCAAGCCATTTAATACATCACTCTCTGAGAGGAAGACACATACTGCAGAAAAACAATTGCTTTTAAGTTTCAAGACTAAATCTGGCCTAGATTTTAGGTGATAAGATCCCATTTTGCTGTTTTTTTTTGGTTGAACTATAGATGCGAGTGGCTTAAACCTTCTTAATCGTTGTAAAACCACTAAAATACATGCCCAAAAGTCGCCTACAGACCTCGAGTCAGAGTAGCACCATATTTAATTTTTGACAGGAATGAAAACATTTCATTCAACATGAATGAAATAGATGTACAGTTCAACGGACTATACTTTTGTTTAACAACATAATTGTTCAGCTGAAAAAACATCTTTAACGAAGCAAATTTCAGTAAAGAAAACTCCATAAAACAGTTTTAAAAGTTGCCAATTGTGAGATCTAGGACCTTTACACAGTGCGTGCCATTGTAAAGACTTTAAATCTATCCCGCATGATGTCTAATCTAACTAAGGTCGGTTTCTTTTATAACAGCAGAATTAACAAAAAAATAAACAACATTATCATAACTATCTTCTTTATAATAAACAGTGCACAAAATTTGAAGTAGCACTTGTTTCTCTGATAAGTTCTTAAAACCTACTAAAATATCAGACATCATAGAACCAAACTTGTTCAGAATTGGACACTTGCATACTATTTAAACAAAATAGCATACTACACAATCCTGAACATTTCAAACAGCTCTGTGCTACATTGTTGCCACATGACCTTGTTACACTGCAGTTAATTCGGCAAGTAGCATCCAGTTCTCAATTAAGAAACAAAAGTGAACATTTGACATTTTTTGCATACTGATCAAATAATGAGTCAGGATGTTTTAAATTACTTTAAATCGTCATACTGGAAGATCAAGTCAAGCGCATTGCTTTGTGGGATATTGTATTGAATGTTCTGACATATTTCTTGCACATAGACTACTTTAATATTGTGCATATGTAGTGCACACACAGCAGAAATACCAGTAGTACTATTAGTTTTATAGTAGTTTGATAGTATGTTGTTCAACATAACCTTAATCACAAGCTGCAAACAACAATCTGAGCAAGTATAAATCTGATACACATACAGTATGTGTCACACTCAAAGTGAGAATTAGGCATTTAGCCGGCCAGAGAGAAGTCAGTCACTCTAGCTAGCCGCAAGCTCCCAGAGCCCCCTGAGAGACAGACAATTAGGCCGCTTTAGCTTGTCTGTGACCTAGATGTCTGCAGCACGCTCTCCAGTCAAAGCTCCCTCCCTGAGAGACCGGCCATGCCACAAATATACATAGTAATTCATCAGTCGGCTTCCTCTCAAGAGCCGTCTCTGCCTCCAGAGCACTTTACTCTGATGGTACTCAAGCTATTTAAACTGAGTGGCATTGCATGCACATCCAAGAACAGACTCTCTCTCATCTGGGAAAATGCATCAAAAGATTAATGCTGGCTATCAAATTATGTCAACATGTCAAAATGTGGGGACTACCAGACTGACCATGATGATCATCAAATAACAGACACTCAGAGGGTTCCCACACTTTTCAAGAGTGAATTTCCACGACTTTTCCAGTCATTTATTATTCCCGAGTATTTAAAATAATTCCATTTCATTTATTTTGAAAATTATTTAAAGCACAAAACTTACAACATAAATATTAAATAAAATTATCACTGTAATTCTTCAAAATAATTTTTAAAGAAGAATTTAAATTCTCAATTAACACATGAATCATTTACAATCAACATTTCAACTAGTCTGAACTGCACGTCAGGTACATTATGGGTTGCAGACTAGTTTTTGCCTACAAAAAAGGCAATATTTAGCCGATCAACAAAAATGTATATAAATTCATATTTAGCACAAACTCACTTCCAGTAAGAAAAAAAACTCTAAAATAAGGCTCCTTAGTGCGATGAGCTACCTGAAATCCACCAGTGCTGGAACAGTCATTTGACAAATCATGGAGCACACGCATATTTCTAATGCAAATACCTCTCTGTCCCATAAAGCACCAGCGGCATGGACCATTTCCTGTCTAAGAAGGTGCAAATAGTCTGGGGTGATAAGTGCTGTGTGAATTACTCACGTTTGACTCATGGGGTTGCAGAATCAATTAGAAAAACTTTCGAGGAACTTTCTAAAGCATTAAATGTGTAATTTTTTTTAAAACACACGCTCTGTAATTTCGTTTAGTAAAATCAAAAATTAATTTGACATTTGCCATATATATCAGATATTAAACTAGTGTACAGAATCTTTTAAGGGATTTAACAAATCACTTATCATCATGATTTCAAAGAATGATTTGTACATAAATATCATTATATGTATCAAAGCACATCAGTATCAATGCACCACGGTACTACCATTGGACATACACCATGGTATTGCCACTTTTTGTAAATGTCTCATGGTCTTAAAACGTTTTTTTTTTTTTTTTAGACTGGGGGTACAATGTAAATATCATTGATATGAATACTGTAAACATTAGCATTCCGGGTACCATAGTATTACAATCTGGTACATCACTGTACCATAGCACGACCATGTTTTTTGGACAAAGGATGATGGTGCTATGTTTTTTGGACATTTTTTTTTATTTTTTATTTTTTTGTATGTTCCATGATAGCACCATGATATTCTAACTGGAAACTGGGAAGTAATACAATCATTTGCTATGGTATTTATGTGGTATTCAATCAGTAGCATCAAACACTATCAATTTGTCATGGTAATATCATGTTTTTTGGAAAAGGTACCATGTAAATATCATCCTACATGAACGTCATACTTATCAACATTCAGTACTTTTATACATACTAAATAATAAAACAGCACTTTCTGATAGTAATGCTTGTAAACCAACCCAAAATGTTGCTTCGGGATACATCTGACTTGGGTTTGAGACACATGCCACCACTTCATACTTACTGCCTGCATCCCCCTCGGAGGAGCTGGAGCCCCTCATCCGCAGGTACATGAGGCCCAGCAGGACGAAGAACAGGCAGGCGGCTGTCAGGAGGAACATGGAAAAGTAGTGAGCGCTGAAGCCGCCGGTGGCGGACACCTCCTCCCGTTTAAACTGCTGCAGGAGCTCGTCCTCGGGGACCGCGGTGTGTTGCTTGGGCTTGAGGGCTGAGGCATGGCTGTAGGAGTGGTTGGAACCGGTGTGGTTCGAGTGGTTTGCTCGGTAGGTCGCTGTGTAGGAGGGAAAGCGCGGTCTGAGCCCGATACTGAACCGACTGCTGCTGCTGCTGCAGGGGGACTCGCCGTCTCCGTTGTCGAGGTGGTTCTTATTAAAAGAACCGGATGAGATACCACCGCCGCTGCTGCTGCTGCTGCTGTTATCATCCCCGTCAATCCCGGAGAGTTTCTGGTAGCTGCGGCTCACGTAGCTTCCGCTGAACTCCCTCGGTTTCTTCTCATCTCGTTGCCCGAGCATATCTAGACTGAAGTCGGGAGTATCATGCGCTGTTTTCTCCGCGCTCCAGACGCTCCGGTACGGGGAAGAAGAGGAGGCGGGTGGACTGTGTCTGGAAGTCAGACGGCGTTCGCGGGGACGCTCTCGTTCACCCTCCTCTTCCTCCTCCTCGTCTGAATCAGAGTAATCCCTGGCTAGCTTACTACTGTTAGACTCATAGAACGCCTTATTCCCGTTCAAAGCCCGACTGTCTCTTTCCGTTTCCTCTAAATCGTTGGATTTGCCTCGGTCTGCCCACCACGGAGACGCAGAAATGCTTTTCCTGTCCACGGATAAGCCGAGGGAGGCGGCGGGTGTTCCCGCAGGCCTGACGGTGGGTGTCTGCAGCGCGAATCCTCGGTCTCTCCTGCTGCCGTGATTCGGGCCTCCTTTCTTCTGCGGCGCCTCCGCGTCCGACTCGTCCGAGCTGAAGCCCAGCACGAACTTTCCGGGTCTGCGCTTTTCGCTCCGGCTGGCGCTCACACGTGTGACGTCACCGTCCGGTGGCCTGGCGCTGAGTCCCGGAGCTCGCGCCGCGGCGTTGCTGTTGCTAGCGCCGCTACTGCCGTTGCTGTTGATACTCCCGCTGCTGCTGCGTCCTTTTCCGCTCCGGGAGCCCCGCGGCTGTGGCTGCTCCTCCCGCAGCTTTTTGAGTTTCTTCAAGTACACGGGCCGCGTGCTTTCCGTCACCGGGCCCGGGGTGTAGCCGAGCCGTTTTAATTCAGACACAAGCTCCTCATCCGTTAACTGTGCAGACGCCATCTTTGCACGAAAAAACGCACACAGCGAGACACGGCGGAAGTGACGTAGAAGTAAGCGGACAGACGGCCAACTTGAAAGGAACGAAACGGGAAACTTTTTTTTTCTTTTTTTTTTTTTTCATTATTAAATGAACTACATTATACATCGCTATGAATGACAATCAAGAAAAAGAGCGGACAAGGGGTACACAAAGAACACAAAAATCTAAATAAATTATATAAATATTAAGAATGTAGCCTATATATATATATTGAAAAGTCTTATCTTTAAAGGACTGCCACATTTCAGTCAATAATAATATAAAGTCGGAGTTTCTAATAATAAATGCACATAATTATATGAGAAACCTCTTTATTTCAGAAATTATGTGCTGGGGTAGAAACCTTTTTTTTTTTTTTCTAACATACTTTTCCACTCATGAAGGAGTTCCGATGTGATATATGGAACATAACTTTTATAATCATCAACATCATCTTCATCCATTTTATATTTTTGAAACGTAATAATAATAATTGTTATTATTAAAACTATTTATTTAATAAACATGATTATTATTCATTTTTGTTGTTGTGTTGAATAACTGAAACCCAAATTTAAATGAAAATCATGATGATTAACAGTATCTGGTCAACATGCATTTAAGTTAATATGAATTAAATGCATGAAAATGAATAATATGAATTAATATGAATGAAAATCTCCCAGTACAGCCGTACAGGGAATTTCAGTGCTGGTGTCGACATAAATTGAAGCAAATGTAGAAATACAAAAATACAAGATGTTGAGAAAAGTATCCATGCTGAGTTTGGCTAAACCAAGAGAAGCCTTTTTAATGATGAAAGAAACCCTTTCATTATCACGCTGTTGCACTTCAAAACATCAATCAGCTTGTAACGACTATTTTAATTGTGACTCAGGGGAGCCTTGTATTAAACTACGCCACTTTGTGGCGAAATCTGTGAATTGCTGCTCCTGCTGCGTACAAGTAGCTCGCGGAACAGTCCGCGCGAATCATTCTGTCAATTGAAGACTCACTCGAGACACATATTTTGTGCACGGGATTGGAGCGAGAGAGGAGAACCAGCAAGCCGGCCAATTCACTTTAAATAAACCAAGCGATGGCTTTCAGGACGCCTGCTGTTCAACTGCACCTTAAAACGTGCTTTCTTCTGCTTTTAGGGGGTCTGATGGAAGCTGCCCAAGAGCAAGGAAGCATGTACATGTGGATTGATGCCAATCAAGCAAGAATATTAATTGGTAATAGTGTTTAGCGCTTTAATGATATTAGAGCCCAAGTGTGAACCAATCCAGTGCATAATGACTTTAAATGACTTTTTTCAAGCTATGAGATGCTTGTGAATGCTCAATGTTTTATCCAACAGGTTTTGAAGAGGATATTTTAATAGTCTCCGAGGGCAAAATGGCCCCATTCACACACGACTTCAGGAAAGCACAGCAGCGAATGCCAGCAATACCTGTCAATATCCACCACGTGAACTTCACCTGGCAAGCCACTGATCAGGTAGGCTACTGTAAAACTTTTATTCTTCATCTGGCATGATCTTAACTAGGGACACACTGCACATTTTATTTTCTTGATGCAGTCCTATTCAAATAAAATATCTAAACATCTTTAAAACAAGCTTATTCTAGCTATTGATAAGCAGAATTATTGAAGTAAGTTTTTCCTTATACGTGCACGAGGAGTTGTCAGGTTTATTGATTTTTATGATTAACATCGTTTACAAGATCCTGCATTTAAATGAACTTAATATTAAAAATACATTTTCTAATGAGTTAATAATGGATGCGATAATATTTACAATTAATATATATTATTGTTTCAAATATTTTCTTTCAAAACTAATCTCATGCAGTTTTGATTCTCAATTGAATTACTCATGCTTTAAAGTAGCTATACTTTTACTGAAAGAAAAAAAAAGATTGTAATTAATAAAATATTTTTGCACTTTAATATTGTAAAAAATAAAATTGTGTCGTATATTGGCCTAATTTGAAAGGGGGGAAAAAATGTAATTTCAATTCTTGTAGTATTTTGCATATTGGTGTTGTAAATCTGCACGCGGATCAGAGCGCGGGTCCGCCTCGTGAGCGCGCCTCCTCATGCATGTGCCAAACATCTGGGTCGTCATCAGTACACTGAGAGCGCGCGCTTTATTAAACAACCAAACTTCCATTTGGAATCACTTTGCGTTGCGTTGTTATTGCTTGTTGATCCTCTTTGTAATTCGTTATGGTTTTGGCAGAAACAGTGGCAAATGATTTTTACCCTACAGAGCTTTTCCCCAAGGTTTCATAATATCATTTTTTACAGAAGGTCCCAAATAGCCAGTATCTGGTATTCATTACAAATTACAAGACTAAAATTTAGAAAGGAAATCTTTCAGATCTCAGAGAGGAAATCTTTTAAAACAGTTCAGTTCTCAGGATTCATTCTAAAAATATAAAGGCTGCAATATATTTCTATGCATATTTTTTATTTATACAGTGTATGAACTGTCACATATACTTTGCAACTTTTAAAAATCAGTTTTAACATATTTTGTAATATCATGAATAACCTTAAACTCGCATAGTACTCATTTAAAAAGAAAAAAGTCAGTTTATTAAACTGCCAACGGAAACTAGATCTATGATGCTCTTACATGCACCACAGCTTCATTCACAACTTTTGGGGGGAATGTACAGGAATCTCTTTTCACAAGTGATCTATCTTTGCACACCGGGATCATAATCCATGAATGGCATGTTGACTTGACGAAAGAGCAGCAAGAGGGAGAAATTAAAATAGCAAGGGGAGGGATACGGAGGAAAAAGAGAAGGGCCCACTCTGTCCTGGCCCCTGTTAGCTTCAAAGACGGCCGCTGAGGCTTTAGAACAAAGGTCTCCGGCATAAAAGGCTGGCGGCGAGAGTTATCTGTGTTGGTTATTACCATTCAGCTGTAGGATTAGCTAAGCTCTCCACACAGCTTGTGTACTTTTGCCTTCATCAAACGCTGGCCAGCTTTTACACTCCGAAATCTAGAGACCAGAAAAAAGAAAGGGGGGGGGAAAAAAAGAACCGTCTCCCTTGCTTTCATCTCCTTTTGGGACAGTTTTTTTTTTGTAGCGTGTGTTTGGCCTCACCATCACAAGTGTGTAATTCTCAAAAGGTTGAGGTCATTAGTTAGAGAGCAAAGCTTCGTTTCTTTCGGAGGAAATTGATTGCCTTGCAAACTTAAGGATACCCGGAAACCCTCTTTTTACTCTTTAGAGATGTATATGTGCTCCTGTCATGAACCACATGCAACCTTTTTTGTGCTATTGTCCCAAACGCCCCTCTTTATGCAAATCTACACCACTTCTTTGAAGTTTAAAACAAAGTTAACCTCTGTATATCTTTTTTTTTTATTCAGGCAGAGTACTTTTATGAGTTTCAGACTCTGCGTTCATTGGATAAAGACATTATGGATGACCCTACCGTCAACGTTCCTCTCTTAGGATCAGTGCCACACAAAGCCTCTGGTGTGCTTTCATTTTATTTATTTACTTTACTATTGTTGTGGCTTTAGTTTTCCCTCTTAAAGGGATAGTTCACCCAAAAAAGAAAATTCTGTCATTTACTCACCCTGCACTTTTTCCAAACCGTTCTTCTGTTGAACACAAAAGAAGATATTTTGAAGAATGTTGGTAACCGAACAGCTGACGGTAGCCACTGACTTCCATGGTATTTTTTTCCATACTATGGAAGTCAATGGCTACCGTCAACTGTTTTGTTACCAACATTCTTCAAAATATCTTCTTTTGTGTTCAACAGAAGAAAGAAACTCACACAGGTTTGGAACAACTCATGAAGTGTATTGATATTCACATAATTCTCTATCTAGATTCTTAAAATCACATCTATAAGATGATTATTATAGCCCATGTAACCTGTGGCACATCGATGCTTAAGGTTAGGTAATCAATAAGGGCTTTTGTGTACTCAGTGGTCCAGGTGGGCTTCCCATGCAGAGGTGACCAGGATGGTGTGGCAGCATTTGAGGTGACCATCTTGGTGATGGATGCTGGAGGAAACATCATCCTGAGGACGCCACACAATGCTATCTTCTTCAAAACATGTCAGAGAGGTGAAATTTCAAAATTTGTAGTCCAACCTTACATGCACAAAATGATTGTGTTGTTTAAAGAAAACGTTATGGAAATGTAAAATACTGCATCAGGTATAGAAACTTTGCCCAGAAGCAATTTTCATTCAGCTCGGCTTCATCTCAGTTATTCTTCTCCTAAAATAAAATATAAATAGACACAAATGAGACATGTGACATATAATATGAGAATAGCGCTATAAGACAAATATAGTATTCTTTATATGGTAATATATGGCGAATGTCTGGTTTTATGTAAATGTGAAACATTATTGAGATCTGACGCTCTAAAGATGTATATGCACCACTATTCAAAAGTTTTGGTCAGTAAAGGTTTTTTTTTTAAGAATATTTATATTTTATTCAGCTAGAATGCATAACATTGGCAAAAAGTGATGGTGAAGACTATTTCAACTAAATGCTGTTCTTTTGAACTTTCTATTCTTCAAAAAATTATGAAAATGTTCTCACAGTTTCTATAAAAATATTAAGCAGCACAACTGTTTTCAACATTGACAGAATTCTGCATATTAGAAGGATCTTTGAAGGATCACGTGACACTGAAGCCTGGAGAAATGATTGCTGAAAACTCAGCCTTGCCATCACTGGAATAAGTTACATTAAAAAAATATATATAATAATAATAATATGTGACCCTGGACCACAAAACCAGTCATAAGGGTCAATTTTATGAAATTGAGATTCATACATCATCTGAAAGTTGAATAAATAAACTTTCCATTGATGTATGGTTTGTTATGATAGGACAACTATTTGAATATCTGGAATCTGAGGGTGCAAAAAAATCAAAATATTGAGAAAATCGCCTTTAAAGTTGTCCAAATGAAGTTCTTAGCAATGCATATTACTAATCAAAAATGAAGTTTTAATATATTTACAGTAGGAAATTTACAAAATATCTTCATGGAACATGATCTTTACTTAATGTCCTAATGATTTTTGGCATGAAAGAAAAATCAATAATTTTGACCCATACAATGTATTTTTGGCTATTGCTACAAATATACCCCAGCGACTTAAGACTGGTTTTGTGGTCCAGGGTCACATATTTCACAGTTTTGCTGTTTACTGTGTTTTTGATCAAATAAATTCAGCCTTGGTGAGCATAAGAGACTTCTTACTACTTACTCTTTTTTTTTTCTCAAGAGAAAAACCAGGAGACTTCGCTAAAAGTCGTCTTTTGCTAATCAAGCTATTAAAGAGCTCTTATTTAGAGCACGTTCTGTCTCCTCTCCCTCTCGCTCTTCTTTAAGAGTAGATGGTAAGAGAGAGAGAGAGGCAGAGATCATCATGGTATGGGTGACTCCCAACCTCACCCACAAAGCCATCGCTGGCTCATGAGGTCATGTGAATCCTGCCAGCTGCAGCCCTTTAGAATGAGCGTGTTATGTTTTTCTCTGATCCCCCCTCCCTTCTCTCACACACACTAACCTCACGGTGTTGCATTCCCCTACACACCCTTCTCCACCCCTCTCCATTCGGCGTGTAGACTTCACAGATCAAATGGTCCATCTGTCTGAAGCCACCCCGCAGGGAGGAAGCAAAGTGTTTCCTAGTGACAGCTGAGGGTGCCTTAATGACTAGTACTCAAAACCTGTTTTTTTTTTAAGTCTGGCTGCTTGAATTTCACCCACAGGACAAAATGATGTTGATGTAGTTGATATAGCTTAGTACCTTCAAGTTTATCCTCTTTTTGAGGACCATTTTTAAGAATGTTCAACTACAGTTTCGTGTTTCATAAATGAATCTGCATCGAGTTAACGTAAAAAAGGTTAGTTTAACCAATAATTAACATTCTTACCAAACTTGACAAAAACACAAAAGGAGACATTTAACAGGATGTCCAAGCTGCTCTTTTCCATATAATGAGAATGAATGGGGACTTAGAGCAATAAAAGTGATCCATATGATTTCCAGCATGACTTTCCAAGCATTTTGAAGCTTTAAATGAAGAACAGACCCAAATTTAAAAAGTTTTTCACTGAAAATATATCTTGACCGCCTCAGTCCCCATTCACTTTCATGGTATGGAAAAGAGCAGCTTGGACATTCTGCTAAACTTCTCCTTTTGTTTTTCACAGAGAAAAGATACCCAAATGGGTATCCAAAGACATGAGAGTGAGTAAATGATACACTAAACAACATAGTCTTTTAAGACAGTTGTGGATTACATTGAAACACATCTGCAACAGAAGTCGGGGCCACATTGCATTTGACAAAGTTGTTGACATTGTGGTTTCACCTCAAAGCTGTTTTTTTTTTTCTCCTTATATGCTGGTGTCAGTTCTTTTGAAGGAAGCACTGTTACTGAATTCACTGCTCTTTTTGATGTCCTTGAAGTGGAATAGGAAGGGAGTAAGTTAGGAAGTGTTTGGTGAAGATTAAAAAAAGAAAGGAAATGTTCTCACCATTTATGTCTCCTTTTTCTGAAGCAAAGTGCCCCGGTGGTTGCCGCAATGGAGGCCACTGCAATGAAAGGCAGGTCTGCGAGTGTCAGGATGGGTTTTACGGCATTCACTGTGAGAAAGGTAACCATGTTTATATAAGCCCATCATAAAAACAAATAAAAACAAAGTTATTGATGTACAAAGTTAGTATGTAGTAAGTTGCCCACAGTGCAGTTTAAAACGCATTGCAAATGAAATAATATAAAAAATAAAATAAACATTCAAAATACGAATAATTTACATTACATATTGAAATATAATATTTATATTAATTTAAATATTTGAGATTTTATCGATAGTTTTGGTTTTACTAGATCTCTGAAGTGTCCCATAAAGGTCTCGTACCTGCAACCACACAAACCCATTAACAACAGATGTGAGCATGTTGAGCCTTGTCATAAAGTCTCCACTAAAAAAGCCAGATAGGTTCATAAAAAAAATAAGAGAAGTATAGAGTTAGAAGTAACTGTTTTCTCAGAAAGACAAGCCTCCTTTGGAAACAAACGAGTGCATATAGTTTATTATGATGATGATTATACTCAACCTCAGGGCATCACTTCCCAAAATGCCTTGTGCAAATTACAAAGCGTGGTTAAGCCCGCTATGTACTAGTTTAGATGAAGGAATCGAGCACGCATGTATTCTAGAAAGTTTCTTGTCTGAAAAAATGTGAATTACCCAGCAGGTTGGGAGGCACAAACATGTGTTTTTCATCTATTTACAACTTTAAAGAGCGGTTTACCAAAAAAGGCTTCCATTAGACGCTGAAAATGTTTTCAATATCCTCATTGTAGCTGTGTTTGTACCTAAACCGCTTCCACAAAACACCTTTCATCCAATACAGCTTTTGGCTGATTTGTTTTCGCCTGCGTCGCTGCCAAAACCACAAAGATTTGTGCTTTGCATATCAAGAAAACCTGCAGCCCAAAATATCTTTCCATTCTTCAACAACAATAGCTGTGTGAAGTTTAATATCTATAGTTTTAACTTAAAATTAGGATATTGTTACTTTATTTTAAGTTTGACCCTGGAAACATTCATTTTTATTTTGCATTAAGACAATTTGAATCATGTGGGCTGTGCTGCTACTAATAAAGTATATATTATGGTGTATTAACTTAAATTTCTTCTTCTCATTTTTAGCACTCTGTTCGCCAAGATGTCTGAATGGTGGCCTGTGTATGAGCCCAGGTGTGTGTATATGTCCTCCAGGATACTTTGGACCCAGCTGTGAGAGAGGTTAGTTTCCAACCATTCATTAAACCATAGATTAATACACTTGAACTTGACTAAAACATGCTATGGCTTTAAATACATATTAATAATGGCTTAACATGACTAATTAACCAATAACAAGACAGGAAATAGTCTAATCACAGTCTCTACATTTTTATTTATTTTTTTGTCTCTAAATGATTTAGACCAAAAGGTCAAAGCCATGAAACATGATCTACAAAACTGTCACATAAATAATTAAAAGCACAAATTGTTTGTGCGTCATTTCTCCTTGTAGTTTGTGATGTGTTCTTTGACTTTGCGTTGTTTTTTCTACATTAACAGCTAACTGCAGCACCACCTGTTTGAATGGAGGGACGTGTTTCCATCCTGGCAAATGCGTCTGTGCCGTCGGCTTTGAAGGGAGCCGCTGTGAGCTCAGTGAGTTCAGCGATGTGTACCTTCATCAACACTGTGAAAGAACAAACTACATTCAGACCACAATAGCAGAACAGATTAAAAGCGATCTAAACAAAATCAAACCAATTTGCAATGAAAAAAAAAAATCAAATGGGTTTTTAGGGGGGAAAATTTGTTAAATAAGAACTGTAACTACTAAAAGGGTATTGTTTTATATGCTTGAGGAATCAGAAAAACAATGGTAGTCTTTATGTTCAAAAGTGGTCAGTACTATTTATTTATTTATTTTTTTTTAAAGAAATTAATGGTTTTATTCAGAAGGAATGCATTAAATTGATCAAAAGTGAAGACATTGACAATATAACAAAAGAGTTCTCTTTCAAATAAATGCTGGGGTTTTTTTCGACTTCCTATTCATCAAATAATCCTGAAAAGCATATATCAGGGTTTCCACAAAAATATTAAGCAGAACAACTATTTTCAAAATTGATAATTAATAAATTGAAAAAAAAAAAAAAAGTTTCCAGAGCACCAAATCAACCTGGACCACGAAACCAGTCATAAGGGTAATTTTTTTATTTTTTTTTTTTAAATTGAGATTTATACATAATCTGAGAGCTCAATAAATAAGCTTTCCATTGATGTATGTTATGATAGGACAATATTTGGCTGAGATGCAACTATTTGAATATCTGGAATCTGAGGGTGCAAAAAAAAATCTAAATATTGAGAAAATTGCCTTTAAAGTTTTGATATATTTACGGTAGGAAATTTACAAAATATCTTCATGGAACATGATCTTTACTTAATATCTTTATGTTGGCTATTGGTACAAATATACCCGTGTGAACTTAAGACTGGTCACATATTAAAATGATTTTGAAAGGATCATGTGACACTGAAGACAGGAGTAACGGCTGCTGAAAATTTAGCTTTGCCATCACAGAAACAATTACAAAATTGTTACTCAAAAATGCCAACTTCCAAGTTTTAGGACTACTAACTAAACAGTTCTATTAACTTCTAACGTAGAGTATTAACTGGCTGTTACTTTATCATCATCATCTTTCAAAGAGAAAGCCGTGTTGTTGTTCTTTGGCAGTAATAGGCTCACTTTCACAAATTGCCCTCAGAGCAGTTCTCCAAGTAAACTTCCTAAGTGAAGTGTGTTCTCACATTAGTGTTAAATGGGCCGGCACCTACATGGGCAAACGCAGGATGTAATGCAGTTGTGTTGTCACCCTAATCACTAATAACAACCTCATGAGCTCACATGCACTCAAGCAGTGTGGCGTTTTATCTCTGGTCATTCACAGAAAGCTTTTTAACTTCCTTTTTTTAAAATTAAGTGCAAGAGATAAAAGCCATTTAGGACTTGCTCACTGAGGTTTGCTTTGAGGGTGATAACAATTATATATACATACGTACTTCCTTTGCTTTAAAGGTCTGTGTCTATTTCGTTGATGTTTAAACGACTCCTCTTTGACCCTGAATTTTTATCCTTTCCTGCTGAAAGGCAGGACGTATTGCAGTACTCAGAGGCGCTTGGTCTGAAAAGGGAGGAACGAGAAAATATTGAAGGAACATCTGTGAAATTTTAATAGCATTAAGCCAGTTGTTGCTTTCTGATCCACTGCAGTATCGTGTTCTCTATCAAAACGGGCTGTGACATAAACGCCCGGAGTCCCGTTGAGGTTGTGTTATGTAAAGACGTCCCCCTCTTTGTCTGGTTTCATGGGTATGGATTTCGCTGATTTGTCAAGGAACAAAGAAGCTGCTGAAATTCAGTTGAATCAAATCTTGATCAAATATGCAGGTGTAAGAGGATCCGAGAGTGTTTGGAAAGGGTCCGTCTGCCTGTGTGCCCCTGCTTTTGGTTTTAAAAAGCATTAAATTACCTTTTTATGTTTCATTTAGTTTACTGTACATCATCTGCGTGCATTAATTTTTACTTTTACACTGAAAAAAAACACACACATATATACATATACATACATATATACACACATACAGTATATATATAATAAACAAATAAATAAATTGTCTCTTTTCAGGAAAGTGTCTAAACATCCTTAAAGCAAGTTCAATTACTGTAGTTTGACAAGAAAAATTGCAAAGGGAAAAATAAGAAAAATAAGCTTGGTGCGGCATACAATGGCAAACAAACAAATGAATAAATAAATGTATAACTTTTGTGTGCACTGAAAAATGTACATTGCATATTTTCTATAAATGTATTTATATAAATATAATATGCAATATAATTTTAATATGTTTAAGTATATGTAATTTAATAGATTTCTGTTCAGAATGACAGTCATAACATTTTTGTCTTATATTGAGTATAAACATCCCTAAAGCAAGATCAGTTTCTGTAGCATAAAAAAAGAAAAAGTAAGTTTTATATTGTAAACCCCAATAAATAAAGAAATAATGTAAAAATTGAAATTTTATATTTTATATAAATTTAATTTGATTAGATTTTGAAAATAATGAAATAATATAAATTTGATACTGCGTAAATCCAAGTTGCAAAAATAAATAAGTGTATGTGTGTTAATATATTTTCGCAATGTAATTCCCCTACTTCCATTAAAACTGAACAGAGAAATTAATAATAAACAAGAACTATTGTTCAAGATGATCTTATCATAATAATATAAGTTACTAATAGTATAAGTTATTATTGAAACTCCAGTTAGCAAAGAAAAAAACATTCTCTTTTGCAGTCTATTATGTTGTTTTTGCATTTTGGGATTGCAACTAATGAATTTGCGGTTGTTATTTGCAGGTAAATGTCGACAGCCGTGCAGAAATGGAGGCAAATGCACAGGGAGGAACAAATGCAAGTGCAGCAAAGGCTACCATGGCGATCTGTGCTCCAAAGGTGAGATTATCTCGACTTGGCAGAAGAACTGTGGACATATTTGATCAAAAACACATGTTCCACCGCAGCATCGCTCTATGCGCTTTGCTCGCACACAATAAACACACTGAAAAATGAACCGTCGGTGCTTGATTGCACCTTAAAATTTCCACTCGGGCTGCAGGCTTGCTGAAAAGCACAGGATACATTTCTAAGACTAAACACTGCGTCTCTGTGTATGGCTGAATGTGTATACGTGTGTGCAGCTGTCTGCGAGCCCAGCTGTGGAGCACACGGGACCTGTGTGGAGCCCAACAGGTGCCAGTGCAGGGACGGCTGGCATGGACGTCACTGCAATAAGAGTAAGACAACATCCTTTTTCCCAAGGCCAAGATTCTAATTGCCACCTGGAAATGGATTAGAGCAAGAAATCCGCTGTAATGCCAGGGTATTACCATGGATATTTAGACATATTACCATAATAATACCATAGTTTTTTGGAGAAATTATATTCATGGTAGTACCTTGGAGTGCTATGCAATTGAAAACCACTTAAACTAAATGAAAACAGCTTTGTTAACTTAAAAAATAAATAGAAATAAAATAAAATAAAAAATAAAGATTACTGGGAAAATATTAGAATGATTTCTGGGGAAACTCAGTACACACTGCGGAAGGCCTTTGAGCCGAAACGTTTGTGTCTTTGTCCTACTGGTGATGAATGTAGAATGAAGCAAAAAGAAAAGACTGTTTCATGTGAGTGCGGATCATGGTTTTGTATAATAATGGGGAAACTAAATTAAAATAAATTTTCATGACCCAATGAAGCAAAGTTTATAGTTTTTTTTTTTTTTTTTATTAATTAATGGTACTTTATAAAACCTGAAACCTGTACAACCCACCTGCATTAAACATAAAAATGACACTAGATAGCAATAATGAGAAATGCAAAAAAATTTAAATGATACTATTATGCATTAACTTTTGCCGCCCTAAAAACACTAAAGCAAAATTAAATAAGCTGAAACTAGAAAATGTAGAAATAAGGAAGAAAAACTTTGTGTAAACAAAAACTAAACTCAATTGAAAAGGGAAATTAAAAACAAAATAAATATTATGCTTCAAAATAGTTAAATTTGATTAACCTGTGAATGTCACTATAAATTAAATGTATGAGAGTAAGATATACAACTGGCCTTACAAAAACATACTGTGTCGTGATATAAAATAATAAAATAGTGAAATACTTAATAAAAATTAAATATTTAATATAGACGATGACTTCTGCATGGCATCTGGGTTATTACATTTTTTAATTTACTATTTTTCCATCTCAGTAAGTCGTATTGAACAGTCTTTATCAAACTGACCACAGTTTGCACCATTTGAACTAAAACCCTGACAAAAATACTTGTTTTTTATACATTCACAGTTTCTTATTTGTATTTTTGATCATTATTCAAATTTTTTATGGCATGGTATCGCCACACACTGTTATCACAACACTATCTCACGACCAATTCGTATGTATTTTACGAGGTGGCTAATTCGTATGAATTCATACGACTTTGTACGATTTGTCTAGACCCCAGTGACGGGTAGGTTTAAAGGGCAAGGTTAGGTGTAGTTCATTCATACAAATTCAATTGTGCAACTCGTAAAATGCGTGCGATTTTGCAAAAATCGTATGAATTTGTACAAATTTGTACGAATTAGCCACCTCCTAAAATATGTACGAATTGCCGTGAGTTACCTGCTGAAATGGTTGAGCAAAATAAACAATTTTTAACTAGTATTTTTCCATACTTTTCCTAGCCAATTAAGTAGTATTGAACTATTTTATATCAAACGACCACAGTTTGCATCGTTTGAACTAAAACCCCCAGCAAATACGGCTTGGCTCTCAATCATAAATGTTGTTCTGAACTATGCAACACATTTTTAACGGCTCTCTTCCTCCAGGATTTCGTGGAGGAGTCTCCAACAGCCAGCGGGTCTCTGGTTCCAAGCACAAGTCACAGCCCGTGGCAGCGAAGGACACGAAGGAAGTGCCTGAATCCAGTCAGCCCTCTGAAACCAACTATGTGGTTTAAGCCTCCAAATTTTGGGCCAATGGCCCCTCCATTTCAACATCGCCTTCTCCGGAACAAAGCTTTTATCCTCCTCTTCCGATCCTCATCGGGACACTCCCAAGCTGGACTGCTGCTTTCTCAGAGCGAGACTTGTTTTTGTAGTACAGTCACAGTGTCTTATTTTACCACACTAGCGCCTTTGATATAAAATCTCCCACAGTCACCCTTCATCGAGCTTCTGTCCTGCGTCAACCGAGAGGGGAGTGAGTCACATGCTTGTGGTGAGCGTCTGTGATGTTTGCGCAGTTTAGCCTCAGATGTGGCGCTGAATCAATGGGAGAAGTGTACGTTACGATCCGAGAACTTCCGGGTGCGGATCCGGTTTTTCTTAGGAATGTAATCGCTGTGTTTGGCTTGTGCTCATGGTTCGTCTGATTTAGTAAACATATTGTCGTCATTATTGCCACTAACATTCTTTTTCATGCAAATCACACTTATGTAGTAGCTTCTCCAACAAGTACTTGTATATGTATCCTATTCATGCTATGTAAAATGAAAATATATAGATATATATTTAGATATGGGTAGACAGTCTTTAAGTTTATGCTTAAAGTTTTCATACTTATGTATAACAATGCACATAAGCTGCTTGTGATGTCATAAACAAAGCCAAAAAGTCTTAATTTTTCATGTGACTTCATTACAGAAATAAAACAGTTTTCATGGAGCCTGTGAAGATGAAGTGTTTGTTTTTTTAACTGTCATTATTAACTCACCCTCATGTTGTTCCAATCTTGTTTGGCTAACTTTCTTCTCGGGCTAAAGGCCTGTTCACACCAAGGATGATAACTATATAATAGCGATAAATATATAGTTCTAAAAATTGATCTCAATTTTAAAGAATAGCAGAGTCCACACCAATGACAAAGGCACATGAAACGATATCGTTGGAATCACTTTCAGAACTATTTTTCCAGCTGATGAACGATAAAATCAGTGACACCCAATAAATCCTTTTGTAACGAGTGTAATAATTTAAAGCAGCAGACATGCATGCACTTTGAATAAACAGACGATATCGTCTGCTGGTGTGGACGCTAATGTAGTTATCTTTTTAGTTATCGTTCTTGGTGTAAACAGGCCTTAAGCCTGTCAAGCTATAAAAAGGACACAAGGACCACAAAAGCGTAAAAATGAATGAATTTGATCACATGAACACATTTGAATCAGCTCTTTTAATCCAGTTGGATAATCCAGTTTACAAAACTGAGCCATTCGCAAACTGAATGGATTTGGTTCTTCAGTTCAACTCACTCAATGGCTGTTGAGGTAACATCTCACTGAAGGCGATTATCAGTGCATAACATCTTAAATTTTGGCCTGTTCCTCACCCAAAACCATCCAATGGCTGCAGAGGAGATGAAATATAGTCATATGGTGTACTTTTATGATACCTTAATGGTGCTTTTGAGTTGTTTTTGAAGCTTGAAGGCAGAATGGCATGGGTTAAATAATAAGTTTAACTTTTTTCCCTTAAGTCTTCTTTGTCTGGAGTATGAAAACTCCAGACAAAGTCACAAATTATTGGAAAAGGCTAAAGTTTAGAGAGTAAATTATATTTACTATAGTTCAAAGGTTTTTAATGTTGAAATTAGTCTCTTATGCTTACCAATGCTGCATTTGTTTGATCAAAAACAAAAAAACTGTAATTTAAATATGTATATGTATATGTATATATATATATATATATATATATACATATATATATATGTGTATATATATATATATATATATGTATGTATATATATATATATATATATATATATATATGTATGTATATATATATATATATATATATATATATATGTATATATATGTATGTATATATATATATATATATATATATATATATATATATATATATATGTATATGTATATATATATATATGTATATATATGTATATATATGTATATGTATATGTATATATATATGTATATGTATATGTATATGTATATGTATATGTATATGTATATGTATATATATATATATATATATATATATATATATATATATATATATATATATATATATATGTATATATATATATATTTTTTTTTTTTTCCTGTGATTGCAAAGCTGAATAACTCCTGTCTTCGGTGTAACATGATCCTTTAGAAATGAATCTAATATGCTGGTTTGGTGCTCAAGAAAGTTTTCTTAGTTGGAAGCAGTGGCCAGCTTAACATTTCTGTATAAATCGTGATGAATACATGGTTCAAAAGAACAGCGTTTATTTGAAATAGAAATCCTTGTAACATTGTAAACGTCTTTTCTGTCACTTTTGATAAATTTAATGCATCTTTGCTGATTAAAAGTGTTAATTTCTTAAAAACATATTACCAACCTCACACTTTTGTAACAGTAGTGCGTATACACTTAATCTTTATTTCAATTACCTAACAGTTATTGCATCATTTGTTCCACAGGTTTTCTGAACCTATAAGGGAGGATTGTAAAAATAAAGTGGGCCAAGTTTTACGGGCCGGTCTTGCGGCTTCTGTACAATTGCAGGGCGACACTGTGGTGGGTCTCGCTCCATGTGCGCTGGCAGGCAAAGTTGCTTGTTGCTCTCCTGAGCAAAATGAGTGATGCTTTCTGAAAAAATTCCAAGCATTCACATATTTGAGTCGATAGAACGGGTGCAGATGTTTACCATCTCCACCGTCATGAGACGAATTGTCAGATGTTGGTTTGGTAAAAGTCACATCATGCAAGTGGAATGTTGATGTCTACTTACCAAATACATAAAGCCTTGTGCAACAGCCACCTGGAAGAGCATTCATCCATTGAGCTTTAATCTCTCAAAAAGCAATCTTTGGTTTTCAAGGTAGAAAAGGTTTGGAGAATTGCAAGATTCTGAGGCTTGTCTATAAATTCTGTCTTGGTAAAGAAGAATGATGGCAATGTGCATGCCATCATACATACATATGCAGGACCATTAACACATTACGCCAATTAACCTCTACAGGGGGCGCCGATCGATCAGCCGTGCTTCCCGCCTCGGTCCAGAGGAAGCTGGTGTGGTGGCCAGAGAGGACAGGTGAAAATAAACAGCTGGTCGGGTGATTATTTGTCCTGTTCCACATCACATAGCAGCTCGGCCCACCATGATTGCCCATGGGAGCCACGTGAATTTGCCCTGTCAGGTCACCTTTCATGGAGGAAATACAACAATAACAAAAACACTATGTGGAATGCCAAAAATGTAGCAGGCAAATGAAATGGCGGTAACCATGGAAACGGAGTCATTTCATGCCCGTGAATTTTCCAGACATCTGGTAAGTTGCGTTAAGCAGGTGCAGTCTGGGTACGAACAGGTATGTTCCATTTATATCTGCCTTTGGGCGATGGAGCGGGTACTTCAGAAAGATTCGGTCTATTGAGAATCAATTGAAATGTTCTCTCCATTACAGCTCATATAATGGCTCTTCTGAGAATCATAACATTGGAAGATTCACCTTCTAATCACGAAGGGAGGAACAAAGGGCACAAAGGGGTATATGTGAGCTAGAAATATGCTAGACATACTTATAAGTATAATCCAAAATCAATATTTAAGCTCAGCTTAATGCTTGATTTGTCTCTCTTCTTTAAAAAAAAAAGCTCATGAATGATTAAAAAAAAACCGTCAGCCAATCAGAATCCACAGAAATTCTAATTCAAAGAGAATACAGAAGTCCATATCACCATTAGATATATATATATATGAAGAAGCTGCATTCAACCTCTCCAGACACGTCGATGCGTCAACCTGTTGTCACTCACAGTAAAAATCACAGCAAAACTCAATATTACAAGTTATTAAACTATGGTAATTTTTAATGTCATGTTTGCTAATGCATTCATCTTGTGTTAGTTCAGCAATATCATCTGCTAAGGACTGGCTTTGGCCATTCCAATATGGCGGACAGCTTACGTATAGCGGCCCACAAAAACAGCTGCTAATGAGGATCTATGTATATAAATCTATGGTCACTCTCAAGAAAAATCAATGTGTTTGGTTGTAAAAATCACTAAGATTTACATACCTGAAGAAACAGGATAACCTTTTACACACGAAAATGTGGTTTTATATATACAGGTGCATCTCGATAAATTAGAATGTCGCTAAAAAGTTAATTTTTTCTTGTAAGTTATTTCAAAAAGTGAAACTTTCCTATATTTTAGATTCATTGCATGTAAAGTAAAACATTTCAAAAGTTTTTTTGTTTTAATTTTGATGATTAGAGCTTACAGCTCATGAAAGTCAAAAATCAGTATCTCAAAATATTAGAATATTTACATTTGAGTTTGAATAAATAACCATCCTTACAGTACAAATTCCGGGTATCTCTTGTTCTTTGAAACCACAATAATGGTGAAGACTGCTGACTTGGCAATGATCCAGAAGACGAACATTGACACCCTCCACAAAGAGGGTAAGTCACAGAGGGTCATTACTGAAAGGTGTGGCTGTTCACAGAGTGCTTTATCAAAGCATATTAAATGCAAAGTTGACTCGAAGGAAGAATTTGGGTAGGAAAAGTTGCACAAGCAACAGGGATGACCGCAATCTTGAGAATACTGTCAAGCAAAGCTGATTTAAACACTTGTAAAAGCTTTACAAGTAGTGAACTGAAGCTGGAGTCAGTGCATCAAGAGTCACCACGCTCAGACGTCTTCAGGAAAAGGGCTACTAAGCCACTTCTGAACCAGAGACAACGTCAGAAGTGTCTTACCTGGGCTGTGGAGAAAAAGAACTGGACTGTTGCTCAGTGCTCCAAAGTTTCCACAGTCTGTGATGATTTGGGCTGCCATGTCATCTGCTGGTGTTGGTCCACTTTGTTTTCTGAAGTCCACAGTCAACGCAGCCATCTATCAGGAAATTTTAGAGCACTTCATACTTCCTTCTGCTGACAAGCTTTATGGAGATGCTGATTTCATTTTCCAGCAGGACTTGGCACCTGCCCACACTGCCAAAGGTACCAAAAGCTGGTTCAATGACCATGGTGGTACTGTGCTTGATTGGCCAGCAAACTCGCCTGACCTGAACCCCATAGAGAATCTATGGGGTATTGTCAAGAGGAAGATGAGAGACACCAGACCCAACAATGCAGATGAGCTGAAGGCCGCTATCAAAGCAACCTGGGCTTCCATACCACCTCAGCAGCGCCACAAACTGGTCACCTCCATGCCACGCCGAATTGAGGCAGTAATTAAAGCAAAAGGAGCCCCTACCAAGTATTGAGTACATATACAGTAAATGAACATACTTTCCAGAAGGCCAACAATTTACTAAAAATGTTTTTTTTTTATTGGTCTAATTAAGTATTCTAATTTGTTGAGATGTGAATTGGTGGGTTTTTGTTAAATGTGAGCCCAAATCATCACAATTAAAAGAACCAAAGACTTAAACTACTTCAGTCTGTGTGCATTGAATTTATTTAATACACGAGTTTCACAATTTGAGTTGAATTACTGAAATAAATAAACTTTTCCACGACATTCTAATTTATTGAGATGCACCTGTATATAGGCTATGTATTAGTTTTACTCATTACAGCAGTGTCCACACCACAACTATAACGATAAAGGCATCTAGAAACAATATCGTTGGAATCACTTTCAGAAGGATTTTTTTTTCCAGTTGATGAATGATAAAAACATTGACACCCAATCAGAATCAATCCCGCTATAAAGAGCTTGAGAATTTAGACACGCATATTTTAGAATAAACAGACGATATCGTCCGCTCGTTTTTAAACTATATGGTTACTTTTTATTGTCATGTTAGTTTAGCAGAATCATCTGTTGAAGTCTATTGCAGATACAGATACATGCATATACTGTAACTATGGTTGCCGCACAGTTAACTTCCTCTCAAGCATTCAGGGACTGGCTTTGGCTGTTCCAATATGGCGGACGGCTTATGTATAGTGGCCCATCGAAACAGTTATTAATGAGGAATCTATGTATATCTATGCAAACCCATAATTAAGGGATTTAAACAAACCTGAAACAAGTGCCTGGAATTTACACCAGGGAGCTTCACAGGAGGAAATTTGACCTCGCCAAATGACAGCACAATCCAAGAAGAAGGATATGAAGATGTTGTAAAGGCCCTGCAAGGAGAAGCAGAAGTCATCAGTATGGTGAGGTAGTTTGAGTCTGTTTGTGCCAGTCAGGAAAATTCCCCTGTGGTGTGGAGGAGAAAGACAGAACCAACAAAAGCAACGAGCGCATTATGCCCACTGTGGCGAAAGGTTCTCGTCATTGTCCCGGCAAAAGAGAGGCAATGAAAGCAGGACATCAAAGGCTGAGCAGGAGAATGGGCTGTCTGAGCCAAGAGCTTTAGATCTGCTCTGCCCCCCATACATAATCACCCCGCCGGAAAATACAGTAGGCTTACAGGTAGAGGTCGAGAACACGGCAGCGCGGTTACTGGGGATGGGCACTGACTCTTGATGCAAGGTGTCATTTAAGGGTTAAGAATGGCTTAATTATGAACATTGGCTTTCTGGATTGAAACATTTAAACTTAATAGTGAAGAGTAAACTATGATTCATACCAAAATGCATAAATATCTATCAAGGTTTCTGGGCTTTTTGAACAATCAACTTCCATGATGTTTCAAGTTAAGTGATTGACTTACTAATTTTACTTTATGTAATTTATATGCAAATGCACACGCTGTTAAAAAAATTGTTTCCTTATAAATGAAAGATTATTGGCATTTTAGAATAAATTAAATAAATAAAATTAACTAAAAAAGAAAAATAAAACTTTCCAAAAAAGACAAAAGAAAAATACAATTTCAGTCTTTCTATTAATTATTTCTGAAATTTACTAGTAATTTCTGCGTGAAAATTATTTATACACCATTTTGGTAACACTTTACAATAAGGTTCATTAGTTAACAACATTAGTAAACATGAACTAAGAATGAACAATACTTCAACAGCATTTATTAATCTTAGTTAATGTTAATTTCAGCATTTACTAATGCATTATTAAAATCACAAGTTGTGTTTGTTAACATTAGTTAATGCACTGTGAACTAACATGAACTATCAATGAACAACTGTATTTTCATAAACTAACATTAACGAAGATGAATAAATAGTGTAATAAATGCATTGTTCATTGTTTGTTCGTGTTAGTTAATACATTAACTAATGTTAATAAATGACAATTATTGTAAAGTGTTACCACCATTTTTTCCAGTGTTTGCAAATGTATACACTGGAAAAAAAAAGGTTTTCTTATACAGATTGTTCATTGAAAAATTTATGGGGATTGGGTTTAACAATGACAACAAAAATACTATTTCAGTCTTTGTACTTATAAAATCAGTCTTTTTATTTTAATCTTTCTAATTTTCAAATTTCTACTAATTATATGTGAAATTATTGCACAAAAAACGGTTTCTGTATACACACACACACGCGCACACACACACGCGCACACACACACACACACACACACACACACACACACACACACACACACACACACACACACACACACACACACAAGAATTCTAATGGATAAAAATTTTAATTCACCACAGAAATTTCTATAATCTTTCCATTACTTTTTAAGACTTTGCATGACTTTCCAAGACTGGGAATCAATATTTGTCTTGATACATCCAGATTTTCCTTTGGAACCCTGATGTATGGAAACCGTTAATTCTGAGACTCTTTTGTTTCAATTGCATGCCCAAATTCTTTCATTTCTTTTAAACATTGATGAATCTGTTCTTTAATATTGTATAAATAGGTTTGTCTATAAACATGTGTGTGGCAGGACTTTTATTGTTAACAATAAAACAGCAAACAGTGCAAACAGGCAAAAAAGGCTAAATGAAAACACCTCTGAATCCTTTAGAGAGAATGCCAAACCACCCACTCCATCAAACTAAACCTGCCAAGAAACATCAGACAGAAACCTGCTGTGCCACCTTCTTATAATATGGTGAAATGCTATAAATAAAGGCTAGGAAAATTATACAGGAATTACACAAAAAGAGGTAGGAAAATGCATTAACAAGCATCTTCCAGACGTGTGCAATAATGAGACTCTTAAATAAATCACCTCGCTAGGACTTTGAAAAGCGATCACATTTACACGGATGGTGTGCTTTAAATTTCCAAGCCTATATGATTGTGTGCATAGTCTGAGTTGTAAAGTGAATCAGTGTCTCTGGAGAATAGGATCTTTCTCTCTTGTCTCAAGACAGCCCTGCCCTGCTTCTCCTGAGACAAAAACACTGACATCAAAGCTTTGCTGTCATCGTGCAAGAATTTCCGAGTGCCCCCATCCTTCAAGAACCAGCCACCCTGGAATTTTAAGTGGATTTCTCCATCCCATCTCTCCCTGAGTTCTTCTGAACAGAACGGGTGAGGGGGATCCAGTAGTGTAGATGGCAAATCACGTGACTTCTGAAACTGAGATGAAATGGAACTCCTCTCATGCTTTTTTTTTTTAGTATCCACTCCCTTATGTAGACATGCATATAATCCAGAAATTAAGTCCACTTAGGGTCAGCAGCAGAGGACATTAGTGTGTTTGATTATATATATATATATATATGTATATATATATATATATGCATGTATCTATATGTATATATGCATGTGTGTGTGTGTGTGTGTGTGTGTGTATATATATATATATATATATATATATATATATATATATATATATATATATATATATATATATATATATATATATATATATATATATACACACACACACACACACACACATATAAATAAATTAAAAACACATATATACACACACACACGTAATATGGCATCAGCGGTATCATATGGTAAATGTTACACATACATACACTTGTGAGTGAGTGAGTGAGTGAGTGAGTGAGTGATAGATAGATAGATAGATAGATAGATAGATAGATAGATAGATAGATAGACAGATAGATACCTCTTTTAAGGATTTTAGTCTTTAATCAAAAATGTTTTGTAGGAATGAACTTTTTTTTATAACGGAAACAAGTAAAGATGTGGTGTATAAACAACTCTGACTCTAAATTCTGATTGGACTGGTTTTGTTCAAAAACAGTCAACATATAGCCTATATCTCAATAAACTATGGTGAATAATACTACTAATACTAATCATTATTATTATTAATTAAACCTTTTTGTAGGTAATATTGCTATTAATATTTTATGAAAGAAAACTTTCCACCTTACATTAAAATAAGAGATTTATATATCTCACACCACTAATTTCTACCTTTTAACCAATGAACTGTTAAGAATTACACAATGTTGTTAATGTTCTTAGATATAGCCTATTGAAGTTATTCAACTTTTAAACCGGGGGTCCTGGGTTCGGTTTAAAATCACTTCCAGTCAGTGTACCGCGGTTAAGAGTGTGTAATACTGCCATCTATCAGTGATACAGCGACACTGCATCTATGTTGTCTGTCACTCCAGCGCTATGGCCAAACAGGAAGCGCCCGCACCCCTGAAATCTCTGAACTCGAACGATCCAACATACATCACTTTTATTAATAAATCCAGCCGGAATGCCGAAGCGTGGTGGCTAGACTTCGAGGGGAAGCCGGTGTCTTACGGCGCCATACAACCGAGGAGTTCGCTTCAGATGAAAACCTTTTTGAGTAAGTAACGTTACTGCAGAACTAGCACACTTAACCAGGTTCCCTTGCCGACTTGTACTAAAGCAAGTATTTTCCAGCTCATCCGTGGATCTTCACAGCCCTTGACGGAGCTAAACTGCAGGTTAACCTCAGTGAAGTTTACTTTCCAACTCCTGTGCAGTATGAGGCGGACGGATACCCGCGGTACCAGCCTGTCTATGTCACTGCACCAGGTGCGTTAGGTTCTTCATCTTAAAATGCTTCGTATGCATTGATATTCACAGTACTTTCGTTTTAAATGGATATTTATGCTTTGTTTTATCAGTGTACTCATTACAAGAATACTGTATACGGTTAATCAGGAGTATCGTGAGAAAAAAAGACATCTGCAAGCTGGAAATCCCCGAGGGTTTGAGAAAAGACCTCAACCGTGTTCCTGATTTAATGAGAGACATTCAGATTTTAGCTGCCAAGAGATCAATAAATGGTTCAAACTGACCAGTTTCAATCAAACAGGAAGCAGAACTCATTTATGATTTCATGTTAAAGTGGAAGTATGCAGAAGTTCATACTTTTAATTTCCTCGACCAATCAGATTCGAGGATGGTAACTTACTGTTGTACATGAAAACAACAAATATGGGTTTTAAAGAATTTTATTTAATTTTTTTTTTTACACCAAAAAACATTATACAACATCTCAGTTTTTATGTGTGACCATTTTGCCCTTAAAAAAAAAAAAAAAAAAATCAATGACAGCAATATATTTATGTTTTATGATAATAATTAATATTTTTTTTATGATGAATATTGCACTTTGGATACAGGCATATAGAGGTCCCTGAATATTAACGTTCTCAATTATTTTGTAATTTTTTAGTTTATTAAAACGAGCAGACTGACATAATGGAAAATATTTTGATGCATCTGAAACTGACTGCATGCTGCTTTAACGTTGTTTGTTTATTGAATGTTATATTGTGAGACCAAAAACTGCAGCAAATAAAACTGCGTTTAACTACATTTGAAAACCTTTGCATTATGATTTCATTATAGTTTTTTTCTTTTTAGTTAAAGCATCTAGACATCCCATACACAAATCCATATTAAACAAAATGTCTCAGGCTTCATGTACAGTTTGTTCGCAATGCATAAACACTGATTCACAACAACACCCAATTAAATATGAAAAAGTACCATGGATTACAGATCACACTACAGTCGACTAAAAACTGAAATCTAAGCAACACAGCAGATCAAGTTAAGTTGTACAATCAGGTTTGTAACATTCACATTTGGCCATAAAATTACAAATTTTTGCAAGCTGAAAGTATGCAGCTGGTTGGGAAATATATATTTTATCAAAATCCAAGGAGTTTGCTGTTTGCCCAATTAGAAGAATAGCACACATACTTCATTAATTCTCAACACTGCAAAGAACTGCAATGCAAAGAAATTAATTATATTCTATTCAGTGCATTTTGAAGACTTTTATTCAAATAAATATTTCATATTATGTGGTCCACAATGTTTTTTGCAGAGATCTGAAATGCTTAATTTGGATACTAATTAATAACACATTTTATTATTATTATTATTATTATTATACAGGGAGTCCATTAAATTAAAGAATATTATGTTTATACCACTCCCAGCATTGCACTAAGAATTCACCTCTGAAAGTGAAGAAGAGCATCAAACATTCAGTGTTTCTTCATGGAGTCAAGGATGCGCAGGATATAGATGAACAGGTTGACTATGTCCAGGTACAGATTGATGGATGCCAGGACGTGCTCCTCCGGTGACAGCTTATGCATCAGCAAGTGGGTATCGAAAATAATGAACCCGCAGAACAGCAGAGCTCCGGCCCCAGCGAAGACCAACTCCATTGTGTCATTGTAGAAGAAAAGCTGAAGGACACAGAGTTGCACAGCTGATGAAATGTGTGACTTGACAAATACAAGTCAATCAATTTGATAAATAATGTTGAATCCTATTAAATAATATAAACGTATATATATATATATATATATATATATATATATATATATATATATATATAGGTAGTTGACAAATAAAAATTGGACTGTGTCCTATGGTGTGACAGCAAAAATGTAGAAAAACAAATAACATGAGAAAAATGTACCTTCATTCTTAGAGTTACAAATAACATGAGAGATTTTTTTTTTTTTTTTTTTTACATTTTTCCGTCATACAATAGGACACATTGATATGTCAACTATCCATATATAAACACACACACACACACTTAAACCAACATAATATTTTAACTTCTATTAAACTATTAGAGCATTCTGTTGAATTTAGCCATAGACTCACCCTCATAAAGCTTGCAATGATCAAGATCCACAGGCCAGCAAACAGACTAAGCAAAAAGATGACCAATTAGGATTTTTTTTTAGCATGTGAATTATTAAAAACAAAACAACGGACAGACAACATGTTGCAGCAGGTTGTCTATTAAACAGACTAATAATCTGACTGAAGAAATTCTTCAGTCCTCCTCACAAAGACATTCATTTTTCCTCCCAGCGACTTCCCATGCCGACAAGTGGACCATGCATCACATCATATAACAGAGTTATGACTCATGGAGCCCCATTATTTTTGTTACATTTCATTTTAATGACTGGAAAGAAGAATGTATCTCCAGAGACAATTTCTGCCACAACGCAAGAACATCATTCCGCACGATTCAGGAGCAAATGGATTAAAACAATAATTCTTGCACTCAGTTACTGTGAAGAATGTGACAGATCCGGGCCTTGAGCGGACGAGAAAGAGAGAATTACCTGGCTCCGAGCTTGCTGAAGTCTCTTTTAGACTGGAAAGTGTAGGCAGTGAGGCCCAGGAACACAGCAGACGTGAGAACAAAGGCCTGAAGCACTATGGAGTACTCATAAAATGTCACTGAAAGCAGAAAAATATAGTATCAGATGATCCATCAAGGGAGTATCCATTAATATTATGTGACTGGACTTCTATAAATTAAGAAAATGAATGAACATACCCGCAGTGGCTACAGACAGAGATTCCAACAGAGTCTGCAAAAACATTTAAAGCCATTACATTGCAGTACTTCATTTTATATATATATATATATATATATATATATATATATATATATATATATATATTACACAATACAATATTAGATTTATTCTTTTTTGTGGCATACTCACAAATCCAAACAGCAAGTAAAGATTGATGGGGTGCTGGTGACGGTACACAGCCAAGGCAAGGAGCAGGATAAGGGATCCGATAGCAGATATTAATACCAGAGCGGGACTGAAAAATGAACAGAGAGCATCGCATTATTGACAGATTAAAGTGCAGTTTGTACCATTTAACAGCCACAATGAAGTGGTGAACCTACAGGGGAGGATGTGCTCTTCTTACCTTTCGTGCACAAAGTTTTTAATGGGGTTACAGAGCATGAAAAGGGCAGATACAGCAGTGGTGATGATAATCTGCAGTGACAGGATGCTGTAGACCTTGCGGAGGAAATCTAAAAAGAAATAACACTTGAGCATCAACTCTTCAACCATATATTATATTCAATTTCACACAAGATGTCTGGTTTGTTGTTTTGCTTCACTGGGTTTATTTACATTCTCAAACAAGATGTCTACCATTCTCACTAAACATTGATAAGCAGGTTTGACAACTATATAAGAAACATGTAAGCTTTCTAAGAAAACTAATAGTCACATTTAAAAAAAAAAAACAATCAATAAGGAGCCTCATGACAGACTGATTATACAATAGTAGTTTCTTGAGGAGCTTCATCTCGGCAGAAATGAAGCAAAATCCAAGGAGTTTGCTCTTAATGCCTAATTAGAAGAATAGCAAACACACTCCGTTAAATCTAAAAATTGCAAAGAACTGCAATGCATACAATTAATGAGCCTCGTGACAGCTGATTTAACATTTGTGCCGTATGTCTCCTGTTTACCTGGCCCTCATGATGAAATAAGGTGAAATAAATTATTTAAATGAAACAGGGATCCCCACTCCATCTGTTTCACATGTTATTCATCTCCAGGCAATGTTGTTATATAGAGTCTGTATTACTGATTACGTAGACACCAAAGGCTTTTAAATACATGTAAATTGCGACTCACCCATCCGGATGTGGACGCTCGCCGTCGCGACGTTCGTGCCATAATTAAAATCATCCTCAATGGATGATCGTGGATACTTCTCCTGATTCATGTTTGATAGAATTAAACGCGTATCATTTACTCATAAACACAAGTGATTATACGAAGCTCTCTTCCGTCTTTCTGTGGATTTTTTATCGTCCTTCAAATACGTGCTTACTGCCACCTATCGGATCATAGAGACCACTAACAGTAAGATTAGTATGTTTTTAATGCTGTGGATAGTGAGATATCCTCAAATACACTAGTCAGTAATATTATACTTAAGTTGTCATTGCGTTACATGACTGCTAAACAAAACGTTTAATTGACTGCCAAATGCCTACGTAATACTAAATTATTAAAGATAATAATAATAAAAATATATAATGTAGCTGTATAATTGATTTTGGTAATATAAATTATTATTTTATCCTAAAAGTAAATCTACTTCTACCCTAAAATATCAAGGAAGCTAGCATAATGCATCGTTTGATGCTCGATTGAATCGGTTCTATTTAATGAATCATTAGTTGGTTAGTAACGGTGTGAATGATTCGCGATTCAGTCAGAATCGTTTAGACGGTTCATACAGGCACTCGAAGAGGTAAAACTACAAGGCGATACGAATACAAGTACAAAAACAGTAGATAAAGTAGAAATATTTACATATCCGTTGAAAAGAAGCCCGAACGTGTCCTACCGTTTGTCAGTGATGAAGAATGATTAAGAGCAACACCTTCAGTGTGAACGACTCGGAAAAGGGCATTTTCCAAACAAATAACCGAAACACGAAAAAGTACTTAATACCAAAAATTACCACAATGTCATACATGAATACATTTAAAACCTATAGCATAGATCGTGTTTATCATTACCCTGTTTGTTTATTGTTACATGACTGAGCTTGAACAACTTTGAAGCACCATAGGCTATAACATTTTGATAACTAATTGCTATTTTTGACAACTATGGAGTAGCATTGCAACTATGGGTCATTTTATAATTGGTACTTCACATCAAAATTACTTGGTTTCAGTTTATAGCCTATAATGTCTTTCATAAGTATACAGTAGTTGGGTTAGTTGTCCATGCAGCTTAAATATTAAACACCCTTTTGGTATTACAGGACGTTTTCCTGGGTGAAATTGTAATCTATGTTATGGACATGTGATTTTAAGAATCATATTTTTGCAGATATCATTGTGATATCCTCAGCAGTGTCAAGAAAGGAATTTTTTAATCATTAATCATTTTTTTAATCATTCTGCCTTAAAGATAATTTTAGTCGTTTTAGTAGATGCTATGCAAAACTCCAATCTGTGTGAATATTAAATATACCCTGAAAAGATAAGAGAACCAGCATTCTAGTTATTTCAACAGACAGATTCTCCATTTTGACTGTTGATTTTGATCATTTCAGTCACATTATTTCCTTGATCAGGTTAACTTTAAATTTGAATATATTAAAATCATAAAAATATTGCAACCCATATACCAAACATAGCTGATAGCAAATTAAAATATGCCTTGACAACTGGTTATTTTCAATTAAATATTGAAGAAAACAAAAAGAGGACACTTATGTTCAAAATCTACACAAGAAAATTATCAAATGATAATTGTCACATGGTGTTGTAATAAATATTTTTTTAGTAATTTGATTAATTCATTTTTCTGATGTGTAGATTTTAGAAATAAACTTATAATGTTGACTGTAGCAGTTTTTATTCATTATTTTGAACTCGCGACCCTCTCATGTCAAAAACAGACACTAAAACAAATGAGGGGACATCAGGGTAATTTCAAGAAAAATGGAACAGGATGAACAACATTTTTTTTTTAGATGAGTTGTTCACATAATGGATAAAACAATTGTTAGAGAAAATATAATCAACATCCAGTGGACATGCAATGTACCCTAAATTATAGAATGACTGGTAAAACCATCTTATGATAACACTATATTGGGATTTTTTAACCCTCAACATTAAACCTTTCTTACACCCCGCAATATAGTACACATTTTGGATGTCTCCCTTAACTACTTTTAAGTGTATAAGGTTACTTAGATGTAGACCTTGTGACAACATAACCCGGTCTTCCTGATTTATACAATTCCTGACATATGACAATGTAAATGAGAATAAAAATGACAACATTTGGAAGACTAGTTTTGCATTTTCTAAATATTACCAATTATCCCCCAAGCACAGCTTGCACCTCTAAGTATACACTATTATATAGGCTACAGCACAGGTCATTCAGGAGATGACCTTGGAGAACACGAATTAGCGCACATCCAAATTCAATCACGATTCTTCTTTACATAATTCATTCCAAACGCCTTAATTTAAATTTCCCAACAGGTACGTTGGAGAATACACACAGTCTTCAGTCATCTCTTTTCCATTCTCAGAGGGGTTTCCTGCACCTGCTTCCTTCCTTTGTGGTGCTAATCAGCTAACAAGTAAAAGACAAGTGAGTAAAAGACCCTGCGGAGAGCTCCACCTCATATTTAACCAAAACATGCTCATTCTCAGAAGATTCACTGTGCTATTTTTAATATTCCACTTATTTTATAACCCCAGAAGTGGTCGCAAAGTAATTTCCTTCAGGTTTAATTACAACCTCATCTCCAAAGAGAATACTGTTGTCTTTCTTTTCTGTGTGCGTGTTTTACCGATGGGTTCGGCCATGTAATGACCTGCCTGTGGGATTTGTTTAGTGCCAGAGTTGCTGCATAAGTTGCTCACAGTCTCTCTTGGGCATGCTTAACATAATGCACCACTGCCCGTTGCTTTCCCTCAGGAGCTTGAGGTGGAAGCCAGCTCTTTATGAAGTCCACACAGCATTTCATTAAAGTCTATGTGGAGCCAGCCTCAGGGACACGGCCACATAATTCATTTGGAAGTACACTATCTCCTGCATCCCCTGTATCCATTCCCAGGTGTTTCTGAGTAACCTTATGGCTTATCGCATTCAGGGGATGCTTTCCATCACATCATTTCTTTCATGTGGCACATAGCAGTGGCTCATTTTATATTTCCAATCCTTGTTTTTCCTTTTACGCCATATCAGCTATTACAGGCTATCCTTACAAATAGTTACATTACCAACAATCTTAACGGAATAGTTCACCCAAAAATCAAAATTTGCTGAAAATGTACTCAACCTCAGGCCATCCAAGATGTAGATGAGTTTGTTTCTTCATCAAAACAGATTCGGAGATATTTAGCATTGCATCACTTGCTCACCAATGGATCTACTGCAGTGAATGGGTGCCGTCAGAATGAGAGTCAAACAACTGATAAAAGCATCACAACAAGTAAACCAAATGACTCCGGTCCATCAATTAACAAACTGTGAAGTGAAAATCTGCATGTTTGTAAGAAACAAATCTATAATTAAGGGATTTTACCTTTAAATTTTGAATATTTCGGTTTGTAATCCATAATAATGCTTCCTCCAGTAGCCTGCTGTCCTCTCACATCAAAATCCACCAACATATTTATTTAGACATGTTTTGGTTTGTAAATGGTGCTTGATATGTGCATATTTCTCTCCTGATTCAGACGAGATTTAATTTTTCACTGTTATGAATAGAGCACTTGTATTTGAAGCTACCGTTTTAAGTTAAAAACTTCTTGATTTGTTTATTACAAACATAAATGTAAAGCTTTTTGCTTTACAGGACACTAATTCTGATGGCACCCATTCATCGTAGAAGGTCCACTGGTGAGCAAGTGATGTAATGAGTCTATAAAATCTGAAGAACGAATCTTATTTTCTCCAAATCTGTTCCGATGAAGAAAGAAACTCATGTACCGCTTGTATGGCCTAAGGTTGAGTACTTTTGGGGTGAACTATTCCTTTAAGGCCAAGTCTTTAAAATCATCATGCATGCAGAGGAACAAAGCTTATCTTTAATTTAAGGTGTTTTTGTAACAGCTGGTGTGATTCAAATTAGATCTTATTTAAATTTCCAACATGCACCATTCATCTTCCTTATACAGAGTAATTCTTGTTACACAAAAACAGCCGCTCACTAGATTTAAATTCCTAAACCACCAAAAGCTTTAGAAAAATAAACAACCTTGGTAATCATAATTGCCTTGGAGTCTGTACCCCGAGTGACCACCAGATGGAGCTCTCCCTATTAATAACAAACGTGACACAACCAGAGTAGTTTTAGGACAGCTGCTTTGAACTGGTGCTTGTCAAGCTGTAAGATGCTTATAATTTAAAGTAGTAGAAATGGTTCAAACAAGTGAAAGCTTAATGGTCATGTATCTGAGCTTCTAAGAGAAGAGATGGTGTGATCGATCCCACTCCATCAGCACTGCTCCTTGAGCATGACACTTACCACTTGCTTACTCAGGGAGACAGGAGCTGGAAATGCTTTTCTGAATGGAAAGCATCTGGTAGCCAAGTAGAGATTATAGTCATTAATGACTATGACATATATCATACTTTTATTTTGACATTTATCGTAATGTAATCAGGCACTAAAAGTTCTTTGAGGGTTTGTTGGGGTGCTATGGGAGATGATTTATGATTACACCGGACTTCTTTATTTTTTATTTTTTTTTACTTAAAAGACCCTCCTTTCTTGTGCTAGACTGCATGTTTGATCAATATGAACAGTCATATTGTCATTTTTTTTTTTTTCATAATCCACTTCATTTGGTTATAATGCGGAAGAAATATCTGTTGCTTTTATTGGGCCCCAGTAAAATACAGCTGTGATCCAGTAAAATATTACTGATAAGTCTTTGTCTGATGATGATTACCATACACTGACTTGACAATCATTTTCTCAGCAATAATGACATTTGTGTTTCTATCAGTCAGATTCATGAATGAATCACTATTGATCCAATCAGTTAAACTGGTTTGCCTAAAGGTCTGAAAACATTCACAATTCAGTTCGATTCATTCAGACAGGTCACTCATGCACTGAATCGTTTGCAGTGATTTCTTACATAAAATAGCAATGTACTGAACTCTAATTGATACCTATCAGCCAATGACATCCATTAAAAAAAGCCAACCCGTTCTCACTTGTGAGGAAATGAGATGAAAAAGCAACCTCGTCTCCTAGTACTCCAGGTGGCACACTGGACGAGAAGCATCGTTCCTTGGATTTCTCACAAGTATCGCACACCAGACTTGTCATTGTGTACTCACTTATTCAAGTTTAATGGAGACGTATTATGCCCCTTTTCACAATATGTAACAAGTCTCAGGGGTCCTCAGTATGTGTCTGTGATGTTTCCCCACAGATCATTTATTATATCATTTTGAAAATGCCTATTTTAAGTGTAAGCAGAAACAGGCTTTTTTCATGCATGTCTCTTTAAATGCAAATGAGCTGCTGCTCAACGCCCCCTTTTCCAGAATAGTGCTGTTGCTTTACAACGCGTTACACAGATACTCTACTAAAAAAACATCTGTTTGGTTTTGATTCCGTCTATCGTGTTGAAATCATGCGTTTTAAACCATATTAGTTTAAACTTCTTATATACGGTTTTCTGAGCACACACATCCGAAAGCATGCGCACAGAAAGCATCTGTCACTTGGCATGTGAGTTTTTTTTTTGTGTCTTATTGTGCTTAAACGTTCAAATACACACAAGTTTGTTAAAAACACACGAGTTACTACAGTCGGTTATGTCTGTGAAAGTAAACAGCTGGGAAAGAAATCGCATGTTTATATTAGATCTGCATGGCAGCAGCATAAGATACAGTAAATAAATCAATAAATCAATGAAGGGCAGTGATATTATAATAAGATCCCCTTTCTACGTCACGGGGGGGGGGGGGGGGGGGGGGAGCGAAATCTGAACGGTTTGTTTTTTTCACAAGCTTACAGTCAAATTTACTGGGTTCTTTTCACATTTTCTGGGTTGGCAGATGCACCGGAGACCTCATTATAGCACTTAAACACAGAAAAAGTCAGATTTTCATGATGTGTCACCTTTAAGGAGTCAATTCAAAGAAGTGAATCTAATAAATAGTAGGTCTATACAGGCAAAAGTTAACTTCGAATATGAACCAAATGGCATCAGTGAGTTTCATTTTAGATTTAGTCAAAAACTGTGCAAATGGAAAAAGAAAGGGCAATCAATATTACTATTTCATGTGAAGCATAGACATTATTCAAGCCAAGAATCAAATTTATTAGTGGAAAGTGCACTCTTGCAGCCAAGGGTGAAATCAGTATGTACAAATATTTATCCCAAATAATTGTAAATGCAGTTAAATGGAAAATGATATGAGTGGTGTGGCAGGAATTGATGCTGAAGGCAAATTTTTAAGATGTGGTGCTTCTCGTCCAGTGTGTGATCCTCTTTGCGCTTTATTTTGCTAATGCTGGAGGCTCTTGTTTGAAGGACATGTTTTATGAATCATAACGAGTGATCGAAATGAATATTATTTATCATTTCATACTGAGATTGTTATTTGAGTTGATTGTTCACTCTATAATTTTGTTTAGGCTACTTCATGTTTCTGACTTGAATACGTGACATGCCGTAATATATGCCCAAATTGGAAATGAGTTTCCAACGCGCACTTAAATACAGCATCAGTCATTTCCTATCTGCCCGTGTCCTAAATCTGAACTTATGTCAATGTGAGTGGCAGGGGATACCTGCATCATAAGATGTCAGATTAAATCAAAAGAGCATTTCTGTGTCATCTCTTCACTCGGCATGTTGTTTTATTGTTTCTCTGTTCGTCGGCCATACAAAGGATTACAGCTGTAGGAATCCCCAAATTTATACATAGACGATAAACATCATGCTAACAAAGTATTAAATTTGTACAAAAATACTTTACAGCTCATAATACCTGTCCATTAGAAATAAAAATACAATATTTTAGGGACATAACTGTGACACTGAATCATAAAATTATTGTATACTGAAAATGGACACCCACTATTTTAACTGGCAGTGCTTGACTTCACTAAACGTTTCCACAGATGGAACATTAAAATGACTTGTTTCACTTGACCGGAGTGTATTTGCAGTAACACAGCGAAGTGTTGTAACAAACATGGGTCAAGGAAAGCGTAATGAAAGTGACAACTAACTTTTGAATCAGGGCTTGAAAACCATAATTCAACATGAAGCGAATTGAGAAACATCTCGGTGCATGAGTTTGGGGAATGAACCCGTACCTGAAAGTTTATCTGAAATAAAACAACAACAAAAGACACCTTTTCATCATCGTCAAACGTTCTCCATCAAGTGGGCTTGATGAGGTTTTTGTTCGGTTCAGGTCAGGAGTTGGACCACAATGTGCCATTTGAAAATAGTGAGTAGACAGGATCTTTGAGCACTGACAACGAGGGTGACGTCACTCAATCAAAAGCACAGTTTCACACAGGTGGGTGAGGGTCTTCATTGCCATTAGCGGCTTGCCTATGGCATTTTTTTTTTCTTTACTAACATTATTTTTTTTCCAAGTAGAGCTACAAATGTGATGTTTAGTGGTCTACCACATACGGTAGAACGAATCCATTCTCTCATGATTTGACACTTCGTTTTTTTTCTCTTTACAAATGGATTGAGTACCCTTTGGGTTTACACAGTCTGGAAAAAAAAAATATGTCAGATGAGACATATAAAAACCATAACAGTACCATATACAAATTACCATAATGATTGTTAACTATTTAAACAATGTGGGGAGGAATACAAAAGTCTTTTCAGGATTTTTTTTTACTCATGGACATCAACCCCATGCTTGTGTTTTTGTCATAAGTGGATACTGCAAATTTAAGCAAATGAGATGAATTTGTTCGTCGTAATATTCTCATTTATCACAGACAGCGGAGTAAACAATATGCGAGTACCTACTTGAACGCCTGTCGTTTTCATTTAGGAGATTGATGTTGGAATAAATAAGCTGTTCTATCCTTTGGGCCAATGATGGATTTCCTCAAAATGTGGGGCGAGAGTCTGGAGACCGCAGACCTACGGCGGTTACCTAACAAAGTACAAAGAGATTCGGACCCGAATGACCTTCTCCGTGCCATCAATCTGCTCCGGTACACAGTCGATAGCGACCTCATGCTAACCAGCCATCGCTCAAAATCACACGCATCCCTTATAAATCATCCGCCTCTATTCATAAAAATAGACATCTGTCCAATTTCAAGATAAGGTGCCTTTGTGCCACCCTCTCCTTATACGAGCGACATTGGATTTCATATTTACGGTGATACAGCGGACAGAGAACCGAAATATGGTGTTTTTCATGTAGCCAAGCGCTTGTGTTTTTTTTTTTTTGGACAGAAGTACTACAAAATAGTTCATTAAAAGGTCTCATGCATTAGGTTATAACCCACATTCAGTCACAATTGAAAAATGGCTACCGAATTCATTGTGCTGATTATTTTTTTCCCCCACACACAGCTGTATCCTCTCTCTCATCGAGCGAGAAAAGGGATCTGACCTTGGCATCAGATAGAAGGAAATACACGGACATACACTATACACACACTTGTGTTTCAGTATCACAAAATAGGAGGATCGACGGTTGCTTTTCAAACGTGGAACTTTGACAGACTTCGTGGAGGCTTGCGAAATAAAGTCTTGGGACACGCGCACACTCATTCAAACTCACACAAATACGGACAATCACAGAGTGGCCAGTCCGATATCGTAAGTAAAAGTCTCAGTGTTGCTTTTATGCATTCTTTTTTTGAGTCCTCCTTACAACTATTCTTGTTTATTGGCAATAAAAATCAGGGATGGCACTGTTTCAGGTTTTTTCCCCCACAATTTGGTTTTCCAAGAGGTCAGTGTGGTCTTCGCCGCCATTTTCACAGGGTAAAAACACACCCAGCTTGTCAGGAAAAGACCTCTTAGTCATGGTGGTTCATGCTCTGACTTAGGAAAGGGACTGGGTGTGTGCTATAGGACAACAAGCCCCTCTCGTTTTCCTCCACTAGAGGGAGCCGTTTTAGGGAGGGGAGGGTTCGCTTTAGCACCATGAGGAGGAGCGTTCCACTGCAGGCACCTGGGAAGAGTTCTGCTATAAAGTCTTGTTGGGGTCTCTGTCCTCTAGTCCCGCTAGCGTGGAGTTGTGCTGGCCTTGCTCCAGCCCTGCGGTGGGCTGCTCGAGAGGGTCCCCGGTGTCAGTCCAGTTCGCTGCCTCGTCATTGGACAATGGGTTCAGTTCTGAGGGCTGCGAGGAAACCGGGTTTCGGCTTATGACTAGATCCAGTTTGTTCCCAGACTCTGCTATGAGAGGAACCACTAAGCAGCAGTCAAAGTCTCTAGTCCGGACGTGGTTTATCTGTGGCACAAAGCAAGCATACATTTAAGTCACTTTTTCTGTACTCAAGGCCCTATTGCTTCAATGATGCGGAAAAAACACAGACAGAATTGCGAAACCTAGTCATGAAAATGGAATTTACTGTATAATGCGGAATTTCACATAATCTGGCACAGAATAATGCAGAATGTAACAGAATTTGAAGTAGGGCTGTACACATAAATAAATAGCAATACAAACTGTGTCTGTGTGAAATGGAATTTGGGCCCATGTACTTGTCCCATAATACCATGGGGACTGCATCACAGCAGCTCACCTGTAGCATTCTATCGTATGGCTTGAGTCCTCCGATTTCAGCAGGGCCGCCTGGACGGATATTGTTTACATAAACCCCCTTCTCCAAGACTCCGTCAGACACGCTAAACCCGAAGTCCTCAAGGTCCGAGTCCTTCAAAAGGCTCACCTATGAATGTGGGAGCAGTTACACACATTAAACCTGCTGTAAAGCCAATTTATCAAGAAATTATATAAAAAAACCCCCAGTTTTCCAACCTTATGAAGCTCAACCGGGGTGGGCGACATGATGTCTTTGATCTCCTGCTTCATTCTCCTCATGGCGAAAGCTTTTCTACCGACATCGGTGGGCAGCGTGTTGCTGCGGTTGGCCTGTGTATATTGTGGTTTGTTGCTGCCACGTTCCTGAAAGCTGGCTTGGCGGCCCAGATGGCTTCGGGTGGGCGCAGGATCGTGGTTTAGACTCAAAGAGCTGCCAGACATGATGGTGGCCTGCAGGGAAAACCATGAGGAACGGAGCAGAGTATGAATAAATATAAGTGCTGTAAAGGTTATAGAGCAAAATGCATTCAAAACACACTTTTAAGTAAATTTTAGTGTACAAAACTACTATTCAAAAGTTTAGGCTCAGTATGTTTGTTTTTTTATTTAGAAATTAATACTTTTATTCAGCAAGGATGCATTCAACTGATCAAAAGTGACAAGTAAAGACATTTATATGGTTTCAAAAGATTTCTCTTTCAAAAAATGCTTCTCTTTTGAACTTTCTATTCATCAAAGAATCCTGAAAACAAATATTAATATTAAAACAGAAAAACAGTTTCACAATATTACTGTATTTTTGATCAACTGAATGCAGCTTGCTGAGCTTAAGATACTTTTAAAACATCACCTAAAAAATTCTTACCAACTCCAAACTTTTGAACGATAGTAACATTGACAGTGAAACACCCATAAACACTCATTATGTCAGTTACAGTACAGATGGTGACAAAGCATTTCATTAACAGTTTGTTACATTTGTTTAGTATGTTTACAAGAAGCAAAATGCTGATGGACAACGATACACAAACTTTTAGTAACATGCATTTTTACACACTAATGGGTGGTTTGAACCGCTTCGACTTCCACCATGGCAAGCCATGGCAATGATTAAACAAACATTATGAACGGTGGGCGTTTTTTTTTTTTTTTTAGATGTTTCTTGAAGTCCTTTGAAGATGATCTTCAAAAAGAACCCGGTTCTGGTTCGGCTTTTGCTGAGGACACTACTACACAAAACTGAAATATTTCCACAACAATAAGCCTTGCTGCAGCTCTTCCATCATGCTTAGCATGAGCCCACATGCCTTCGTTCTCTTCAATCCACCGTCATTTGCTAGTTTGCGTGAATCTCACTCAAACTGCACGGAATGGGGATTCCAGGTTAATGACAGGTGACCACACAAAAGAGGAAACTCTTCTAAGCCGATGCATTTGTGGTAAGCAGTGTAAAAAAAATCATTAAACCGGTGATCAGACATGTAAATCATGCACCTTGACACCACATTCAGTCAATTCAGCATGTGAAAAATGAAAACGTGTGACTTTCGTACAATGTTTTTCGGGCCGGGAAACTCAATAGTACATTCTACTGACACAAACCAGAGGCAAACACTTTCATCGAATCCAATTAGGGCCAAAGGGTACATTCAGCGGAAAAGGCTTTTGATTTTATTGTGTTTCCACAGACAAGTGGGATGGAAAGTGAAGGGCTTTCAAAGCGATCCCTGACGTTGAGTACTAAAAGCTTCTCTGCGCCGTCGGCTACTCGTGAGGTCTGCGTTTAACTCAAGGTACCTGATAAAGTGAAGGCAAGAAACTGCTTTCATGAAACGGTTCAAGGTTGGCCACAATGCATGTCAAATCCAACAATGTGTGACATGACAGCAGATATAATCTACTGACAAAATATAAAATGGAATTAACAGCAGGCTAAAGCCCTTTTCCCAGAAATTCGTACTGTTATTTTTATCGTTAAACAGTTCTATCCACGTTTTTGTCTTTTATAGTATTTAAAGGGATAGTTCACGCAAAAATTATAATTCTGTCATTACAGACTCTTATGTTGTTCCAAACCCATATTTCTTCCACATTAAAAGGCATTTTTAGGAAGCCTGCAAGCTCCACCAAATAATCATAAAAGAAATCCAAATGATTTAAAGTCTTCTGAAGCCATTGTTTTGTGTCACGTCCTTAATGGCTCTCAAATCTAATCTCGTTTGCACCAAGTTGACTTGTAAAAACACTATTCGAACTTTGCACCAATGAAATGTATTGAATCCGTCACCTGAATTTCACCGTTACAGCTGAACATTTTGTGTGCGAATACATGATGAGAGATGCTGCCATGTCCTTTCAGGCAGAGCCAAATGTGGCAATATTTCGATTCTTATTGACATATTCAGTTCTCGTTAAGAGTCAAGCATCCCACTAGATGAGGATCTGCTTTATGGTGGGAAGAAAACCGTAATGAGAAACTCAGTCGCTTATCAGACCGATATCAGTGTGTCCCTGTGCCGTCAGAGCACATTTTCTTCACAGCAGGCCGTGCTGTTAACAGGCGAAGAATTTCACCACTTGTTTTTCTGAATAACAACATGTGGAACAATAACAATGTGATAGCCTTAAAATAGGCAGAATTTGTTCATTAGTCTAATGACGGCAACCTAGTTTTCAAATGTTTTTTTTTTTCCCCACAAGCTCTGAGTGCAAATGTTTTTTTAATTGTTATTTTACAAAAAGGTGTTTGTACTGATGCATTTAATTTCTTTTTTTTTTTTTTAGAAGAAAAATATAGGCTGTTGAAAGTTAGCTTCTGAAAGCGTTACAGATGATGTAATTTTCGTAAATGTTTCTGACCAATGAATTCTTTATGATTTTTTTAGTGGATTCAAGCAGTGTTGTTATCTGGGGAAAATAAATAAATAAGTAAATTCACTGAAAAACTTTATCTTAAGATAAAAAATGTTACCTTGATAACTAACTGAAATAAGATATGTTTAAGTTAAAGCAGAAAGCGCACTAAGTTACCAAAATTCAAACCAAATTGAAAACCAAAATATAAAAATAGGGTATATTTTTAGGGGTTTCCAGCAGTGTTGTTATCTGGGGGGGAAATAATAATAAAATAAATAAATAAAAAAATAAAATACAATAAATATGCTGAAAAAATCTTTTCAAAAAATGTTACCTTGGAAATTAACTGGAAAAAGATGAAGCAGAAAGCAGTTAATTACTAAAACAAATTTAAATGCAAATCAAAATATAAAAATAAAAGCCAATTAAAAATATCAATAAATAATACTATAACAGTATATAAATAAATTAGTGCTGTCAAACGATTAAATCGTATCCAAAATAAGTTTGTGTTTACATAATATATATGTGTACTGTGCATATTTATTATGTATGTATGTATAAATACACACTCATACAGTATATATATTTGAAAATATTTACATGTATACATTTATATTTATATAACTGATATTATATATAAATATATTTAATATACAAATATAACATTTTTCTTAAATATATACATGTGTGTGTGTATATTTATATATACATAATAAATATACACAGTACACACACATATTATGTAAACAAAAACTAAAAAAAATTCTAGTATCACAACTAAATTATATTCACTACAGAGATGTTCATTTTTCTTTCTTTTTTTAAAATAATATTATTTATAAATTAAGAATTAATTCATTTTAATATATTGAAATTTATTGAAACGGCTTGGTTTTTAGGTATATTTTAACTTTAGTCGCATTTTTTATTTAATTTTTATATATGTGCAAATATCTTTGCATACATGACTACAAAATTACTCAATATCTATCTCTAGTATGAATGTAAAAAAGCTTGGAACAACATAATTGTGAATAAACGAAGAGAGAATCTTGGTGAACTACACCTTTAACACGTCACAATTCATTTCGAATGCACCCCTAGGATTTGAAGTGGATGCCAGTAGTGGTTGTCTGTGAGCCCCACCCCCCCTTTCAAGCAGGCCCCCAGCAAGAGACACTGAGCCCATTAGCACGAGAAGAGCACTTGGGTGCCAGCGCTACAAGCAAAAGAGGAAGCCCAAAGAAAGGAAAGGGGTACCAAGATGGCCAGGTTTCTCTTATTCAGAAGCCTGTCTGGCTTGTCCTGGAAAAAGAAGGAGCTGTTACACAAAACCAGGGTTGGTACAGCATGCTACTGAAAAAAGATTGTGTAGGGGGGTTGATGAACGGAAAGAGCTATGAATGTAGGGAGAGGGGAATGAACACAAATGGATGCCATTTTTCTTCCCGAGTTACCTCAAGTTCTCGCAGGATCCCGGATTGGCCGCACGTTTCCAGGTCTTCGAGCGCTTGGGACCAGAAGTTCTCTTCCTGGTCTGGCTCAGTCCCGTCGTGTCCCACAGTGAACCTGTTTGAAACACAAACGGGACGTTTTAACCACCTGGTACGTCAAAACAGCGGCATCCAATGAGCAGGCAGGCATCACAGTGATGAACGCAAGGGACGACCAATGATCTGTGCAGGCTATGGTGGGGCTCTTGAAGAGGGACACATACACACACACCCGGTGCGGTCGGACACACTGTGATGGGCGGTGATGTCCTGGTGGATTGTGGGGCTTTGGGTAATGAAGTGAAAGGGCCGGATTGGTTCGGGGAAGCAGTGCAGGTTAACAGGCACACAGCACTGAACCTCACCTGCTGTCTGAGATTAAACCGGTGGGCAGCGTGGATGCCCTGTAACGGGAGATCAGCTTCAATCAATAACACAAACGTCAAACCAGTTCACTCAGTCTGTCACAGTGTTTTAGACTTTACATCTTGTATAGAACACATTTTGAGGGCCTTCATTTAAAAAGCATTATAAAACCATTCTCAAATGACAAAGAAATATGTGTTGGAGAAGACGGGGGACGTTTTGCATTATGCAGTTCTTCATATTTAAATACAGATGCAGAATGCTGACAGTATTTGAAAAGACAGATGCATTAAAGTTGCAATAGTTTCTTCTCCTTAGAACAAGTTTATATTCTGTTTTTCTAGAGTATATCTGATATAGACATGTTTTCTAGATGATCTGTTGTAGCTCCATTTGTAGTAGTTTAAAGTCAACATGAAATAGTTTGCAATCCATTTGACCTCAATATTAGAGTGACAAACAACAACAACAAAAAGTCACATTTTTACAGAGGCATTGCAATTACTAAAAAATTTGAAAAAATTAAATATAATAAAATAATTAAAATGATACATAATAAGTATGATATTATAAATATTATACTAATAAAATCATACATGATATTATACAATCATTATATACATATAAACATCAACACGTGTTATTAATGTTAACTAAAACTATTAACATTATATTTAAAATGAATCTGAAATAAAATAAAATATAAATATTAACTTAAAAATGTAAATGTTGCCTTGACAATTAACTGAAATTAATTGAAAGTTTTTTTAAATAAATTTAAATAAAGTTTAAGTTGAAGCACTAATATGAAAAAAATGCTATAAAGAAAATAAGTTAAGGCTTTAAGATAAAGCACTAAAATTAAAGAAAAAGAAATTAAAGCCAAATAGAAAATAAATAAATTTAAGTTGAAGTATTAAAACTGAAGTAGAAATAAATTAAAGCTAAACAAAAACATGAACAATTTAAAATGATGAACAAAAAATACATTGAAAGGCAATTAAAATGAAAACTGAATATATATATATATATATATATATATATATATATATATATATATATATATATATATATATATATATATATATATATATATATATATATATATATATATAAAAAAATATATATAAAAACAATAATAAATATTTTGATAACATATAAATAATACTAAAATAAAATGTCAACCTTGATAACAAAACAAATCTTTGACAACTGGTTGCATCCGCAGTTAATCACATAAATGCGCAACTGACAAGTGGTAATCCTAATCTGGTTAGTTCCCACTCATCTGCTTTTCAGCCAATCAGCTACAACTACTGGATGAAAGCTCTGCCAGCTGATTAATATTCATGAGCCAGGCTGATTTATAATGTGTCCAATTTCAGTTCATTCCTACACCCCTGACTTTATTCATCAGGATTTAACTGGATTGTGAAAAGTTGGCACATTATGCGCAGATGAACTGTGCACAGTAAAACCAGGGATGTGTATTAAGAAACTAAGCAAATGGGGTCAGCTTTGATTTCATGTTGACTTTAAAGCAGCTCACAGTCACCATTAAACGGAAACTGTACAATCCTGTGAAGAAAGCTCAAAGGGTGATCATAACCCCAGTGTCAGCTAAATACTTTAAAAAGGCCTTTTTCCTTCCTAAGAGCCGCTGGCTTCATTACTGTGCATAGGGGCCCTTTACGCCTTTGATCTACAGCACAATGAATCTGAATTACAGATATTCAACAGAGCTAACAAAGAATAAAGTGAAATCACCCCAGAAACGATCGATCAAAGCTCCAGTAACAGTGCGTTTGACAATACTGTGTGCTGCAGATCAGCTATAATGACTGAGTGTCACATTTTGGGTTGAAACGAAGACTATTACACACAGAATTCAGAAAAATGTTGCTGAAGACCCACTTAATGTGAATATTAAAGTCAGTTCACTTCTAGAAATTGTTTTGATGGCCTTGTCTAAGATTAGATTGTCTTTTGAATTTAATGAATTTGAGAAGTCAACAAAACATTTTTATAGACATGGTTAAGCAGCATTGACTTCGCACAATGCCTTTCTGTAGAGTCTGACACTAAACTAGTCCATGATTCAATGGATACTGACACTTCAGTACTTCATTTTTAGGAAAATAAAGCGGTAATACGTTTTATGGAATAATAATGTCTGCCATGGCAACAAAGTTCATTGCTTCAATCTGTTTCACTCAGAAGCCTTGTGTACTCTGCTAATGTAGTATAAAATCCTTTCAATGAATTCAAGTCATCACATTAACCATCAAATAGACCTGGCGGCTTTCATATATTGTTAATATCTCACGCCAAAATGAAGTCCTCTCATTATTTTTCCATTATTTGTCATTATTTTCATGTTGTTCCAAACCCTGGCTTCTTTCTGCTTAACAAAAGAAGAATCTTTGAAGATCTTCCATGCAGCTCTTGAACATAAAGATAATTGATAAAAATGTCAAGGTCCATAAATGTTTCATGAATGAAAATAACAACATATGAGTTTGGAAAGACACGACGACTAGTAAATAGTGAACCAATCCTATAAAAAAAAAAAAAGAAGATTTATTATATACTGGAATGTGTATTTAAACTGTTGTGAATAATTTGCAAGTAGTATGTTGATGTACCCGCTAGCGCTTGGTCTGTCCCATTCATCCACACCGAGTCCAAAGTCCGGCAGGATGTTGTTCCTCTGCCGGCTGCTGTTCACCGGGGAGAGGCTGCCCCGGCCGGGCTTGGCATTCCTCCACTCATGGCTGTGGAAACTGTAGCCCGAAGCCTGGAAACCTGTGGGAGCTGAAACAAACACACACAAGCAGAGTCCAAAATGTATCTTTTGCTCCTTCTGCCAATAGTGGGTGAATTGAGAAAATGCACTAGCCATAAATATTTCTTATTCGCCATGAAACTGTATTTTGCATTTTAATATAATAATAAGTTTATTGTATTTGCAAAAAAATTAAATATATACATACAATAATAATAAAAACGTTTTAGATAAAACATCGAAATAATTCCACTGAAACAAAACTAATAAATAATAATAATAATAATAATAATAATAATAATAATAATAATAATAATAGTATAATGGGCTGTTTGCACTAAATTTGGTAATAATAATAACCCTAAATTAAATTCAGATAAAATAGCTTAATTACCACATTGAAACAAAACTGATAACTAAAATAAATAAATAAATAAATAATAATAATAATAATAATAATAATAATAGTAGTAGTAGGCTTTTTGAGCTAAATTCTGTTCCATTCATTGTTCCATTGAAATAATAACCTTAAATTTAATTCAGATAAAATAGCTTAATTATTACACTGAAACAAAACTAATAACTAAAATAAACAACAACAACAACAATAATAGCACCTAAATAATAATAGCTACATTCAGCTGAATAATAAGTATAAATTCAACTTAAAATAACTATGATTCACTGAAACAAAACTTCTAACTAACTAATATTTATAATAATAATAATAATAATAATAATAATAACAACATTAACACTGATGGCAAGAACAACAAGCTATTTTAGCTAAATCCAATTTAGAAAAAAATAGATAAATTATTCAATTGAAACAAAACTAACAAATTATTATTATTATTATTATTATTATAAATAACAACAACAACAACAACAACAATAATAAGAGCAATTTAGCTAAATTCAACTGAACTAAAATATTTCAGATGAAATAAACTCAAAACTAAAACTAAAATATAATCATTATTACAATAAGTAAATAAACAAATACATAAATAAATAAATACTGCTGTTTGAAGAAAAAAAAAAAAGCTGTTTGACAAAATGCATTTCTGTGGCTTATGCTGAAAATATCAGCCAACTGGCGAGGTCACAATGTTACTTGCATTTGGCACTTGGCATGTACTTTTGTACCCTGCATATTAGCCTGCTGATAAGAAAAAAAAAAATCCAAAAATCAATTTGAATGTGAATGAGGGAGAGAGAGAGAGAGAGAGAGAGAGAGAGAAAGCTACGGCAATAAACTGTTCCCAAAAGAGAGTACATGTATGCATTATGCTGCTATGTCTCGCACAACACCGACACAGAAGCTCCTGGATGCACAGGTTCCCAGGCTCCCATCATTAATCTGGCTCAAGACTGCTGGAGGGAAGAGTGAAGACTACAGGGAGAGCAGAGAACAACATGCTGGCTATGTTCACACACTCAACTCTGGAGGGAGTCACAGCATTGTGTTTCATACGCTTTGCTCTGATTCTCCCTCGGTGACCACCGCCAAACGCTGCATAGCCTCGGGGTTTTCAGATTCACCAGCTATTCAATAAGGATTAACTGCTTGTGATATGCTCACCCCTCAGGGCTTGAGAAGGTGGAGGAATCCTTAATAAGACTCTCGATAGCTATTTTAGTGTTGCGTCCCTTTTTCAAGGGAAGAAGTGCTGGAAATGCTGAATGATGATACATTCAGACATTAATATCTGGCTAACGGCGCATATGCAGCCGCATGCTACTGATGTTGCTCGTACGCAAACAATAATGTGTAGAAGCCAGACAAACAAAAACCAGCAACAATGTCTCGAATCCGAGTTAAAACGTCCACTGATTTTCAGTATGGAGAAATCTTGTGCGTGGAAAATTCACAGTGCTAATTAATCGGCGGCGAGAAAAGGACAACAGTGCTGAGTCTGTAGTGGCACCAAATGTCAAAAATAATGACTATTATTATACACATACAGAAGCATGTTATTTTATATTATAATTTTTTTTTTTTGCCTTGCTTTCTAAAGGTCCTGACAAATAAGACATGCATCAAAAAGACAAAACAGGTTATCTTGAAAAAACAAGATTGCGATCAAATTTTGCCATCAAATTTTGCCATCAAATTTATTTTATAAAAGTCATGGAATACAATGAATAAGAAAATGCACAAACATCACAAGAATGATGTAGGCTAAACCTGTATCTAATGTAGTCTTGTATAAAAAAATAAAAAAATAAAATAAAATATTAATATATTTAAACTGTTTTTTTTTTTTAAGTATAATTGATCAATTATTTGTATTATTATTATTATAAAAGATAACTAGCAAATAGGCTATATTATATGGTTAATAATGACAGACAAGTCTGAAAAATAAAATGGTAAAATAATAATAATATTTATAAATATGTAAAATATTTTTGAAAAAATGATTATGAAAAAAATTTAAAGTAAAAAAAATAAATCGGCTCAGGTGGCCCAAGGTTCAGTCCGACAGAAAAATGTTTTACTCAGCAAGAACAAAAATGAAATTGAATATTGCATACAAGTAGACCATTAATCGTATTAGACGTCAGACACATGGTTTCTTTAACTTTCCCAGGTATCGAGTTCAGACTCAGCTTTGGCCTTATCTCTGGATACAGCTGTACTAGTTGAATCCCATGAGAGCCAATAGTTTGCCAGCAACCTTAAATTTATGCTCTGTCCACATCATCCATAATTTAAGGGGCAGATTGCTGCTCCCTGTGAATGGTTTCCATATCTCTGCAACCATCTGAGATTCATTTATGTATGGAGCAGCAAGAGAAAGAGAGCAGCGCTGCCTGAGGGGGGACAGCAACCATATGAACCTGTTAACATGAGCGGAAAGTGTCTTTCCACCCCATCAGAGCGAGAGACACAGAAAATAAAAGGTGTATGTCAGCAGCACTGGGATGAATTAATCATCTCTCTATAAATTAAAAATGACTGATGACATTCTAATTATATTCAAATTTACATTTGATTTCAAAAAGGAATAGTGCTTGCACATTCACTGATGTTATCATCATTACAAACAAACAAAAAATATTTTTCAATTTCAATTTAATTTAAGTAAAATATTCTATTGAAAAAAAGCAAATATATTAATATTCATTTTTATTATCATTACTGTAAACAAACAAAAATATTTAAAATTTCAATTCAGTTTAACTGAAACTGCAATTTATAATAAAATTCATTTTAGCTAAAATGTGTGTGTGTGTGTGTGTGTGTGTGTACACATGCCATAGACCAGCCAACTGGTGGTTTCACAGTGTTACTTGCTTTTGGCACAAGGCAGCATATTTATATATATATATATTTATATATATATATATAATTTTTTTTTTCCCCTAAAGCATGCCTAAAAATGAAATTATCTACAAAGCAAAATTAGCATAGAATTGTGGTGAAGAAATCTTACTCCTTACATACTAACATTTGCTTGTAGATAATTAAACCTTGAGAATCAATTAACAAACTGTTATCTCAGCAGTTATTTTCACTGATATGCATATACATGGGTAAGCATGGGAGTAATGATTATATGTATTATTCATAAATGAATAGGAAGCATTTCTCTGAATTAAACATTCAAATGTGTGATGTGCCTACTTGGCATTCTCAGAGCAAGCAACGATTGCGATTAGTTTTGACCAGGAGGCCTCAGTGTCAGGAGAGCTGACTGCAATTCAAACACATTACTGGCGAGTTATCCAAATGGCCATGTGTATCCCAGCGCTCATTAGGACTCATTTTCCACTTAGTAAAATAATGCATTCTTCCATATTAGCCCCAGCACTGTACCACCAGCTGGCCTAATAAAAGACACGTATCCCACTGCAGATTACTCCAAATAATTACTTGAGTAAATACATATCTGCGGGTCCAATGAGAATGGAAAACTCAATTAAACCTACGTTAGGCCTGCTGGGACTCATCAGAACCCCCAGGATGCAATGGGACCAACACTGTTGGTGTTGCAGCTAATGTGAGAGAACAGGTGGTGTAACCATGGTGACCATGAGGAACCCATACCAGGTTAAAAAAGCCCATATTGTGTGTCATTGTGATATTAAAGGGACAAATTCTGTCATTATTTACTCACTCTCATGTCATTATGTTGTCAAAGAGACAATAAAAAGCCCCATAAAAGAATTTTTTTTTTTTTAATGGAAGCAAATATGTTAGAAACGATGCATCGTGTAGTGCCAATGCCAACTTGTGTCTGATGCACACTTTCTTTAAGGAATGTATCACATTGTTAACTTTTATGCTGAAACAGTGAATCTTACCGTCTGAAGTCATATGATCTGAAATCTCATTTGCATTTGCAAAACATTCAAATCCTCATTATGTGCTTCATTTGAATATATCCAGGTGCCAATGAAATTGGAATGCTATGATGAATTTCGGAAATTTTTTGCAGCTCCATTTTTATTGCAAATGAGTAACGAAAACATTTTGCAAAAGATTTTTCCTGTTTTCTGGAAGAAAAAAATTGAATGGAGTATGAGTAATTGATGCTAAAATATCAAATTTTGAATGAAGTATTCTTTGAAAGTTCTCATGACAATGTTTCCCTTGAGCTAGAATCTGCTGGGATCATTTCTATGGCAAATTATTAACTAGTAGAACCCAACTTTGACTCCTGCTTGTCACTGACTATTTCTTATTGTGTTTGCAATTAGAAACTGAAATGCCTGCTGGAACATTCTGAATGACAGATATCATTTTAAACAATTTCCAGAAGTAATTTTTGGTTTCACGTTGTTATGCTTGTAGCTCCAATCAAATTTTTGCCTAGAGGGTACTGAGACTTATTTACTGCGATAAAGCTTATTCAAAACCTGAAAGGTAGAAACACTAATTGTATTTCGTAAAACGTTCTAAAACCACTCACACTCAAAATTACCTTGGGTGCTGAAGGTGGCGTCAATGGCAGAGCCGTCCCAGGATTCAACTGCGCTGTCTACGCTAGGAATGGTGGTGGAATAGATGTCCGAGAGTTTACCGGGTTTCTGCCCAGCCTGACCGTCGTCCTCCATATCGCTCAGATCGTTCAAACGCCCCGTTACTGAGGGCTGCTTCGGGCTTGCCACTATAGAAAGAAGGAAATAAAGACGACGATTGACTCGGCCCACGGATCCAGACTTTACTGGATATTGGGCCCACAAATCAGTGCTCATTTGATCTTTTTTTCTTGGATAAGGAACTTTACCTCGTCTACTGTCAGTCCAGTATATGATAGTTGGAGACAAAACTAATCAGACCTTAGGCTTTAATGACTCACGGCTAGGCAGCTTTATTGCTTTTTAGAGC